>OU342949.1:58146009-59396009 GCA_910592335.1 Adalia bipunctata
GGAGCATGGTTTTGTACCTTCGTTGGTATTTACAGCTACGTCAGTGCCATCAGTTCTCAAGAGAATAAAACTGTGCGCATTGGAGCATTGTCTTTGTGCATGAATGTTGGACTTACTGCTGGAATTTTTCTCAGCGGTTTCTTGATCAAACCGATAGGTAACTGGAATTCTTGATCAATTTCTAAAAGCTGTTTGAATAGAAAAAAGCGATGAAATTTTTTCTCAAATTTAGAGTATTCCGGCTTTCTAGCAATGGTCAGAGATTGTAACCCGGCGAACTGTTCAAAAGTCCGGAATACTCAAAATTTCGATTTGTTCAAGTTGTGGGAAGTGAAATCCCCAAAAAAGAATATGAAGCTCTGAATAGATAATGAATATCTCATAAATAATGTTTATGTAAATTTGGACGAAGTTATGGGATCAATTTAAGATATGGCCATATGGAAATGATGCTATATATTTTCGAGCAATTTTTGAATAGCTGCGATTTTTTTTTGCACTGTTGTTTACATACACCTCAACAAGAAATAATTTTGAAATCTTTCATAATGAATCTGAATCTAAAGAACACATATTTTTCGTAGGTTACAAGGCAATTTACATGTCTTGTTTCATTATGATGTCACTATGTGCAATTTATTGTTTGATAGTTGTTAGAGATAATCATTTTCAAGAAGCACAGGAGAAAAGACAGAGTTTCTTGAAAGACTTCTTCAATATCGAACACGTGAAGACAACTTTCAAAATATGCTTCAGGGAGGGCCCAGCATGTAGAAAAGATAAGATGATATTGATAATGGTATTGGCCATGATCATTACAGGGCCATTTCATGGTAAGTTGGAAATGGGCCAAAAATGAACTGCTCCACATGAGATAGGGATATTGACTTAAATTGTAAAAAAATATAGTTGAAATAAGATTTTTGCGATGAAAATTCATATTAATATGATTTAAAGTTGCAAATTAATTTTACCCTGTAGGTCTGCAGCGTATACAGGGTGGTCAAGAAAAATCGAGTAGAATAACAAAATTTTATTGCCAGAGAATTCAAGCATTTTAAGACTATCAAAAAAATGTATGGCCTCCACGGGCATCAATTACAGCTTGACATCTTCTTTGCATATTACACACGGGGTTGTTGAACATTTCTTCAGGAATTTGGTTCCATAAACAGGGCAGAAGCTCTCTCAGATCTTTTAAGGATTCTGGGGTAGGTTGATGATTATCTTATCTTCTTTGGAGCATATCCCATGCATGTTCTATGCAATTCAAATCTGGTGAGTGCGGAGGTATTGGTAAATGTGGAATACCAAGCTCCTGGCGCGCATTCTCAACTATGGCTGTACGGTGCGGTCTAGCGTTATCGTCTAGAAATTGAAAAGTTTCACCAATGGCAGCGTGAAAATTTGGCACAACATTGTCAATGACATGCTTCCTATAGTGTTAGGCGGTCATATTCCCAGGACAAATGTGTAGATCTGTGCGCCCGTTTTAACATATCCGGCCCATACCATAACACTACCCCCTCGGAATGGATGGACTTCTTGGACATGGCCACGATTACGGGGTATGCGTGGGATTGTCCATACCCTTATTCTTCGAGAATCTGAAAATCGTCCATATCTGGATTCATCAGTGAAAAGGACACTACGCCATTGATCGTTCCAATTGATATGTTGCCTTGCCCATTCCACTCTTTGGCGCTTATGGTCACGTGTTAATGGAACTCCACTTAATGGACGTCTAGAACCTAGATTCACCTCTCTCAAACGTCGTCTGATGGTTTCGATGGAAACTTGGACCCCATCTGCATTTCGAAGAGTATTCCGTAGCATTCTACACGTAGATGTAGGGTTTCTTCTCGCTGAAATGGTGCGATGAAACGATCCTGAGCAGGTGTTGTTTTTCGTCGCTCACCAAGCCTCGGTTTTTCCAACACGGAACCTGTCTCCCTGAACATATTTCAATGTCAAGATATCACATTTTGGCTGACTTGGAGCCTTTTCGCTACAACAACCTGAGTTAGGCCACCCTGTAGCATTCCGATAGCCCTATTAGCCTCAGCGTTTGTGAATTCAGGTCTTGGCATTTTCAGAAAACTCGTTTCAAATCGAAGCCGTTGATAAACTGACTTCATTTCAAAATGAGAACATTCATGAAGCATAAGCAGAGAACCAAACTTCAGAAAAAGGCGACCAGATTGACGAAATGTCTCATACTGATTTTTATTGGATCGATTCAAGTTGTTATTGAGTTTTAAATGATTTTACAGCGATTTTCTCGAAGATTACATACTTTTAAAAACGATTGAATACGATATTCTTTACTCTTGTGGAGCAGTATATTTTCGGCACTTATAGTCCTGCTGACCACTTGACGCACTTTATTCAATATCTCTTCCTATTTCCAGGAGAGTATTCTGTTTTGTATCTATTAACAAGATTGAAATATAAGTGGGATGAAGTTGACTATAGCTATTTCAATGGCTTCCATTTCTGTGTGCAAACCTTTGGTAAGTCTGTATGACTGAGATTGAAATCGATATACCGAATTGTGTCATAATGGCCCTAATCTTTTCAGGTTCCATATTCGCAATGACATACTTGAGCAAATATCTTGAAATGGACGATGCACTTATCGGAGGAATTGCTGCTATTGGGAAGTTATTAGCATGCATCGTTTATGCCCTGGCGCCATCTGTATTATACTTCTATTTAGGTAATTCTCCCGATTCCGAATTTAGGTAAAATTGGAATTCGAACCTACAATCAAGAGTAAAAGGTTCTATTAGTATCGATAATTCGAAAACTAAATATTGATGGATTTCTGTTTTTAGGTGCAGTTGTTGATATTTTCCATGGTACAATGCATATTGCTTTGAGAGCTTTGATGGCAAAAATCGTGCCTGCAGAAGAGTTAGGCCAATCTAATTCTGTTTTCGCCGTATGTGAAGCTGCGATGCCCTTAGTATTTGGCCCTCTTTATACGGTCATATATAATTGTACGCTGAAAACATTTCCTTCTGCGTTTTTCTTTTTATCCGCAGTCTTTTTCGCATTTACATTATTTTTATTCGGGTGAGTGTCAAGAAGTTTTACCCTTTTTATATTGAAGAAGTTTGTCCTCAGGAGGCTTTATAGAATAAACCAAAAGGAGAGAAGATTTATGGAAAACATTAGAAAAAATATAGAACAAGAAGAGAATCTTCTGAAAAAAGCTTGTTTCAATGAGATGAAGAAGTCGATGGAAAAATTGAAAAGTATTGCATAGCTTTTTGAGAGAAGAAGACTGAAATGTACATAACCTATCAGTAGAGAGAGTTTAGAATCTGTTGTTGAATGGATGAATTTTTTAAGGAACTTTGTATTCATTTTATTAATTCAAGTTGAATGGACCCATTTTTTTTAAAGTGAAGGGTTTCCCAACACGGAAGATATGCTTTAAAATACAGAGTATTTGAGATGAAATCAAGACTTTTTATTTTGAAGTAAAACCTATTTCATATTGATACGGTGGGCCAAATTGGATACTGTTGAAAGCATTTTTTTTTGAGGACCTGAAACTATTCTGAACTTCGAAACGAACTATGTATACGAGGATGTATTGATATCTAGTTAGTAGTTAGTCTAGACTAGACCAGTTCCATGCATAAACAAAATTTTGCGATATCAACGATCAATAACTTATTGGAAGTGTCAGTGTAGAGTTCCACGTCAAAAAAGTTAACCAGAGCTACGCAATAAATTAAAAAAAAAAGATGTCCAACGAAATTGTAAAAATCGAAAATTGGAGTATCGAGCCATCATCGAGTATCTGTATTTAAAATGGTTAAGAGCTAAGCAGATTTACGAAGATATGCTTAATACCCTTGGTAATCAATGTCCTTCGTATGCGGCCGTGAAAAGTTGGACTGGAAGCTTCAAAAGAGGTAAATTTTCCATTTAAGATGATGACCGATCGGGAAGGCCAGTTTCTGTGTCAGTCCCCGAAAATATCGTTGCAGTTCATGGCATGATTTTATCAGACCGTCGAATTGGGCTAAAACGGATATCTAAGCACTGAATATTTCATACAAACGCTTTCATCATATAGTTCACGTCGATTTGGACATGACAAAAATTTCTGCAAAATGGATCCCCAAATGTTTGAATGTTGACCAAAAGCGTGCAAGGGTAGAAGCATCGCGTTCGATCTGTGCTCGATTTGAAAAGGATGTAGACTTCTTGAATCGAATTGTTACTATGGATGAGACTTGGAAACATTTCTACGATCCAGAAACAAAGCAATAATCGATGGAATGGCGACACTCTGGTTCTCCAAGACCTAAGAAGTTTCGTGTCCAAAAATCTGATGGAAAAGTTCTTGCTTCAGTTTTTCGGGATTGCCATGGAGTAATCATGATTGATTTTTTGGATCAGGATAGAACAATAACTGGAGATCACTATTCGACATTACTGACCTTTCTTCGGGAATAAAATTGAAGAGAAAAGACGCGGAAAGCAATCCAAAGGTGTTTTGTTTTTACAGGACAACACCCCAGTACACAAATCTCATGTTGCCATGCAAAAAATTCGTGATTTAGGGTTAGAATTACTAGAACACCCCCCTTATTCATCAGATTTGGCTCCGTTCGACTATCATCTCTTTCCTCAACTGAAAAAAAGTTTAAAAGGTCGTAAATTTTCTTCCAACGAGGAGATAATGAAAGCTGCGGAGGACTGGTTTGCAGAGCAAGAAAAAACATTTTTTTTTAGTCTAGAGACGTTGCAGGTTCGCTAAATTTCGCTATTCGTAAGTAATAAATGTACACAGAACGAAAAACGGACGTAAATGTAATGAAAAACAGCATTACTACAATGTATTTGGACATTAATTTTCAACCGATGCTCGAGATCATTGATATGATGTACTGTTATTGATTGTTCGATGTTCAAAACATTATATCAATCCATCAGGGGCATTCATTTCAACACCAAAATACGCGAGTGGTGTACATTGTATTAATGACCAAGGACATCAATTTTATTTCCGGAGTACATCAAACAATCAACATCAGTCACAATATCAGTAACTCTAGGACATTGAACCAATTCATATATTTCATGATATCAATGTTTTTCGTACATCGACTAATCATATGTAGTCATTGTATTAACGAGTTCAGGACATTGAATCAATAACCTGAACATCAAGATGATGAACATGTCAACATTAACCAATCAATTCGATGCATTGATTCAATGCTCGAATACATTAATATAATGCCAACGAGCATCAATCTGAAAGGATGCTATACAGGTTTAAATATTAGAAAAATGGAAGAAGGTGCATATTCGAAAACGGAAATAAAAGATCCAAAAAATTTTAATTTTGTTTTTTCTTCAGATATTCACAAATCACAAATCTGTTTTGGGGTTTCAGTTATATAAATATTTTTCTATGAAAGATCAAAACATGACATTTTCTTGTGAAAAATTCAAATTGAACACATAGTTAATTTTCAAACATAAATCAACAGCCCTTATAATACTAAAGAATTTGAAACGAATTCCATCGAAGTATGAAGTATGTGAAGGTACTTCTATAACTTCTGTAATATCCTCACCAATTGACCAATAGCATATATTAGGTTGGATGGATGACTTTTTGGAATTTAAGAGATAAATCCATTCCTCTTTTTCTTGTGCCGTCCTTCCCAAGTAAAGAAATGCTCTCTGAGAATCCCTAATCGTAAATTTTGTTCTAGAACCTATGTAGTTGATTTTCCAGCCACATATTTCTTGAACCTGGTGTATGAAATAACCATGCATGGCTCCTAAAAGTGCCGCATCTCGAACATCTAGAAATGAACAAATATAAATTTTTTTAAATGAAATATGTATCTATTATTGCGGCTTTATAGAATAATGAAACATGAATGGATATGGATATATCCATGAACATAAGCTGCGAGTTTATCAGGAAAAAGATTTTTTCAAGTCTGCTCATTCGATAATTTGATATGAAATATAAGAATCAATCATTCTCGAACTATGCAAATTAGTAGTATGTATAAGTAATACGTCACACACACAGAAGTTTACATCATTCCATACTCACTAGTTTCGATCTCTTCATTTTTAAGTCTCCCTAATAACATCTTGATAGGTTTGTCCTTTACATTTTGGTCAAGAAAGTTGATAAATTTTTAATTTCCTTATCCCAATTTTTATGGGGACTATCGCCGTTGGTGTATTTCACATCAAAGTCCATGTCTATCTGAAGATTAATAATTATGTTATTGTTATGACCAGTAAATGGATATTTGAATGCAAATTACCTGTCTGAATTCTGATGGCTCTTTGTAAAAAGGCCATGTTTGGAATTGTACTTTATATGTAATTATTGAATCTTACGTTTCCAGATTATATCCAGATCACTCCCTGCAATGAAGAAAATCATTTTGAAGAACAATTCCTACTTAAATATTTTCGGTTAAGAATCCATAATTGAGTCTTACAAAGTGAACAAAAACACCCAAAACCGTCCTTTTTTCTGATAACATAGTTCAACTGCAGATACCATGAAGGTACTCACCTTTCAATCTGCTTAATTTACATGATAGGTACTTACTTATAAAAACCAATACACACCACTCGGCATAAAACTCAGAAATGAACAGAGAAATGAAGTAGTCGCATCCGTAGGAGATATACATATCTGGCTAAAATCCTAATACAAGAATCAACTTGCATGGCAAACTGGCAAAGGTCCTCTGATATCGAACATCTCAATGCTTTCAGCATTAATAGAATGACCAAATACATTGAGTGATGTACGAAGTGAATTATCATGATGAGTGAGGACATTGATCAATGTTTTCAAGCATTGAATTTGTAACTCCAATGAAACGAACGATACAAAGAGTCATTGATTCAATGTTCTTTAAGACTAGCCTCATTCAAACGATCCAAGTCACAATGTATCGTCGTGATGGCGAGTGCATAATATTAATAACTCAAAAGACATTAATTCAATGTATTCTTTACATTGGGATGATGCATATTTGATCATCTAGATGTTTTTTTACATTGAATCAATGATATGAATACATTATGAGAATGAATTGAAATACATTACATCAATGAAACTATTGATTGACCGATGAATGAAGTTTATTATTTTCAATCAGTTTTTGGCATTGTACCAATGAAATATGCATTGTGGTAATGTATACACGGTTAATCACACGAGGTGATTGATATAAGGCACATTTGTTTTTTCTGTGTATTCAATTATGAGGAGAATATGTTGAGTAATAAAATATTTTGACATTGAAACTTTCTTTGGTTCTATAGTAGGCTAAGAATTTTTCAATATATCCTCGTATTCAACAGATGTAGCTTATTGAAGGGCGGATATAGCTGTTTTTCATGGAAGGGGTAATTACGATCATGGGGGGGGTAATCACTATTGAAAACCATTAAATCAGGTACACAATGTATGAAATATTTTACGAGCACCACCTTTTTCTCAGGTCTTCGATACTCGTGAGGGGGGTATTTACCCCCAGTACCCCCCCGTAAATCCGCCCTTGCTTGACCCACACTTGTGGAACTAAATTTCCGAATGTGTACTCCGAATATTATGAGACACATCTGAAAAACACATGAAATACGTTCGTAATCACCACAAAAGAAACTATCTGAATTCATTAGTTTTATTGGTTCACCGATTGAAATTTGAGAAATAGGTAAAATTGCACAACATTTCCTTTCAAAGATGTCCCCATAATATGCCATCAAAAAACAAATTGGGTATTCATATGATCATTATTCAATAATTTCCCCATCATTCCTATGCTCTTCTTTTCGGGACTGTCAAATTCGTACCATAAAATATGTAAACTGCTTTTTTATATATAACGGACATTTTCTCAATCGAGTTCACTTTCTGTATATATCAAACGAACATTCTGCAAATTAGGCGTTTATCTTGAATATATTTACATCTTTCCAAGCATAATTTATGAGATTCGACAATGCAGATGGAAACAGATGAAGACTCAAAAATGTCCTCTCGAATTCAAATCCATCTATAAATGGTCCGAGATCTTCATTTTATGTCATTCATTCATCGTTCCTCGACCGATACAGATATGATTGGTTCATCTAAAATATTGGTAAGTAATTCACACATTCGAAGTTATTCCTTCATGATACTTTCAAAAAGTTTAAATTAAATGTGGTTATTTTGTGCGCTCTATCGGCTCTATAACCTAGAACTTTTTCACTTAATTGCGAGTAATTTCCTTGTCGGTGTGGGTTCAGATCCCATCCTCGTTGCCAATTATTAAATACAATTTCATTATGATAATTCAATCTGGAAGCATATATTCAATTGAACCTGCGTAGAACAGAAAAATCATTACATTCACTTTGATAATGACCACACAACACAAAGCATTTGAAATTAAGCCCATTCATAACATGATTCATCTCAATATTTCTTTTTTTCCAGGTTTGTGTTGCTCTGGTCTTCGCGACTACAGTCTCGTCAGATGAGAGGAGTCGAAGATCCGATCTCATTGATTTAGGAACTTCAATCTTGCTTCCATGGGAATCTGCAAGCAATGCAAGACTACGCAACACAATCTACAACAGAGGGCCAAGTACTGACATCCTGAGGGTGAAAAATATCGGCGGTCAAGATCTGAATGAAAGGAATGAATTGCAGCGAGCGCTGAGAAATTTAGGCAGGCTGTCTAACGAATATGGCAACAGACAGCAATACCTTGCTCGTGGTGCTAGCAATTTAGATCTTTCTCAGAATTCTCAAAGGAATGGACTCGTTCAGAAGGGGTTGAGACAAAATGGATATGCAGGTCTTGGTTCGTACAGCACATTCACCAATAATCAAGAGGAAGAACAAGCTTCAATTGATAAGATCAGGCAGAGGCAAGCTCAGTATTTGGACCAATCAAGAATCAACGAATTGGCTGAACAAAACACAAATATCGCACAGAGAAATGTACAGTTGGGCGAAGTTGCTTCTTTGAGAAGTCAATCATATGGAAACAATGTAGAATCAGGATCCCAAGCAGCAGATATCCTCAATGCCAACAGATGGAGCAAATACAACCAGCTGGCCAACTCTGGAATTCTTGCAGGAAACGGTCAACAGAGAACTTCTGGATATTCTCAGGTCAACCGCGATTTGAACCAGCAGGGATGGAGGAACACTGGACGTCTTGTTGCTTTGAACAAATTGGGACAGAATAACGCTCAATCCTACGGTGCCCTTAATGAACAAGAATTGCTCCGATCTAGCCAGGAGTCTGTGGATGCTGATGTTCAACAAAACAACTACAACGCCGAAAGGTTACGTTCCCTCCAATCCTTGAGAGCCTTGAACAATCGCCACCTCTACAGACCTGTTGCGGTTAACCAGGGAGCAGCCTTAGAAAACGCCAACATTGAACAACAACCCCTAAATGCTGAATTGAATGCACAGGAACCATCCACTCAAGTCCTTGAAATTAGGCCAGAACAACTGTCCCAGAATAACCTTGGATCCAACTCTGGAGTTCTGGTCAACTCATATCAACCTCAGTACCAAGCACTCCAAGCAGGACTCAACCAGCAACAACCCAATGATGTCTATACTTACGGAGAACTCAATGCCAAAATCTGGAACGTCATCAAGTCGAATCCTGCAATGATGTCTAACCTTGACAACTTGAGGGAGCAACTTTTGAGTGGAAGGGACTCAGGTAACGATCAGATGAGACAGCTCAAGGGACTTTTGCAGGAAGCTCGTCAATACAACAGGAATGTCCTGATCCCAGCTAACAGGATTGTTGCACAATCTCCCGAAGAACAAGAGAGGAACGCAGTTGTCGCCAATCTCATCGATGCCATGAACACTAACGAAATCATTTCCAGAGGTCACGTTGCTTATGGTGGATGGAGAGCTTGAATGCTATCGTTACATTTCTTTAGTGAATAACGAAGATCATATATTTTTTTATACCTATAGGGATATGCACTAAGTTGAGTGCATTTCCAATGTTATTCCCTTTTTGTTATGTTTCTCTTAAAGTTAAATGTTGATGTTTATATTTTCTATTGATAAATAAAACTGGTCCTTCACATATATTCGTATTATTTTTTGAGAAGTAGATTTTTTAATTGACAATTTTTTGATGTTTCTCAAATTCATAGATAGCTTCGGGAATGAATACCATAGAGAAAACAAACAACGTTTAGTTGATCTATGATGAATACTTATTTGTCAAATAGAGCAATACAAGCCCAATGTGACCATCTTCAGACACATTTTCTCGTGAAATAGCCATGTCGAATACCACTCGAGATGAAATTTAAGCAGGTAAAATTTCTCTCTTGTTATTTCAAGTTTGTTGCTTCCTTGCTTCTCGGCAATTTCGCTCATGACATACAAATATCATTCGCGAAAATGCCGAAAGCAACAAACTTTCATTTTACAATCGAGAAATTTTGCCGGTAAAATTTCTTCTCTAGTGGTATTATATATGAAAATTTCCAACCTTGAGTACAGTCCTATTAGGAGTATAAACTAGATGAACAAAAACTGATGTCACTGTCACATCATTTTAGTGTAAGAGGGGTTTTTTCGAAAAATTGCATTATTGAAAAGTGGCTGTAACTTTTTCCTATAGAAAATTCTGCATTTTTGTGAAAATATTTCTGTGACACTTTTTTATGTACCATTCGATTGTGTCGATACATTTTCCTGAAATGATGCTTACCATTTTTTCTTTGTAGAACAATATTTCATCTCAAATGGGATTCTGACACGAGAGATTTTTGCATATTTCAGTAGAGCTTGAGGATACTAGGTGAATCTGAATTTCCTCAGTCCGAACCTGCTTCCTCGCCTGCTCCTCCGTAAATATTAACATCTCTTCTTTTTTGTCTTCTTATCTAACAAATTTGCAAAAAAAAATCTAGTGCGTAGAAAAGATAATTTTGCCATATGCTGCTTTTTTATAAATTTTTTAAATTGAACATTTCATATAAGAAATTTCCGGTAATATGTACCTTATTTTGATGGGTTCTATCACCTGTCAAAATAAAAGTCTCACCTTAAAATACACCCTGTATAATGGAATACCAAGTATGAAATATTTTTGAAATTGAAATTTCAAGCTATTCAGAATGTCCTCTTCGAAATAAGAAAGAAGTTTATGTTTAATAATGAATTTCATTTAAAATGAGATTGGCTGTGTATTGGAGGTGATTATGGTTCTAATTAATCTCTAGGTGAAAAATTCGAGATATAACCCGAGATATAAAAGCTATGACGAAAAATAATATTTAATCTATTTTAATACTTCAACATTATTGGAAGGAATGAGATCAATATCTTCTCAACCACTACATCAATAAATGGTTGTGTTAGAATTCAAAATATTCCATTGAATTCGCATTACAGCCACTGAGTACTGTTACTTCAATTTGCATTCATGTAGTGAATTATTTCCGATTGGTATACAGTGAATCGTCAAGAAATTCCACTGTCAGCAAGCAGTTAGTTCCACTTGAAAAAACTAATGGAAGTTTTCACTCGTCACTATAAAAGAACATGGTTATTTCCTTATGTCCAATTTGAGTTTTCTCAATGTCGAATCCATATTATTTGCAAATATTGAAAAGGAAATATTTCTTGCTCCAGTCTAATAGGATTCAAAATGTCGAATCATGTTTTTACAGTCCCATAAGACACATGTTTTTTAGGTGCAAGGAAAATTAGATTCTGGGGAATCTTTTTTATTTGATAATATACATATATATATATATATATATACAGGGTGTCCCACTAGTGCCGCAGCGGACGATATACGCGTAACGGACTGCGTTTTGCGAAATTTTTTGATGCAGACTTGATATACTACAGGAAAAGCACAACCTAAAAATATTTTCGAATATATAGGGTGGCCCACAAAAGAGGAATAGCGGGTGACTTTGTTTTTTCAAATGGGACACCCTATATTCAATAGTGTTTTTCCATTCTCTGAAACATCCTGCATGCTTCCGTATACTTTTCACATATTTTTATTCGACAGTTTTCGAAATATTGGCCATTTTGACAAAAAAATGATACTTGTAGAGGCTATGTTATTCAATTATATTTCACGAACGCTTGCACATACCAATAACAGTTTTATATGGATTGAAAGACAAGACTCCAAAGTATCCTACCCAGCTATAATAAGGCATCTTCAGCATACAGAGTGTCCACAAAAAGACTATCAACATGACGAATTTCAAATCGATTTTTCTTCATTTTTTCAAATGCAATGCATATAATTTTTTTTCATCATTGTAATCACCATTCATTTTACTTCATTTTTTGTCAAATACATAATATGCATATCTCTAACGGAATAGGATTTTTTAGAGTTTTTCCTCCAAATTCACATTTACTTTCGAATTCAAAAAGCAGATTTGGCTTTTCTGTGGTTATTTGGAACTGTCAAATTATTCTATTCAAAATTACCATCATTGCAGCTTCACTTCAAATCATTATAGATTTTACGGATTGGATGAATACTCACACAATGATGTAAAAATTCGTAAAATACAAATGATTTTGATTAGTTCGAATGTACTGTGTACAAGTTATGAATGCTTCAAGAAAACGAGTTTCAAAACTTCAGGTTACAAAAAAGTGCCCGCTCTTATCCTTATACAACTTTCTTCGAAAAAATTATATTCATAAGTTTCACAGGCACGCACGCAGATCTTCAAGCTCCCAAGCTCAAAGCTTGTTTGAAATTTTTGAAAGATTCGACGTTCCAAGTAGAAACATAGAAAATTATCAAAAATGTATTTTGAAAATTGGGTACAGAAAGCAAGTTTCTTTCTTCAGTAACTGATTTCATCACATTTTTGAGTAGATACATCAAAACTTTCTAGTTCCTCATTTCGCTATAAAATGAATTGAAGCTTCAAAGATGCTTATTCTGGGTGGAATATTTTGACAGTTCTTAATAACCACAGAAAAGCCAAATCTGCTATTTGAATTCGAAGGTATATGTGAATTTTAGGGAAACATTTCGAAAAAGCGCTTAAAAATCCTATTCCGTTAGAGATATGCATATCATGTATTCGACAAAAAATGAAGTAAAATGAATGGTGATTCCAATGACGAAAAAAAATTATATGCATTGCATTTGAAAAAATGAAGAAAAATCGATTTGAAATTCGTCATGTTGATAGTCTTTTTGTGGACACTCTGTATGCTGAAGATGCCTTATTATAGCTGGGTAGGATACTTTGAAGTCTTGTCTTTCAATTCATGTAAAACTGTTATTGGTATGTGCAAGTGTTCGTGAAATATAATTGAATAACATAGCCTCTACAAGTATCATTTTTTTTGTCAAAATGGCCAATATTTCGAAAACTGTCGAATAAAAATATGTGAAAAAATACGGAAGCATGCAGGATGTTTCAGAGAATGGAAAAACACTATTGAATATAGGGTGTCCCATTTGAAAAAACAAAGTCACCCGCTATTCCTCTTTTGTGGGCCACCCGATATATTCGAAAATATTTTTAGGTTGTGCTCTTCTTGTAGTATATCAAGTCTGCATCAAAAAATTTTGCCAATCTCAGACCGTTACGCGTATATCGTCCACTGCGGCACTAGTGGGACACCCTGTATAAACATACTTTCTAGAATATCTCATAACCGTACCTACACATAATTCGTGATAAAGTACCTCAACAAAATAGATAAAATAGAAGTAGGTATTCGGCTGGTTTACGATGGGTAAAAAAAGGAGGACAAATCACTGAACTATAGGAAATGATTTACGTCTGAGAAAATCGAAGCTATTTCACAGAATTGGTTAATTGACCACGTTATGTTTGATTAGAAAGTGAAAACGATAATTAATTACATAAATATGCCTCTCATGCTTGGGGACACGTGAACCACTAGATGTTGTGTGATTTAATCAAAGAATGGTTGAGAAATTGGTTGTGCGGAAACAAGTGATGAAAATTATGAAACTCAAAATAATATTCATGCGATAGCTATTGAAAATTGATCAGTCCAGGATAGATCATTATCTTATCTGATGAGAAAATCCTAGTTCACGAAGAATAATAAAACTAAGATAATGAAACTATCCAATAAAAAGGGCTGTAATTTCATCCGTGTATGGATGTTCCTTTTATTAGTCCCAATGTAAACTTTTTTCCAGTCGAATGCGGTTCTATAACTATACTTACTGGCAAAGAAACTGCAACACCCAGAAAGAGCTGATTGAATTTAATAGTATATTTCATTACAAGTCCAGAAAGTTAGCTTTTTCCGTGCGTGCGCGATGTGTTCTCGTGTGAGGCGGAACCGAACACGGGAACTCGTGCAAGCACGGAAAAAGCCTTTCTGGACGTGTAATGAACGCTATTTTTCATTACACCTCTATGAAAACAATAACAAGGGAGAAATTATCAGCAGAAAGCATTTCGATATTGTTAAACAATAATTATTCAAAACACTGACATCTACTGTCCCGCAATCGTTGCTCTGTGTCTCTGCATAGGAATCATAGGATGCATCTATGCCTCAGCGCACCGTAAAACTTTTTGCGGTGCGGCCGCACGGAAAAGAGTCATTTTCGATGTTCTAAATCTATACTCCATTCACTTTTATAAAGTATACCGGTTGGCCATGGAATTTTGACACATTTCACTCTGTATTTTTTGAAAATGTTAGGTTAGTCATTTTTATGTCAGATAATTGAGCAATGTTGCCCTTTCTTCATAAGGGTCGTAGTAATTACGTATTTATCGAAATGTTTATTTACTTTGGGAAAATAATGAATTTGAGAAAATATTATGTGAATTCAATAATTCCAGAGACCTGGCGAATGTTGAAGAAACTTTTTTCTCTGTTAATACTGGGAATATTTCACATATATTAACATGGTTGGAAGATTCAGTTATGCTATTTTCTCGAACGGAAGACAAGAATCGAGTGTTGAAATTTCACTGAAAAATAATGGCCAGAATAGTCCGTTACTTTGTGATAGTTTATTCGAAAAAAAAAATCAAAGTACAATGGGATGAAATAACATATACAGTAGATATAATTCATAATGTAATTTCCTTGCATAATTTCAATGGCATTACAGCTTAAGACATAATTTTTTAACAATATTCAATTAGTAATTTTTCAAGAGAATTGCACACATGGAAGAGTTCAGGTGAAAACTTCTGATGTGAGCAGTACCTAATATTAAATTCAAAAAAGTCTACTCATGGAGGCTATGAATACAATCATTAATAAAGATTCTTTTTCAAACTGGCATATAATGATTGGATACAAAAACTTGAGAAAACGGTAACTCAATAAAGAAATTGGATTATAATTTATAAAACGTCCATAATTTTCAATCACAAAACATTATTTTCTAACATTGTTACATGTATATGTTTCTTTGAGAAAAATCATTAGGTCATTTGATGTATCAAGCAATATAGCATGTCCAAAGCAATTAGTATTAGCAAAACAGATTTGAACAGGACACCATACATTTTTAACTATGATACAAGAGCACAAAGATAAAAACCTCTCTGAGTAAGTATAGAGGTTTTGGAATTTTTTCAAAGAATAGGCTGACATATTTATAATGGATGGAATCTTCTTCAGGAACAACATTTTATCTTTCTTTTGGATTGAGACTGACATAATATCTTGAAATCATTTCTGCAACGGAAAAGGAGATAGAAAATAATAAATAATATAACCCACATTTGGTCCTTGACAACGAAGGTCTTCCGACCAGATATGGCCCTCCAAGCAGGCCTACTAATATTGAGAAATTCTTTCCCAGATTCCTGATTGGTTATTTTTCTATCTAGGTGGTTTGCAGCAACTTCCTTTTCCATAGTATAGGCTTTTTGTCATTTTGTTTGATTCAGTTGAACCTCCTTGATCGTAGAAAATCTTCGATACAGTACTCGTTGAATAAGGAGGATATTCGACATTTTTGCAATACTAGAATATCCAAACGTTAGGTCTTTCACACTGCCGGATAAAGAGATCTGTTGAACTTACACTAGTAATGTTCCTTTTGGAGTTTTTGAACCTCCATCCATTTTGAATTCCCCCATTTTAAGTGGAAGAGACGATTTCTCAGAATTTCCTCTACATATTATTCCATATCCATTAGATCATTGTTTGAGTCAGAGTCACCCTCAGAAAATTCAGAATCTGAATCAGATTCTCCCAATGAAATAATGAATGGAGGAATATCTGCTATTGAAAGATTACCCATGTGTTTCGTCCAGTCCTCTGTGATAAGTCTTTCACAATGTAAATAAAAATTTTGCCACATATCTGATGTACATTTTGAAAGAGCCAGACTCCATAAATTCAACACTATATCCGTTGTATAGGGATGCGAATTTATGTTTTTGTTATAGAAGTTCTTACAAAACATCCATGCCATTTCAATAGGATTGTACTGACAATGGTATGAGGGTTATCTACTCGTAAGAACCTCATGCTCCTTCAAAAGGTCATCAACTACATATCGTCTCTGTCTGTCAGTTCGATGAGGTAATATCAAATTCCAAAGTTGTTTCTTGGTAAAATTTTGATTAAAACCAATCTTGTTTTTAATCAACCAATCCTGCATCTCGCTTTTTTTGCTGGAAAAGGTGGGCGGTTTATCCAATTGAACCGAATGATATGGTGCATTGCCCATTACCACCACACATTTCACAGGAATCTTAGCTAAAGATGGAATCAGTTGATTGGTAACCAAATTCTGAAAAATTTCACATGTCTTGTGAATTGTGATAGTCACGGTCATCGTTTTTTAATCTAAAATTAAATCACAACCTTCTAAAAACCCAAAATTACTTCCTGCTTGTAGAACTGTGAAACGTTTTCCTTCTGATTCAATTTTGGATGGATTACTCATCATATCAGATTCATGTGTCCAGCGACGAACTGAAGTACCGTTTTGGTAAATCCAAGTTTCATGTAGAAACACAAATCTGATATTTTCATCTGAAGATTTATACTGTAGAAATTTGAACAGGAAAGTAATTTTGTCTGCAACAACATGTTTTTGTTCACATAAAATTTTGCGTTCATTTACCCTTTTGTATTTGTAACCCATTGATTTAATGATTTAAGTGATGTCCGTCCTCCGTTATATTCCAAATGTTATTTTGCAAAAGTGAGTAGATTATCAATCGAAAAATGTTCATGTTTCGAATTATAATTCCAAATTTGGCGTTGCAGATCTTTTTTCAAAATGAAGTCTTCAGTCAATGTTTTTTTTTGGTGCACCAATAGAAGGAAATTCTTTGTCGTCTCTTTCACTTAAAATCCTCCTGATTGTGTTTATGTGCAGCTAAAAAATAAATATCTATTCTCATAAAATATAATACCTTGGTTTCCACTCACATACGTTAAAAATATTGGATAGCTGGTATGATAAAGTTTTGATTCCAAATTGATACTTTTTGAATGAACCGATTTCAATTCTTCCTTATAGTTTGTCTCTGCTTTTTCGTCACTACCTTCGGCATTTTTAGTTTCCTGGCGAGATGAATATATTTATATTTGTTAAAGTAAATGTGATCAACCCTTACCGAACAGTTTTTATAGTTTTTTATTTCAGAAAGCGAAATATTTTTCAAGTGAATCAGACTTTTATTGTTTATTAATCAAACTTGACATTTCTCTTATCAGCACACTTATATAATTTGAAGACTTCAAGAATATTGAGGGGATAAATTAGCGAATTAACATTGGCAACGTTGTTTAATTTTCACGAGTGCCAACCTGCGACTTTTTTAAGTGAAAAAACTTGATAAACCTAAAACTTGGCCAACCGGGATACTTTATAAATGTGAATGGAGTATACATGTTATGATAGGGTTTTCTGTGCGGTGTAATGAAAAATTTATTATGGAAGAAATTGATAGTACAGCAAGGATAAATGATTAAATTTGGAGTAAAAAATCGTGAAGGTTTTTTCATGCAAGCATTTTTTGGTACTTGAATATTGTAGTCGTTTTTTGCTATTTTTTTGAATTTCACAACAAACCAGCTGCTCGAGAAGATTCAAAGTCGATGATTAGTTGTTGTTAAAATGACAAGAGCTAGAGCACGTTTACGCGGAATTTATCACCATCAGCTGAGTGAATTTGAAAGAGGTCGAATAATTGGTCTACAGGAGGCGGGGTTGTCATTTCGAGAAATCGCTAACCGTACGAACAGAAAGAAATCCAACTACTTTCATGAGATGTTGTCAAGCGTGGTTCGATAATGCACAAATGAAGTTCAAGATCGACGTCTAAGACTTATGGCCATCACAGACCGATTTGCAACAACTCGATATTTGGCTGATGAGTGATTAGGAGAACAAGGCCATCCTGAAACTGTCCGAACGGTTTACTGCCTGATAAGATCTTTTGGACTGCCGACTGTAGCATTATCAGTTTGATGTTGAGCGTCATGCACACCAGACAGTGGGCGTTATGGTATGAGGTGCTATTGCACCTGCAAGTAGGTCACCTTAAGGCTTTATTCGAGGTAATATGACAGCGCTGCATTACCTTCAAGAGATAGTGGAGCCATATGTTCTCCCTTACCTTAACCGGCTCGAGAATCCAATATTTCAGAAATATAATGCTCGACCTCATGTTGCTAGACTTAGTTTAAACTTTTTTGAAGCGACCCATGCGAATCTTGTGCCATGGCCGCCAGATCTCCCGATCTTTCGCCCATAGAGTATGTTCGGGGCATCATGGGTAGAAGGCTTGGAAATTTACAACAGCCCCCACGGACTTTGGCGGCTCTGAGACATGAAGTACAGGTAGCCTGGGATAGTATGTCTCAAAAAGAAATAGAATAGAACATCGTGTTGAGGAGTGTATAGATAATCGCGATGGAAAAACACATAATTAACAAATTTATTGAAAAAAATTGTGAACTCTTCGTTTTTGTCTCCAAATTTTATCATTTACTCCTTGCTCTATGTTTTACCGAAAAAAAATTAAAATTTGAAATGCTCCTTCTGGGTGTTTCAGTTTCTTTGTCCGTTAGTATATTTAGAAAATGGATCTATGGCACTCCGTATGACTTGTCCTAGTTTTAGTGTTGGTATAAAGACTTTTTCTATGATAAGTATTTTCAGAAGTTAGCCAATTTTGTCCGTCACCAAAAGAATGAAAGGCCTTTTCGAATGGTCTGTTTTCTTTTTTTGTTACCTCTGCTCCCAATGTTCGATCTATTTCTTCAGTTGTAGTCATTGGAAATAAATTCTTGTCGCAAATGTTCCAACTTTGTAGATATTCAGGCTCACATAAACTTCGAGCACTCTATGACCTATAAGTATTTTGATCACTCCCTGCCTTTGTTAGGGATGGTGAATGGATTCCTTGGGTATATCTGTCTGTGTGGGTAGTTTTTCCGTAAACCATGAGTCCTTGTTCGCCATTAGACTTCCTAGTATAAGTAAGAACCGAAACATCTTCGAAAGACAGTGCACTAAGCCTCTCTACTCCCATGGTGAACATTGGAAGATACATGTGGATTTTTCATACATTCGTTTCGCAAGTAGAAGATGCAAACATGTTTAACTTCACAATTGGTGTTTACATGTCAAGGTCCTCCTTATCGCCAAATAGTTCAGCTAAGATAATGAGATGTCCGATTAGAGTTGATATACATTCTTGAGCAATCAGCAACTCCAAAGGAGCAATTATACCTGATGGAATTTCCTTCGGAATAAAACTGTTTACCTCGTCAAACAGGTGTTACCATTGAACGACTCAGGTGGAATAGAAATACCAAGAGTTCTTGAATAACTCGATGGGGTCGCTCGGCATGGCATCTTAAATAGCAATACCTACGCATTGCGTAAATGGATTTCGCGTGATATTTAATCGAAACTGGACCTCCTAGATTCGAACGAGCTGAATTTTTAAGGAACAATTCATTCATTTGAACTTTATAATGTGGATTGAAAGTGAGTAGTTCGAATTCAACTAGTTCGGATTATCATGAGATTATTAATATCTTATCCATTATCAGCAAAAGGAGTAGGCAATAATTTATAATGAGCATTTTATTAAATTACTGGAAGCAAACGATAAATTCTCAGAGTCCTTCATTCTGACCAACTGTTTAAAAATACCTAAAAATCACTTTTTTTCACCTTTTTTCGCAATGATACAACTCCTTCCTTCAAGCTTCAATTCTAATGAGTGTATCCTGAAAATATAAGATGTCACGAAGGTCTTCATTGGAAGATATAAATATTTGTTTTCTTATGTTTTCATTTATGTAAGTAAATGCTTTAAATCTTTGACTTCCAGCAGAAATTCCAACCTAGAAAACGAGTAATATGTTATTTACAAAGATGTAGAATATCCTTGGTACTAGTACTCGAAAAAACTGATTTCAATTGCTCTTCAGGAAAAGTAAAAACTGGGCTATTCGTTTCCATGAATTTCCTAAGCAAGATGTCTCAACACTGCATATCACTTATGCCTTTGGCATTTGAACAAACTGGACTGGACAAAAGCATGGATAGATAAACTATTGACGGGAAACCTTGCTGCAAAGAATACGTGCGTTTGGTCCCTTCACGTGGACGATTATGTCAAGTTTCAGATTTATATCCAGATCGAAAAATCCATAAATAGAGTTCTTAAGAGACAATAATTTTAGTATTAATAAAACTGGAAATGTTTGTGAAGTTGATAGTAGCCAATTATTTTGAGAGTTCCTCAAACAACTGACCAAGTTCTGCTGTTCTGATGTTGAATTGATGAATTTACCTATGTACTTCATTATAATGATTTTCCAGTACAATGATCTAAATTTCTCATGCGGCTTCAGAACTTATTCACATCCAGATCATAATTTATGGCAGGTGTTAATTCTTTTATGTCGTTATACTGTAGTATGTCTTCATGCAAATAAAGAACATTCAAAACAATCATTTATTTGCCCTTTTCCTTTGAATTCCTCCTTGAATTTCGATCCAATTAGAAGGAAAAACGCCAATTTATACACCTATATTCAATAAAATTGACAATACACTGTTTAATATATTAATTCATAGAAAGTCTTCATATAATCTCCAAGAATTAAAAGAAACACCTATAATAATCAGTTTCACATCTTGCGACAGGTTTTTAAACAAGTGCTACTTCTTCGGAAATGGATGAAATTTAAATGATTTATTTCTACAGTATCTTGAATCATTTTTAAACTGTTTATAGAAACATCTCAATTATGGGAAAAGTTATTATACAAAACAATACTCTAGCGAAATCCTCATTTGATTCGAAAAATTCAAATTCTCCATACAATCCTTTTGGTGGGGACATTTATTTTCATATCTATTGATGAAAACATAAGAAAACAAAAATTTATAGCTTCCGATGAAGACCTTCGTGACTTCTAATAAACTGCTCCACATGAGTTAGGAATATTGACTTAAATTGCAAAAAACTATAGTTGAAATACGATTTTTGTGAAGAAAATTCATATTAATATGATTTCAAGTTGCAAATTAATTTTAGCCTGTTGGTCTGCAGCGTATACAGGGTGGTTAAGAAAAATCCAGTAAAATAACGAAATTTTATTCCCAGAGAATTCAAGCATTTCAAGACTATGTATGGCCTCCACGGGCATCAATAACAGCTTGACATCTTCTTTGCGTGTGTAGTATACACACGAGGTTGTTGAACATTTCTTGAGGAATTTGGTTCCATAAACGGGGCTACGGGGCAGGAGCTCCCTCAGATCATTTAAGGATTCTGGGGTAGGTTGATGATTATCTAATCTTCTTTTGAGCATATCCCATTTATGTTCTATGCAACTCAAGTCTGGTGAGTGCGGAGGTATTGGTAAATGTGGAATACCAAGCTCCTCGCGCGGATTCTCAACTATGGCTGCACGGTGCGGTCTCGCGTTATCGTCTAGTAATTGAAAAGTTTCACCAATAGCAGCGTGAAAATTTGGCACAATATTGTCAATGATATGCTCTCTATAGTACATGGCGGTCATATTCCCAGGACAAATGTGTAGATCTGTGCGCCGGTTGAAACATATCCCGGCCCATACCATAACACTAATCCCTTGGAATGGATGGACTTCTTGGACATAGCGACGATTACGGGGTATGCGTGGGATTGTCCATACCCTTATTCTTCGAGAATCTGAAAATCGTCCATATCTGGATTCATCAGTGAAAAGGACACTACGCCATTGATCGTTCCAATTGATGATATGTTGCCTTGCCCATTCCAGTCTTTGACGCTTATGGTCACGTGTTAATGGAACTCCTCTTAATGGACTTCTAGAACCTAGTTTCACCTCTCGCAAACGTCGTCTGATGGTTTCGATGGATACTTGGACCCCATCTGCATTTTGAAGAGTATTCCGTAGCATTCTACACATAGATGTAGGGTTTCTTTTGCCGAAACGGTGATGAAACGATCCTGAGCAGGTATTGTTCTTCGTCGCCCACCAAGCCTTGGTCTTTCCAACACGGAACCTGTCTCCCTGAACCTATTCCAAAGTCGAGATATCATTCTTTGGCTGACTTGGAGCCTTTCCGCTACAACAACCTGAGTTAGGCCACCCTGTAGCATTCCCATAGTCCTATTAGCCTCAGCGTTTGTTAATTTACGTCTTGGCATTTTCAGAAAACTCGTCTCAAATCGAAGCTGTTGATGAACTGACTTCATTTCAAAATAAGATCATTCATGAAGCATATGCAAAGAACCAAACTTCAGAAAAAAGGCGACCAGATTGACGAAATGTTTCATACTGATTTTTATTGGATCGATTCAAGTTGCTATTGAGTTTTTAATGATTTCACAGCGATTTTCTCGAAGATTACATACTTTAAAAAACGATTGAATACGATATCCCTTACTCTTGTGGAGCAGTATATTTTCAGGATACACTCATTAGGATTAAAGCTTTCAGGTGAGAGTTGAATCATTGCGAAAAAAAGGAAGTGATTTTTAGGTATTTTTAAACTGTTGACTATTGTCTATTGAAGTCTATACCGTTCCAATTCAGACCCAAAGGTCCGAAGTTCAATCCCGAGCTAGGAAAGAAATTTTCTAGTCTCGGTAGGGGCCACCATTCTCACTGTTGGGTCAAAAATTAACAGTGCTGTGCCTAAGGTGGCGTAAGGACACAGTAACAAAGCCTACACAGAACACAACTGCTTACTCCGAACTCAGCACAAGTTACAAGCTTCGAAGCTTGTAATTTCAGAGAGGTCTCCTCAGGAGACCTAGGAGTAATCAGGATAAACAATATCATATCATATCACCCACCTGGTCCCACCAAATACACAGTATAACCCATTTCAAAACATTGTAGTTCTTTAATGTAAGTCATAGACAAAAAAGTACACACTTTGATACTCGGAAATACTCGGCCGGACTGTTTCATGTGGGCCACCCTGTATATAAAAAGTCGAAGAGAGATTCAACGCTTTTATTGAATTTGCCGAATCATTTGAAATTCTATGCACGCAACAAACCGAACCGAATTCAATGATTGAAAGGTTCATCAACTCCATCACGGCATAACAGTACCCGACGAGCGCAGCCGGAAGTGCAGAAATCGAAATGCCGGAGTGAAATCGCAGACGGCCGTGCCTTCCGGCGATCTTGGTCGCTTCTTCGGTTCCGGTAAGCCACCGGAAAACTGGCTGTTCGGTGGCAAACGAAGCGAGGATGGCAGCAACCGCGCTGCGAAAGAGGAAAGAGAAAATTAGAAGATGGCAGTTTCTTCACAGTTTCGGGATATGCGATTGCCATCGGCGTGAAATCGACAGGCTTCATCGGATGTTGTCGAATTTACTGGGTGTTGTGGAATTCAGCCAAGGTTCACCTGAACAATCGGCAATTTGATGGACAGATTATGGTTTCAAATTGAGGGGTTTCTTCAAGAGCCTTCAGCCTTCAAAATAGGAAACGTATACCGCCAGATGGCAGTGCAGTGCATTAATATTTATTTATTGGATTATTCAGCTTAATAGAACAAATGTTGGAGCGCAGGGAATATAACAAGAAATCCTACCCTGAATTAGATCTCACACTGGCTGTATAATTTGGCATAATACTCTCCCTTTCCTTTATCAGTCATCTGGGAGGAGATACCTGCGGGGCGTGTCAATTAAAAGAAATTCAATTCCATGTTAGAATCCACAATTGTGAGAAACAATTAATTTTCATTAATCGACGGCTAAAACAAACCTTAATAAATTGTCCTTGATAAAAATGGATATTTATCATTTCGAATAGAAAAATTCAAGGAAATAAATTTCGCGAAAACAACACATTCTTGTAATATTGTTCACAAAAAAACGGTAAATTCTGAAAGAAAAATGAGATAGACGTTCGGTTAACTGATAGACTTCAATACTGAAATGAAAAAACACAAAAATATTTGTTCGTTTTGATGGTGGAAATGTTACAAAATAATTAAAATTGATGGGGAATATCCTTTTCATTCATTCGATACTCATAAAATATTTTTTTATTATTTTCATCTTTATACACTAATACATTCCTTCATCAATCAGAAAAAATTAAATCGTTTCTGACTCCCTTTTTTTCATGGACGAAGACCCTTAACATTGTCGACGAATCCTTCAGTCCCTGAGTAATCGCAAATGGAATGATTCCACCTTAAAATTCGTTTTTGGAATCGAGTTCTAGATTCTAGAGGCACCTAAATTAAAACTTCGACATGCAAAGCCATTTCAAACGCTGATTCACAGTTCAACAACAGGGTTAGGCAAGCCAAGGGAGAACGCGTTTTCAATAGTTTTTTCTTCAATCACCGAATTCTAGAGTTTTTCAACCAATAGTTGAAAACCACGTCATACCATGAAAATTTCCTTCTAGAACATTCCAAGGGGATACAAAGGCAGATGAGAATTTGCTTTAAATAGAATAATTTTTGGGAAGAAAGGAGGTTCCGACAAAGACGTGAAGTGAAGAAGCACGACGTGTGCATCGCGAGGGAAAATGCGGTAAATCGTAGGAAGTACCTGTGTAAATTGAAAAAGATCGGTCGGTTCTCGCAAATCTCAATGAAACTTAAAGGTAATTGAGGAGGGAATCAATTCTTTCATGTGATTAACAGAAGGTGTATTTTGTGAGTGTTTGGTTTGGTAAGATAGGAATTTTTTTAATGAATGCAATGTTCGCCTCCTATATCTGCATCAAAGCTAGCAATGTTTTTCATTTTCAGAAATGGGTCATAAAATTGAACAAAATTCGTCAGCGGATCTTCATTGAATTGTTTCAGCCCACTGAAATCGCTAATTTCAGAAACAGAAATTGGAGTTTCACCTTTTGTGAAATTTAATTTGATAAAACGATTATTTGAAATTGTTATAATTTCTCGTTTCCTTTATTTATTAAATCACACCGTAACAAAATCAATATTTTCGAGTGAATTTCAACAATTGAAGAAAATTTTAGCACTTTTGTTATTGAGAAAAAAGCTCTTGACTCATTGTAATAGGAATTTATTGTGTATTAAATGCTGTAAATACAGTTATACCATTTCGAAATCTCAATGAAACAAGCATGTTTTCTATCCATTTGGCACTCAGGACAGGTGACCATATTTTTTTTCACACCAAGTTATGTTAAACGTGAAACTGTTTTGGACACATTCAGTGAGTAGATTCAGTTGTTTCAAAGTGCATACCAAAATTTACAATTCAAGTAGGTGGGGAGAGTTCCCTTGAAACGGACAATTTCATTATTTTCGGTGTGAAATATTATTTCAAATGAAAAAGTTTCAAATTGCACCGTCATAATATGAGCATAAGGTTTGTGGATTCACTTTTTCAGGAAAAGCTATAAAAAAAAGCTAGTCACTCGAAAAAATAAGTCTTACTTTATTTTATAAAATGTCCATTTCATGGGATGTTGCCCTTGTTATGGACAGTTATTCCCATGAAGTGGACAATGGTACAGAAACAATAGAATACTGTCATAAAGTTCTAGGAGAATAGTTTAAATTATTTAGTAGTACCAAACAGAGAAAACATACAGTATTTTCCATGTTTAATATTGAATTACATAACATACTTTCACATCTCCCTTGAATCGGAAACATTGCAGCCCATGAACTGGACATCAATTTCCAGTAATTTTTCTATGTCCGATTCATGGGATATGTGGTTTTCATAGAAAACCTGAAAATATAATTTCTACAAATCGTTATATCAATGATTTAACATATATGTCTGATAAGGGATAATCACTTGATGTTTATATGAAAAAATCGGCAACTTATCGTCACTAGAAACGTAGCTATTCACTTCGCAAATGTACGTACATATTTACTTTACCGGCAACGGATTTTTCAATGCATGCCTCGTCCACAAGACGCGACCCACAGATTCTGCCATTTTCCAAGAGACGTGGCTCAATGTTGCGAAAATGGTATTTACGTAAATTATGCTCAATTACTATCGGGTGTAGTAGAAAACTATAGTGTCCGGTTCATGGGCTGTCCAATTCAAAGGAACTCTCCCCTACTTATATCGAGTGTATATTGAAGTTATTCGGCATATATGGACCAAATGGTAAAAATGCAAACATTAAGTATTGAAAAAATTTGACAAAACTTTCAGTGGGCAGAATCACTGTATTTATACACATATGCAAACTTGCAGATAACTGTGTATGATCGAAGTGGCGGACAGAATTTTCTTCGACTAGCCCAGCTCTCTCTTCTCCGCAACCACATGCCAGAGATTCTCGTTCAAGTATCCCATTCATGGTTCGAATTACAGCAGGTTACTTCATCGAGGACTTGCCGCACAACGACGTGATTCCAGCACGAAAAGGCAAGAAGCGAAAGTTACCAATCGTCGTAAGTTTCATAAGATCTAAACCAGACACAAATACAAGGTATAACTTGTATTTGGTATGATGCCGCAAGTGATCTTACACCGATCCCCAATTGTTATTCGCGTGAGAAAACCTCAATAACTTTATTCGATTATTGTTCAGAGATTTTGAAAATTAGACGGTTGTAAATTAAATGAATGATGTTTTTTCTCATGGAGAGAATAGCACCAGTTGAACTTTTCAATTATGTCCAATTATAACACCTTCCCCTTCATCTAAAAATCTCATTCGAACGAAATATTTTATTATTTATGTTATTTCATGTTACGAAAAGACACAGTCCTGGGTTCTTTGAAATTTCACATCGACAGTAAGATGTAGGCACTTATTTAACTCATATTCCTACTTCATTCATAAGAAAATCAAAAGTATTTCAAGTGATTTCGAAGTCGATTTTAAAATTTCCCATATCGCTTAATGAAACCAATCATAAAAATGACCAATATTCCACTTCAACTTGAATAATTTTCAACCGTGTAATCGTCAATTACCAATTACCTATTATGAAATCATTCCCTATAACGCAATTAGAAGCATTACGAAAGTAATAGATTATCCAGTAATCACCAGAAATTTAGTTCATGAACTAATACACATAGGTACATGGATTTACCGTTCTTTGACTACCTGTGGGCATTGTGAAATGACAATTTGGCACAAACTCTAGCAGTAGCAGTATTGAGTCTATGTATCTACTATAATTCTGAAGGAATTCCTGTCAACATTATTCGAAATCTTCGTATTATACTTATGATGATATAAAATAGATACACAATTGATGAACGAGACCATCAGAACATTTCAAGATATACGATGTATGTAACTATTTGCATTCCTTCTTACCTCACCTTAAATAATTCGCAAGGTTGGGTCAACTTGAATATGTGAGGTATTACTTTCTACTGTAGGAAATGGATTTGTTTACCGTTAAATGAATCCTTCACACTTGTGTACTGATCATCTTAGATTTTGTTTTCTCCAATTAACACATTCACACATGTAAAAATGTGTATGTAACCTCTATTTGATAGACTATCCCTTTTTATCCCTGATGGAAGATTGGAGCTAGATGGTGAATTTTTGTAAGAAGTCATTAGAAGTTCACTAGAAGTTCATTTAAAACAGAAATGTTAAGTAGAACTGATTTTTCCTAATATTAAAGTTTTATGAGAAATTCAATTAGCTTTCACTTTTATTCGAATCATTTCATTCTAAAACGCATCGTCTCCGTTCTTTGAGCGAAAACCCAAAAAATGGTACCTATGGCTTCTCTTACCATTGGCTCACCTCCCAGGGGCGAAAACTTTTATTTAATTTATCTAGATACTCATCCTTACGAAGCCCTGAAGTCAAAAATTTTGGCAAATTTCATGCATACATCAACTGGACTAAATTAGTATGGAGATCCCAACAGTGGGTCAAGAAACGAACTTACTTGATTTTTATGAACTGCGGAAATAGTCTTCATGCCGCAGTGTGACGTTAAGTTCCTTGAATTGCATGATTTTTGAAAAACTATAGGTTATATTTTCAGTGAAGCCTTCGATTTTTCAAAACTAATTCATGGAAAAAATTCGCAACTCTTGTACCCGGCACTCATGAATCAATAATTGTCTTGTTTCAAAAATCCCACCCTTTATTCAATGTACAGAAGCTCGTAACGAACCCACCGTCTTAAGGCGGACTCCCACTACTCGTATATTTGGCAAGTACGCAATTATTTGCGTACTTGGCAAGTAGACGAAGTTTCGAATTTGAATGTCAAGATTGACAAGTATTGGCCGAGTGAACCACTCCCACTACATGCCAAATATAGGCGAGTGGCAAATATTTGCCGAATACACGAGTAGTGGGAGTCCGGCTTTAGATTTCACTCCTCCAATATCGAAGCACAGAAATAAATGTTCGACAAAAAAGTTGAGCAAAAGTGAATCTTTCGAAAATTATCGATTTTCAATCAAGTCTATCTCGAAAACCCTAAAGAATTCGTTCAATGTGGATATGAACAGTTTTATGAGATGCGCGAAAACACAAAAAATGGTACCTTCCCCTACTCTTCCAATTGGCTTACCTCCAAGGGGCGTAAACTTTTATTTCATTTATGTAGGTACTGATCCTTACAGAGCCCAGAAGTCAAAAGAACTGGCAAATTCCATGTATACTCCATTCACTTTTATTTAATCACATATACTCCATTCACAATTATAAAATCACAACTCTGGCCTTGGAAATTTGACACATTCCACTCTGTATCGAAGTTATGACGTTTTTCAAAATATTTTTATGTTCCAAGTCAACACTATGTTGCCCTTTCTACATTCTTAGCGTATTTCTCAGAATGTGAATGAATTGGAAAAGATGTGATGGACGAAAATAATTAACGTTTATATGAATTGATAGAAAGGATTCCTTTTCTAGTTATTTGCATGAAAAGTACAAGAGATCACTGTTGAAATATATTATTTTTCGCCATGGAAAAAAATTGCATTGCTTTCACATAATTTTTATATGCATGCTTGTGAAGATTTAATGTTTATTATCCTCTTGAACTGAAAGTTCAAGACTTGACGACATTTTATTTATTTGATCTTATGAACAAGGAGTAAAATATTCTGATTGTATAGTAATTTATTAGATTGAAAAATATTCATACATTACTACCACATTACTTGTACAAATAAATTGGAATAGGTCGAACATATGCTACACATTTATCATTCACCTGTTCTGAAATAAGACACAAACTCCTGGAATATGGAAAAAACCGATGTATTCTGGTTCAATATAGCCTATTTCTACTTTCGGCAAAGGAATGAAAGCTCCAGTGACACATTTCAATTCATCGGAATCTGAATTCACCAACTGTGGAATGCAATATAGTCATATTTCTTCTTTTTTTTTAGCTTTTTCGACGTGTTTTTTTTCTGAAACGTGAAAACGATCAAGAATAATCATTTAGAGACCGATGATGGCCATCCAGAACCCGTTTACTTAAGAAAATCGTGCAATTTCATTCTGCAAGCTCTTTCCTCATAATTCCTCGAAAATCCTACCTGAACCATATTTTCCGTCGTATAAGGAAGCCTTTTTTGTCCATTTACACTTTCCAAATAAATTTTGAGCACCAAAAACGATACCGAAACTAACCATACTTCTGGGGGACCGGAATTTCGTTTGAAATCTTTCAAAACGGCCAGATACCAAAAAAAAAACTTCGTTATCAAGTGTTAAAAGGTCGATTAGTACTTACTTTCGCTTCATTTATGCATATAAATCGATTTTTGGTCCAATTCAAATTTGCCGGTCGTACTCACGCCAAAACTCGTGAAAGGAAAAAATGACACTTGCACGAAACTTCTTCTGGACGACGAAGAACGGAAAAATAGGCGATTTCCTATCGATATTTCGCCCCAAAATCGCCAATCGATTCGAACTAACAGAATGTGGTAAATCTTTGATACTTTTACTTTGATGTGAACAGAAAAACTGGCATCGTCGTTTCGTCATAAACGATATTCTATGTACGCGCACAGATTTTTCATCAGGTGCACCAATTCCTGAAAACGAAACCATGGCCAGAGTTGTGATTTTATAATTGTGAATGGAGTATAGGAGATCATGGTTTCGTTTTCAGGAGTTGGTGCACCTGATGAAAAGTCTGTGCGCGTACATAAAATATCGTTAATGACAAAACGACGATTCCAGTTTTTCTGTTTACATCAAAGTAAAAGTATCAAAGATTTTCCACATTTTGTTAGTTCGAATCGATCGGCGATTTTGGGGCGAAATATCGATAGGAAATCGCCTATTTTTCCGTTCTTCGTCGTCCAGAAGAAGTTTCCCGTCGATATGAGAAATTTTGTGCAAGTGTCATTTTTTCCTTTCACGACTAAAGGCGTGAGTACGAACGGCAAATTTGAATTGGACCAAAAATCGATTTATAAGCATAAATAAAGCGAAAGTAAGTACTAATCGACGTTTTTACACTTGATAACGAAGTTTTTTTAGGTATCTGGCCGTTTTGAAAGATTTCAAACGGAATTCCGGTCCCCCAGAAGTTTGGTTAGTTTCGGTATCGTTTTTGGTGCTCAAAATTTATTTGGAATGTGTAAATGGACAAAAAAGGCTTCCTTATACGATCTTCTAACGAAAGCGGCCGGAAAATATGGTTCAGGTAGGATTTTCGAGGAATTATGAGGAAAGAACTTGCAGAATGAAATTGCACGATTTTCGTCAGTACCTAAACGGGTTCTGGATGGCCATCATCGGTCTCTAAAGGATTATTGTTGATCGTTTTCACGTTTCAGAAAAAAAAACACGTCGAAAAAGCTGAAAAAAAGAAGAAATATGACTATATTGCATTCAACGGTAGTTGAATTCAGATTCCGATGAATTGAAATGTGTCACTGAAACCTTCATTCCTATCAATCCTTTGCCGAAAGTAGAAATAGGCTATATTGAACCAGAATACATCAGTTTTTTCCATATTCCAGGAGTTTGTGTCTTATTTCAGAACAGGTGAATGATAAATGTGAAGCATATGTTTGACCTATTTCGTTTTATTTGTACAAACCTACTGTGGTAGTAATGTATGAATATTTTTCAAATTAATAAATTACTATACAATCAGAATATTTTACTCCTTGTTCATAAGATCAAATAAATGAAATTTATATCTATAAAGCTTTCAGGAATTGACATTCTTGCTTATTACTTTATAACCAAAAATAACCAAAACTCAATTACTATTGAATCGAAATTATTAGTTTCTCTGTAAACAAATTCGTTAATTTAGTAAGTATGTTTATTTTCTTCATGATGAATGAATAAAACTGTTATTTATTTGAAATAAAGAAATATTAGAAATAGAAATGTTATGCACAATCATATCACATACAATATCATGATGAGAACAAAGCACATCGATGAATCTTTACAATCATAAATCCAAAAACTCCTTTACATGTAGAATATTGTTCACAATTTTCTGTTGTGTTCTCCAAAATGAAATATACAATCTGAGAAATATCGCTAAGAATGTAGAAAGGGCAACATAGTGTTGACTTGGAACATAAAAATATTTTGAAAAACGTCATAACTTCGATACAGAGTGGAATGTGTCAAATTTCCAAGGCCAGAGTTGTGATTTTATAATTGTGAATGGAGTATAGGTGCAAAAACTTTTATTATGTTTATCTATCAACTCGACTTCAAAGTCCAAAAGTCAAAAATTGTCGCATATTCCATTTACTTTACATACATACATTAACTGGACTAAATTAGTATGGAGATTCCGACAGTGGGTCAAGAAACGAACTTCACTGATTTTTATGAATTTTGCCAAAACAGTCTTTATGCCGCAATATTAGGTAGAGTTTCGTGAATTGCATGATTTTTGAAGGATTAATGATACATTTTTTGCGAAGCCCTTATTTTCAAATCCAATTCAAGGGCAAAAATACAAGTATCAATAATTGTATTGTTTCAAGAATCCCACCTTTTATTCAATGTACACAAGCTCGTAACGAACCCACGTTCTCAGTTTCCACTCCTTCAATCTCGCAGCCTTCACCATACCGCCATCAGAAAAGCACAACTAACGGAAACGCCGTATAGTTGTAGACTTCGAGTCACAATCGCGAAGTTAGAAACGTCTTGAGTAGATCGCCATCGCTTGTTTCTCGTTCTTTTCGATCTAACAGAGATATGCTAGAGGTGAAGGAAGGAAGGAGCTGTTTTTAGTGTTTTTCGTTCATTTTTGACAATGAGGGGGTGTTCACACGCCGAATATTTGCTGTGTGGTTTTGTGTTGTGTATTTTAGTTCGATTCAGTGTGGAGCATGTTGCTCTGACGTTTCCACCTGCTAGGAAGTACGACTTAGATTTTTTGGATAATTCCAGGACCAAAGCACCATGTGGGATGCCCAAAGGTAATGTTCGTGGACCTCTCAAGTCCGATTAAGATTTTCTCCATTCTATTTTGCGAAGGGAATGTTCCTTTCCATTTACAAGTTATACATTTGTAACTTTTCATTTGATTTTCTTGTAGCGGTAATATTGATGCCTACTGAAAACATTTCGCCAACATGAGCAAAAGTTACAGGAATTGCTATTCTTCTTCTTTTCGAAACTGAGAAATTCAGTCCGATTTGTACTAGAAATGCCTCAAACTTGGTAGAAAAACTTATTTCAATAAGAAAATTTCATATCAACATGAGTCCATAAACGTTTCATTTCGAAAATACCAGGCATTGAAGTTTTTGAACAATGATCTTTCACTCTTTATACGTAATAACCTATGAAGATTTTCGAATCAAATTATGAATACAGTATCAGATATTCAGATTGTATCCCAGTAAAATCAATGATTCCAGAAACTGTTGGGATTGATTACCATACAATTTGTGAAGCTCTCAGTGTTTTGTTTCCCCTCCTATCCTAAATATTCACAAGGTACTTGTCGTAAGGCTGTCATGAGATATTGTATTTTTATCAAAATCTACTGAAAATATCAGAAAATAAAGAAATTTCTGATGTCAGAATAGAGAACAGACTAGGATCAGAAATCCAAAAGACTTTCGGCAGTTGAGTCCTATATCCTTATTTGTTGTATACGGGAATAAATTGCAGTATAATTTTCGAACTAATGAGTAATGATAGGTAATGATATCATTCAATGGTAGCATGAGAGCAGAAGGTTGAAATTAGAAGTGGACAACCAAGTACAGTCAAGTTAAAACATCATTCTAATTGGAAAGTAATGGGTGACTTCTATATGTCATTCTTGCCTTTTTAGAGGCCATGACCTCTGTTTCATGATTATCATGGTATCTGATTTGTCTACCCTTATGGGAAAAATAGGATAAGGACATTTTCGTTCTTCATGCGAGGTCTTGAAAGTTAAATGATCTATGGAAACTGAGGTTTCGAATCTAAAAAGATGAACCATTCAACCATTCTGAATCAAATTTTGTTGTACATTATAAATACAAATAACGCAGTAATTTCGAAATGTTGTGTCAGTATTTGATGTCACTTTATTTGAACTTATGTTGACAGCAAAATATTTTAATATCTATAAGAAAACGGTTATCCATTCCAAAACCCTCTTTCAAAAACCGTGGTGCATAAATATTCTACTCAATCTAAGATTGTCCTGTCAAAACTTCAAATTGAAAACAAGTTTTCTTGAAATGGGCGGAATCTTCAGACTCATGTTCAAGAGTGGAATTATTTATTGATGACCCATGAGAAAATAAACAAGGGATATCAATTTCTAGGATATAATTATCCACAGTTAGGTCCTGAAACATTCCATATTGTTATGATCTCACTGCTAATGGGATTTGCGAGTTGAGTTAGACCTCGAAGGTGTTATGAAACAACTTGAAAAACAAGAAATTGCCACGTGAAAATGAGTATTAATTGGCCTTCATCTGAATATCATCCTAGGTTTATTATTGTTGGTCATTTATTGAATTTGGTTTCCTTTTTGGTTGCCAGGAGAAATAGTTCATGAGAAATTCAGTTTCAAAGGAAGAAATGGAAGTCGTTTTTTTAATAACTGACTATTATTGATTGGTCCTTTGAAGAGTATACATATGCATAAATTATTCTTTTGTGTTTGAGCTTGCTCCTGGCATAAAATAATAGGGAAAAGAGTCTTCATGTGTAGGATTCAATTCTCTTGTGGACCTAAGGGTAGGCTTCTTATTTGGAAACTAGTCAGAAACTCTCAGATGCAGAAGATAATTTGGGAAATACTTTCAATGAACATATAAAAGAAGAACCAAATCCTGAAGAGGGAGAGTTTATATGCAGACTTATAATCATAAGAAGTGAGAGAACCTGACCCATAATAAATCATGGATACCACTAGAAACAAATGTTTGACAAACAAGTTGAGCAAAATGATTTTTTAGAGGATTATCGAATAACGTATATCTCGAAAAGCTCACCACCTAGGCGCGGAAACTCTTATTATGTTTATCTACATGCATACATTAACTGGACTAAATTAGTATGGAGATTCCGACAGTGGGTCAAGAAACGAACTTAACAGATTTTTATGAATTCTGCCGAAATAGTCTGTATGTCGCATGGAGTTTCCTGAATTGTATGATTTTTCAAGAACGATAGGTTACATTTTTACCGAAGCCTTCGATTTTTCAAAACCAATTCATAAAAAAAATTCGTAACTCTTCAACCCGGCACTCATGAATCAATAATTGTCTTGTTTTAAGAATCTCACCCCTTTATTCAATGTACACAAGCTCGTAACGAACCCACCTTCTTAATTTTCATTCGTCCAATCTCGAAGCACAGAAATAAATGTTAAGCAAAAAAGTTAAGCAAAAGTGAGTTTGTGGAAACTTATCGATTTTCAATCAAGTCTATCTTGAAAACCATAAGGAATTCGTTGAATGTGTATATAAACAGTTTTATGAAAAATTTAATTAGCTTTCATTTTTATTCGGAATATATTGTTCTAAAATGTATTGTTTCCGATATTTAAGCAAAAACCCAAAAAATTGTAGTTTTCCCCCTACCTCCATTCCTAGGGGCAATGAATTGTATTATATTCATCTATCAACTCATCCTTATCAAGTTTTGAAGTCAAAAATCCTCCCATAATCCATTTACTATAAATATACATGCATACATTTACTGGATTAGATTAGTACGGAGACTCCAACAGTGGGTCAAGAAACGAACTTACCTGATTCTTATGAATTCTCCCGAAATAGTCTTTATGATGCAATTTTAGGTAGAGTTTCTTGAAATGCATAATTTTTGAAGAATTAGAATTATAGATTGGTCAAGTTGTTCATGCAGAAAATTCAAGAAACGATAGGTACGAGAAAAATAATAGGAGTAGACACTATTTTCGGGAAATGCTTTGTTGAGTAAATACACGATGTTCAGGTTTGGTTTGGAAGTATTTGGAGAAAATTTCGTAGGCGTTATATAATCAACACAACATTTTTGTGTCTCACAATTCATATAAAAAATTTGAGATAAATAACTGTGCAAAAAATGAAAAAAATTTTCGATAATTTTATTTACGAATGACAACCTATTGTTATCAACTTGAAGATTTGGGTAACAGGGATAATTACTACATCATATGTTGTTGTTATTCAAAGCGGAAGGACATTCATTGAAATTCTAGTACCTAATTGAACCATGAAGATTATTGGGAATATCGCCATAATTAATTCGAGCATTGGTTTTTTATCATAGTAAATTTCCTCGTCCACATTATTGATTCTAATGCATCATATCACTATAACTTCATTTCAATACGGTCATTCTATAATTGAACCCGTATTTTTGACTTATTACGGAATGTTACAATTTTAATTTCCACAACCTTGAGCAAGTAGACTAATTGGATTCCAAAAACGTATACCTATATAAGTGAACAGAATTAACCACAAATTAAGCAGCCACTCCGATTCAGACATTGTTAATTTACAGTTTCTTCAAGAATAACATGACACCATTCCGTTAGATCTCTCACACAGACTCGTTCCGTCAAACTGGCCTGATTCGATCAGCAATTCAATTTCACTTTTTATTTACATTTTTATTGTCCCTTTTTATCGTTTTACTGTTGTTCGCACCTGTAATTGCAGGTCTTAGAATGGAGCGGTTTTTGTAGGCTTCGTTGGAGAGCTATTTAGGGACAACGTTTGTGTTGCTTGAGAATCGTTTTTCACTCATAACCAAATATTTCTGAGAATCATTAATTGATGATTCTACCCAATGGTTATTTTTCTCAATATGTCGAACTCAAATTCAGAATCCTTCCTATTTCTGTGTCGTTTTCAATTGCTTACTGCGAATGTTTCAACAACGCAGTCTTGATAGCATTTTTTAGCCTTAGTGAAATTAGTTGACATGAATTGCAAACAATTTATTTTATAATTGATGTTTTCGATCAGAATGTCCATATTTTTTTTACTATGGAATTCTTAATGGATTCATCCATCACCTTTAACCAGGTGTTATCGTTATATAATTTCAATGGATAGAATGAATCTGTACCTCTCAAAAAGCTAAACACTTTTGTGAATATTTCAGGAATAATCAACTTGTACCAATAAGTCTTCTGTATGAATTCAGAAGTTATCTATTCTCGAATTACCAATTTATATCTGTTTTTGCTCGATCTTAAATTCATAATACAATTTTTTCTTCTGAATTACAAATTATCACGAAGAAACGGTATTGAATAATGATCCAACAAAGTGGTATATTCGAAGTTAACTGCTTCCTCAATAGAAGAACAATTCACCGTTCGAGTTATTTATAATTGTTCTTGTTATTGAATACCAGAAAGGAATTCCACGGATATTATGCAGAGAGATAGAACTTCTGGAGTATAGTACAGTAATTTGAAAGATGCTCATTATAAACTCCTGGTGGGATTAGTGGTTTCTTACATTCTTTATCTCCTTCTGTTCGAAGTACAATAAGTTCAGTAATTCTTGAGCCAGAGCAAGATAAATCAAAGCTTGTTATTGAAATGAATACATAATTTTTATGTTGTTGCTTATATTATTGTGTATTGAGATGAGGTGGCTATAGGGGAAATCATTCCCCTTTGATCATGATATGATTATTCGATGAAAAAAGCCCTTTGAACTCTTGTTCTTTCAAAACATTCGATATAAAGGCAGGGTTTGAATTGCGCGCCACGTATGACAGTCATAATGTCACATGATTATGACGTGACAGATCGAAAGTTGGCAGATGTGAGTTAGAAAAGATGGAGCATTTTTGGTAGAACAACGCGTCCTGATTTACAAGATATTTTGTTTCATACATTATTCCCAAATTCATATCAATAAATATTTCAATACTTTTCTACAGAAAACCATGTTTTCTTGAAACACCCTTTACATCACTTTTAGGCCCTTCATAGCAGGAGCATGAGATTCTTTCAGCTTTTTGGTAGGTACTATAACATTGTAGTACTTCGAGTTGGTTCAGATGCTGTATTGCCAGAACAAATTTCGCGCGAATAAAGAAGGCTGTAGTCCTACAAGTACCTACATGGAAAGATATCATAAGTTGTGTAGTCTCTATCATGTTAAAAGGCTCCATTTCATTGATCGACCCCAATTTCTCTGGTGGATACGAGTTCTCATCTGAAAGCCTGATACGCACAGTTTCTCATTCGACAAGATTCCGTAATTGGAAATAAAAACGTTCGATGAATGGTACGTCATCTTGAAATTCAAATTGAGTTCAGTGCATCGACGTTTTAAGAATCTGTGCCAGTAAGAATACATTTTTATTATTGTTTTGTATGGAGGATCCTGAACATATAATTCTCTGAATGCCTTCGAAAATGGTCATGAGAATAAGTTGTAACAATTTTGTCTTTTGTCGAAAAAATATCGGTTAAAAAAACGAACGCTTTATTTGGAACTAGATACAGGGGCGGATCTAGGAATTTTTTGAGGGGGGGGCGATTCCAAAGTAACACAGTAATAATTCTCGGATAAACCAGCAAAAATTATATTATCACAGAACGAATTCTAATCCCGAGGGGGGGGCGAAACCACCTTCGCCCCCCCCCTAAATCCGCCACTGACTAGATACCTACAAAGGTCTGCTAGGCGCAAACGTGAAAATAGCCCCAATGTTACTTGCGCAAAAATGTAGAGAATTCAATAGTCTGTATTCACATGGAAAAATATACAAGGTGTTTCATTTGAAAAAAATCAAGAAACATCAATTTAAAATTCTCCATATTTGACAATCAATAACGGCAACCCTGTGAAAGGTGGTATAATTATTTTGCTATAATAACTCAGCAAATATCTCAGATGATTGATGAAAAAACTTTTGATCGAATTTGTATTACTTCCGCTTTCTCTGAGAGTTAGAGGACTTTTAGCGGGCGCCTATGCCCTCAACTTTTCACAGTTTTCTCTCAATAAGATCTGCACCGCTAAAAAATATCTCTAAAATTTTACACCATTAAAGAGGAGTTAGAACACATCAAATATATTTTCACATTTTTTCAATGACCTTCATTACCTCTTTCATGGGCCTACCACATTTTCCAATAGTTCAGATCTTATTCGAAGTAAACTGCAAAAAGGTGTGGGAAAAGCAGTTCAGTAAAAGTCTTCTGACGATTTCCAGAAGCGATAGTAACATGATTCAAAGAAAATGTTTCTAATTGAAGGATTTGCCTTGACATGGTTCCTAAACGATCAACCTGTCATATACAGGGTGTCCGTTATTAAGGTCCAAATATAGAGAACTTAAAATTATTATTTCTCGATTTTTTCAAATAGAACATCCTGTATTTTTTTCCACAATGATGTAGAAAATTGAATATTTTACATTTTCTCGCATCCAGCAGACACGAAAAATTATATTCAAAAGAGGTTAAGCAATGAAATAAAACTAAATGAATAATTATTGACAAACTTCAAAACCTTACCAGAATCATACTTCCTGAGCATCATCATAAAAATGATATTTTCCATTTCCGTACAAGCATAGGTAGGTACATATTGAACACGTATTCAACCTATTATATCAGTTTTATCGGCTTTGCAAAAAAAATATTGATCAAGTTGTTGCTACTTAGAGCTCAAAGATACTTTCGAATACAGTGAATCAGTATGAATTTTTGGAAAAAATAGGATGGTTGATATGATTTTCATGTTAGGGCAGTGCCACAGAACCTGTTTTTCAAGGGAGTCGAACTTATGCTGCCCAATATCCCGATAGGAAACAAAGATTCACACTGTATTCGAAAGTATCTTAGAGCTCTAGTTGCAATAACTTGATCAATATTTTTTTGAAAACCTATGAAAACTGATATAATTGGTTGAATACGTGATCAATATGTATTGCTTGTACGGAAAAGAAATATCATTTTTATGATGATGCTCAGGAAGTATGATTCTGGGAAGGTTTTGAAGTTTGTCCTTAATTATTCATTTAGTTTTATTTAATTGTTTGACCTCTTTTGAATGTCCGTTAGTTTTATTATGTTATTATTTGAATAAAATTTTCATTTGCGATATCATTTTTCGTGTCTGCTGGATGCGGGGGTTAAAAATGTTGAAATAATCCTAAGGTTACTTCTGAGAAAATGTAAGGTATTCAATTGTCTACATTTTTGTGGAAAAAAATACAGGGTGTTTTATTTGAAAAAATCGAGAAATAATAATTTTAAGTTCTTCATATTTGGACCTTAATAACGGACACCCTGCATATGACAGGTTGATCGTTTAGGAACCATATCAAGGCAAATCTTTCAATTAAAAAACTTTTAGTTCAAATTCATGTAACTATCGCTTCTGGAAATCGTCAGAAGACTTTTACTGCACTGCTTTTCCTCCACCTTTTTGCAGTTTTCTTCGAATAAGATCTGAACTGTTGGAAAAATGTCCCTAAGATTTTGCGTCATGAAAGAGGTAATGAAGGTCATTGAAAATATGTGAAAATATATGGGGTGATCTATTAAAAAAATCGTCCATTTGTTGAATAACATTTATCGGGGACACCCTGTATATCAGAAAATATTTTCCTGAGATGCAGAAATGAATTTACAAGAGGTCTATTTTCCAACGAAATCTCTGAGATGTCTGGTTCGGCAGCTATGGAAGAAGAACGCACTATTGCAGGATCCTGTATAAAAGAAAGGGGGTCACTCAAAATAATAACGAAATGTTAGCATCATTTGACCGCTCTTTCATTCACCTTGTAGAAAGATTCGTATTGGCAAGAAATCAATTGAAAAATATGGGACAGCTGTCAAAAAAAAAATTTAACAATATACAAATTGAATTTCAGATATGTTGTTACAGAAGTTTACCTACGTGTCAGAGCGAAATTGATACTTATAATTGAAAATAAACATTGAAGCAAAAATTGGGATTTATGAAATATCAGTCGTCACAATAACCAGCATAAAAGTTTGCACGTTTTAAAATATCCATCACACTGACATGATTCTTTCATTGAAATAGTAAAGAATAAGACGGAGGAACACACCTCAAAATTCAGCGAATGATTGTCATACTCAAGCGATGAGAAAATCAGCGATAAGACAGGTTCTTGTTTTGAATTTCACCGTTCACTTTGGAATTCCTCTTCAACGACTCAAAGAGTTATATGGTACCCATTGAACCGTTCATATAATTGTCTCATTTAATATATTCTAATCGAGAATGGAAATTAATAAGTAATTGTTTCTCATTTCATACAATCAAAGTTTAATTATACGCATTGTTGAAACTTTCACACTTTTACAATCTTCCAAATACCACGTGTATATGAAAGTAGATATTTTATTTGGTTTGGGTTCATAAATATGATCGAAGCATATGGTGCTTCAAAATAAAAAAGAAATCGATGCTATTATTCATTCGAGAATTGCAGAAAATTCGAAAATCCACTCTATTGCCCAGAATAAACAGTTTTTCCAATATTGTATTTTTGTTATTGTGAATACATGATCTTCTTCAAATCTTGTTATTCAAACCTGACAAACTGAATGAATTCGATAACGAATAAATGAGGGGGTGTTAGGAAAAACGCTCGGTAATATTTTTCAAGAAAATAAAACTATATGGGGTGTTCCATGCGACCGTGGCCAATACCAACTTTCTTATTTCAAAAGCAACCCCCTGTATATTATTTATTTTTTGATTCTTCAGAAAATTCTAGACATAATTCATGCACAATGTCCTATACCTATCTTCAACTTTTTCGGAAATATCAAGTATTTTCAGATTTTTTACAAAAATTAACATTTTGAATGAAAATTATTTTATTCCACAAATTCGATACAATACACTCAATACTTATTTCCCATTTACCTCTTGATATGGAGAAAGTGAGCAAAAACTATCACTGAGAAGAAAGGACCCCGCACTTTTACTACGGGAAATGGCGTTCCGTCAAATTTTCTAAAATTTTGGTATAATGTAGTATTCGACATACTGATCAAAAGTGTCCATGGCCCCAACTCAATCCTATGACTAGTTTTTGAGATACAGGGCGTTGAAGTTAAGAATTACCCACTTTTACTACGCCCGTATCTCGGAACAGAATCGAATGAACTTCAATTTTTCTCAAGAAACATTTCATTACATCCCCAAGGAGCAAGCATATAGAGGAATATGACCGAAAATCGTTACGAATACAGGGTTATCCAAAATTGAATGCATGCCCGATTTTGAAAGTATAAAATATGTCAATTCCAGAGCGAAAACGTTCGCAAAATGAACTATTACACTAGATATGTTGTTGTTACATCGAAAAAGTCTGAAATACCCAGAATTTATACTGGGTGATCCATTATTATAGAAACTATTCTCAAGGAAGGTTAAATGGACACCCTGTATTTATGGTTGGATTCAAGGTGTTTGTTTAATTTTTTTAGAACATATCATCATGGACTTCAAAGAATACAGGGTGATTCAGCCATGAAATTAACTTTGAACCTCACGAAAATACCCAAAAACCACCTCTTTTTTTCATCACCCTCTATTTCAAGATTAAATCCGAGGAGGTGGGACTTTTCTTTCACCATTGTACTTGATATAAAAACATCAATACGGCTGAGAGTTTTTATCCAATTCCTATGACCAGATTTTCAGCTGGAATACGAATAGAATAACATGAATAAATAATTTTCATATTACATAAAAAGAAAATCTGGTCATAGGAATTGGATAAAAATTCACAGCCGTATTGATGTTTTCATATCAAGTACAGTGGTGAAATAAAACTCCCACCTCGTCGGATTCAATCTTGAAATAGAGGGTGATGAAAAAAAAAAGGTGGTTTTTGGGTATTTTCGTGAGGTTCAAAGTTCATTTCATGACTGAATCACCCTGTATTCTTTGAAGTCCATGATGATATGTTTTAAAAAAATTAAACAAACACCTTGAATCAACCCATAAATACAGGGTGTCCATTTAACCTTCCTTGAGAATAGTTTCTATATTAATGGATCACCCAGTATGAATTCTGGATATTTCAGGTTTTTTCGATGTAACAACAACATATCTAGTGTAATAGTTCATTTTGCGAACGTTTTCGCTCTGGAATTGACATATTTTATATTTTCAAAATCGGGCATGCATTCAATTATGGATAACTCTGTATTCGTAACGATTTTCGGTCATATTCCTCTATATGCTTGCTCCTTGGGGATGTAATGAAATGTTTCTTGAGAAAAATTGAAGTTCGTTCGATTCTGTTCCGAGATACGGGCGTAGTAAAAGTGGGTAATTCTCAACTTCAACGCCCTGTATCTCAAAAACTAGTCATAGGATTGAGTTGGGGCCATGGACACTTTTGATCAGTATGTCGAGTACTACATTATACCAAAATTTAAAAAAATTTGACGGAACGCCATTTCCAGTAGTAAAAGTGCGGGGTCCTTTAAAAAAAAACAGATTTGTTTATTCTCGTAGCCTTAGAGGCCTACCACACGCTCAAGCTTCACCACAGTTTGGCTTGCGCAAACCGGCTTGAACACTGAACACTGAGGGAAACTGTATATAATTCTCCCAACCACACGCTCAGTGTTCAGTGTTCAAGCCGGTTTGCGCAAGCCAAACTGAGGTGAAGCTTGAGCGTGTGGTAGGCCCATTAGTAACACGTTGTCTGTTTGCATTTCTAACATTTCCTACATTGACATAAATGTTTTTTTGTTTTTTTTTAATGATTAAGATATAATCAGTATTACTTAGTAGGTTGTGTAGTGTAATGTACCGAATTTGTGAAATAAAATAATTTTTATTCAAAATGTTGATTTTTGCAATAAATCTGAAAACACTTATTACTTCCGAAATAGTTAAAGATAGTTGATAGGTATAGGACATTGTGCATAAATTGTGTCTAGAATTCTCTGAAGAATCCAAAAAATAAATAATATACAGGGGGTTGCATTTGAAATAAGAAAGTTGGTATTGGCCACGGTCACATGGAACACCCTATATAATATTATTTTCTTGAAAAATATGCGCATTTAAAATTACAAATCGACCTGTCCGAGCGTTTTTCCCAACACGCCCTCATTTATTCGTTATCGAATTTATTCCATTTGGCTGTTACACTCTGTATATATATTTCAAAAGGAAAATACAAATTTCACAAATTAATTCAATATCCTACAGAAAAATCGAGCACCACACATCTTTGCAGCCTCTTTTTCAGACTCATTCAAAAAGTCAATCCCATTTCATCAAGAATCCCGAAGAATATTAATAGTTCTGTGTGGCATTCAAGAACCACTTTCTTTTTCACCTCAAGGCAAACCAATTCTGGTATCTGGTATTCCATACAACACACGAATGGTGCGTGACACAATAGGAGGAAGTGTTGATTTTATGGAGATGATTCCACGATCTTGGATACCTACTGTAGGAATCGTTTGTATCGTTCATCATGTCAGTAGGGAATAATAAGAGATATCGAAATAAAAACAAGTGTGAATTATGGGTAGGGACATGGCGGAATCGCGGAATGTCATTGTTTTCACCTGGTGTTTATTCTATTTTATTACCAGAGATTTCGCCAATGCTTGTATTCATTGTCTTCAAGTTAGTTATCTGAGAAGTTTGTATGTAATAAATTTTATTATACGATCATTGTGTTATTAATTGAAACCCTAAGGTACTCACTCTTGAAAAACATATGGGCTAAGAAGATAGGCTCTTCCAAATTATAATCTTTAGTAAAAACTGTTTCGAAAGTTGCCAGTTATTGTCCACCATTCATGAGAAATCGAATGTTTACTCTCTTATACAGGGTGATTCCGGAAAAGAACGTCAGATTTTAGGAGAAGTTCATTTTTGTGATGAAAATTCATATTAATATGATTTCAAGTTGCAAATTAGTTTTACCCTGTAGATCTGCAGCGTATGCAGGCTGGTTAAGAAAAATCGAGTAAATTAACGAAATTTTATTCCCAGAGAATTCAAGCATTTTAAGACTATCAATACAATGTATGGCCTCCACGGGCATCAATAACAGCTTGACATCTTCTTTGCATACTACACACGGGATTGTTGAACATTTCTTAAGGAATTTGGTTCCATAAACGTGGCAGAAGCTTTCTCAGATCATTAAAGGATTCTGGGGTAGGTTGATGATTATCTAATCTTCTTTGGAGCATATCCCATGCATGTTCCATGCAATAGACCAATCCAACAAAACAGCTGATCACCTTTTTTCAAGATGGCTGCTGGAAGAAACAAATAACAAACTTTTCTGAAATAGTGTTTCTCTATTATAACTATCATTTTACATGGCATAATTGAAGACATTGAAGTTGAAAATTGAGAAACCAACAGAAACTACCCTGAAACACGTACCTAGTAACTGAATATCATCGGTTTGCTATTTGTTTATTCCAGCAGCCATTTTGAAAAAGCTGATCGTGACAGTTCGTTGGATTGGTCTATTCAAATCTGGTGAGTGCGGAGGTATTGGTAAATGTGGAATACTAAGCTCCTCGCGCGCATTCTCAACTAAGGCTGCACGGTGCGGTCCAGCGTTATCGTCTATAAATTGAAAAGTTTCACCAATAGCAGCGTGAAAATTTGGCACAACATCGTCAATGACATGCTCCCTATAGTGTAAAGCCGGACTCCCACTACTCGTGTATTTGGCAAATATTTGCCACTTGCCTATATTTGGCATGTAGTGGGAGTGGTTCACTCGGCCAATACTTGTCAATCTTGTCATTCAAATTCGAAACTTCGTCTACTTGTCAAGTACGCAAATAATTGCGTACTTGCCAAATACACGAGTAGTGGGAGTCCGGCTTCAGGCGGTCATATTCCCAGGACAAATGTGTAGATCTATGCGCCCGTTGAAACATATCCCGGCCTATACCATATCACTACCCCCTCGGAATGGATGGACTTCTTGGACATAGCGACGATTACGGGGTATGCGTATTGTCCATACCCTTATTCTTCGAGAATCTGAAAATAGTCCATATCTGGATTCATCAGTGAAAAGGACACTACGCCATTGATCGTTGATATGTTGCCTTGTCCATTCCAGTCTTTGACGCTTATGGTCACGTGTTAATGGAACTCCTCTTAATGGACGTCTAGAACCTATATTCGCCTCTCTCAAACGTCGTCTGATGGTTTCGATGGATATACTTGGACCCCATCTGCATTTTGAAGAGTATTCCGTAGCATTCTACACGTAGATGTAGATGTAGATATAGGGTTTCTTCCCGTCGAAACGGTGATTAAACGATCCTGAACAGGTGTTGTTTTTCGTTGCCCACCAAGCCTTGGTCGTTCCAACACGGAACCTGTCTCCCTGAACCTATTCCAAAGTCGAGATATCACACTTTGGCTGACTTGGAGCCTTTCCGCTACAATAACCTGAGTAAGGCCACCCTGTAGCATTCCGATAGCTCTATTAGCCTCAGCGTTTGTTAATTTACGTCTTGGCATTTTCAGAAAACTCGTTTAAAATCGAAGCCGTTGATAAACTGACTTCATTTCAAAATAAGAACTTTAATGAAGCATTTGCAAAGGACCAAACTTCAGAAAAAAGGCGACCAGATTGACGAAATGTCTCATACTGATTTTTACTGGATCGATTCAAGTTGTTATTGAGTTTTAAATGATTTTACAGCGATTTTTGCGAAGATTACAAACTTTTAAAAACGATTGATTACGATATCCCTAACTCTTGTGAAGCAGTATATTTAGAAATGAAATTATGATTTACTCATCTCAAACAACAACTGATGGAAGTGCACATTCTCTCCGGAGTACTCCAGGAAATCGTCGAGCAGCAATGTATTGGAAAATAGTTCTGGTTGATGTTTTTCCAGCTTCAGATCTTAGAAAAATTATTGATTTCTCCCATCCAGAAACTTCATTTCAAGAAATGTTTAGGTATTTTTTGATAAATCTGATTGACTTGAAAATCCCATTCAACTCAATTACCAAACATTGCTAACTCGATAAAGGTTGAAGTCAAAGAAGGCTTATTACGTCCCAAAAGAACTCAAGACTAGATTTACGCCTATAAATTATGAGAAAGGTTTGGAATAGGTAGGAATTCTGTGTTGGGTTGTTCCAAAAACATAAATTTTCATCATAATGTAAGAATATATTTTTTCATCGCTCATGTACGGACACAATGCAACTCAAATGGTATGATTGAGAACTATTTTGCGCAACTGAAGACTCCAAAACAGGAGAATCGAGCCTGTGTAGGTTCGTATGCAAAATTTCGAAATTGAATACTGATGTCGTCCCTTGCAGAGGCTCTTGTGGAATGCGATGGAGGTCACCTTTGACCAAGTTTCCATAACTGACGGATGCTGTGATTCACCATACTCCAAGGTCGTTCACTCTGCCCAAGTCCGGATAGTACTCGTACCTAGAAGAGTGGGTTGCGTTTCCCAAGTCGATTGTTGTGGAACGATATGTTTGTAATTCCTTCCATTCTATCTTCGATCCTCTCTCCCTCCTTGTCTTGTCGGCATGTGAAAGGACGGTAAAAATAAAAGTGACGTAACTACTGAAGTGCATGCCAGCCTGTTTTCTCTCCATGTGGATCATTGTGGATGCATAGAAACCCTGGTGTAACGACTCCTAACTGAAAATTGTGATCAAAAATTGTAGAATACTTGATAGTTTATAACAAACTGCCAAGACTTTCATCGCTATCCGAGTCGATATTGTCTCACAGAGATATTCTGCTTAAAAAAATGGCTTTTTCCACAAACGTCAAAAAATGACAAGGTTCGCGCATTGACAACAATTTGCGAAGTGACCCTTTTTTTTTTCATTTTCCTTCGTTACCATGACACCGTGCGCGAAGTAGTGTGCGAAATACTTACGTCGCACACTGCATGTAAAAACTATATGGGATTTTTTTAATTTAACCTTTATGTTCCTCAATCAAGCAAAAATCCAAGAAAACATTTATTTATTAATGTATAACAATAATTGAGGCTTTCAAATTGTGAGAAAATTTAACACTACCTAATTTTATTTATTATTTACAACGTTAACATTAATGGTGCAGCCAGTGCACGTTTCCAGAAAAAATATTGTGATATACATGAATCAAGCATTACGAGAATTATTTCACTGGGTTGAAATTTTTCATAGGGTGGAAATGTTCACTAGTTTATCATTAAAAACAAGAAAAAGTCCTTCAGCCAACAAAATACACAAAAATCAATTGAGAAATTCCAGAAACTTTGTAACCTACATTTGATCTGGAATTAAATCGTTTATGAAAATAACAATCCGTACTCAGCTACATAATCAAAGAGATGAAAAACTACTGTGTTTTCCAATAAAAGGTTTTATGGCCGGAATTGGGTGGTATTGATCTGGACAACGTTCACAAGACGGCGCTACGTGCCACACAAGCAACGAAACCAATGATCTTTCACGGGAAAAGTTTCCGGGCCGTGTTATCACATGAAGAGTTGATCACAATTGGCCACCGAGATCTTGTGATTTAACACCTTGCGACCTTTGGGGCCATATGAGAGAGAAGGTCTACGCAAGGGCGGGTATTTTTCATGGGGGGGGTAATAACGATTGAAAATCATTAAATCAGGTACCTACATCAGAATCTATGAAAAATTTAATGTGCACCACATTGCGTAACTTTTTCTCAGGCCTTCGATACTCATGAGGGGGGTAATTCCTCTTCCCCCCCCCCCTGTAAATCCCACCTTGGTCTACGCCAAGAGCCCAGCGTCGATTCAAGACCTTAAAGATGAAATTCGTAAGGCTATCGAGGACATAGGGCAGCCACGAAAAGGATATGGTCCTGTAGTCATTTGGCATTTTTCTTTAAATGTCAAAATAACACCCCTTATTGGAAAACCCTTTAGCATTCACGTCGGTTTTTAATTTCAGTTTATTGAACATAGAACGCATAGCTTGATTTGAATTCTTAAAACTGACTAAAGAATTTTTGTTATAGGAAACATTGTGACGTCTCTTCTGACTGGTAGCAAATTCAACGTATCTTGGCATTTAGGATATCCTCATAAAGTAAGTAACGTTCCTTAAAACATCTCCAATACCGAGTTCTGAATACAGATCTTAGGTACCTACTTGTCCGATTCTGAGAAGTCTCTCAAAATGAGAAAATAACATTAATCAGTGGTGATCAAAGCTGTGCTTTTATTTCGTGAAAAATAATTTCATTGCAACGAAGCCAGTCGAACCTCGTGCAGTAGTTAATCTTTTTATGGGGATCAAAATGAATATTGAAGATTCGAAGGTCACAACATTCAGAAAACATTAAAACAACAAGGCAAATACACTGCGCAAAAAAATTAACGCACATTATGGAAATCTCAAATTTATTCTACAACTGAAGGTGTTCTCAATGATAATTATTTTTATCAGAATTATGCATGCATATGTTATCCACTTTCAACGTTTTTCTTCAATAAAGATGTTTTCTCCCAGCAGGAATGAAAAAAGATGATCCATTCTTAAATCAGTTCTCGATCAATTCTACTGATCAATAGTTTTTCTTTCGTTTGATTTTCTACACTCGATCGCTATGCAACGCGAAACACGCAATTTGACTCAAGAGGAATGTGCCCAAGCGGTAGTTTTGCGAGAAGAAGGGTGGACATACACAAGAATTGCAGAAAGGTTTGGAGTTTCCATTACAAGTGTGTCCAGAATGTTGCAGCGTTTCAGGGAGACAGGTATGAATGTCCGAAGACCAGGACAGGGTAGACAACGGGTAACACCTGCCATTCAAGAACGTTACTTGAGAGTTTCTTCGTTGAGACAACGGTTTGCAACCGCTCGCCTCGTTCAAAATCAGCTTGAGCAAACTCATGAGGTGCAAATTAGCACTCAGACAATAAGAAATCGCCTCAGAGAATATGATTTAAGGCCTCGTGTCGCGGCAAGAGGCGCGTTTGGATTTTGCGAGAGAGCATTGGGAAGAGGCCGATTGGGAAAGAGTCCTCTTCACAGATGAGTCTAGATTCTGCCTCTACCATTGTGATCGACATTCCCTTGTATACAGACGTCCACTGAAAGATATGCTCAGTGCAATTTCCTGAATACTACTGGTTTCGGGGGAGGATCGATTATGGTATGGGGTGGAATATCTTTGACTGCTTGCACAGACCTAGTGGTCTTTGATAATGAAGCTATGAATGCTGATAAGTATATAAGAAACAAGAAGTCCAGATCTCAGTCCGATTGAGCAGGTTTGGGACAACCTCAATAGAAGGCTGAGAAGTTCAGAAAATCATCCAGCTACTCTTAATGACTTAGGAATTCAACTCGGAGAAATCTGGGAAGGATTAGTTCAGAACATTTTAAGTTCACTCATTTTGTGTTCAAAAGGTGGAAATACCAAGTTTTAAATCACTTATCAGCATTTCAGTATTTTGAAAATTGTTCATTTCTCTACTTTCACATAAGATTCGGTGAAATCCTGAATTTTTCTTCCATTTAATGTGTCTTGTTCTTGTTTCGTTCAAAACCTTCCCGAGAGAACATAAAAAATAAGTTATAAAGTCAATGTAGAGTTAACTTTCAAAATTGAGATTTTCAGAATGTGCGTCGATTTTTTTGCGCAATGTATGATCAACTTCAGATGGACCTTTCATCTTTCGAATACCACCTTCCGTTGTCGATATCTGAATGTTTCGTTTTTTTCTCGATGCAATAAAAGCATTAACTCAGGACTCAGGAGCGTTGTATTTTTTTCTATTTCATTAAAAAAAAAGAAACATATTGTGCATCTGCAATAGGATGGCAGCCTACATGGGAATTCAATTTCCGAACTAAAAGTATTCGTTTTCTGAGAGTTTATTTCCTGATCGGGCGTTGGAATGACCGAACAAATTCTAGAAATTTATATTAGAATTAGTTTCTTGCAATCAAAGCGCATTGAAAACCTTCATAATGCAAGCTGTTAATAAGACTCGTGCTTTTTTATAATCTTCTGAAATTACGTACTAGTTCAATAGTCGAAATGATTTCCAGACAAAATAAGTACCAAATTTTATCCATAAGAATATTATGAAATCGGAATCTTTTGTTGAAACGAGACGTAGTAAAAATATGCGAATAGATATAAGTTGATGAACAAGATAATTGCGTAAAACTATTGTGCATATTCAACTGTAAGTTGTCGTCTATTCTTCATAAATTTTAATAATTCTGACATTGAATTAAATATGCATACTTCCCTATATCAAATGATAAAATCTAGCTTTCTCTACGGGTTATACAATGCTCACAATATCATATAGGTACTTATAAGCAAACGATCGGCAAAAAGAACAGGTTGTAAATCATTGTTTATTCTTATGCAGGGGTTTTTAAAGTATTGGACTTGCGGACAAGTTCAATGACTGGTGAAGTATATTTTGGTACTACGGTTTCACTTAAACTACCCACAACTTTTTCAATTCAAAGAGGACACCAAATATATTTTTGTAGATTTTGAGAGATCTTGTTATTTAAAATCGGTACGAAGGTACTGGGTTACCTAAGTGGAAATGATTTGAAAAAACGAGAAATGAATCATTTTTTTGATAGGAAATAGGACAACAGGTAAATTCATTCACTTTAGACTAATGAGAGTAAAAACGTTAAGACGTGTTTTTGAATAATTCTTTGTATTAATACAATGTGATAAGAAATAAACGAAGTACTTTCTAGCAACTTTCTGTTGTCAAACTAATTGACAGAAAGCAATTGTTCGATTAAGAATGGTTTTTTTGAGTGAAAATGAGCGTATTTTGATGCTCGATTATGGTGAAGAAATTACATATCAGTCTCGAAAAATTACAAAATTTCAATACAGCTTGGTCGGAAATTTTCCAAAAAAAGACCGCAAGCTATCAGACAAAACATTGGGAAATCCACTCAAACAAATTTTGCGCTTATCAATCGTCTGTAGAGAAAATATTGAAAATTGATACAATTGGTTCATGAACTCACCGATGATGATTTGGACCGACGAATAGAGTTTTGCGACTTAAGATGCTCATTTGTAATGACTAATGACCATGAACATTTTGCAGCTTAAGTAGTGTTTTCCTATAAGGCAAAGTTATGTTTAAATGGAAAAGTCTAACATCGAACTGAAGAGAGAATACTTATTTGATTCAGGAGGCACATATGAGAACTGTCGAAAATAGGCTTATAGACCAGATCTTTTAAAATCTGCAAAAATATACAGGGTGTTCCATTCAAATTTGAAGGAGTTCAGGGTATTTTTGGTGTATTCGTTCCAAAGATATCACTCGTTTCCATACTTTATCCAAGCCCTGTATCATTACAATATTGATCTGAGGTCTTAGACGTGACATTTTTTCTTATTTTAGGGAGGCTATAAACTGCAGCTTCTAGATCATCTTGAGAGACCTGTATTGGACCTGACTCCCTCAACAAAAGGATCAGAATTCGTCTCCAATGATGCTACGTGAGTATTTGTATGAATAGACCAGAATCACCAAAATGTGAACATCAAATTGATATTTCCCTTTCAATTGTAATCGTAGTTTTAATTATTCCTTTTGCAATTTTTCGGTTAAAATGTAGTAGAAATCCTTTGGGGACTTTTCTCTATGAAAAACCAGAGTATACGAGTAGTATAAATACACACAACCAAACTTATATGGAATCACCCAGTATTAAGATGAAATATTATTTTGATATCTTTTTCGTTAGAAGCAAATAAAAAGTGCATGTGTTTACTCACAAAAACAGTTAGGTTCATAAGCACTTGATAAGATTTGGCTTTGCAGTGACGATTTTACCATTTCGTTCGAACGTCGCAGTGAATTTATATTTTGTTTTGTGCGAAATTTAAAAAAAAAATGCCCTATGTGGGGTTATCGGAAGTCCAGAGAGGAAGAATTATTACTATGGCAGAACAAGGTATGTCACAAAGACAGATTGCAAGAACGGTGGGGGTTACACAAGGGGTTGTTTCAGAAACCTATGCAAGGTTTCTGGAGTTAGGAACCCTAAAGAATAGGCCGAGAAGAAGTCGTGGAAGAGTAACTACAGAAAGGCAGGATCGCTTTTAGCCCAAACAGCAAGAAGAAATCCCGCAGTATCTCATTCAGAGCTTCAAAGGCAATTTTTGCAAGCTACAGGTGTTAGTGTTTCTGTCGAAACTATCAGAAAAAGACTTCGCGCTCGGGAATTATTCAAGAGAAGAGCGTTAAGAGTTCCAGAACTATCAAGGCAAAATAAAGTTGACCGTTTTAATTGGTGTTTAGAGCATGAAAATTGGACTATTGAAGATTGGAAAAATGTCTTATTTTCGGAGGAGACCAGAATTGGCCTACGATCAGACGACCTGCGTGTTCGCATTTTAAGAGGTAGAGGGAGGCAAGCTAGGTTCCAAGCTGCAAGACCGATCCCTAAATACAAAAGAGGTACTGTAATGTTTTGGGGCGGAATTATGTTTGCTGAGAAAACTCCTTTAATTCCCATTAGACAATCTCTGACAGGGCCTAGGTATGTTGATCTAGTGCTACAACCTGTAGTGAGGCTCTGGCGAGGTGCTTTTGGAGATTATTTCCTATTTCTGCAGGATAATGCACCTCCACATACCAGCAGAGTTGCAAAAATTTTTTTCGAAACAGAAGGTGTGACTGTTTTAGAGTGGCCTTCTTGTTCATCGGACCTTAATCCTATCGAGCACTTGTGGATTAGGATCAAAAGAAAAATTAGGGCTCGTCAAAATAATCCTGGTAACGCAGAGCAACTTATACAAGCGGCTTTAGAGGAATGGGCAAATGTTACAGAAGAAGAAATTAACAACTTAATAGAAAGCATGCCTCGTCGAATTCAAGCTTGTATCAATGCCAGGGGTGGTAATACTGATTATTGATTAGTTAAAATCGTTTTATTTGTTGTTCAATTCTCAGTTACATAAAAATTATTTTTAGAGAAATTTACACTTTTAATTTTCTATTCTATTATAAAAATAATCTTTTAATAATTCATATTATTTTTGTAATAAACTTGTTTTGGGAAAACTGCTCTTCACTTTTCAGCGACTTTTTTTTAATTAAAGTTCGTTTTTTCCAAATAACAAGGTAATTCCATATAAGTTTGGTTGTGTGTAGTTCAAACGTTGTCCAGAAGTGTGAGAAGATTTATTACCATCTGGACGGTTTGCGACATGAAATACTGAAGAAAACTTTGAAATTGTGAATGAATTGATGCTTACAAATAGCCATGTGATCCAGAGAAAGATAGCAGGTGATCTCAGCATATCGTTATAAAAGGCCAGTTAATTGTTGTGAATATTAGGGCAAGAAACTCGTCGTATCACAGCTTGTGCCGAAGGTGCAGCACTTCAAAAAAGACATAATAAGAAAGTGGCAAAATGTAACTCATTCCCTTCAAGTGCAAGTGTAAAAGAAGTCGAGGTCGATTTCCAATGAAAAATGTTTTTCAGGGCCCAATCGTTCCAAGTACAGTTACCGAGTGATTTCGAATGCAAAGGATGTACGATTAGACTTATCAGGCAGGCGCTGGAATGGGGACCGAATTACAGATTCTGGTCTTGTGGCGATGTGGACATCAAGCAACGTGAGTATCTTCACGAGCACCACCAGGCATGTCGAAGTGTCGATTTTTGCGATTTAAATCTCGAGAAATGAGAACTGGTTGAATTTAAACGGCTGAATTAAAATTAATGACATAATCTTAGTGTAGGTACCGAATCTTTATGCCATTTATATCTTTGGCAAGGTGAAATTTCACAAGGGTGGTTATTATGCACCTAGATATTGCAGAATGAGGTTGGTCTATAGTAGAAGACGCATGAGAAGAATACTCGATGATTTAAATTTTTTGTCATACCGGGTCATCATTATCATTTAATTGCTTAGATACCAATGTCATAATTGAGTACTATGGTCCCTAGGTCGAAATCTAAACACTTTATGATCCTAGGGCCGTGAAGTAAACAAAGAAATGATTTTGTGGACAGTGGACACGTCCATAAAGACCTTATTTATGTACTTGTTACATAAATAGCTATTCTATATCTATGGACGGCATCCACAAAATATACTGACAAAGACACTGCAACACTCGAAAGAAGCTGAATTTTAAATTTTTTTTTGGTAAAACATAGATAGTATAGCAAGGAATGAATGATAAAAGGACCCCGCACTTTTACTACGGGAAATGACGTTCCGTCAAATTTTCTAAAATTTTGGTATAATGTAGTACTCGACATACTGATCAAAAGTGTCCATGGCCCCAACTCAATCCTATGACTAGTTTTTGAGATACAGGGCGTTGAAGTTGAGAATTACCCACTTTTACTACGCCCGTATCTCGGAACAGAATCGAATGAACTTCAATTTTTCTCAAGAAACATTTCATCACATCCCCAAGGAGCAAGCATATAGAGGAATATGACCGAAAATCGTTACGAATACAGGGTTATCCATAATTGAATGCATGCCCGATTTTGAAAGTATAAAATAAGTCAATTCCAGAGCGAAAACGTTCGCAAAATGAACCATTACACTAGATATGTTGTTGTTACATCGAAAAAGTCTGAAATATCCAGAATTTATACTGGAAACTATAGAAACTATTCTCAAGGAAGATTAAATGGAAACCCTGTATTTATGGGTTGATTCAAGGTGTTTGTTCAATTTTTTTAGAACATATCATCATGGACTTCAAAGAATACAGGGTGATTCAGTCATGAAATGAACTTTGAACCTCACGAAAATACCCAAAAACCACCTTTTTTTTTCATCACCCTCTATTTCAAGATTGAATCCGACGAGGTGGGAGTTTTCTTTCACCACTGTACTTTATATGAAAACATCAATACGGATGAGAGTTTTCATCCTCTTCCTATGACTGGTCGTAGGAAGTGGATAAAAACTCTCAGCCGTATTGATGTTTTCATATCAAGTACAGTGGTGAAAGAAAACTCCCACCTCGTCGTATTCAATCTTGAAATAGAGGGTGATGAAAAAAAAAGTGGTTTTTGGGTATTTTCGTGAGGTTCAAAGTTCATTTCATGACTGAATCACCCTGTATTCCTTGAAGTCCATGATGATATTATGTTCTAAAAAAATTGAACAAACACCTTGAATCAACCCATAAATACAGGGTTTCCATTTAACCTTCCTTGAGATTAGTTTCTATAATAATGGATCACCCAGTATAAATTCTGGGTATTTCAGACTTTTTCGATGTAACAACAACATATCTAGTGTAATAGTTCATTTTGCGAACGTTTTCGCTCTGGAATTGACATATTTTATACTTTCAAAATCGGGCATGCATTCAATTATGGATAACCCTGTATTCGTAACGATTTTCGGTCATATTCCTCTCTATGCTCGCTCCTTGGGGATGTGATGAAATGTTTCTTGAGAAAAATTGAAGTTCATTCGATTCTGTTGCGAGATACGGGCGTAGTAAAAGTGGGTAATTCTCAACTTCAACGCCCTGTATCTCAAAAACTAGTCATAGGATTAACTTGGGGCCATTGACACTTTTGATCAGTATGTCGAGTACTACATTATACCAAAATTTTAGAAAATTTGACGCATTTCCCGTAGTAAAAGTGCGGGGTCCTTTGGAGAAAAAAAACGTGAAGGTTTTTTCATGTATACCTACAAATTTTGTTACTTGAATATTGTAGTAGTTTTCTGAAATTTTTCTGAATTTTACAACAAACCAGCTGTTCGACGAGATCCGAAGTCTATGTTTAGTTGTTCTTAAAATGCCAAGAGCACGTGTACGCGGAATTTATCGCCGGCTAAGTGAATTTGAAAGAGGTCGAATTATTGGTCTACAGGAGGCGGGGTTGTCATTTCGAGAAATCGCTAACCGTACGAAACAGAAATCCAACTACTGATATGAGATGCTGTCAAGCGTGGTTCGATAATGCCCAAAATCGAAGAAGAGTAGGCACCGGACGTCGAAGGGGCGCAGATGAAGTTCAAGATCGACGTCGAAGACTTTTATGGCCATTAGAGATCGATTTGCGACAACTCGATCTTTGGCTGATGAGTGGTTAGGAGAACAAGGCCATCCTGTGACTGTCCAAACGGTTTACTGCCGGATAAAGTCTTTTGGACTGCAGCATAATCGACCCCATCTTGTGTTACCTCTGACGGTTGAGCATCGCTGGCAACGATTGCAGTGGTGTCGAGAACGTCAACATTGGAATGTGGAATGGCATTAGGTCGTCTTTTCTGATGAATCTCATAGAGCATTTTGGGACATCATGGATAGAAGGCTTGGAAATTTTCCCCAGCCCTCACGGACTTTGGCGGCTCTGAGACATGAAGTACAGGTAGCTTGGGATAGTATCCCTCAAGAAGAAATAGACCATCTTATTGCATCAATTCCAAGACATGTTGGGGAGTGTATAGATAATCGCGGTGGACAAACATATTATTAACAAATTCATTAGAAAAAATTGTAAACCCTCCGTCTTTTTCTCCAAATTTTAATCATTTACTCCTTGCTAGTTGCTATACTATCTATGTCTTTCTTTGTCATTTAGTATATTCGTGGTTCACAAAAATCCAAACCAAAGTGGTGTAAATTGTCTGGAATTCCCAATCAATTTTTTATGTTTTATTAACAAATTCATTAAAAAAAATGTAAACACCGAATATTGATGCAATTTTATGCCTTAAAAACGTCTCATTAAGTTTCTCATGAATAAACTATCTCCAGCCAGAACTTTTGACTTTTTTGGCTGATATCTCTGTTTCATTGATACATTCCATATAGTTTTCTGCAAACCATGTCACAAAATTATGGTACTTTTTGTTAAGTATAGGAGTTTCGTGACTTCTGTTGCAATGTTTACTCTTTCCTTTTTTTAAATGAGATATTTCTCCCTTGAATTCTCAAAATATTCCATATCAAAATTCATTCCAGGAAGGGAATATAGGGAGACCTGCAGTAGCCATGGAAGAAATATCCTAGGGCGTTGCAAATGCGACCGACTCTACTATGGACCACACTGTCAGTACAAAGACGAGTGTCTGGAGGACATAGATTGTGGAGGGCATGGAAAATGTATAGACGTTCAAGCTACCACTGCTCCAAGGCAACAATGCTTCTGCCAACTAGGCTGGTTCGGACCTGGATGTAATAAGAGTAAGGAACAAAATTTCACTTATGTCTCTAGTCCCTATATATACTCCATTCACAATTATAAAATCACAACTCTGTCCTTGGAAATTTGACACATTCCACTCTGTATCGAAGTTATGACGTTTTTCAAAATATTTTTATGTTCCAAGTCAACACTATGTTGCCCTTTCTACTTTCTTAGCGTATTTCTCAGAATGTATATTTCATTTTGGAGAACACAACAGAAAATTGTGAACAATATTCTACATATAAAGGGGTTTTTGGATTCATGATTGTAAAGATTTATCGATGTGCTTTGTTTTCATCATATGTGTATGTGATATGATTGTGAGGGTGCATAACATTTCTATTTCTAATATTTCTTTATTTCAAATAAATAACAGTTTTATTCATTCATCACAAAGAAAATAAACATAATAACTAAATTAACGAATTTGTTCACAGGGAAACTAATAATTTCAATGCAATAGTAACTGAGTTTTGGTTATAAATTAATAAGCAAGAATGTCAATTCCTGAAAGCTTTATAGATAAACATTTCATTTATTTGATCTTATGAACAGGGAGTAACATATTCTGACCCTATAGTAATTTATCAGTTCAATAAATATTCATACATTACTACCACAGTAGGTTTGTACAAATAAAATGGAATAGGTCAAACATACGAGTAGGCTTCACATTTATCATTCGCCTGTTCTAAAATAAGACACAAACTCCTGGAATAGGGAAAAAACCGATGTATTCTGGTTCAATATAGCCTATTTCTACTTTCGGCAAAGGATTGATAGGAATGGAAGCTCCAGTGACACATTTTAATTCATCGGAATCTGAATTCACCTACCGTTGAATGCAATATAGTCATATTTCTTCTTTTTTTCAACTTTTTCGACGTGTTTTTTTTTTCTGAAACGTGAAAACGATCAACAATAATCATTCAGAGGCCGATGATGTTTATTTACGAAAATAGTGCAATTTCATTCTGCAAGTTCTTTCCCCATAATTCCTCGAAAATCCTACCTGAACCATATTTTCCGGTCGCTTTCGTTAGAAGATCGTATAAGGAAGCCTTTTTTTGTCCATTTACACATTCCAAATAAATTTTGAGCACCAAAAACGATACCGAAACTAACCGAACTTCTGGGGGACCGGAATTTCGTTTGAAATCTTTCTAAACGGCCAGATACCTAAAAAAACTTCGTTATCAAGTGTAAAAAGGTCGATTAGTAGTTACTTTCGCTTCATTTATGCTCATAAATCGATATTTGGTCCAATTCAAATTTGCCGTTCGTACTCACCACAAAAGTCGTGAAAGGAAAAAATGACACTTGCACGAAATTTCTCATATCGACGGGAAACTTCTTCTGGACGACAAAGAACGGAAAAATGGGCGATTTCCTATCGATATTTCACCCCAAAATCGCCGATCGATTCGAACTAACAAAATGTGGATTATCTTTGATACTTTTACTTTGATGTAAACAAAGAAACTGGCAACGTCGTTTTGTCATTAACGATATTTTCTGTACGCGCACAGAATTTCATCAGAAGCACCAACTCCTGAAAACGAAACCATGACCTCCTATGTGATTAAATAAAAGTGAATGGAGTATACCTACTAGGTTTGAAGCACTGATCGAGAATCCGTGGTCAAATTAAGTTCTGTCCATTCTAGAAACTTTCAGGGTAGTTTTCATGGTAGGTTCGGATGTCGAAGTTGGCAATTGTAGCCATAATATAGTAAGGCTATCTTATGCTCTCATTCTTATTTCTTATTTTATATTATTTTTTGTATAAACTCGCCTCAACTTACAAGGTATATGGACTAGAGCTCAAAAGCTCCTGACATAACTTCATTTTTTAAGCCATCAATTCCCCAATGCTAACGGAGACAGTTAATCATTTACAAGATTAACCTCTTCATTTGCAACTTTTCTTTCTCAGGATCTCCAATAAGAAACACAGAAATAGACTTCGATCTGTATACGATGAAGGAGCTCAGTAGCAACTTCAAATTATACTGGAGAATCCTTAAAGAGCACAAGGAGATAGAAGCTGTGATGGTGGTGAACGGAACAGGCTACGCAGGAGTCGGCTGGAGGCCACGTTCTTTGACCAAAAGCTGTAAGAACTTCCCCCTCATCGAAGCTTTACCTAATGCCCAATCTGAAGGAGGCAAAGCGGAGCCTGAACCAACGAGTGAACCAAACTCTGAACCCGAACCAAACGCAGAACCAAAAAGTGAACCGGAACCTGGCAGCGAACCGGAACCAAGTGGCGAGCCCGAACCTACTTCGGAACCGGCAGCAGAGCCTAAGAGTGAACCTGAGCCAAGGAGCGAACCAGAGCCTACATCAGAGCCAACGACCACAAGCACAGAAAAGTCGAAATATAGGAAGAGTTTGTATTCCAGAAGATCCGCATCCCCCACTCCTGCCATTGAGTCGCAGGAACCCGATGTGGTTAAAACTAGCGTATCTTTCAAGGTCAGCAGGAAAACTGGTGAGTTGTAGCTAATTTTTTGTGTTGTAGTCAGTTAATCGCTCTTGTAGGGGAAGTACGTACAAAATGACATAGGGTTTTTTTAAGAGGCATAACTTGTTAGTATAGTGAATCACAGTAATGTCATAGTCATAATCTACAACTATGATCTTTGGTCCTTTCTTCACAAAATCTAATCAACCTTTGTGGAATAAAAGTATCGAAAAATAAAATATTTTCAGATAAATTGGGATAAACTAAATTCATTTTGTCCGAACGCTATGGACAAAATGACATGCTGGCAATAGGCAACTGTATTTTTCTACTTATAGTTACAAAACTACTGACAAAGTTCACCAATAAAACGCTTGGTTCTTCTAGGAACATCAGCACAAGATGCGTGAGCCCAATGCAACCAATGCATGCATCGTAACCAGTCTTTTCCAGTGCTCATTCTGTTTTTTTCCCTCGCCTTCATCATCTCAAAAGTTGCTAGAAACATTTTCTTCTTCATTGTCTTCTTCAAGTAATGCCCTAGGGACGTGTCTCCTTTTCTTTGGAGGAGGGATGGGCTCATTTTTTTGATTTGATTGCAATCATATTAGGTGTAGAAGTTGAAACTAAGTATATGTTTATCGTGTCTTCGGCTCACTTTTGCCTTGTCCACTTATGAATCGTCCATTAGGGATTGGAGGAACCTCCTCATAGGATCATCAATGCATCTTAATCTATCAAGATGCATTGCCTTTATTAGTCGCAGATGAATATTTTGATATGAATTTGTTAAGACAAGTCCCGGCTCTTTGTTTTGCTGATGAAGCCTGGGATGAATGGTCTCGGTGTTGTCCGGTAGATACAGTTTATTCAGCAGAAATACCTATGTCATTTTGTCCGTTCACTGTATAGGTATGTCATTTTGTCCATAAAGCTTAAGAAAACTAGAAATATATCGAATTGATACAAAAAGTATATTAAACATAAAAAAGCTTCGTGAATACAATGACAAATAAGTAAAGTTCGAAATGAATGCAACATAAATGAAAAAATGAGATGAAAACTGGCCATTTCTTCCAAAAATTTGGCGCAATAAAAAAACTCGTTACCTATTATTTTCTGTTATCACTCATAACGACCGAATGAACAAGAGTAGCGCCTGCGAGTTTTCAGAGGTTAATTGAACCCACTCGGGTCGTGTGATTTGGTAGGCAAGTTCCTATTATGATGCCTATGTCATTTTGTCCATATATGTCGTTTTGTACGTATTTCCCCTAAATGATAATTATTGTTTTGTGAGTTTTATTTCTGGGGCGTAGAAGTTCTTGTTTTCCTAATTGAAATTCAATATTTTCCAGGACGTTCAAGGAGATCCCCAGAAGGTGAGTGTTGATAATTTTTTGGTCAAAAATAAATTCCTGGTTGATTTAAAATTTAGTGGCACTAGCACAAACTTAGTTGATAGTTGAGTGACTAATTCATTGAGAATACTGTACTGTTTTTAATGTTCTAATAAATCAGAGAATCTGCGACCCAAAACTAGTAGGGCTTTTTCAAGGAAAAACGATAAGCTGTATTTCTCCAGGCATGTCCTGTACAGGATATCAATAAATTCAAGTTAATGAATGATTTTCGATTACAAATCCGTTTATGTACAGTATTCGATTAAAATCAATGAACCACTAATCCACAACTCACTAATGGTGGTTGGAAACCTATCTTGTAGAACCTACCGCTGAACCAGAACCCAAACAAGATGGCGAACCTGCACCTGAGCCAACGTCGGAACCGCTCTCGGAACCAGAACCAAACACAGAGCCCGAATCCAAATCAGAACCAACCCCAGAACCTAAGTCAGAACCCGAACCCTTATCCCGAGCTGAACCAACAGCAGAACCTCAGTCTGAACCCGAACCTACTGCTGAGCCGAAATCCGAACCCGAACCCACTGCTGAGCCCAAATCCGAACCCGAACCCACTGCTGAGCCCAAATCCGAACCCGAACCCACTGCTGAGCCCAAATCCGAACCCGAACCCACTGCTGAACCGAAATCAGAACCTGAACCTACCTCAGAACCCAAATCCGAACCAGAACCCCAATCCGAGCCGGAACCCAATTCTGAACCAGAGCCTAAATCTAATGCTGAACCTAGATCTCATGCTAATTTAGAAGTAGCCCCCAAGGGAGGAAAAGGTAGGTGGAATGTAGAATAGGACCTATTTTGAAATATTTAGAGGAAACGGGAAATAAGGAATGATAGACATGGGAAAACTAAATAATTTCTAACGTCACTGAACTTTCCACAACAACTATCGAAGATCTTTCTGACATTTCTCTATAGTTTATAGTTTGGTTATAGGGAGTTGAATTCCACTGCGATCTCAAGGCCTATTGTGCCCCTCATCAGAGTTGTTATCGCAACTGCACTACCTACAGCTCGCACTCCACAGCTCCAATGAACCCCAGTCTCCAGTATCTGGGCTTCAAGGAGGGTAAATCCTCGTTCCTCCTACAATTCTCTTGTCCCAGAACATGAGTTTCCTCCTTTTTCTCAAAGAATTACTCATCAGATTAAAGAGACCTTGTTGTTCTTGCCTACTTCTTTATGGTTTCTTTCCATATCAGCTTTGAGTCGATGACAAAAGAAATTCAATGCTTCGATAGAAGCCACCTCAGGGTGGGATGATATCTCCCCTCCTATGGAGGAACTTCCAACCATGAAAACGCTAACATCAAACGAAAATATCTTGCAGTGGGGGTCTGAAGTCAAATACCTAGGAATAACCCTGGACAGTAAACTTCTTTGGAATAAGAATGTTGATAATGCTACTGGCAGAGCTACAAGGGCTCTGATAGCGTGCAGGCGTCTATGCGGCAGGAATTGCGGCTGTAACCCAAAAATACTGCGATGAATGTACGTCATGATTGTAAGACCTATGATCACATATGGGGCAGTGGCCTGGATTGCTAAGGCAAGTCAGGCAAGTACGAGGAAAATGCTCGACAAAGTACAAAGGCTTGCCTGTGTGACGTGTGTGCATCATGGGAGCTATGAAAACGTGCCCATCAAGGGCGCTTGAGATCATCACATACTTCACACCTCTACATCTAGTGATTGATAGGGTAGCCCATGAGGCCATCTTCAGAGTATCTAAAGAAGGAGCAGGCAATGAGAGAGTCAGGTTTCAGTGAGTTTGGTCCTCTCTGAATGACTACATCTCATCTGCAAAACTTCCTAGTGATGTAATGATCAAGGAAGTAAGCATTGAGAAAAACAACAGTACAATGCTAAGTAAAAGAGAGGATCGGGAACGGGAATACACCTACTATAATTTCAAAGAAAATACAATAAAATGGTATACAGATGGTTCTAAAACTGCTACAGGAGCTGGCGCTGGTATTTACGGGACATGTACAGGGTGGGCAAAATTGGTGCTACATGAACTAAAACTTTTTAACCCGAGGAGATAGAGAAAAATGAATGGCACCTTATAGTCCTCTTTTTTCGAGAAACTGATAATGCCATCAACTGCATTCCTCTATCTTCTTTTGTTTCCGAGTTATAGGCCAAAATTGAGATTTGGGCGATTTCAACTTTGGTCATTATCTCCGTTTCTGTTTATGCTAGGTTGTTGAAATAAAAACATTATACAGGCACTTTTCTGATAGCAATCCAGTGGCGTACTCTGATTTTTTCTAAGAGGTTTATTTGCTGAGATATAACATAAAGTTGTGTTTTTTCTTATGGAAACAGTAGTTTCAAATGACTTAGAAAGAATCGCCATTTTTTTCCGTTTCAGAAATGTATCATATAATATACATCGCCCTCAGATTTGTTAAGATATTATGAAAAATATGGTTTGTATATGGAATTCGAATTATTGAGTAGGCTGAATCATAGAATTATGTGTCTCTACGCATGGTGTGATTATTATTTCACAATTGAATTACTTGCTGCCCCACTATTCTCATTCGCTAAAATGAAACATTTTAACATATCATATTTTTCGTAATTTTGCAATATCTCCATAATGCCGCCAACGATGACTTAAAATTTTAATAACTGACAGTTGTTTCAAACAGAGATCGCACCATCAAGTATTCAAACGTGAATTAATAATCACACCATGCGTAGAGACACATAATTCTATGATTTAGCCTACTCAATAATTCGAATTCCATATACAAACCATATTTTTCATAATATCTTAACGAATCTGAGGGCGATGTATAACAAATGATACATTTCTGAAACGGAAAAAAATGGCGATTCTTTCTAAGTCATTTCAAACTACTGTTTCCATAAGAAAAAACACAACTTAATGTTATAACTCAGCAAATAAACCTCTTAGAAAAAATCAGAGTACGCCACTGGATTGCTATCAGAAAAGTGCCTGTATAATGTTTTTATTTCAACATCCTAGCATAAACAGAAACGGAAATAATGACCAAAGTTGAAATCGCCCAAATCTCAATTTTGGCCTATAACTCGGAAACAAAAGAAGATAGAGGAATGCAGTTGATGGCATTATCAGTTTCTCGAAAAAAGAGGACTATAAGGTGCCATTCATTTTTCTCTATCTCCTCGGGTTAAAAAGTTTTAGTTCATGTAGCACCAATTTTGCCCACCCTGTACATGTACCAAGTGTGCACTTATGTTAGGCTCCTGTGCAAGCGTCCTCCAAGCAGAAATACTTGTAATCGAAAGATGTCTAGATATAAATCTAGAAAGAAACTATCAGAAGCTATTCATACAGATAGTCAAACTGCCGTTAAAGCACTGAGCTCCTCCGTCATTGACTCAAAGCTGATTTGGGAGTGCCGGAACAAACTCAATGAGGTAGGCAAGAAGGATAAGGGTTTTTTAATCTGGATTCCGGTTATTCGGTAATCGAAGGAAACGAAGAGGCCAATACACTTGCCAGAAAGAGCGTTCAAACGCCACTCATTGGCCCAGAAGCCTTCTGGGATATTGGAAAATGCACCTATGAGGAGGTGTTTATGGTGAAGGAGAAATCCGAAAGAGAAAAACTCTGGCGGAATCTCCCAGGGATGGATCACTCCAAAAAGTTCCTCCGGAACTTTGAAACTGCTAGATCCAAAAAATATCTGGATCTCAGTAAAAACCAACTTCACCTACTCACTGGCTTTCTCACAGGACAGGACGCCTAAAGAAGCATCTGTTGAGAATGGGTTTCTCGGACACTGACGGGTGATTCTGTGGGAAGGAGGAAAAAACTCCTTTTCATCTGGTTACAGAATGCTATGCCATTGTCAGCCAAAGGAAAGAGTGCTTTGGACAAGAAACTTGTAGGAGTGGGAAATTATCCTCGTTCAAGCCGTCCCATATCTGGATTTCATCAAATCTCTGGAACTGGAGGACGAGCTGTAGGAGGCGCGATGATAACAGCTCTGTTATGGGGCACAATAGACCTCAAAGTCGTAGTGGACTGTAAACCCTTTTCTCTATAAACTATATAGAAGCTTGACAATCAGAATAGATTACTATGTCGCACCCTTGATAGTGTCTCGTGATTGCAAGTATTTCTGCCTAGAAAATACTCAAGTGGGTGCCTAACGATAGTGTTCACTTGGTTCTTCCCCCACATACTTCAGCGCTGGCCCCTAAAGTGGTTTCAGAACCATCTGTATACCTGCGATTCATCTAGCGAAGAATTCAATAAAAAGGAACACGTGTCATGCTAGCAAATATGAAACATGCCTCTGACCTAAAAACAATCTGGATGACCAATATCAACCGTTTGTGCGCAGTCGTGAGATGATTTAAGACCATCGAATCGAGTTTTCCTGCCTAGTCCAAGTGATCTTTTCTGTTTCTTCTGCTTTTTCTTCCTTCATGAAAGATTTCCACCAACACCAAGAGCTTAAATTACTTATTCCACTTGTGACCTGGTTCTTCAAAACCAAATCCAACGAAATCGAGAAATTTCCCCTTATATCGAACCTTATCCATTTCCCACAGAAAAACTTCAAGAACCACTCAACCCTTATACACCAAGGCACGACTTCAGCCCTATGGACTGCACCGACATGGTCATAGGTATGGCAAGAGGAACAACTAGCCGGATTTTCGACTACTACACGCGGGACAGATCAACGCCAAAAACCGATACTTTCTGGGGCGGTCAGAACGACCTCACTGGTGCCCTTGGTTTCGAGAAGGATGGAGTGACCACCATCCTGTTCAGGAAAAAGTTGGAAGCCACAGAACCAACCGATCATTCGATCGAAAATGACTTGATGCATGTTATATGGGCTCAGGGTCAGGAAAAGGGGAAATATGTGCACGTTCCCAAATCGGGGGTGGAGACAGCTGGAGCTTCCGTCAAAGACTTTTACAGACCGGATGAGTTGAAGTACCATGGACACGGGAAGCAAAGGGGTGTTACTACGATAAACTTCCTAGGTGAGCTGACTATGCGAATAATTGAAAATGTGGATGATTAAGAAGCTTTCACTAGCATGTTTGTGTGAGGAAGCATATTTTTGCCAAGCTCAACGTTTTTCCTTTTCAGAGGAGGAAACCAAGGAAACACTACCAGTCGGCATGGGAGCAACGAGCGACATAGCCGAAAATACACAGTGTAGAGGAGAATGGAAAACACCTCGTGACTGCGATCCTGCCAATTTGACCTGTGAATATTCCGCCAAATGGGAATACTTGCCCAGAAGCGACGAAATCAAATTCACAATTACTACATCGCACACTGAGAAATGGACCGGAATTGGATTTTCTGATAACGAGAGAATGGTGAGCATAAATGCAATACACACAACCAAACTTATATGGAATCACCCTGTTATTTGGAAAAAACGAATTTTAATTGAAAAAAGTCGCTGAAAAGTGAAGAGCAGTTTTCCCAAAACAAGTTCATCACAAAAATAATATAAATTATAAAAAGATTATTTTTATAATAGAACAGAAAATTAAAAGTGTAAATTTCTCTAAAAATAATTTTTATGTAACTGAGAATTGAACAACAAATAAAACGATTTCAACAAATCAATAATCAGTATCACCACCCCTGGCATTGATACAAGCTTGAATTCGACGAGGCATGCTTTCTATTAAGTTGTTAATTTCTTCTTCTGTAACATTTGCCCATTCCTCTAAAGCCGCTTGTATAAGTTGCTCTGCGTTACCAGGATTATTTTGACGAGCTCTAATTTGTCCGGTGAACAAGAAGGCCACTCTAAAACAGTCACACCTTCTGTTTCGAAAAAATTGTTTGCAACTCTGCTGGTATGTGGAGGTGCATTATCCTGCATAAATAGAAAATAATCTCCAAAAGCACCTCGCCAGAGCCTCACTACAGGTTGTAGCACTAGATCAACATACCTAGGCCCTGTCAGAGATTGTCTAATGGGAATTAAAGGAGTTTTCTCACCAAACATAATTCCGCCTCAAAACATTACAGTACCTCCTTTGTATTTAGGGATCGGTCTTGCAGCTTGGAGCCTAGCTTGCCTCCCTCTACCTCTTAAAATGCGAACACGCCGGTCGTCTGATCGTAGGCCAATTCTGGTCTCATCCGAAAATAAGACATTTTTCCAATCTTCAATAGTCCAATTTTCATGTTCTAAACACCAATTAAAACGGTCAACTTTATTTTGCCTTGATAGTTCTGGAACTCTCAACGCTCTTCTCTTGCATAATTCCCGAACGCGAAGTTTTTTTCTGATAGTTTCGACAGAAACACTAACACCTGTAGCTTGCAAAAATTGCCTTTGAAGCTCTGAATGAGATACTGCGGGATTTCTTCTTGCTGTTTGGGCTGAAAAGCGATCTGTAGTTACTCTTCCACGACTTCTTCTCGGCCTATTCTTTAGGGTTCCTAACTCCAGAAACCTTGCATAGGTTTTTGAAACAACCCCTTGTGTAACCCCCACCGTTCTTGCAATCTGTCTTTGTGACATACCTTGTTCTGCCATAGTAATAATTCTTTCTCTCTGGACTTCCGATAACCCCACATAAGGCATTTTTTTTTAAACTTCGCAAAAAAAACAAAATATAAATTCACTGCGACGTTCGCACGAAATGGTAAAATCGACACTGCAAAGCCAAATATTATCAAGTGCTTATGAACCTAACTGTTTTTGTGAGTAAACACATGCACTTTTTATTTGCTTCTAACGAAAAAGATATCAAAATAATATTTCATCTTAATACTGGGTGATTCCATATAAGTTTGGTTGTGTGTATGTCTAGGTATACCTACCCCATTCACTTATACAGGGTTTTCCTAAATTGAACGTACAAACGAAAAGGGGAAATTCCTTAAGTGAGTTTAAGAAAAAGTCCCATAAACATGGGGTCGCAAACGTTTCGTTTTCGAGATACGGGGTGTTTATTAGGGAGTATTTAAAGAAAGTTATGAAAACAGGTGGATTGGACATCAGTCATGGGCATGGCCATAGACATATTATCCTATTTTGATAAGTCTATGGGCATGGCCCGTCAGATCCCTAGATTTGAATAGTTCAGATTTCTTTTCATACTAACTAGATCTTTATAGCAATTTTGATTCTTCTGAGGATTTCGAGAGAATCGTTAAAAAAATTTTTTTCGAAATAGATAGCAGATACGACGAAACCACAAGAGACCAAAAAGTTTAATATAACGACAAAACTTCTTTTTACATTTTTTCGAATTAACAGTGGTTCACCGAAAAAAAGTTCTGGAGGAAAACATGTGACAGTGTTCCAGAAAAAATATCACCCTGTAGATATGCTATCGAAATTGCAATGTCCCGTGGTGAGAACTCTCAAATGTAATACCTATGCCAAATTTCAGTTGAATATCTTGTAGATACTACGAGTAAAAAATTTATATATATTTATATATATGTAATATATAATTATAAATATGTAATAATGCGCATCCTCATTTAAGTGGGGATGTCGATTGTACATGATTGGAAGGAATAAAGTTTCAGTTGAGTTTTAGAAATCTGAAGTATCATTACCTACACAACACAAATATAACATGGCGCAGTCGTTTGAACCTGCATTATAAAATAATAAATAATTATAAGTGCAGTGAAATACGAAGTAGACAATTAACATTTCCTCATTAAAATGGAAAATTTTGTGAAACCAGGTGCGATGAATTTCGATAAAGATCCTGCAGATGCATGGAAATTCTTTAAACAGAAATTCCTTTTATTCCTCATTGCCTCGAAGCAATCCGAAGAATCCGATGAAACAAAGTGTGCTCTTCTTCTCAACCACATTGGGGATAGAGGTTTGAAAATTTACAATACGTTCAAATTCATAAAGCCAGAAGATGCCACCGACTACACAGAAGTCTTGGAAAAATTTGAAGATTACTTCAAACCAACAATAAATGTGACTTATGAACGACACGTGTTTTTCACAAGAGAAATGCAAACAGGAGAATCCGTTGATGAATATGTTACATCCTTGAAAGAACTCAGTGAAACCTGTGAATTTTCCACGCTGACGGACAGTCTCATTAAGGACCGATTAGTTCTTGGAATCAAAGATACTGCCGTGAAGGACAGACTCCTAAGGACGAAGAACCTAGATTTGGAAAAAGCGATGGAAATTTGTAAATCTGCAGAAACTACTGAAAAACAATTAAAAGCAATTCGCTCGAATAAAACAAATTCTCCAGAAGATACACAAGTGGACATTCTAAAAAAAAAATTCAACGACAGAAGGAGCAATATGGCGCCACAGCATTCCAGAAATTCAGTAGGAGGAAATGGTGGAAGATTCAATGCGCAGTCACGTGAGCGCAGTCATAACTCATCAGGTACTGCGCAGAATGGAAATCCAGTATGGCGGCGTAAACAAGACTTTCCCTGTGGTAGATGTGGAAATAAGCATTATTATAATCAGTGCCCAGCATTTGGTAAGAAGTGCGGTTTGTGTAAGCAAAACAATCATTTTGCTAAATTCTGCAGAAATATTAGAAATCAAAACATAAATAATGTTAATGAAAGTCACTCAGAGTCTGATTGTGAAAGTTTTTATGATGATTTATTTATAGGCATGGTTAATGAACAATATAAGAATGATGAATGGATAGTAGATTTGATGATAAATGATGAAATTTTACAATTTAAAGTTGACACGGGAGCTCAAGCCAATGTGATTTCATTTGATACTTATAGTAAACACTTGAATAAGATTGAATTAAAAAAATGTAAATCGAGATTGCATACATATACTGGCGAAACTCTTGAAATTTTGGGTTATGCATATATTAATTGTGTATTCAAAAACAATACTCATAAAATCAAATTTTACATTGTTAGGAATTCTGGACCAAGTATATTAGGTTTGGGAACAATTAAGGATCTAAATATTGCTAAATTGGTACTTTCTGTGGAAGACAATATAATGAACAGGTATAGGGATGTTTTCAAAGGAATTGGATGTATTCCAGGTCAGTATAAAATAAGAATTAATCCTAATGCTCAACCAGTTGTTCACTGCGCTAGAAAAATTCCGATGAATATTTATAATAAATTAAAAGAAAAATTAGATAAATTGTGTAGACAAAAAATAATTGTTAAAGAAACAGAACCAACCGAATGGGTCAATTCCTTGGTAATAGTTAGCAAGACAAATGGAGATTTTCGTTTGTGCATGGATCCTTCGGAGTTAAACAAAGTTATTTATAGGGAACATTATCAGATTCCTACTTTTGAGGAAACCATTAATAAATTACAAAATGCTAAATTCTTCTCTGTTCTTGATGTTTCAAATGGTTTCTGGAATATACAACTTGATGAAGAAAGTTCGAAGCTCTGTACATTTAATACGCCCTTTGGAAGATACCGTTTTTTGAGACTTCCATATGGTCTGAAAAGTGCAAGTGAGGTATTTCAAAGAAAAATGTTTGAATGTTTTGATGATATTGAAGGCATAGCAATATATATTGATGATATTCTGATTTGGGGATCAACTAAATCAGAGCATGATGAAAGGCTAAAAAAGGTACTTGATAGAGCTAGACAAAATAATATAAAACTAAATAAAAATAAATGTAGAATTAATGTCGATAAAATTAAATATTTGGGACACATAATTACAAGTGATGGCATAGAACCTGATCAATCTAAAATCGATGTTATAAAAAATTATCCTATACCTACATCTGTGAAAGAACTTCAGAGGTTTTTAGGTATTCTGAATTACTTACATAAGTTCATTCCTAATTTGTCAGATTTAACAAAACCTTTGAGAGAACTCTTGAGGAAGGATACTTTTTTTCAATGGGAATATGTACAACAGAGAGCATTTGATGAGCTTAAGCAGATTTTAATTTCACCACCAATATTGCAAATTTTTAATCCTCAATTACCAATTACTTTAACAGTAGATGCTAGTAAATATGCTCTAGGTGCATCTTTGATTCAAAACAACAAACCAGTGGCCTATTCTTCTAAATCATTAACACAAACTCAAATAAGTTACGCTCAAATCGAGAAAGAGATGCTTGCTCTTGTATATGGATGCAAGAGGTATCATCATTTTATTTTTGGTAAACAAGTAACTATTGAGACAGATCATAAACCACTACTAAGTCTTTTTAAAAAACCTCTGGCTCAGTGTCCAATGCGTCTTCAAAGAATGCTGCTAGACTTGCAGATGTATGATATTAATTTAATATATAAACCCGGTAAGGAGATGTATATAGCTGATGCACTCAGCAGACTTCCTATCTCATCTCATAATGATGATCTCTCCTTTACACCTGAATATGATGCTCAAATAAATTTCTTAAATGATAATTTTCCAATCAGCTCAGATAAACTTGAAAAATTCAAGCAAGAAACAAATAAAGATCTAGAACTTCAAAATCTTTTAAATTGTGTATTGAATGGATGGCCAAACTCACGTTCCTTATGTGAAGAAAATGTTAAACGTTATTGGATTTTTAGAGATGAAATAGTAGCAATTAATGGAGTTTTATATAAAGGAAATTGTATAATTGTACCAAAATTATTAAGAAAAGAAATGCTTTCTAGATTACACTTATGTCATCTTGGCATTACCAAAACTAAGTTGAGAGCAGCGAACGTGTTATATTGGCCGGGAATATCTTATGATATTGAAAATTTGATTTTGTCATGTTCAACATGTGTTAGATATTCAAGAAATAATTTCAAGCAACCATTGAATCCCCATGAAATTCCTAAAACACCATGGATCAAAGTTGGTATAGACCTTTATGAACTTAATAATGTAAACTACTTAATATTAATTGACTACTTCTCAAAATTTGTAGAAATACGAAAATTGATCTCGACTACCAGTGTTAACATAATCAATCACTTGAAAAATATATTCTCCATACATGGAATTCCCCACATAATATTTTCCGACGGGGGTCCACAATTTACAAGCAACGAATTTAAGCAATTTTGCACTGATTGGGATTTCAAACATGAATTTTCTAGTCCTTTACACCCACAGTCGAATGGCATGGTTGAAAGGAGCATTCAAACCATAAAAAATATCATTAGGAAATGTCAATATAATAAATCCGATATCAACGCAGCCCTTTTAGAATACCGTTTGACGCCAATATCTAATAAAATAATATCTCCATCTGAACTACTTTTCAGAAGAAAAATAAAAGGATTTTTACCAACATTCACCCGTCACATTGAGAATAAAAGAATAAATTTAAAGAAACAGAACGAATTTATGAGAGAAAAACAATTAAATTCAAAAACATATTACGATAAAAGAACAAAAAATTTACCACCTCTAAGTATAAATCAAAAAGTTTTTGTGAAAGAAAATAAAATTTGGATACCTGGTAAAATAGTTCGAAAATATAATGCAAATTCATATATTGTAAAGGAAGAAGATAGCAATCGATTGAAACGTAGAAATAGATGGTTCTTGAAACCAAGGTTTGAAAATAAAAAAATGTATTATGATACTGATGATGATGAAATAAATTTAGATGTGAAAGATAATGAATTGCCAGAAACGTTTAGTGATAACTTTAAATGTAAATTAGAGGGGGAGACGGAGGACAATGTCATTGAGAAGGAAACTAATAAAACATTTCCTTCTTCTCCTCCACTAACTACTCGATATGGAAGGAAGATCAGAAAACCTGAACTATTGTCATATCAATGATGTAATAAATTTATAATTGGAATTGTATTAACTTTAATGAAATTTTGTATTTTTATTTTTGTAGTTTGTAAAATGGGAGATGTCATATATTTATAAATATGTAATAATGCGCATCCTCATTTAAGTGGGGATGTCGATTGTACATGATTGGAAGGAATAAAGTTTCAGTTGAGTTTTAGAAATCTGAAGTATCATTACCTACACAACACAAATATAACACTCTGTATCTCGAAAATGAAACGTTTGCGACCCAATGTTTATAAGACTTTTTTTCTTAAACTTACTTGAGGAATCCCCCCTTTTCGTTTGTACGTTCAATTTGGGAACACCCTGTATAATTTATCTCGGTTGGCCATTACATTCTGACACATTATTTCACCGTGTATATTTCGAAAATGTTAGGTTATAGTCATTTTCCTGTCAGATAACCAAGCAACGCCGTCCTTTCTACATAGAGGTCGTAGTCGTTACGTATTCATCGAAATGTTTATTTTCTTTGGGAAAATAATGAATTCGAGAGAATATTATGTGAATTCAACAATTCCAAAGACCTGGCGACTGTTGAATAAACTTTTTCCTCTGTTAATAGTGAAAGTATTTCACGTACATAAACTTGGTTGGAAGATTCAGTTATGCTATTTTCCTGTACGGAAATCAAGAATCGAGTGTTGAAATTCAACTGAAAAATGATCGACAGAATAGTCCGTTACTTTGTGATAGTTCATTCGAAAAAAGAATTAAAGTACTCGAATAACCCAAAAGAAAAACTTCTAAACGAACAGACGAATTCCCCACTTTTCAAAATTCTCAAGAAATAAGCCTACAGGAGAATTTTTAATACTTTTTTGCACAACTTGAAATACTCCAGTATAAAAATGTAGTAGTACTACGAAACCTGAGTCACAGTCAAACCTTAGAAGAACTTACTCCATCTAAAAAAAGAGAAATTAGCATTGGCAACGACTCTGAGAATTATTTTGACATTGCTGATGTTTCACGAGTGCCAACCTGCGTCAGTTTTAAATAGAAAAACTTGGTAAACCTACGTCTTGGCCAACCGAGATATACTTCATAAAAGTGAATGGAGTATTGTTCTCAAGGGCGGATTTACGGGGGGTAATTATACCCTCCCCCATGAGTATCGAAGTCATTTTATTAATTCTGTTTCAGTCGCAAACTGACGCCATTCTTGGTTGGGTGGAAAAAACCGGACGTTCGTTCTTGATGGATACCTGGATCATCGGTTACTCCCAGCCATCAGTTGATCCAACGCAAAATATTGACAAGAAGGAAGGGAAAATAGAGAACGGCGCGACCATTCTATCGTTCACAAGAAAAAGGAACACAGGAGACCCTAAGGTGAGATAAAGTTTCCTAATATACAGGCAATAACCCTGGCTTCACCCTTGATCTGTCGCATTGATCATACCGTTTTAGTGAAAATTTCACGGTCCATTACATTTTGAGGCATTTAAACGATATTTACTCTAGCTAATAGAGCAACACTAAATGTACCGGTTAAGTTCGTGAATGAGCAAAATCGAGCGAATGGTTGAGGAGTTATAAATTTTTGAAAACATTATTTACCAATATTCCAAAAACCACAAATCTAATAGGGTTGAAATTTGGTATTGGGCTGTAGAATGACATGAACATCGTGTTGTTAAAAGAATAAAAAGATATTATTGAAGAAGGCACAATTCTCATATCCAATTCTATACAGGGTCTTTCACGAGGAACCTCACCATTTATACGGGAAACTACTGGACGTATTTTCATGAAATTCAGCACTTATAAGTATTTCACGATGCTGATGAAATCTAAAGTATTCTCAAGGCATGAGCACCTCCGGTTTTTCCGGAAATGACGTCAACTTCCGTTTTTCAAATTAGAACACCATTTTTTTATTGCAGAAATAGATTCCTTAGAAAATTTCAAGTTATTGTGATGTAACATTTTTCAGTTTTGGTTGGAAAATTCTCTCTGAGCGGGAAAATTCGAAAAAAAAATCGAAAATAAAGCTCCGCTGAAACAAGAATAACTTCGAGGTTTTTGGATGAAAAATTTTCATTTTTGGGATTTTTCAAGATGTAAGATTGATGTATCCACTTTGAAAATCGAAATCGCGATTCATGATACAGGGGGTGAAAAAATCGCTTTCAAAGTTAGGGATGACAAAATCGTGAAAAATCAATTTTTCAAATTAGAACCCCATCTTTTTATGGCAGATATTGAATCTACGTTAAAAAATAATGTGAGTGTATGCATCACACCCTTGCCCTAAAGTGGATATTAGAGTTAATATCCACTTTTTTTCTGAGTAGAAAATATCCATTTCAGGGCAAGGGTGTGATGCATACACTCACATTATTTTTTAACGTAGATTCAATATCTGCCATAAAAAAATGGGGTTCTAATTTGAAAAAATTGATTTTTCACGATTTTGTCATCCTTAACTTTGAAAGCGATTTTTTCACCCCCTGTATCATGAATCGCGATTTCGATTTTTAAAGTGGATACATCAATCTTACATCTTAATCCCAAAAATGAAAATTTTCCATCCAAAAACCTCGAAGTTATTCTTGTTTCAGCGGAGCTCTATTTTCGATTTTTTTTTCGAATTTTCCCGCTCAGAGAGAATTTTCCAACCAAAACTGAAAAATGTTACATCAAAATAACTTGAAATTTTCTAAGGAATCTATTTCTGCAAAAAAAAAATGGTGTTCTAATTTGAAAAACGGAAGTTGACGTCATTTCCGGAAAAACCGGGGGTGCTCATGCCTTGAAAATATTTTAGATTTCATCAGCATCGTGAAATACTTATAAGTGCTGAATTTCATGAAAATACGTTCAGTAGTTTCCCGTATAAATATGGGTGAGGTTCCTCGTGAAATACCCTGTATAGAAGACACCCAATTCGGCAGAATTATTGAAAGAGTTACCCGAATCGACGTCTCTTCAACCATCACCAGAGTTGTATCGTTTTTCTTCACCTAAACGAAACTTACAGGTGTAAAAAAAATTTTGAAATGGATTTTCAACTCTTTTTCAGGATTTAGCCTTCACAGATGATAAATGTTTGTTCATGATGTTCCCTGTTAAAGGAGGAGATTTCCATCCCGTCAATAAAAAAACTAAAAAGCACGAACTTGTTCCAGTAATTTCTACAGAAAGAATATGCATCAAATCTTGTGGAAACGGTGAGTTAAAAAATCCTAAAAATTTTCTATACCGAAACGAATGCCAAACAGAAATTTGTTGGCATATTCATGAATGGAATTATTTGAAATGATGTGTCAGTCGAGCCCTGTGGCAATTTTAAATTCTTGTAGAAGTTGCCCCCCACTCAGGGAGGTGATCGTAAATCCACAAATTGGCAATAAAAAATAAAAATTGAACTTTCCTATACATAATTAAATATTCTGCTGTATTGGGGGTCGCCCTGTATATAAAAAAAAGTTTTTGAAAATCTGTCATTCCGTTATAAAAAAAATTAATTCTTGTCACTTGGGAACACACCTTATGTTTTAAAGCTAACACCTTTGAAGTCGGGTAAATTGAACAGAATCTAAAACAATCAATTCGTTATTTTTATAATTTGTCACCCTGATAAATTACATATAATATCTGTTCTTTTTTTTCAGATGACTTATACGACATCACCACAGCAGAGCCACCAGGTCTAGGATATAACATCGAATTCAAAATTCTAGACTTGGGCGAAAATTTTGTTATTCCAGAGCCAGGTTCCGTACAATACGCGGATCTATCAAATTCTGTACATGAAAATTTCAATCCAATCTTCAGAAAACTTCCAGGTTATCGGAGGGCATCAGTTATGGATCTGAGAGAGTAAGTTCATCGCTATAAACAGTATGAAAATACTTTTCTATTATTCGTAAATAAACTGCTCCACATGAGCTAGGGATATTGACTTAAATTGCAAAAAAACATAGTTAAAATAAGATTTTTGTGATGAAAATCCTTATTCATATGATTTCAAGTTGCAAATTAAATTAAGCCTGTAGGTCTGCAGCGTATACAGGATGGTTAAGAAAAATCGAGTAAAATAACGAAATTTTATTCCCAGAGAATTCAAGCATTTTAAGACTATCAATACAATGTATGGCCTCCACGGGCATCAATAACAGCTTGACATCTTCTTTGAATACTATACACGATGTTGTTGAACATTTCTTGAGGAATTTGGTTGCATAAACGGGGCAGAAGCTCTCTCAGATCATTTAAGGATTATCTAATCTACTTTGGAGCATATCCCATGCATGTTCTATGCAATTCAAATCTGGTGAGTGCGGAGGTATTGGTAAATGTGGAATACCATCAAGCGCCTCGCGCGCATTTTCAACTATGGCTGCAAGGCGCGGTCTAGCGTTATCGTCTAGAAATTGAAAAGTTTCACCAATAGCAGCGTGAAAATTTGGCACAACATTGTCAATGACATGCTCCCTATAGTGTGAGGCGATCATATTCCCAGGACAAATGTGTAAATCTGTGCGCCCGTTGAAACATATCCCGGTCCATACCATAACACTACCCCCTCGGAATGGATGGACTTCTTGGACAAAGCGATGATTACGGGGTATGCGTGGGATTGTCCATACCCTTATTATTCGAGAATCTGAAAATCGTCCATATCTGGATTCATCAGTGAAAAGGACACTACGCCATTGATCGTTTCAATTGATATGTTGCCTTGCCCATTCCAGCCTTTGACGCTTATGGTCACGTGTTAATGGAACTCCTCTTAATGGACTTCTAGAAACTAGATTCATCTCTCTCAAACGTCGTCTGATGGTTTCGATGGAAACTTTGACCCTTTCTGCATTTTGAAGAGTATTCCGTAGCATTCTACACGTAGATGTAGGGTTTCTTCTCGCCGAAACGGTGATGAAACGATCCTGAGCAGGTGTTGTTTTTCGTCGCCCGACAAGCCTTTGTCTTTCCATCACGGAATCTGTCTCCCTGAACCCATTCCACAGTCGAGATATCACACTTTGGCTGACTTGGAGCCTTTCCGCTACAACAACCTGAGTAAGGCCACCCTGTAACATTCCGATAGCCCTATTAGCCTAAGCGTTTGTTAATTTACGTCTTGGCATTTCCAGAAAAATCGTTTCAAATCGAAGCCGTTGTTAAACTGACTTCATTTCAAAATAAGAACATTCATGAAGCATATGCAAAGAACCAAACTTCAGAAAAAAGGCGACCAGAATAACGAAATGTCTCATACTGATTTTTATTGGATCGATTCAAGTTGTTATTGAGTTTTAAATGATTTTACAGCGATTTTCTCGAAGATTACATACTTTCAAAAACGATTGAATACGATATCCCTAACTCTTGTGGAGCAGTATATTTATCACATCATATCGAAGAATTACGATTTTCATTCATTTCCCAATTTGACAGAGAAAATAAACAACTGGTAGCCGCTATGAATGTGCAGCTAGACAAGGCAGCAGTAGAAAAAGGAAGAGCACTCTCAGATGATACGCAAGGAAATGATGGAAACGTCTATAAAATTCTGCAAGAAAGTGTTCAAGGTGGAAGGATTGGTAATCTCAAAGTGGATCCAAAATATTTAGTCTTCGAGCCCATAAGCAGTAAGTACCAAAATGTCAGACTTATAATGTGAACCTGATTAGCTACTTCTCAAAAACTCAATTAACTAATTTTTTGTTGCAGTAACCTCAAACCTCATCCCCGAAGCCTCGGAGACTAAAAACTCCTTCTTCGACTTCTCAGAAACCAAATTGTACATAGTTATGGGCTGTATCGCTGCATTACTTCTGGTTGCCATCGTACAAGCAAGTTGCACCATCTATAAAACCAGCGGTAGATCCCCTAAAAGTCACAAGGTAACTTCACTGTGAATGAAAAACTACTGCCATCATTCCTCATTATCTTCAGAATACAAAAAACCAAGTATGTCCCTTGATTAGATGTTTTCAAGCTTTTGACGGAAGTAGTGGGGCTTGGAAAATAACATAGACGGAAAAAACATATTCAATACTAATCATTGAGTTTAAATATACCTAGAGGAACAACGCCCTTGAACGAATTGAAGCTAAAATGTTTGGCCGTAAAGTGGCCAAGGGCGGTCCTACTGGTTAAGATGCCTAGAATATGTGTTCAGTCATCGAAAGTCTGGTCCATTTTGTTATCTATAATTATCTACAGAAATCTGTAGGAGATTTATTTCCCTCTAATACTCTGAATCATAGGCAGGGGTCAGATTCGTCCAAATTATAAATCTTTGTAACAAACGGTGTGAAAGGGAGATCATGTAGATCATTTGAATTACAATGATAAATAAATCACGCATTCGTGCCAAGCCCGCTTAGTAAATAGTGCTTAATACTACCATTGTTTAAACAATGATACTACTCACCGCTAGTTGCGAGAATAAAAATCGATTCTCTGCAACACAACTGCGCCACTATGAACGGGAGAAGGAACTACAACTAAAAGTGGCTTCAATTCGTTCAATGACGTTGTTCCTCTAAGTATATTTAAACTAAATGGTTATACGTATAAAATCACTGTATATTTATCGTTTTGGGATTAATTACCTTTGATAAATCCGAAGTTTTGGATGTTATAAAGCTGGAATTTCAATCAGGTTAATTACAGCACTGTTTAGGGCGAGGGCAGGAACTATGTCCTGATTAAAAATACATATTCTATTTTATGAATATTGTGGACGAATGGTTTAACTCATAATGAGAATATGCAACGTCACTCTGTGAATGGAAGAAAAAATTTGGGTTATCTTCATGGTAACATAGAATTACCATTTGAATTCCCCATTTGGGTGTCATTCGAAATCATTATATGCACAAAAGAAATGCTTACCACCTCCAAACTAGATACAGAATTACAATCATATACATAAATGTAAATAATAAATGTAAATTTAAATAAGTTCCTGTTATCTGGTACCAAGTTACCATAACACAAGTTTAATTCAAATCCAGTTCAAATAATTTTATAGTTTTAGTTGAAGAGAAGCAATGATAACAGTCTACATTGTAATATTCCGTGAAATTTTGTGCAAAAACGTAACCAAACAGCAAGCAAGGCTAGTGCTTAGACTGTATCCGGTATAGTCAAAGGGCTAATGTATTTCCAGTGACCACCACCCTTTCTGAGCTTGGCCATGTACGAATGTCAAGTAGAGTAAATATACATACAGAGTGTAACAGCCAAATGGAATAAATTCGATAACGAATAAATGAGGGCGTGTTGGAAAAAACGCTCAGACACGTCGATTTGTAATTTTAAATGCGCATTTTTTTCAAGAAAATAATATATAGGAAGTTCCATCCCAGCTAACCAATTTCGGTCGCAGGGAAGTTGTGAAGAACTCACATTGTGGATGTGCGACTTCACAATGTTGATCTGAAAAAGATCACCAGTACTTACTGGAGAGTGCTTAATGTCCGCAACATCGCATATCGCGAATAATTACCCAAGACATCACATAGTGGATGTAAAAAATGTACCATAGATAACAACATTGCGACTTCTCATTTTGGCAGTTTTTGGAAAGATTTTTTAGCGAAATAAACTACCAGATCGCAACTTCCATTAGAGTTATATTCAGGTTCAAATTGTTAAGTCGCAATGTGCACTCTCAAATAAAGTTGATTTTGCAACTTCTATCGACTTCACTTATGCGAAGTAAATAGAATATCTTTTGAAAGCTTGGATACATTGCATATTATATAAAATACCAGCTATATTGTGACCCTTATAAAATGTACATAGGAAAATAAGTAGGTTTTTTACACGGTGTACAGATTGAAATTCTCAAGAAAGAGGAACACCTTTTTTTTGAGATTTTCCAAAAGGTTCTTCATAGGTATATTATATTTATAATATTATAATAAAAAGGTGTTCCTGTTTCTTGAGAATTTCAATCTGTACACCTTGTGAAAAACGCACTAATTTTTCTATGTACATTTTATAAGGTTCACAATAGCTGGTATTTTATATAACAGGCAATGTATCCAAAGCTGTAAAGCTTTGCATGGGAAAAAAATAATAGTTGAAAGTTGAGAAATAACTAAAACTCACTGAATGTTTCTATTTCCACATACGCATCCCCTCATTATTATTAACAATAAAATTCAAATTTCATATTGTATAACAATTTGTTGTATATAGTATTTTCAGAACCAAAAAGTATAAAGTCAATAAACAACTATGTGAAATACTGATATAGGTTTTTATTACATTTCATATAAACATATATTGAACATTTTAAAAACAAAAATAATGAAATATAAAAGAACAAACGAAAAAAATCAATATAGACCGTTTCGGGAGCGGCATTATGGTCTGGCTGAAAGAGAAAAAATAGAGCTGTAGTAATTATTGGCAGTGATGAATTGAGATTCCAATTTCAAGAAGATTGCAAAAACCTCCACTTAAACATTACTGTTAGACAGAGACAATTTTCACTGGTACATTATTCACCCGAAAAGGAAATATTGGATATCCTTCAATTTTAGACAGAATCTTTATTTTTGAGCTCAAAGGCCTCCATAGATGGCTTTTCAGCTTTAAAGCTCTCTTTAATTTCAAGCAATTTTGCATTGGCAATTAATAGGACACTGGGTGTCTCGATATACCTGTACCAATGGATTATCTCATTTTTTTCATTTTGAAATATAAAAATTTGAAAATTTCATGTTCTCCAATTCCTTCAAGGAACTTCAACTAGTATAATAACAATAAGTTCTCACGATGATTTAAAATAATTGATATGTGATAATAAATCCAATTTTTCATTCAATGATGGGAGTGAAATTTGTGTGAATCAAATCATTTTACAGTATGATTAGTAATTATGTCAGAATATTCAACGTTTAAAAAGTCGAAAAATGGGGAAAGAGAGAACAAAAAATATGAAAATTAACAATGTTTAATACTTACTTAGAGTATAAATGTCCCTGAATATATTTCTACTTCTACACTCAACACCACTCAATATAAAATGTACTGATGTCACACCCACACCCAAAGAGTTAACCTTACTTCACACCAAGAGACCACAGTTCACATATTATATCTATCCTTAAAATAAAATGTCACCATGTACACGTTTCGTATTTTCCATTATATTTTGGATTATTATTTCAATTTTCTAAAATTTAGGACGAAAATATATCTTATCGAATTAGTATATGAAATTTCCGTATCGGCTGCGACGCTTTCGAACGTTACCTACTTAAGGTTTTCTTCGGGAAGTCGCTGGGCTCTAAATAAGAGTTCATAGGAATTTATTCATGGTACATCATTACGCTTTCTTATAACATCACAATTGCAACATTTAAAAAATATCAACAGAGATAAGTCGCAATGTAGTAGCAATGTACACTTCACTTGAACATCCCGAATTGATGTTACATGCAACAACTAAATAAGTGAAATTGGGAACTTCACAAACTCAACAATATGTGGATGTTAATGTCCACAATGTGATATACTTAGTAAATCCATGATACGTCTCAAAGTTGTTCTTCAATGCGATATTTTTTGGTATTCCCTGCGACTTACTGTTACTTCTCTGGTTGACTGGGATGTGACCGTGGCCAATACCAACTTTCTTATTTCAAATGCAACCCCCTGTATATTATTTATTTTTTGGATTCTTCAGAGAATTATAGATACAATTCATGCACAATGTCCTACACCTATCTTTAACTATTTCGGAAGTATTAAGTGTTTTCAGATTCATTGCAAAAATCAACGTTTCAAATAAAAATTATTTCATTTCACAAATTCGATACATTACACTTAAAACCTAATAAGTAATACTGATAATTTCTTAATTATTGAAAAAATACAAAAAAAACATTAATGTCAATGTAGGAAATGTTCAAAATGCTCGCCGCGAACGTCTTGGCAAACAGACGTGTTACTAAGGCTATGAGAATAAACAAATCTGTTTTTGTTTTTTTTTTAATTTCTTCTCAGTAATGGTTTTTGCTTACTTTCTTCATATCAAGAGGTAAATGGGAAATAAGTATTGAGTGTAATGTATCGAATTCGTGAAATAAAATAATTTTCAAAATGTTAATTTTTTTAAAAATTCTGAACACTCAATATTTCCGAAAAAGTTGAAAATAGGTATAGGACATTGTACATGAATTATGTCTAGAATTTTCTGAAGAATCCAAAAAATAAATAATATACAGGGGGTTGCATTTTAAATAAGAAAGTTGGTATTGGCCACGATCGCATGGAACACCCTATATAATTTTATTTTCTTGAAAAATATGCGCATTTAAAATCACAAATCGACGTGTCCGAGCGTTTTTCCTAACACCCCCTCATTTATTCGTTATCGAATTTATTCCATTTGGCTGTTACACTCTGTATATGTAAGAATTATATGGAAATTATTGCTCTGTATTCTATAAATTGAATGCCCTAAGCGTTTTGTCACACTATACGGTATCTACTTTATACTGTGGTTTTGTCATCAAACACCCAACGTGATTAAAGTGCTATTAGCCATAACTCATAAGGAATTATCCAATTCACTAGATCTCTATAACGACAGCTATCTCGAACTAGTCCTAGTTCGATTTCTTCACTTGATATATTATTGTAATTCTGCCAAATGTTGCACATCATTAGTATCACAGGAATAGGAATTTCTTAGGATGTGGCGCTATTCACAAACCTAATCATTTCAGGATCACCTTATACCAAACTCAGCTTGGAAAGATTATTCAGCGAACACAAACTACGCGTTTGACGTTTACGAAGCAGAAGAGAAAAAACAACAACCCCAACAAGTAAACGGTAAATCACGACCAGAAAATGCTACAAACACCCACAAATCGGGTCATAGGATCCAACGACCGCAAAGTCGGCCCCCAAGTGTGCCCAACCAGCCTCCAAACATGGACCATACCAGGTCGCTACAAAGGCCGACCAGGGGGTCATACCCCCCTGCCAATCAACCCGATAGAAGTACATTTTCTTTGCCTAGAACTGCATACGACAGGCATAGGACGACTCCAAATGACATGCAACCAGACTTCTATTTCATGCCTAGTCAAAGGAAGTATTCCGGCGAAGTAGTGAGGGTATATGTTGATTACAATAATCAACCTAAATAAAAGTGCCGATATTGGTAGTAAAACCATTATGGATTTGGTTCGTAACAAAGTACACAGTTCACACAGAAGGGAAACATTCCAATATGCCTTCCTCATTTTCATAACTGCTAATTATTTTATTATGCAATGTTTTTCAAGGAAAATATCTCGGAATTTGTTATGCAAGTGACGCTTTTTCGAGTACAGAGCCGATTTAGCACTACCAGTCATGGGGCAACGCGAATATTTGTTCGAAAAACGTATTATCATCTTTGATGGGTTTTAAATTTTAGTTCATTCTGCTTCATATCTAAACTATCCACCATAACAGAAGTGAAAATCTTGAATAATTGGTTGTAGGTAATACAAAGTTGAAGTTATAGATATTTTCATGATTTTTGCCTCTATAAATATGGTCAACGTCTCACTATCTAGTCTAGGCGATAGCTCTCATCCAGTCGTATATGACTGCTCCATCGGTAGGAATAGCTGTCTGTGGAAAAGCTAACTACAATTTCAAGATACTGGAGTGACCGTTTGCGACAAAACGCCTTTTAGTGAATTGGGTTTACTCATTTATTCACCAATTAAATAAGTAATTGAGTGGTAGCTGGCATAGGGTATTTCAAGCATCTTATAAGTAGGTACACTTTTCTTCAAATGATGTTATGAAGGATAGTTTGGAAGCATGTCGCAAACCATTTATTAACCAGAGAACTTTTGTATTGTTCAATATTCAACACAAGATACATGTATTCTATATTTCTTACAAATCTCATACGATCAGCATTATAGCTTTCAACAAAATGTTATCAGAGTACTTACCTTACATATTAGTTTCATCCACAGTCCAGTACATTCTAGTCAAATTAATTCATCGATTTCTTTTATCATTCTTTTTCTAAATAATTTTGCATAAGAAAATCCTCTTTGAATCAATCAATCCATTGAAGGCATATTGAATTTGTTGACAAATACTTCGTATTCTCAGAGCCAAATTCATTAGTGAACTTAATGTATATATTCGAAGAGACTGCTAAGTACTATTTTATAGAATACCTGTAAAGAGACAACTCTATTCTGCTTCTTAATTTGAAGTTCTATTACTTACCTGTGCATATAACTATTATTGTTTAAGTTTAAAGAATTCCGTTCGCTATCTAGTTTTTCCAAGTTAGGTGATATAAAATTCATAAACACATTTTATTTTTCTTATATTTATTCAGTACCTTACATGTTACTTTATAGAATATTTAATACCATGAAATCTTATATGAAATAAATGATCTTGTCTTTCCTTGCTTCCATTAATTTGTGTGGCAGCAGATACTTCAACAACCATGGATTTCAAAAGTAGAAGGCCTTATAGCATACTACTATAAAATCTATGGTACCAGATTAATACGATATTGAGCGTCATTTCAATTCTGTTCTTCAAATAGTGGAGTGTTAATTTCCACACTTCTTGTTGAAAAAAAAATTAGCCATGGCAAACAAAAATATTCAAATAATGTTCAAATTTGTACAAGATATTTGCCATCAGATATTTCGGCTTTATTTCTGTTATTCAAACTGGTGTAGATTATCATACTTAGGCGTGAGATAATATCAATAAAACTGATAAAAATTGAAATTGGTGCATTAGTATAGCTATTATTCCTAGGTACAAATTGCAATGATTCATTCAATGATTTTAAATTGCACAAGACATAATCGAAGATTTCCAGAAGGCTTTTGAATATCTCAAATATTGGATTTTAAATTTTTTCGAGTAACTCACCGAGATGTAGACCTGAAAAAGAAAATAATATATAATGTAGTAATTCTCGAGGAATACTTAATTTAGTTCAAAGGTATTATTTTCATTCAGACAGACTAAAAATCAACTTCATGTATGTGTCAGAAGACCGTCGTCAAATATCATCATGTGAAAACTGATTAATCCCAAAATCTATCTAGAAGCGAATCAAACACAACCATTTTCAACAGAACAGTAAATCAATTCAAAACTTACATCTTTCCTTGTCCTAGTTGTAGAAAACCCAGAAGTTATAAAATTTTATAACCACCTGCAAGAAAAAATAAAAATTTAGAACTGAATGAAAATTCAAATGGTCGTTTTTACAGGAAAGATTTTCAGACAGACTAAAAAGTAGCTTCAAGTTTGTATCAGAAGACCGTCGTCAAATATCATCATTGAAAAACTGATCAAAATTATTTTCTGAATATTTCCACAGCAAATATAACAATGTTCAACAGGAGAAATACTGAATCGAATAAAAACTTACATTCTCTTCAACAGTTAGCAGGAAACGCAGAAATTACATCCCATCAAGAGCCTGCAGAACAAAAATCAAAATGTATACAATTGCATAAAATGAAAATTTGTATGGTCGTTTTTATGAATAGATTTTTCAGACTGACTAAATAGTAGCTTCACGTTTGTATCAGAAGACCGTCGTCAAATATCATCATGAAATTATGTTTTATATAAGAGCAAAAACCTGAAGTCGGGATCTTTCGAGTTTGTTCAAATTCGTAGTGGGAGCGCTACTGGGCTTCCAAACACATTTTAAAAGGTGTCATCTTCTTATATACAATAATTTTTCTAATTCTTCAAATCGCAAGAATTCCACAAAATGCATGCACTCAAATGTTGATACAGTAGAGACTCGATAATCCGGAGAACGATAGTCCGGATATCTTACTAGTCCGGATTGACGTCAAGATTGTATTATGTACCTTATATTATAATCCGGATCTCAAGACTCAATAATCCGAATTTTCGATCGTTGCATACGTGATTATTAGTTATAACTTGTCTCAACTTGATTTTTTAACGGAAAAGGCAATAAAACACATATTTTACATTATGATTGCAATGGACAGAAGAGTGTAATATTGGAATTACTGATATTCTGCTCCTGAAAGAAATACAGGAGAAAGCTATAGTAGATCATTCTCTTACTCTTACAGTTCAAAAACAACGTGAAATATCTTATTTCAAATAATATATTTGTTTTGTGTTTTCGAGATTGAAGCCTCAATTTATTTTAACCGTTTTGTAAACTGCATCTCCACTAAATTGCAAGACGCGATATTCCGGATTCCTCAATGATCCGGATTAGCCCTAGCATTAATTGATCCGGATTATCGAGTCTCTACTGTATTTTAAACCTTAGCACCGAATTTCAACTCGATCAGTTTGTGGAATATTGGCAAGATAAAATGAATAAATCAAAAATTCAAACAAGTCATTCAGACATACCATAGCAATTGGTTATAGAAGTGGCAGCTCCAGTTCTAAGAAGATATTGGAGTAATCTGTAACGAAAAAGTTTATGTTTAATGAAGATAATTTACAGAGATTTTGTTCTACTTCAGGTTGTTTAACTCAGACCTGTTGAGCATTATTGTAGAACCAACAAAATTAATTATGGAAGTTAAAAATATCATCATTTTTTTTCAACAATCAGAAGAAATTTTCTCATCTAAAACTTACCATCGGAATATCTTGTCTCGCAGCTGAATGAAGTAATAGGACTCTGAAAAAAATTAACAAATCAAAATCTAGCGAAGCCTCATGAGATTGGACTAATTAAAAAACACATCAGACCTGTTGAGCATAATTATCAACCATCACAGTTGAATATGGTGACAAAAGTGTATCATCATAACATTAGGAGAAATCGAAGAAAATATCCAATATTTACTCACCAAATAATTTCCCAGTTTTCATTGTGAATATTTTGGGATGTTGAGGATTATCCTGTAAAAAAATGAAACATATAAGAAATAATGTAGGATATTGAACATTCAAATAAAATTCTGAATAGTTCCTGAAAACTTCAGACCTGTTGAGCATAATTAAACCATCACGAATAATATGGAAGTAAATAATATCATCATTTAAATTCGAATAAATACAAACAAGATTTTGATTAGAAAAGTTCAAATTCATAAACTGTAATAATGTGGAGAGTATGTCCTTTCCCATTACTGTCTGATATGGGTATGATGAAAAAATGAACAATTTACTCACCATTTACAGTTTCTCAGAGGTTTCATTAGGAATACTTCCGAGTGTTGAGGTTTAACCTGTGAACAAATGAAGCTTATAAGAATCAAGGATATCAATTATTCGAAAAAAATTCTGGACAGTTCCTAAAAACTTCAGACCTGTTGAGCATAATTGAACCATCACAAAAATTATGGGGGTATATAATTTCATCATTTAAATGGAAATGAAAAGTTCATTCATATGGAAATTCAAATTCTAAACTATAATTCTCTGAAGACTCACCTTAATACATTTTATATTTCATAAAAATGAGTGTCCAGAACCTCAGGCCAATAAACTGAAAGAAAGGAAAAAATCAAAACTTGCTCTTATGACAAATATCAATAATTAATGATGAATTAAATTCAGTTGGCCGTTCTTATGTCCGCATTGAAATTTTTCAGAACAGGTCTGTGAAGAACAATCATCATTGAAATAGAAATTATGTTCAACTCGACACAAGGTTATTCAATTCCAAATCGAGACTCACCTGGAAAAAATTTTCAATTCATTAAGAGTATCCTCAACCAGCAGCTACTAACTTTCCAAGGAAACTGTCCAAGTAATTACCTGAAAAAAGGAGATTTTAAATGACGATGTCTAATGAAGAAATATTTTATCTTTATTATTTATTTTTTTATTTTCAAATTCAGTTGGCCGTTCTTTTGTCTGCATTTGTTTCTCAGAACAGGTCTGTGAAGAACAATCATCATTATAAGATTTCAAAAAAATTCATTTAAAATTAAGTATAAAGCCTAGAAACCCTGTGAGTTTTCAGTGTTTTGAAATAAAATTGTTCATAGCAAATATAATACATACATACCACTTGGCTCTGGGATTATCAATGTGATGTTTTCCAAACAAAAAATTCCTGGTAGTTACCTGGAAAAATAGAGTTTTTTATGTCGAAACCTGATGAAGGATTTTTTTCATTTTTAACATTTGCAAATTCAGTTGGCCGTTCTTTTGTCTGCATATATTTCTAAGAACAGGTCTGTGAAGAACAATCATCATGAAAAGATTTCTCAAAACTTGAGTAGAAAAAATAATCCAAACAAAACCCTCACTGATACTCATTTGTGACCTGGATAAAAAACCAAATTCACTTTTATAAAGTATAACAGTTGGCCATGGAATTCCGACACATTTCACCGTGTATATTTTGAAAATGTTAGGTTATGGTCATTCTTCTGTCAGTTGAACAAGCAACGTTACCATTTCTACATATACAGGGTCTTACACGAGGAACCTCACCCATATTTATACGGAAAACTACTGAACGTATTTTCATGAAATTCAGCACTTATAAGTATTTCACGATGCTGATGAAATCTAAAATATTTTCAAGGCATGAGCACCTCCGGTTTTTCCGGAAATGACGTCAACTTCCGTTTTTCAAATTAGAACACCATTTTTTTATTGCAGAAATAGATTCCTTAGAAAATTTCAAGTTATTTTGATGTAACATTTTTCAGTTTTGGTTGGAAAATTCTCTCTGAGCGGGAAAATTCGAAAAAAAATCGAAAATAGATCTCCGCTGAAACAAGAATAACTTCGAAGTTTTTGGATGGAAAATTTTCATTTTTGGGATTTTTCAAGATGTAAGATTGATGTATCCACTTTGAAAATCGAAATCGCGATTCATGATACAGGGGGTGAAAAAAATCGCTTTCAAAGTTAGGGATGACAAAATCGTGAAAAATCAATCTGCCTTAAAAAAATGGGGTTCTAATTTGAAAAAATTGATTTTTCACGATTTTGTCATCCCTAACTTTGAAAGCGATTTTTTCACCCCCTGTACCATGAATCGCGATTTCGATTTTTAAAGTGGATACATCAATCTTACATCTTGAAAAATTCCAAAAATGAAAATTTTTCCATCCAAAAACCTCGAAGTTATTCTTGTTTCAGCGGAGCTCTATTTTCGATTTTTTTTTCGAATTTTCCCGCTCAGAGAGAATTTTCCAACCAAAACTGAAAAATGTTACATCAAAATAACTTGAAATTTTCTAAGGAATCTATTTCTGCAATAAAAAAATGGTGTTCTAATTTGAAAAACGGAAGTTGACGTCATTTCCGGAAAAACCGGAGGTGCTCATGCCTTGAAAATAATTTAGATTTCATCAGCATCGTGAAATACTTATAAGTGCTGAATTTCATGAAAATACGTTCAGTAGTTTCCCGTATAAATATGGGTGAGGTTCCTCGTGAAAGACCCTGTATATCGTAGTAATTAGGTATTTAACAAAATGTTCCTTTACTTCGGGAAACTAATGAATTTAAGAAAATCATCAGGGTTACTTTTAGAAAGCGCAGATTTCAATTCTAAATAGCATTCCTGATACTTTGCCTCTGCTTTATCGAAACTGACTTCGGCATTCTTAGTTTCCAGGGTTGATAATTAATAATGAAAAATAAACGTCGGCAACTTCTCCGAAATTTATTCAATGACGTAATCATGGGCGTAGATAGGGGGGGGCCTGGGGGGGCACGGCCCCCCCCAGAATTCACGGTGCCCCCCCCTTACTGAAAAACACATTTGTTTTTCCTTGCTCGTTTTCCACTGTGCCCCCTCAGGCCCCCCCCAGGAAAAAAGGCTAGCTACGCCCATGGACGTAATATCATTCACAAGTGCCAACCTGCGATTTTTTCAGGTAAAAAAAACTTGATAAACCTAAAACTTGGCCAACTGCGATACTTTATAAAAGTGAATGGAGTATACTTTGGCTTTTAGAAGGAAAATCTGAACAGTCTGCTTTATTCCCCGCATTTTAATTTTTCAAAATAGGTTTTATCATTATAAGCACTAAAACATAACTTATTTTCATCGAAACACGGTGTCCTATTGTGAGGAAATTATTGAAATTAATTTTGAAATTTATTAGAATCGTGAAGATTTGGATTTACGAATGAAATCTGGAAACCCTATACATTTTAAGTGCTTTGAAATGAAGAAGTACGTGTATCGCAAATAATACATACCACACATAGTTCTCGACGAATCCAATGTAACTGTCCTGGTATTTACCTGAAAAGAGAGGTTTTTGTCAAGACAAAGTCTAATAATTCTTTTTCAACTTTTGCTAATTCAGTTGGCCGTTCTTTTGTCTGCATTTATTTCTCAGAACAGGTCTGTGAAGAACAATCATCATAAAAAGATTTCGCTGAAATTCATTGAAAAAATTGTCTGATTGTACTTCAGCTTTTAAAAAAATCTGAATAATTGCTTTTTTGCTCGGATTTGAATTTTTCTCATTATCATTGAGATATATTCTCCCATTACAAAGAAATATCATAAAATGAATCAATCATGAAATTTAGAGTGATTTGAACACAATAATAAACAAAATTTGAATCATAAATGCTAGAAATCCTACACATTTTGAAGGTTTAGAAATGAAATAGTATATTGCAAATAATACATACCACAACACATGGCACTGGGCGTATCATTATACAAGTTCCCAACATGGTATCAACCTGAAAGAAAAGATTCTTTAAAGGCTAAGTCTAAAAATGAAAATTTTTCCATTTTGACATTGGCAAAATCAGTTGGCCGTTCTTTTGTCTGCATTTATTTCTCAGAACAGGTCTGTGAAGAACAATCATCATAAAATGAAGAATTCTCAAAAATTTATCAAAAACAAAAAAATCCAAACAAATCCTCTCTTATATTCTTAGTATTCATCTAATTTAAACATTGCATACAAACTGGTTTGAAGGATTCTCAAACATTTTCGAAATATTATTCCCAAATAAAAAATTTTAAACTAATGATAATTCAGTACATTCATTCGAAGATACGGGGCTAATGAAAATACTTTTACTCACTTTTGGCATATCTTGAATTCCTTCTATTAGCCACAATCCTGGAAATCTATTGACCTGAAAATAAAATTTAAAAATGAAACGATGAACACTCACATTGGAAAAACAACGAATATAAACGAATATTCAGTTGGCCGTTCTTATGTCGTCACTAATTTTTCAGAACAGGTCTGTGAAGAACAATCATCATTTATAAATTATGGTCATTAAGTTACACCACGAAAAGCGTCAACAGTGCGTTTGGAAAACTGGATTCTGAAACCCATTATTTAGATTCAGTTAAAGTTTCCTTCCCTGCAACCATGTGGCCCTTTGATATATCTCAAAATGGAGGTAATTCGATAAGTAATTTAAATTTGTGACCAGAATTTTCCCGTTCGTTATTGATACCGCAATTGGAACACAACCGTTTGAGATATTCGTGAATTTAAAAAAATAATTGATAGCGAAAACAAAAATCTAAAATGAAACACGTACCTGATGAAAAACTGTCATTTATACTCGTTCAGGGTTCACAACCCTAGTCAGCTACTAAATGATCACTTGATGGGATCTGGAAATAAGGAAAATTGGTTAGAAGATTGATAACAAAAATTTTAATATCAAACATAAAACAACAATTCAGTTGGCCGTTCTTATGTCAGTCACATTATTTTCAGAACAGGTCTGTGAAGAACAATCATCATATTTGTAAAAAAAAAATTCAAAATATATTTGAACATAAAACTTACTTTTTATCGAAATCCTTCCCAAACCATGGAACCGACCATCTCTTGCATCTCAAAGATAGAAAATCTTCCAGTGGGTGTATTTTCATTGATGTAAAGAACTTTCACTGTTATGACAATTTTTTAACCTTGGAGAAATTAATCAAATCCCACAACTATATGAGTAAACTATTCCTTTAGAATTAAATTGTCCCCTGAAGAATTCAATTCATTCTATCAATGAAAGATGATTTCATAAAAATTATTTTATTACAAGATTCCATTCAAAGACAGAGTCTCGAACGTTTACAATTCAATCGCTATGAGTGTAAACAAAAATAAAATCGAAAAATATCAATTGTCACAATATATTATCAACAGTTACCATTTAAAAAAATTATCGTTTAAAATTTAACAACCTTACCTATAAACCAGAAATAAATAGGATCAGTTGTTATTCTGGTTCATCATATTGCATTAAAAAATTTGTGACATTTCATCACCCTGCCAATAATAAATTGTAATTTTGTTGAATCAAATACAAAATTATTTTTCATGTGTATTTTAATTTTCTTAAATAATTTGTACAGAACCTAAAATACCAGATGTTTACAATTTATCCAGATATTGGGTAAGATCTGGGAGTCCTTCTTTCAGACCCTTCCTCTTTCTGGTGTCCTGAAATAAAGAACAAATGGTTACATTCATGCCTCAATGATTATTACCTTTGAGCTATAAAAAAAATACGAATTCTGGTCCGTACCTGTACGATTCCGTATGGTTTGGTTCCAGATTCCATTGGGTCTCCGGGCAAAATCTGCCAATGATCGAATACGCACTGTGGGAAGGCCTGTCCACCAGTGTTGGAACGTAAGTCAGCGGTGAAACCGAATGACTCATTTACTGGCAAGTAAGCTTTGATGACGAACATGGGTGTACCGGCAACTTGTTGTTCTTCAAATACGTGACCACGTCTTCTGTTCAATACACCATAAATACCACCAATAGCTACTTCAGGGCACTAGAAATAAAAATGAAAATGTTGGAAATCCTACAAACTCGAAATATTATTTCAAGATTTCAATCTAACAGCTAAGCAATGTAGAAAGATCAAACAAATGACAAAAAATCAGCAAATTGATGCAAGTCGAAAAGTTTTCGGACGGCGAGGTTTGCTCGAGTGATTTTGAAGTTATTATTGGTGCGCAATTAGGTTCGCGCTGTTTGTCAATAGACGCCTCCATAAGTGCTGGTCGATTTTGACATTGTCATTTACCAAGCTTAGACATATACTCCATTCACTTTTACAAAGTATCCCGGTTGGCCATGAAATTCTGACACATTTCGCCGTGTATATTTTGAAAATGTTAGGTTATAGTCATTTTCCTGTCAGATACAAAACGCAACGTTGCCCTTTCTACATAGAGGTCGTAGTGATTACGTATTTATCAAAATGTACTTTGGGAAAATAATGAATTTGAGAAAATATTATGTGGATTCAATAATTCTGAAGATCTGGCGAATGTTGAAAAAACTTTTTTCTCTGTTAATAGTGAAAGTATTTCACGTACATAAACTTGGTTGGAAGATTCAGTTATGCTATTTTCTTGTACGGAAATCAAGAATCGAGTGTTGAAATTTTACTGAAAAATAATGGACAGAATAGTCCGTTACTTTGTGATAGTTCATTCAAAAAAAGAATAAGTACTCGAATAACCCGACAGAAAAACGTATAAACAGACGGTCCTTTGCATTGGCAACGTCTCTGAGAATTATTTGTCCAATTTCGTACCAAATAATCGTCTTTGTGAGACGTGTTGATTTTCCTCTTTCAATCGAAGAAAACGGCAGCTGAAGCGCATCGAGAGCTCCAAATAATGTACGGAGATGCTGCTCTGAGAGGAACAACTTGCCGTGATTGGTTCCATCGCTTCAAAGACGGTGATGTCGATGTTGACGACCGTTTGCGCGAAGGAAGGCTAAAAACCTTCGAAGTCGCAGATTTGGAGGTATTGCTCGATCAGGATCCGTGCCAAACGCAAGAAGAGCCATTTTCAAGCGACTCTATGCTTTGGGAATGTTTCAGGAACATGGGAACTGGGGTTCCTTATGAATAGAAGCATCGTTTTTTCGCCCAACTACTGCTTCAGCGAAAAAAGTTTTTTCTCATCACATCGTAACGGGTTAGCATTAAACGGGAATATCTTGGAGTGGGGGTCTGAAGTCAAATACCTATGAATAACCCTAGATAACAAACTTCTGTGGAATAAGCATGTTGATAATGCTACTGGCAGAGCTACAAGAGCTCTGACTGAAGTGGGAAATTATCCTCGTTGAAGCCGTCCCAAATACTGGATTTCATCAAATCTCTGGAACTGGAAGGCGAGCTGTAACAGGCCCGATGATAACAGCTCTGTTATGGGGCACAATAGACCTTAAGATCGCAGTAGACTGTAACCAGTGTAACCCCTTTTCACTATAACTATCGTAACGGGTGATCAAAAATGGATCTAATACAGCAACCCAAAGAAAATAAGGTCATGTGGATTGCTTGGTCATGCTCCTGAGGCGTCGCCTCAACCGAATATTAACGCAGCGAAGATTATGCTGTGTATCGAAAAACCCAGAACTTTTCAAATAACAATATTATGCAAAAAATGTAGAAAATTTGATTTCAAAACGACCCCAATATGTATAAGCCGTCTTCTTGAAAATCATATAATCAGTTGATATTCCACCGTTTGCGAACCTTCCACCTATCGAAATAGAATGAAATGCTGTCTTAGGTGGTTACATTGAAATAAATCCAAAATGAACGATTTAAATACAACGAATTTTGACTAACCTGGATTTCGCAGAGGTACACGGGTTCCATGAGCCTGGGGCTGGCAGTCAAAAGGCAAGCGTACAGACAACGCCTAGTAGTTGGGATGATCTGACCACCACCACGATGGATGGCGTCGGCGTGCAAGGTGACATCGTAGATGTTGAAACGAACACCTCTCAAGTTCTCTTCGGACAGTACACCTTCCTTGGTGGCCCATTGGAAACCGGCAACCACGGAATCCTTGATTTCGTTAAGATATTGTACTCCCTTGGTACAATCTACCAAGATATTTGGACCTGCAAAAAAATGTCAACAGATTGTAAACATGCAAAGAACGGATTATTTTTTCCAAGATGAATTTCAGAAGAAAATCTGTTCCACTCAAGGGAAACCATTTCAAAACATCGATAGATCTGAAAGGGGCAAATCGTGAACTTACTTTACGAATCTAATGGATCGATCCAGTATCGAAAAACTGGACTGAATTGAGAGATTCGGTACATTTTCATAAAACTGATTCGCCGAAAAGAATTGAACTCACCAGTTCCGTCGGGACCGAAACACCAGATTTTCCTGGCTTCCGTCAAGTCGTAATCGTATTTCTCGCTGAGGTAACGGGCACGGACCTTGAAGTCGTCCCTCGGGTTAACGTCACCATTGTCAATGTCCTCTGGAAGACCGTCAGGCATAGGGCAAGCCTTCATGAACAGCCTGTTGTGTTTGTTGGGAGACTTGGACAGGCACATCTGGTCAGATTCTTCGCTGACGGTCTCACGGTACGATACGACGGGATCGGACTTTTTGATTGGAATGCAAGCGTGGTCGTCTTCCAAATCCTTGAGGCAAATTTCAAGATGGAGTTCACCGGCACCGGCGATGATATGCTCTCCGGATTCCTCGATGATACATTGGACCATAGGATCGGATTTGGCCAAACGTTTCAAACCTGGAAAGGATCATTCAATTTCTATTCCTAATTGCAAATATATATTCATTTATAAAGTATCCAGGTTGGTCATGATTCAGGTTTATCAAGTGTTTTTACTTAAAACTGACGCAGGTTTGTACTCGTGAAATTTTAGTTAGTCTACATCCCTGAAAAAAAAAAGGAGTCAGAAACGGGATGTATGTATGTATAAAGATAAAAATAATAAAAAAAAATTTATAAGTATTGAATGAATGAAAAGGAGATTCCCCATCATTTTTGGTTATTTTGAAACATTTACACCATCAAAACGAACAAATATTTTTGTGATTTTTCATTTAGTTAATCAAACGTCTATCTCATTTTCTTTCAGAATTTACAGTTTTCTTGTAAATAATATTACAACAATGTGTTGTTTGTGAAAATTAATTGTTTCCTACAATTGTGGACTCTTACATGGAATTGAATTTCTTTTAAATGACACGCCCCGCAGGTATCTCGTCCCAGATGACTGGTGAAGGAAAGAGAGAGAATAATACAGCCAGTGTGAGATCTAGATCAGGGTAGGATTTCTTGTTATATTCCCTACGCCCCAACATTTGTTCTATTAAGCTGAATAATCCAATAAATAAAAATGAATGCACTCCACTGCCATCTGGCGTTGTACGTTTCTTATATTGAAGGCGAAAGACTCATAAGGTTCAACTGTGACACAGGTTTTGCGGTACTACTACATTTTCATACCGGAGAATTCAGAGTTGTCCAAAAAGGTATTTAAATATCTTCTGAAGGCTTATTTCTTGAGAATTTTGAAAAGTGGGTCCCTCAGTTCGTTTAGAATTTTTCCTGTTAGGTTATTCGAGTACAAACTTTTATCCTTTTTTGGAATTATCACAAAGTAACGGACTATTCTGCCCATTGTTTTACAGTAAAATTTCAACACTCGATTTTTGATTTCCGTACAAGAAAATAGCATAACTGAATCTTCCAACCAAGTTTATGTACGTGAAATACTTTCACTATTAACAGAGAAAAAAGTTATATCAACATTCGCCAGATCGTCAGAATTTCGTTAAGATATTGTACTCCCTTAGTACAATCTACTCCCTTGGTACAATCTACCAAGATATTCGGACCTTCAAAAAAATGTCAACAGATTGTAAACATGCTAAGAACGGATTATTTTTTTTCACGATAAATTTCAGGAGAAAATCTGTTCCACTCAAGGGAAACCATTTCAAAACATCGATTGATCTGAAAGGGGCAAATCGTGAACATACTTTTCGAATCTAATGGATCAATCCAGTATCGAAAAACTGGACTGAAATGAGAGATTCGGTACAATTCCATAAAACTACGAAACCTGTGTCACAGTTAAATCTTATAATAACTAACTCAATTTACAAGGTTAAAAAATAGAAAATAGCATTGGCAACATCTCTCAGAATTATTTGACTTTCACGAGTGCCAACCTCTATGTCAGTTTTATGTGGAAGAAAAAAAAAGTTTTATTTACTTTACTGACGCAGGTTGGTACTCTTGAAATGTCAAACAATTCTCAGAGACGTTGCCAATGCTAATTTCTATTTACTCTTTTTTAACTTTGTGATTGGAGTTAGTTCTTTTAAAATTTAACTGTGACACATATTTCGTAGTAGTACTACATTTTCTTATTCTTACTGGAGTATTTCAAGTTAAAAAAAAGGTATTTAAATGTATTCTGTAGGCTAATTTCCTGAGAATTTTGAAAAGTGTTGAATTCCATAGGTCTGTCTGTTCGTTCAGAAGTTTTTCTGTCGGGTTATTCGAGTACTTTTATTATTTTTTTGAATGAACTACCACAAAGTGACGGACTATTCTGTCCATTATTTTTCAGTAGAATTTCAACACTCTATTCTTGACTTCTGTACAAGAAAATAGCATAACTGAATCTTCCAACCATGTTTATATACGTGAAATATTTCCAATATTACAGAGAAAAAAGTTTCTTAAACATTCGCCAGGTCCTAAGTTTTCAGACAAGAAAATGACTATAACCTAACATTTTCAAAATAAACCTGGTGAAATGTGTCAGAATTACATGGCCAACTGGGATACAATACAGGGTCTTTCACAAGGAACCTCACCCATATTTATACGGGAAACTACTGAACGTATTTTCATGAAATTCAGCACTTATAAGTATTTCACGATGCTGATGAAATCTAAAATATTTTCAAGGCATGAGCACCTCCGGTTTTTCCGGAAATGATGTCAACTTCCGTTTTTCAAATTAGAACACCATTTTTTTACTGCAGAAATAGATTCCTTAGAAAATTTCAAGTTATTTTGATGTAACATTTTTCAGTTTTGGTTGGAAAATTCTCTCTGAGTGTGAGTGTATGCATCACACCCTTGCCCTAAAGTGGATATAAACTCAGAAAATATTTATTTTAGGGCAAGGGTGTGATTCATACACTCACATTATCTGTTAACGTAGATTCAATATCTGCCATAAAAAAATGGGGTTCTAATTTGAAAAAATTGATTTTTCACGATTTTGTCATCCCTAACTTTGAAAGCGATTTTTTCACCCCCTGTATCATGAATCGCGATTTCGATTTTTAAAGTGGATACATCAATCTTACATCTTGAAAAATCCCAAAAATGAAAATTTTCCATCCAAAAACCTCGAAGTTATTCTTGTTTCAGCGGAGCTCATTTTCGATTTTTTTTCGAATATTCCCGCTCAGAGAGAATTTTCCAACCAAAACTGAAAAATGTTACATCAAAATAACTTGAAATTTTCTAAGGAATCTATTTCTGCATTAAAAAAATTGTGTTCTAATTTGAAAAACGGAAGTTGACGTCATTTCCGGAAAAACCGGAGGTGCTCATGCCTTGAAAATATTTTAGATTTCATCAGCATCGTGAAATACTTATAAGTGCTGAATTTCATGAAAATACGTTCAGTAGTTTCCCGTATAAATATGGGTGAGGTTCCTCGTGAAAGACCCTGTATAGATGTGAATAAATGGGGTATACAATAACGATATCAGGAATTCTTCGAAATGAAACCTTACCTTCTACCAATTTGGGCAGGTCAGCGGGGTTCTTGGGCTCCACAGCGACACGCACGACGGGCGATACGGAGAACTTCATGACCTTGAGGTTATGGGCGTCCTTGTACGTACTGATGGTACCAGTCTTGACCAAGAACTGATCAACACCGACGAGACCGCAGATGTTTCCTGATGGAACATCTTCGATAGCTTCGACGTAACGACCCATCATGAGGACGGTACGCTGGATGGCCTTTTCGTAAAGATCCTCCTTCTTTCCTGGGGTGTAGTTGGGTCCCATAATTCTAGCCTTCATTCCTGTCGCTACTTTGCCGGCAAAGACACGACCGAAAGCGTAGAAACGTCCCTTATCTGAAGTCGGTACCATCTTGGACACGTACATCATGAGAGGACCATTGGGGTCGCAGTTCTTGATAGCTGGAAAATGGGGAAGAGAATTCGTTTAGAAATACGGTTGTTGATTAAAATTGTAAGTAGACTATCAGTCACATAGATTTTGATTTAAAAAAAAATTTTTTTCATCAGTTATTGCGGAAATATGGACAATGTGAGAAATGGACTAGCAGAGATCTAATTCCCAAGTAAATCACCGCTGGAGGATAATTACAGACTGGTTTCTGGCTTGTTAGCCGTCTTCAGTGCCACGGAACCCAACCTACGATAGCAACCAATGAATTCGCCGTTTCATTTGGTTGCTATCGTAGGTTGGGTTATGTGGCACTGATGACGGCTAACAAGCCAGAAACCGGTCTGTCATCCTCCTGCGGTGGCAGCACGATTAACTTCGGTATTAGATCTCTGGCAGTCCATTTCTCACATTCATTTAATTGGTGCTAGTTATAGTGAAAAGGGGTTACAGTCCACTGCGACCTTAAGGTCTATTGTGCCCCCTATCAGAGCTGTTATCATCGCGCCTCCTACAGCTCGCCCTCCAGTTCCAGAGATTTGATGAAATCCAGTATCTGGGACGGCTTCAAGGAGGATAACTCCCCACTTCTACAAGTTTCTTGTCCAAAGCACTCTTTTCTTTGGCTTGCAATGGCATAGCATTCCGTAACCAGGTGAATAGGAGTTTCATCCTCCTCCCCACAGAATCTACACTCATCAGTGTCCGATAAACCCATCCTCAACAGATGCTTCTTTAGGCGACAATGTCCTGTGAGAAAGCCAGTGAGTAAGTGAAGTTGGTTTTTACTGAGATCCAGATATTTTTTGGATCTAGCAGTTTCAAAGTTCCGGAGGAACTGAGGAACTTTTTGGAGTGATCCATCCCTGGGAGATTCCGCCAGAGTTTTTCTCTTTCGGATTTCTCCTTCACCATAAACTACTCCTTATAGGTGCATTTTCCTATATCGCATAAGGCTTCTGGGCCAATGAGGGGCATTTGAACGCTCTTTCTGGCAAGCTTTGAGTCAATGACGTAGGAGCTCAGTGCTTTAATAGCAGCTTGACTATCTGTATGAATAGCTATATCGCACTTCTGATAGTTTCTTTCTAGATTTATATCTAGACATCTTCCGATTGCGAGTATTTCCGTTTGAAGGACGCTTGTACAGGAGCCTAACGATAGTGCACACTTGGTACTTGACCCGTAAATCCCAGCGCCAGCTCCTGTAGCGGTTTTGGAACCATCTGTATACCATTTTATTGTATTTCCTTTGAGATTATAGTTGGTGTATTCCCTTTCCCAATCCTCTCTTTTGCTTAGCAATGTACTGAAGTTTTTCTCAGTGCTTACTTTCTTGATCATTACATCACTAGGAAGGTTTGCAGATGAGGTGTACTCATTTAGAGAGGACCAAGCTCTCTGAAACCTGACTCTCTCATTGCCTGTTCCTTCTTTAGATATTTTGAGGATGGCCTCATGGGCTACCCTATCAATCACTAGATGTAGAGATGTGAGGTCTGTGATGATTTCAAGCGCCCTGGTTGGGCACGTTCTCATAACTCCCTTGATGCACACACAGGCGAGGCCTTTGTACTTTGTCGAGCATTTTCCTCGTAATTGCCTGACTTGCCTTAGCAAACCAGTCTACTGCCCCATATGCTATAGGTCTTACAATCATGACGTACATCCATAGCAGTATTTTTGGGTTACAGCATCATTTACTGCCGCATAGACGCCTGCACGCCATCAGAGCTCTTGTAGCTCTGCCTTTTGCCAGTAGCATTATCAACATGCTTATTCCACAGAAGTTTGCTATCTAGTGTTATTCCTAGGTATTTGACTTCAGACCCCCACTCAAAGATATTTCCGTTTAATGCTAACGTTTTCATGGCTGGAAGTTTCCTCTTCCGGGTGAACGGAATTAATGTATAAACGAGGGCTATATAATTTCGTCACGATATCTGTATTTCTCGGATGGTCTCAATCGGATCACTAACCCGTGGTCAAATTCAATTCTGTATGTCCGTCCATAAAAAATGATAGCGAATGGAAAAAATATTCCCAAAATTTGGATATCATATCTAGGATCATGGACGATTGCTATGCCAGCTGTCAATTTTTGAAAACAGCTGGCAATTTTTGACAACTGTCAATTTTTGACAACTGTCAATTTTTGACAACTGTCAATTTTTGACAACTGTCAATTTTTGACAACTGTCAATTTTTGACAACTGTCAATTTTTGACAACTGTCAATTTTTGACAACTGTCAATTTTTGACAACTGTCAATTTTTGACAACTGTCAATTTTTGACAACTGTCAATTTTTGACAACTGTCACATTCCTTTAGTTCTACAATGCGAATCTAGCTATATGACGAATCAACTTACAAAATAGATGAAGGAGCGCTCAAAAACTGTCGACTGCACGCGAATGACGAAGGTGACCTATTTTTTTTCAGCTATTTTGTCGACCTTCTGGGTATTTTATGTGAAAAAATTTGAAATGAATCATAGCATAGTTACTTTGTACTATTGTAATTACTTAATTTTTGTAAAATTTATTATAAAAGGATCTTTGATCCGTTTTAATTTATAGTCAACGGATCAAGACTATAAAATAAAATAAAAAAATAAAATTAAAAAAAATCCGAAACCATTTTTCTTTGAAAAGCAAAGGAAACTTTCCTAACAAACGAATTGCATAAAGTCAAATAATTTCACATACCAACAGCAGCTTCGTCATCATGAGGTCCTTCATACAACATTTCCATACGGTATTTCTGGGCAGTTACAGGTGATGGAAGATGGATGGCAATCATCTGAAGCAAAGCCTCTCCAGCCGGCAACCAGGTACGCATAACAACTTTGAGGAGCTGCTTACCGTCCTTGTCTTTGTCTTCATGTTTCAATGCAATACCAAGTTTAGTCAACAATGATTCGTATTCTTCTTTCCTGAAATCGAAAAGACGAATAAATATCTAGTTGCAGAATTTCAAAACATTGAGAATTTCATCCGGAAATCAATGTATCACTTAAGGGAAACCACTTCAGAACATATTTTACTCAGAGTGGGGCAAATCGTGTTAATTTATCTCCGAACCAAATGGATCAATTCAGCATGAAAATCCGAATCGAAATGAGTGATTCGATATCAATAATGGAAAATCTATTGGCTAATTACCTATAATTCATGATACTATCGAAGACTTTGTAGATCGGGTCGAGGATGTACATACAGAAGGAACGTTTGTTGCCATCTTCCTTCTGTTTGGACCATTTCTTTGTTTTTGGGTTGAAGAAGTTTTCTCCCCAAAGACGGTTCATGAGTTTGGTGACATCGATCTTGAACTTGTCAGCGTACATTTCTGCGAATTGTTTGAGGGTGAATGCCCAACCGTGGAGACCGGATCCAAATCCTACACTACCCCTGCTTGGGTCAACCTGACAACAAAAAACAATGATACAGAATGTTTTTCCAAGATTGTTCCATATTTTCAATACAAAATTTTTTTAAATGAATATACAGGAACCAGTTTTTTCAGACAGAGTAGCAGAATAAGAGGATTTTCAAAGTAAAGGTATCAAGCAAAGTAAAACCAAAGAGACTACTATAAAAAAAATCAACCCTACAATTTGAATTAAAACGATGGCAGTGATCTAACTCCAGGTAAACAAGAATATGAATTGTTTATTTAATTTCAATGAAAGATTATTCACTGAGTCCCCAAATATTGAGAAAATAATTTCATCTTGAACATTATCTGTTCCATTTCCCTCTTTAAGAATTGTGAATTCATTTACCAAATAATAATTTTTATTGATCATATTCCATGAAAAATTTCAAAGTTTTTTGGCAAAAATTTGTCTATGATCTTCAATAAATTTCAACAATGACATTCTGTGACTCATATCAAATTCCATTTATGCCATTGCGGTAGCTCAATTTAATTCATTGGGTAGACAAAAATAGGAAGTTCCTTGAAAGATTCATATTTTTTCAATCGCCTTCAAATTTTCAACAATCTTTACAGCTCAACTATTTCTTATGGCACAATGGTATCAGACCAGACCAAAATCCACTGATTAAAAAAATAATCATCATTTATCCAATAATTCGTTCCTCTGAGGCCCACGTCTTTCAAGACAGAAATTGCGAAGAAAGTAGGAAAAAATTTCTATAACTCAAAAATTATGCATAAGAGGCACCGACAGAGATAGCTCATTTGGTGCTCTATCTCAGTACTTTCTATCATCCGGACTTCCATGGCCATTAAAAAAAAAAGTAGCAATTAACTAAAACACTTACACGAACTTCACCCATGGGACCGCTATCATCATTGTAAGTTGCAATGATTACATTTACGTTTTCAACAATACGTTGGAAAGTTTGATATAAATCTTCAGCTTCCAACTGCAATTCCAGGAGGGCACGGTCCATCTTGTTCATCATAAGAATTGGTCTGATGAATTCAGCAATACCCTGACGGAGTACAGTCTCAGTCTGCACACATACACCTAAAAAAATATCATAAAATCAGAAGGACCAAGTTATTTTCAAAACATTTAAAGGATATAACATAATCAAAATTGCTCATCATGAATTTTACTCACCAGACACACAATCTACTACAACAAGGGCTCCATCAGTTACACGGAGAGCAGCTGTTACTTCTGATGAGAAATCTACGTGACCAGGGGAGTCGATCAAGTTTATCAAGAAACCCTTTTCCCCCTTTTCACGCTGGTCAGGGCTTGTGATGAAGACCAGATCTTTCTCTTCGAGCTCGAAGTACATAGAAATGGCACTAAAATTGAATATTATTTAATTATAGTCATCATATAATCTAGCCCTATCACTCACGTAGATTTGATGGTAATGCATCTATCTTGTTCATCTTTTCTTGTGTCTGTGAATCTAGTTTCTCCAGCTTTGGCTCCAGCAATGATACCCGCTTTGGAGACCAAAGAATCTGTCAATGTAGACTTTCCGTGGTCTACGTGGGCAATGACGGACATGTTACGTATATTACGTTTTTTGTCCATCATGGCCCTAATTTCGTCAACAGTGAAGTTAACCTGAAAACAAATATTTAGTTGAGAAATGTAACATATGGGAAATCGTACCATTGTAAACAGAAGAATTGTTTCAAAATGTGAACGAGATGAAGATGAAAAAATAACGGAATAAGAATATCATAACCCAAAAACACAGGTTAGACGTGTCATTAACCTCCGGAAGAAAAATTTCCAACCATTTTTTATACCCAAACCTTGGGACATCTATTTTATATCTCAAACACATTACAATGATAAGAAAGAGCACAGCATATGTTCAACCCATATTGAACATGCAGAAATAAACAGATTCCCAAATATTGTGCAATGTTTCACATTCGGACATTACTGAAAGTAATGACTAAAGTTGAATATATTGTTGAAACCATGTACATTCCTGCATGATAATACATCTTAAAAGAAAAAATATTGAATATTTAACTCACCATCTTGGATGTTTTCGGATTAACACTTTAACTTCGAAAATCTAAACGCCAACGATGGCGCACCTCAATGAAAAGAAAGATGGAATGCACTCACACCCACAGAATTAAATTTCCAAATGACAAGTAGACTACAGAACTTCTTTCTTTTTATTTCTATAATTTGGACTGAAAATATCCGATTTTCAGCCAATGCCACATCATTTTCTTCCTTCCAAAAATTTAAACAGTGATGTTGATTAATTCAAAGGATTTGAACAAATGTTCTGAGATAACGAGAAGAATGTTGCATATCATGTGATTGAGGCTGGAAGGCTGGCCGGACACGGGACAGAACTAAATTTCACCACGAATTATTTTGTGAGAGTCCACCTTCATGCACAATAATTAATTAAATTGGATTTATTGAGAATTTTCACTAAAATAATCATGTGTGTTGAAGATTATTGAATATCATATTCTAGTGAAATCTTTCAGGTAATTCTTGTTTTCTCAAGTATTTAATTAAATATTGGGATAGCAAGCAAACAACCGTGGTCAGTGAAAATCTTCATCCCGATAATAAAACAAATACTGATAATATGGTCAAGAATTTTTCAAAATGACTTAATTATTTTCAAATTCAGATTTTTCCAAAATGTTATATTATAAAAATCCTTTGATAAGTGGGCATAAATGAGTTTATTAATACCGGAAAATAGAAATCTCATTCTATTCAATAGTTTCACCAGCTTTTTTTCGATTTCCTGTTCATGTAGACCTAATGCCGGCGTTGCCGTTTTTGGTGTTTCTAATAGACAAACTTCATTGTGCTCGATGATTAACCAATAAACTGAAGTTCTTTAGTCTATGAGATAACCTAAAATTTTAGACTAAAAAGTTCTAAATATCGTGTTTTGAATATTTTAACTAAATTTTCCTTCTTCTATATAGTTTATTAACAGAATTACGAATAAATCAAACATTGGAAATGGATTTATTTTATGTTAACAGGTGAGGGGAACTTGCGCTTACCACATCTTACTCTATTCTGAAACAACTTTTTCAATATTAAGTTGTTTTATGAATACCAAATATTTATATAATTTCAGATACGAAGGAGAACAAGAAATAACAAAAGATGAAGAGGAAAATAAACTCAGTCAGCTTTTTCAAAAAATTGAAATTAAGAAGCGCCAAAAAAAGAGAAATAAGAATAAAAAATTAGGAGAAAAAATGGCTGAGACTAAAATTCGGAGACATATCAAGAGAGAAATTAAATCACAAATCGTTAAAGTACCGGAAAATGACAACTCAGAACTTATGAATGGAGTTGAAGAGGACAATCGAGCATCTGAAATTGCGAATTCAGAAAAACCTGTGACAAAAAAACTGAAAAGTAATGGACAACTCCCTACAACCTTTGAAGGGTTTACAGTTCTTGGTGCCGAAAATTCAGTGAAAAAAGAAAGGGTCAAAAGAGTTCTCCCTAAGTGGCTTGCTGAACCTACTGTTATTACTACTAATTTGAAAGAACTTCAAACAAAAGTGTCTTCAATTAAGTCTCTTGATAAAGACTTGAAGAAAAAACTCAAAGAGAATGGGGTGAAGTATTTTTTTCCTGTTCAAGCACAGGTAATTCCTTGGTTATTGCAATCGATTGACAAATCATGTATTGAACAGCCAAGAGATATTTGTGTTTCTGCTCCAACAGGCAGTGGAAAGACGTTAGCATTTGCCCTACCAGTAATTCAAGCTCTGAAGGCATATGGAATCAAAAAGATTCGTGCCTTGGTAGTATTACCAACACAGGATTTGGCATTACAAGTTTACGAAACATTCAAAGTTTATTGTGAAAATACACATGTAGATGTGTGCATCATCACCAAGGAGAATTCATTTGCTTCTGAAGAGAAAATGTTGATAAGTAGGAACAAATTATTATTCATTAATACATACATGTATTCAAGGTTAAGTTTAATGAAAAAAGAGTGTTGAATAATTTGGTTTTTCTGAGAAGAAGTTGGAATTTATACTTATGAATTTCCATTAGCCTCAATGAAATTTCTTTTAAATCAAAACATATTTTCAAGTGTATGAGTTATTTCATGTTATTACTGTCATAAGCATAATAAGGAACAATAATTCTTGAGAATATTATTTATTGAATCAGCCCCAATTACTTAAATTATTATATTTTTTTATTTTTTTCAGATGAGAGAATGGAAGGATTGAGTAGAACAGATATAGTAGTGTGTACTGCTGGAAGATTGGTTGACCATCTCAAACATACTAAAAAATTAGACTTAAGTCACCTTGAATTTCTTATAATAGATGAAGCTGATAGAGTTCTAGATAGTGCTCAAAATGATTGGCTTTACCATCTTAAACATCATCTGCATCAAGCAGGTAAGTCAATAATTCATTTTGATTAAACATTTCTGATGATTGAGTGGTGAAGTAAATGATTGATGATTACAATTATTAGTTATATGCATAGTAAAAAGGAATCCAATAAAGAATATTGTGGGAACAGTATATAGAACTTGTTTAGGCAATATTTGTACCTCATGAATATAAGGAGAAGGGGAATACTATAGATGCATCTTTGTTTTACCATTTGCTTCAATTAATATACATACTTTTTTGTCTGATGAATATTCTTTCTTAGATTGTATGAATTTTTTACTTAGGTTCCAATTAACATCAAGTAGAGTAACTTGCCGAAAGCCTGAAAATCATGTTAGAATAAATTTTGGCATTCATTGTCATTTTTGGGTCATAGATGTCATTAATATTCATTCGTTTCATTAAGAAATAGACAATTTGTCAAGTAAATATGAATACAAAAATGTGATGAAATTTATTTTTTGGTTACTTATCCTATATTTATTGATTTTTATCATAACTTATGTAATAATTGTTAGTGTTCTTGTTTACATAGAACAGAACTTTGAAGAAAGTAATTTGGGATATTGAAAAAGTTCAAAGGTAAAAATAAATATGCATCTCAATTGCTCAATTATCTCCACATATCACAACAATAATTGGTTCTCCATTTCGATTCAAGATAATGGCTCAAAAGATTTATTATAAATCTCTGTCTATAATTCAACTCGATTTTTCAGGTGTTGATATTTCGAAAGACAACAGTTCATTAAAATCAGCGACAAAGAATTCACCACAAAAGCTATTGTTTTCTGCCACCTTATCACAGGACCCAGAAAAACTTGAAAAAATTGCTTTATTCCAACCTAAACTTTTCACATCTGTTGTTGAAGGAACAGGAAAAATCAATTCAGAGAGTAAAGCTAATGATGGTTTCATAGGAAAATATACTACTCCTGATGAATTGACCGAGAAATATATTGTATGCTCTACAGATATCAAACCATTAGTTCTATACAAATATATCAAAATCCATAATTTGACTAGAACTTTGGTTTTCACGAACTCTATAACTGAAACACACAGATTGTGTATTTTGTTGAAGGAGTTGTTTAAAGATGACCTGAAAATTGTTGAAATGAACTCGCATTTAGTGGTTAAAAACCGTAAGGAATTGATCTCAGAATTTTCTAAAGGAAATATTGATATGTGAGTACACCAACTTCATTTTAATCTCAAGGAAGAGTGGACAGTAGGTTTTAACCTTCAAACTCTTTTTCAGAATTATATGTACAGATGCATTAGCAAGGGGTATAGATTTACCAGAAGTTCAGTGCGTAATATCTTACTCAGCTCCAAAACACCTGAAAACTTATATTCACAGAGCTGGAAGAACTGCCAGAGCAGGATCTTTAGGAATTGCTATAACCCTTCTACATACCACGCAACTTGGACATTTCAAATCTTTACTTGAGCATGCAGAAAAAACTAATGTTGAGGAGGTATTTATATATTTTTTTTTTAGACTTCACATGTCTCCAGAATATTGTTTATTTTTGTGTATTATGTATGTAAATATTATCTCGTCTTTTATGTCAGCAATATTGTTCAGTTGTGGGTGCCAACATATTTTTAAAATTCTGAAAATTAATAATTTTTCTATACATTTGGTTGCAAATGTAATGAAAATGATATTTGATATGAAATTTATTCTTTCAGTTTGACCTTCCTACTGATGACCTGGAAACATTAGGTGAAAGTTATAAAACAGCTTTGGAAGAAATGAAGAGGATCCTTACCAAAGAAGAAGAAAATCACTTGAAGAAAGTGAAAAGTACTAAACAACAAAAACCAGAAAAGTTCAAGAGAAAAAGAAATGATTCTGTTAATTCGAATTAAATATAAAATATTTTTATTGTTGTTGTATATATTTTATTAAATTAATTTGAAAATTTTATATGCAATTCACTTCTTTAAATGGAACAACTAAAAAGTCGTACACTGGAAATGTAGAAATATCCATGCATCAATAGAGAAAGCTGCAATAAAAAAATTGATAGAAATCTTTTTTCTATCAACAAGGAAAAATTATCTAAGGCAGAAATGTTTCTCCCTATCTCATCTACACACTGTAATCTGTTTAATATTTGTCCATTTTCTGTGTATCAGCCTGTAGGTATGTTGAGTCAAAACGCGCTAGTAGTTATTAATTGAACGCATATAATCCTGATGGTTTGAATTATTGTTTTGCCCCAGTCTTCAAGAAATTGAGATTATTTCTGTGTAATTAATCTTAAAAAATCCAGATATCTTCTGAAACAATGCAATTTTTGACAGTTGACACTTGTTGAATAATAACTGATAACAGAAAGATGAATTTTCTAATGGTATATATCCTTAAACAGTATTTATGTAACATATTCAGAAAGTTATCAATTTTTTACAGAGATCCGTGCTGACCCCGAATATATTAAGAAGAAAAATATTCACTGCAAGTGTTTTACGGGCAATTAAAAACCCATGTCCATCTTCTCCGACCAGTGAAGATTTTCAAAAATTAATATTGCGATCACAGTTTAAACGTTTGAAAGATAATCAAAAAAAATTTCAGGTGATATGAAGTGCATATTGCTCATAAGAAAATTTTAACGTTTTTTACTATAGGTAGATGATGGATTGCCTGTTTGGCTCAAAGGAGGTTTCAAAGACAAGCTTCTATTTCAAATAACGCTGGTCGGCCTTCTTGTGTGTCTGGTGATGTCAGGTCAAGTTATGTATGAATTATTTTTGAAATAGATAAGTGTTATATTTTTTATCCATTAAAAATTAATGTGTGATACAACTTTCATCAATTTCGTTTTGTTTGGACACAAAATTATCCAAACTGACTAAAATTCTAATTGGGATAAAGATGTCGCTACATTGAATTCATTTTTTCATTCAACAATCTCTGCCCAAATAATAAAAATGAAGCTTATTCCTTTTTCTATGGCCAAGGTTGTAGAAATTAATTTTAACTTTGACACTTGACAGTTATAAACATTGACTTGACATTGACATAACTTGAATACGGAAGAACATGGCTGGTACGCATTTTAATTTATCATGAAACTTGTGAGAAAAACTCAAAATTGATATTTTTCAGATGTTTTCGCTAAAGTTTCATGTACATATTGTCAGGATGAGATTAATGGTGTTAGGGTACAATGCTGTGAATGCTCCGAATTCGATATTTGTTTGCAGGTAAATACAACGGATGACAGTTAGGTACATGTCAAAATAAAAATGGCCATTTTCATCTTCTATGTCAAATTTGAATTTTAGCGGTTCACATTTTGTAAAAGTTGTTCTGGTAAATAAATTAGAGACAGAGTAATTTTCACTTACATTTTCAGTGTTTTGCTAGTGGTGCTGAAATCGGTCCTCACAAAAATGATCATTCGTACAGATTTGTTGTGAGTATATTCCTTTTGACAAAATCAAAATAATATCAACAGCATATTATTTTTAGGACCATTGCGCTCTAGTCCTTGGAGGTAGGGGTAATTGGACAGGCAGAGAAGAACTACTCTTATTAGATGCAGTAGAGCTTTATGGTTTTGGAAATTGGGATCTTGTCAGTCAACACATCAAAACACGAACACCAGAAGGTATTATAACACTTTTACATTTCCACCGCTTAATTATATGAATAATTAATAATAAGTCGATAATATAATTCAAATTTTTCAGAAGTCAAAGATGAGTATATCAGTAGATATCTTGATGGTAACGTTGGAAAATTGACATGGGGAGATGTTGAGCAAAGAAGGCCAGTATTAATAGACCAAGTACCTGAAGACAAGGGCCCTCTAGCCCCAACAGTCACTTCAAAATTACCTCCTCTAGATATAACCCCAGAAGAAGCAATTTTGTTAGGGTATAAACCTCATCGAGATGACTATGAAAGGGTAAGTATACTTTAAACTGATGTATGATTTTCGTAACAATTAAATTTCAGGAATATGATATGCCTGCAGAACAGATTGTTTCTTCTCTACAATTAGATACTACTCAGGACTCTAAGGTTGAAATATTAATGAAATTAGCTATGGTTGATATGTATATTAGAAAATTGAGAGAACGTACTAGGAGAAAACGGGTAGTTAGGGATTATCAGCTTGTTTCTAAATTTTTTTCGAAAGACAAGAAGGATCCTAATAGAAAACCATTAACCAAAGAACAAAAGTGAGTTGTAATGATTTTTTCCTGTACAAAATTCTTCAAATAATTTTCAATTGTGTCATATAATTAACTGTTATTCTTTCAGAGAATTAAGGGATCAGATGAGAGTTTTCAGTCAATTTCAAACATCAGCTGAACATGAGAGGTTAACAGCGAATATTGAAAGAGAACATGAACTCAGACACAGGTTAAATGAACTGCTCAAGTACCGTAATCTAGGTATTACATCCCAGGATGAAGCCATCCACTATGAACAGCATGCTGCTTTTCAAAAACAGCAGCTCAAATCTAAAACAGTAAGTCAGATTCTGTTCCTTATTATATCGTTGAAAATTGATCTACAGGGTGTCAAAAATTCTTGTAAAATTCATTTTCACACCTGAATAATATTCAGGTAATCTCAAAAAGAAATCTTTTGATGTCGCTCATATCTGAAGAACTAGGAGGTGATACTTCTCTATATTCCATTTGGTAACAATCAATTTTTGGAAATTTCTAAGGGTTGAAATGTACCATTTATTTTTCCATAGCTGCTATGATTGCAAAGATCTTGTTCAGGCACATTGAATTTTGAATGCTCTGTACAACATTCTATCAAGTGATTTTACATCATTCGACTATAATCATAAACAAAATTGTTCCATGTCAAGGAACAAAATTTTGTTTCATTTGTGGAGTGAAAAATATTTCAAATGCTCTTTCAGTTCATAAGATTGACTAATGTATCTTATTTTTGATTCAGTCCTACACCCTCGTGATAAATAGAATGTACATTTTTTTTACCCCTTTCCTAAATAAATCCCTTAATAGTAATTTTCTCATACTGGTGTTTTGAATTTTTTCTTTACATTTCATTTAATACTTCATAACTAACAAATCTCATATATGGATTTAGTAATGCACTCATGAATTATGCCTACAACCTAATATTGATATGAAAATTTATAAAAGCACTAATTGTGGGGTACAAGAACAAAACAAGGTCGCAGTTCTGGAATGCTGAATGCTAGCCAATCAAAGACAACAACTACAATAATAGTAATAGCAGAATTTTACATCTATGAAAAGCACAATATTCATTCAAAGCCTCGGCGGTTAGGGCTCATAAAGTTTTGGTTTTATTTTTTTTTAATTTTGGTTTTACACTGCTTCACTAAATGACGTCAATAATATATTGGTTCTGGTCGTGATCAAACATTAATCAAAGTCATATCATTCAGTCAAAATTAGTTGTTTGGAAAGGATACTTCATTTTTCGCCATATGCTTTCATTTTTTTCCATTGCATCATTCATCTGTCACTGTTTTGGATTTTGTGTGTTTTCTAAATCGATAAAATACTGAGCATCGTGCGAAAATTTGAACAAATTGTACCAATTAACATTTTACTTAGGGCAACAGTGGCTTATCAAACTTCAACCCGGAGAATCCAATTAAAGAACGGTAAGATAACGATTGGCCTAAGTTTTTCATCCCAAACATCACTGAAATATAATTGCTGTCGTAAAGAGAATCAACATATATCATTCACCTGAGTGAAAATGTCTGAACTGAACTCTACCATATTTTTTCTCTTAAAAACATTTATCAAGGCTCATTCCCTTCTCTTTGAGAATCACCAAACACTATAATGCTCATATCAAATCCTACTTTCTGTATATTCCACTCCAATCCAAAATATGTATTCCTCTCTGCAATCGTTGAAGTATTTGATATTCTTCAGTTGAATATTAGACTACCAATGATGTCCTATGCTATTACTGAATCTGGACAGAGCATAGGCAATTTATTGACTTGATCTGATTTCCTACTGCAAGTCAAATGTAGATGAGTTTTTTATTTATATGCTATAGGATGTTTCTGTGCAACCAAATAAAAATATGAACTAATTGAACATGTTCAAATTTACATTCGTAAAATACCGAATTTTCCAATTTATGAAATGGTCCAAAACTCTAATTTATATTTTCTCAAACATTCATAAAACATCAAAAATCAGAACTCAACAAGTTAACCCATCTCATACGATATTTTCTCTCTTAGAAAAAACGTAAAAAAACAAACTTTGCAAGAAAAAAACTCCATGTGGCCATTACTAAGCGAGCAAGAGAGGCACAAATTCGACAAATGGAACAGATGGAGCAATTGCAACTCTAATCAAGTACAAGAACCTGTACAGGAAACAAAACTAACAATTCCAGGTGAAATGCAGGTCAGTACAAACTAAAACTCGATATTTTATAAATCGTTATCATCATTCAGAAAACACATTATCACTTTTCCCTTGACTAGTATGATAAAATTTGATTTTCTTTCAGGAAGATGGGGAAGAACACATAATTGCTTAATGGAACTTGTTTCGAAATTTCAGAATCTCTTGGAAAAAATTGTTGGGAATTATTGGTCCCAAGAAATCATTCATCAATTAAAATGTTGCATTCCCTGAAGTCTCAATTATTTGTTATTACTAGTCATAGTAGCTTTCCAATGCCATATTTGATTTCAATCACCAGTGTTTAGAATTAATACCAGTCAATTTTAATAAGTTTCAATATTCTTGCTGTATTTCTACCATTTTGAGATTTTAATGTAAGTTATTGTTTTTGCTATGTGAGTATATAAGACTGTATATATAGTTATTTGTATAAAAGATTATATTTGAAGAATTACAGAATTCTGCAGATTTATTTCACATAACAGCTGTCCCTTCCAATGAAATCCAATTTTTGTCTTGAATGAATTATGTTCGTGTGGTTTTTATTATGCAGTTTTCAATTAATTGATGGAGGGCGAAGTCTGGCAAAGCTATTTGACTTGATCCCACCGATGATCTGAAATTATTGTTACACAAAATCCACATTTATCTGAGAAAAAAAGGAACTGATGGGTAACTTCAATTCTGGACCATCCAGTAGAAATTTACGTATCTCACTTTGTCGGCTACAGCTAGGTATTTGTAAGGGCGAATTGTTATTAGAAGTGATCACCTTATATGCAAAAGAGCTCCTAAACATGGATCTTGAATACCTGAGCAGGTGCAGGCTCTACGTTGCCGCTTAATAAAGATAACACAAATAGAAAGGACTCCCAACTTGCAGAACTTTTTGAGGGAATCGCATTAAAATCAATCCGACTTTCCATTTTGAGGCATCCCAATTTATTTATAGGTAAATTGCGGGAGCCCAAACACAAATCGATAACAATTTTGCATCCGCTGAAGTCTACTTCAGGTCAAGGCAAGATCCATATACCCACAAGGCCTGTGATAGCACCAACAGCTCCGATTATAGTTCTAAAATTTTCCTAAAAGATGACTTACAAGTTTAAAATGCCCCCTGTAGAAGATTGACCACGTGTCCATTGAATTTCGATTTATTGCCGACCAAATACAAGCCCTACAAATATTTAATTTGCGAGTTGATTCTTCCTCAAGTATTAGTTATCATTTATCAATAATTTTGTTTCAATTACTGCAAGTATGTTGGTCGTCTAATGCAAGTAAACACGTGATTTCGATAAAAAGTAGTAATACGGGTGCCTGAAAAATCGGGCTTCCAGAATGCCCGGAACTGATGCCTTGTGAGTCACTGGCGGACACAGGGGGGTAGCTGTACCCCCTCCCCCTTGGTCATCGAAATTGGCAATAATCCCTTGAAGAATCGATCCCCAATATTTCCAATAAATATCTTCATGCCCCCCCTGAATAGCTGTCTGGTTACGCTGTGAGAGGCCCGCATTTCAACTCTACGAATCACACGTAAACTTGATGCAGGGGTTAAGTGAATTAAAAACGTTCTAATTGTATATCATCTATTTCAACAAATACCTTCAAATAAAAAAACAGATACTCTTAATTCTTCTCTATATAATATCACTGATAATTTACGGATTTGTTATAAAATTATAAAACAGCCTTGAATTTGCATGCTTAGGATAAATTGAAACGGGAATTGCAGTTTTCACTGGTTATTTAGTGTCCTCCACGAAGACGCAATACTAAATGCAGAGTAGATTCTTTTTGAATGTTGTAATCCGATAAGGTGCGACCATCTTCCAATTGTTTGCCAGCGAAAATCAATCTTTGTTGATCTGGAGGAATACCTTCCTTGTCTTGAATTTTGGCCTTCACGTTTTCGATAGTGTCTGACGGCTCAACCTCCAATGTGATGGTTTTTCCAGTCAATGTCTTCACGAAGATCTGCATACCACCTCTGAGACGGAGTACCAAGTGAAGCGTGGATTCTTTCTGGATATTGTAGTCGGACAAGGTGCGCCCATCTTCTAATTGCTTGCCAGCGAAGATCAACCTCTGTTGATCTGGTGGGATTCCTTCTTTGTCTTGGATTTTAGCCTTAACGTTCTCGATAGTGTCTGACGGTTCAACCTCCAATGTGATGGTTTTTCCAGTCAATGTCTTAACGAAGATCTGCATACCACCTCTGAGACGAAGTACCAAGTGGAGGGTGGATTCTTTCTGAATGTTGTAATCGGATAGAGTACGTCCATCTTCCAGTTGTTTACCGGCGAAGATCAACCTCTGTTGGTCTGGTGGGATTCCTTCTTTATCTTGGATTTTAGCCTTGACGTTTTCGATAGTGTCTGACGGCTCAACCTCCAATGTGATGGTTTTTCCAGTCAATGTCTTAACGAAGATCTGCATACCACCTCTGAGACGAAGTACCAAGTGGAGGGTGGATTCTTTCTGAATGTTGTAATCAGATAGAGTACGACCATCCTCCAGTTGTTTGCCAGCGAAGATCAATCTCTGTTGATCTGGTGGGATTCCTTCCTTATCTTGGATTTTAGCCTTAACATTTTCGATGGTGTCAGATGGCTCAACTTCTAAGGTGATGGTTTTTCCAGTCAATGTCTTGACGAAGATTTGCATGCCACCTCTGAGACGAAGTACCAAGTGGAGGGTGGATTCTTTCTGAATGTTGTAATCGGATAGAGTACGTCCATCTTCCAGTTGTTTACCGGCGAAGATCAATCTTTGTTGATCTGGTGGGATTCCTTCTTTGTCTTGGATTTTAGCCTTGACGTTCTCGATGGTGTCAGATGGCTCAACTTCTAGGGTGATGGTCTTTCCAGTCAATGTCTTGACGAAGATTTGCATGCCACCTCTGAGACGAAGTACCAAGTGAAGGGTGGATTCTTTCTGAATGTTGTAATCGGATAGAGTACGTCCATCTTCCAGTTGTTTTCCGGCGAAGATCAATCTCTGCTGATCTGGTGGGATCCCTTCTTTATCTTGAATTTTAGCTTTCACATTTTCGATGGTGTCAGATGGCTCAACTTCTAAGGTGATGGTCTTTCCAGTCAATGTCTTCACGAAGATTTGCATACCACCTCTGAGACGGAGTACCAAGTGAAGAGTAGACTCTTTCTGGATATTGTAATCTGATAAGGTGCGGCCATCTTCCAATTGCTTGCCAGCGAAGATCAACCTCTGTTGATCTGGTGGGATTCCTTCTTTGTCTTGGATTTTAGCCTTAACATTTTCGATGGTGTCAGATGGCTCAACTTCTAAGGTGATGGTTTTTCCAGTCAATGTCTTGACGAAGATTTGCATACCACCTCTGAGACGGAGTACCAAGTGAAGAGTGGATTCTTTCTGGATATTGTAGTCAGATAGAGTGCGGCCATCTTCCAATTGCTTGCCAGCGAAGATCAACCTTTGTTGATCTGGTGGGATTCCTTCTTTGTCTTGGATTTTAGCCTTAACATTTTCGATGGTGTCAGATGGCTCAACTTCTAAGGTGATGGTTTTTCCAGTCAATGTCTTGACGAAGATTTGCATACCACCTCTGAGACGGAGTACCAAGTGAAGAGTAGATTCTTTCTGGATATTGTAATCTGATAAGGTGCGGCCATCTTCCAATTGCTTGCCAGCGAAGATCAACCTCTGTTGATCTGGTGGGATTCCTTCTTTGTCTTGGATTTTAGCCTTAACATTTTCGATGGTGTCAGATGGCTCAACTTCTAAGGTGATGGTTTTTCCAGTCAATGTCTTGACGAAGATTTGCATACCACCTCTGAGACGGAGTACCAAGTGAAGAGTAGATTCTTTCTGGATATTGTAATCTGATAAGGTGCGGCCATCTTCCAATTGCTTGCCAGCGAAGATCAACCTCTGTTGATCTGGTGGGATTCCTTCTTTGTCTTGGATTTTAGCCTTAACATTTTCGATGGTGTCAGATGGCTCAACTTCTAAGGTGATGGTTTTTCCAGTCAATGTCTTGACGAAGATTTGCATACCACCTCTGAGACGGAGTACCAAGTGAAGAGTGGATTCTTTCTGGATATTGTAGTCAGATAGAGTGCGGCCATCTTCCAATTGCTTGCCAGCGAAGATCAACCTTTGTTGATCTGGTGGGATTCCTTCCTTATCTTGGATTTTAGCCTTAACGTTCTCAATTGTGTCAGATGGCTCAACCTCCAGGGTGATGGTCTTTCCAGTCAATGTTTTTACGAATATCTGCATTCCTCCTCTAAGACGGAGTACTAAGTGAAGGGTGGATTCTTTCTGAATGTTGTAATCAGATAGAGTACGACCATCCTCCAGTTGTTTGCCAGCGAAGATCAATCTCTGTTGATCTGGTGGGATTCCTTCTTTATCTTGTATTTTAGCTTTCACATTCTCGATGGTGTCAGAGGGTTCAACCTCCAAGGTGATGGTTTTACCGGTCAAAGTTTTGACGAAGATCTGCATTCTGCAATTAAATTGTTTCGAATCAGGATTTTGTTCTTGATTTTGACTTCAATTTCTACTTTGACAAATTTTTGTTTTTTGAAATAGATTAACAAAATAGAAAGTAGCCTACTGCTTCAAGCTTAAGAACTTATTTTCCCTTCAATTTTTCTAACAAAAATTCTACTATTAAATGCCCCATAACATTAACATCAGCCGGTCCCTATCGTCATTTTATTTTGGAATGAAAATGATCAAAGTGTAGAATACCGCAAATTGAGATGTCTTAAAACATTCTAGACATCTTACCTTCTTACCCCAAATCAAATTGGATTCGTGTCAATTTTGACAATCAGTGTTGCCAAATTTACATATTTCTCCTCATTTACACAAAATTTCCATATCATAATCGGCTCAAAACGAACTTCAATTACAAAAAACATAGAATACCTGGTGTTGGCACCGATCAGATTTTGTGGTCGATCGAAAATCTGATTATTTTTTTCATTTCTCTCGAAAGGGGTCGCGCTATTTTGCATTACGGCAGTAGCGCCACGATCGCGATATGTTACAATTATTCCGGAAGTAGCACCAGTAGGGGCAGTAGGTACTGAGACCTAGGGTGCCGTTGTGATCTACAAATTTTGGTCACGACGTTTATGAAGGAGGTTTTCTATGCATCTATCAAAAAACTAACACGCTAGGCCACAGAATAAAAATCAAAATAATGTTGATCTGATAACGGTATTCGGCAATACGAAGATCTCGGGGAACCCCGACAATCTTGGGTTTTTTTTATATCATTGGGTATTCATCTCATTTCCATGGAACAATACAACAGTATTCAAACGTTCTATAAATGTTTTGAATCTTCCAAATGAACCATTTTTCTTTTTGTTGCTTCAACGGATGAATGCATCTGACAACGATGGGTGCAATTATTGATTTCTCTATGTAGAAATTGGACTAGTTTGTTAGTGTGGAAATATATCCAATCGGAAATTTGGTTTGAAACAATTCATAATCCAGAGGTAGAATTGTGTTCCTTGGCGGATTACAAAGTGGCTCTCTAGAAATTGATGAAAGACCAAAACGTTTTATTACGACGCAATTCCACCATCTTGATTTCAGAGAACAAAGAAAATTATGGATTCGATCGATTCGAATCCACATGAAATAATCAAATTAAAACGAATTTTCTGACTACATTTACGTGAACGAAACGATACAAATATTTACTAGCAATCCGAAAACAAGGAAAAATCGAAAAAATTATTTTAATTTTAAAAAGTGAAAATTGTTACACCTGATAACTATATAAACACAAAATGTAAAAATTAACTACCTGAGTTCTTATTTTCAAATATCACAAAAACTCAACTCTAAACTCGTTTAAATGTAACTTTGCTTTTACACTTTGTTGATTATTATTCTTTAATGGCGTAGGTTTCGAGATATTCTCTATATATAGCGTCTGCCATCCCCACCACTTTTATCATCGATCCTCTCGAACATTCTGGAATCAATAGGATTATGAATATTTCAAACTTGGATTTTTAACATGTGAATTATAACTGGCATGAATATTCTAATTATATTAACGAAATGTATCAATCTGTTCAGTGTGGAAACTAATAGGAATCCTCTGTTCAAAAAATAAGACAGATCTACTTTTCGTAGGTAAATGTTTTGTGACGTCATGCACTGACACAGCAAGAAGGAAATTGAGTTAAATCAGCTGGCCGCTGGGAGAGCACAGCGGCTAACATTTGGGGTGGCTTAGGGTTTTCAATATTAAAAAATAATAAGGCCCGTTTTGCATGTAACAGACATGTTTATAGCACCTGTATATTCAATGAATGTGTAAATGCGTTTGTTGATTGAAGCATGTGACATGCATAATATGTGGTAATGGTAATAATAAACGATGTCATGATACTGATATTATCGTTTTCTCAATATTGCATTATGTTTATATGGAGTCAAATATACATATTTAAACTCAATGATGGAGTGTAATCTGAATTAAGTTCTTGAGTAGTCTATGCTTGAGATTTCTGTAAAAATAAATTCTAATACCTATATACTATGAGGCCATGAGGTCTATGTTCAAAGCTCATTCTTGACTAAAAAATGGATTCCTCGAAACTCCAATGGAGAATAGCCGTTCAGAAATCGGACTTTGCCTTCAGAGTTTATTTATTTTGATAGCATCAAAATAAGGAACCAAAATTGAGGACGATAGAGCACATGAGATAATGAATATATATCTAGGAAGTAGATAGGTATTATTTTTGTTTGATTCTCTCGAAAAAATTTCAAATCATAGGTTCATTTTCCATTAATCATAAACATTGCTGAAACCTGAACCTATTGCTTCGACCTTGACCAAACTTTCACGTGTAAACTGTAAATTCGATATAAAAACGGAACAATGGTTAAATGAATATGAATAATGATGCTTTATTAGTCATGCGAGGATTTCCTACATAAAAATTAATTTTCAAAAGATCTTTTGCGGCTTAGTTTTAGTTTTCAGAGAAGATAGCTGTAAGGTTTAGGTATCAAACACAAAAGAGTCTAGTGAAAATAAAACACGAGTGAAGGATGGTTCCCTACTAAAACGTTTAATATTTTCCGTAGAAATTTGACGACTCAGGATTTTTGATACAGTTTTCCAGTTAATAAATTTTTTTTCAGAATCTTTTTTTTTTTCAGAGTTCGCCGTAATGTTCATTTCCAGTACCATAATATGGCTAGGTAGGTATAGAGTTCATGCAGATAGGAACCCACTGAAATGGTTTTTCGACATAGATTTTTCGTAATTTCAATTATAGAATTTTCAGGAAATACATTTTTGGATCAGAAATAATTTCGAACCAAGTTCAAAATAAACATCGCAGAAGCCATGGTCGTTGACATTAGACAAACACAACAGTGGCGTAGGTATTCCCCACTAATCATTAGAGTAAGGGGTTAATGCGAGTGTAGCGATGATACCGTTGTTTGGCTTCTGTTTAGAATTTGATTTTTAATAAATAATAATAAAAGAGTTTCTATATCATATTTTGGAGTAAGCAATAAAAGTTACAAGATATTCTCAGTGCGTTGTAGGAAGGATATTTAATATTTTGCTTAGCTGCTGATAAAGGGGAAAGAATATTCTTTTTCTTAGTTGAATTTGTGGAAATTCTGTATACATAAAAATCTCATATACATATCCCTAGCTATTCTGGGCTTCTGAAGATTTACGATGTATTCTGATGACACGACTATCATGAAGATTATCATCACTGATTAAATTAATAACGGAAGCAGATTGAAATTGCACCCACTATTTGGAAATACATACTTGCGAAATCTACAGCTACATATCTACATAAAAGTACTCTTACACCAAATATTCCGAATTGGTGCAGGAACATCTAATATTCTAATACATCATCGAGAAGAGATTATGAAAATATAATTAAACAGAAATAAAACTTCTGAACTGATCATATTAGAATAATAAATGTTGGTTTTACAATATTATTTGGGATGCCTTCGACCAAAAAAAAATTGGGACTATAAATAATCCACCTTCAACTCTGCGTAAACTCATTGTTTTGAGATATCAATATGGTCTGTGATATGACCAAGGTGACGGCATTAGTATTCGCGATTCAAGGGTAGGTGGCGCCCTCTACACCACGTGTATACGGGAGTGGGTAAGATTTGTAAACATTAGTTCTGACATAAGGTTATTTGAGGGGAAAAATGAATTGGAAAGTGAAAAGTGTGTGTTTCTTAGCATAAGCGAATATTTCCGATATTTGGAAGCAACTCCAAATAGTAGAAAGGCTATTTGGGTCTGAACGAATGAGAAGCGTTGAGATTATAAAAGAATTCAGAAAGCTGAACGAAGGTGTACTTAGGTATTTTGTATTGCATAAGGTTTTACTATTTATCAAGGAAGTATAGGTATGTAATATTAATATTTCACCAAATATTTATGAATAAAATTTATGTTATTCTATTCTATAAAAACTTTTATTAACATATCCTGATAACTCGATAACATTGGATTGAAGAAAACAATAGGACATAGTTAATAATACAATGAATTTATACATGGATATTGAAAACTAATCATTACACTTGGCAATATAAATTTATGATATATAGTTATGGTAAAAAAGGGTTACAGTCCACTACGACATTAAGGTCTATTGTGCTACTTAACATCATAGTATATTAATGTATAAGTGGATATTAAGGTCTTTAGAGACGGAAATAGAGAAAGTGTTTTTAAAGACCAGTTATCCACGTATACTTTACAAAGCTTTTTTTATAGGTAGAATTTGAAATCATTCAAATACTATAAGAAATGCAATTGACAGATCAATAATTAAAAATTGACGTTGTGATTTCCCATTTTTTGTGATGATAGTAACCATGACACAACTTTAAAACACGTTCTTGTAATGAGCAAAATAAGATACCTACCTATAAAATAACAGTTATTTCTAATTTACAACTGTTTGCCTTGGGAAAATAATGAAATGAGACTGGATCTCTGTTGGCTTTACTATTGCATCCGTAAACGCAACAAAACACGTGTAATTTCGACATTTCAGGTCAGTAATCACTTATCACAATGTTTAAAACTATATAAACAAAATCAGGAACACAACTCTTCTACTCACTTCACTAAAATAGATAAATTAACCGGTAATTAATGTGGACATCGCAGCATTCCACGTGCTAACCAACAAACCTACCCACTCCCGTTAATGCTGTTCCTGCCGCAAGGTGGCTTGGAAGATGAACTTGAATCGCCAATTGTGTTTATACTAAACTGTCTGTTCGCCCCAACTGTGTTTTTAACTAGGTAGAAGAAGTTTTTTTACATCAGTGATCTTATGTTTTCTATTCTATGGTTTGTGAATTTCCAACCTGTAATTTTTTTAACCTCAAATTCTTGTAAAGAAGATGTGAAGGAGAAATCAAAAACTTAAAGAAAGGTTTTGAAAATCATTTATATTTCATATAATCATTTATGCTTTATTTGACATTGAAACAGTAGAGAATGGAAGCTAACTGTGGTAAGTCCATTGACTTAGATTCTAAGTCAAAGATGAAACTTATAATCTCAAATGAAAATGCAACTTTGATTGCAGATACAAATAATTTTACCATGAGTGGAGTGAAAAGGAATTATGACGAAAATTCATTACTGGAGCCTCTCCGCAAATATCCCAGGTTGAACTGTGATGAAAAATTTGCAGAACAAACAAGTATTGACTATGTTTTGGACAAACATAAGATAGATTTGGAAGAAACAGGAATTTTATATGGTAGAGTTGAAAGTTTCCTGAAGGTACTATCAGAATGTAGGTTTGACACGCTATTCCGTTTTTTCAACATTTTTCCATTTCAGGATATGAATTTAATTTGGTCAAATGCAGAAACTGACGAAAAATTGGAGATAATCATTTCTAATGAATTGAACAGAGTGTTGCAACATTACTCTTTCAGACTTTATTATCGACATAATTTGGAATCATACTGCAAATTGATAGCTGGGATTTTGAATAAAATCCACTCAGTAAAAACTTTAATATTGTTCATCCGAAATGATTTTGTGTTTCACAAAACCTTCATAATTGAAAAATATTTTTGTAAAGAATTTTTGGAATTGATTTTTCCTGTACTTATCACTATTTTATTCAAAAACAAGAGTCAAGAGCTCCATCTGGAAATTTGTCAAAGATTCAAGAAGGTGAGTGCTTATCTATTCATAAAGGTGCATGTTAGAATGTCATACAGTATAATCTTGCCAAACCTGAAACTCTTATTTTTGAGTATTCAGCATAATTAGCAAAAAATATTGTTTAAAAGAGCATTCTCAAATAAGTAGAGAATAACCATGTTTAACTGAAACTTCTCTGTAGCTTATTTACGATCAGCAAAAGTCATATTTTGAGAAGAGTTATACCTCATTTGATTCTATCTTTGTTATCTTTAAACCTCCTTGCTTTTCCTGGCAATCAGTACCCAATTTAAGTTCAGGAGCAACTCAATCGAGATAACAAAATTCAACTTGAACTAATCATTGTTTTCAGGTTATATTGGATAAAAAATTGGGAGAGTTTCAGAACTATTTAGAAACTGTTCTTAAGTTGACAGAAAATCAGACAGCTGAAAAATTTGAAATCCAGAAGGCTGTCCTAAAAACTCTAGGGAATATTTACAATTCTGATCCCGAATGTTATTTGATGTGTAAAGTAGTTTTGGAATCAATAATGAATACCTTCAAAGATTTCAAATGGATTTATGCATTTTCTGTTGTCCTACTTGAAGTATTTGGATTCGATTTGAGTCGTGACTACAGTGTAACAAAAATATCAAAGTTTAGTTCTTCAGAAATAATATTATCAAAATCACTGACCCATTTATCCGAAATATTGAAAATTCTGAAAGACAGCAACTTTGACTTAAATTGTTCTGTAGTAATTAATTTCTCACAATTCATAGAGAATATTGTTAATTCTATCCTTCATTTAACTAGCACACCCAATAAAAACTGTTATGATATATTGGAATATGCTATTGATATTCATCCATTATTGGTTGAGAAATGCTTGAACAATTTACTTACTTATTCCATGTTTGCTGATAATTCTCATTGTGAAGAAAATTATAACAGATTCATGATGAAACTTTTTGAAACTTATGAAAAATTACATCGAATCCATAAGTTGATTTCCAAGATGTTACATGTTCTTAATTCTATTGACGAGAATAAAAATTTCGAAGAATATTATACATTCAGAGGTAATTGCGATTTACAAAAAAAAGTGGAAAAGAATTTCAATGCTGATAGGGTACTACCTGATGAAGTACTCCACTACTTTGCTAAATGTACAACAAAGATGCCTAGTAAGCAATACATGAATTTGTTCAAAACATTTATATTCCATCTGAACTCAACTGTTGTTAGTTTTACGGAGTCCAATGATGGTGAGTAAAAATAATAAATTTTTTTACGAACAATTTCAGCATCCATTTGTTTCCCCGTGATATTCAGCATAGTAAAATAGTACATTTCTAATTTTTGTTCCAAAAAAACCTTTGAATGTTAATTTAAGTATTGAGATCAATAAGAAAATTTCAATTGAATATTTTTTAGATACACATAATAGTTTTATTGAATTATTGTGTAAGTTCATGTCCTGGCTATTGAGAATTCATAAAATGGATGAAAACTCCACCACACCAACTATTATGAAAAACTTCAACCAAAGCATGGCGGAAGTAAAAAGTATTTTGAATAAACTAGGAGGTGCTCTCCTAGAAAGAGAACATGTAAGTTTGTTATCCAGATCTCTTAATCACCTTCCAAGACAAAATATTTCATTATGATTTCAATTTTTCAGGATCAGTTACTGGTAAGAGCTTTTTTGAAGCTCTCTTATGATTGGTCTGATAGGTATATGAAGTTCCATCATTACAATTCCGGATTGTTAGAGGAACAAGAAATATTTTACGACATAAACCATCCTAATTATATATTTTCTTTCCTAACCAATGAACAGTGGACTTTATTGTCACAAAGAATAATGAATTTTGGAGAGTTTGACTGCAAGCATCTGCAGGTAATTATAATATTGTGATGAAATTTACATTCTCCAAGAATGTTAATTTCTCATTTTCAATTGTTTTCATTTTTCTAGTTATAACAACTTTATTAATCCCTAAAAAGTATTTATTTACGTTTTCGCAGCTCAAAATTACCTTAAAAAAATTAATGGCAATGGAACTATTTGGAAATGAAATGGATGAAAGTACACAACGTGAAGCAATTCATCAAATATACTTGAACGTGGAGAATTCTTGTGAATATATAGTTTCTGAGAAATTCATAAATAAACATTTAACCCATAAGTTGGATTCGGATGTTATTATGCTTATATGTGATCATATACTGAGCTTAATTGGTGATAAACCTGATATTTTGAAACTAATTGATGATTCAGTAATTTTGTGTAATACTATGGGCTTAGTTCTACTCAAGAAAATTGCTAAGATTTTATCGAAAGGAAAATCATATTCTTTACTGAAGAAACTTCTATCCACTGTCAATGAAGAGAATTTGAACTCTGAATCTGATGAAAATTATTTCAGAAGACTAAGGGAAGTATATGATGAAAATCTTTGGATTAATTGTGAAATCATCAATAAAGAATTGGAAGATAAAATTCAAATCTACTCACTTCATTTGATGAAATTGCCGATTATATATTTGTCCCCTAAAGTGTCTTCATTAATTATAATAGGTCTTTTTTCAATGCATAAATATTTTTGGGGCAGAGAAAGTGAATTTAAGAATATTTTGGAAAACTGGATAAAAGGCAAGTTCTGTAATTTTTTCAAGTGGGGATTATTGATGAAAATATTTCATTTTAGATTTAATTCAAGAGGTCAGAATTGATTTGATGCAACTATTCAATCCAGATTCACTGGTTAGAAATCTGACGACAAATTTCAATGAAAGAAGGGAATTAGTTATTGCCTTATCTGAAAAATGCTATAAAACTGAGGAATCTTTCAGAGTCCTTGCTACTGGTGTTGATTATTTATTGAAACATACTGAAAATCCACAATATGCCCTACTGTTCCTTAAATGTTTGAGAAAAGTAAGTATTGGACATCTTCATTCATACTTCTGCAATGAAATATTAGCAAAAAAAAAATTTCACTGATTTTATTTCAAAGATTTTGCCCATTAATTTTTCTCAATGTGTACATTATCATGTAATCAAGAGATTCTTGCTCGTAAATAATATGAATGCTTGTCTTAAAACATGATACATTTGAATTATTTCTATTTACCCATGAATGAATATTTCCAGGTAAAAAAATCTAAAAGCTGTGCTGAATTCAAGTTATTTTGTTCTGAACTCAAAGATCAAATTATCAAAGTCAACTATGAGTTGGTTATTAATAAAGAGGCCAATCTTTCGTTGATTCAATCTTATGTCTGCTGTTTAAAACATTGGATAATCCTTGATGGAAAACATCAGGAACAAGAAAAGCTGGTGGAAAAATTGGAAGACTATTTGAGTATAATTTTTAAGGCAGAAAGTGATGTTCTCCCAGAAGGAAGTACAGAGTTATTTTGTACCGTGTTATCCAATAAACATATTTTCAAAACTTCCCCAGAATTGCCTTTAAAGATATGGGCACACTGCAAAATGAGAAAAGTGGTTTCATGTGAAACACAAGATTTTTCGCAACTTTTTCACTCAATTTTTGAACATATTCCAAATAATAAATTCGAAGTAGCATCATCTGATCTTATGAATATGACGGTGAGTTTAACAAAAGTGAAGTTTTTTTGTTAATGCTTGAAGAAACATAAATTTGTTCAATTATTTTAATATTTTGTTTCAGGTTGAAGCAATCACAGCCAAAAATTTTCCACAGCTTTTTAAGCACCTCAATACATGTACCTTCATATTGAATTCTTCTCTCAACACTTACAAGTTTGAAATGTACCAAAAAATTCTGGAAAAGCTATTAATTGAATTGTTTGACCTCAAAGAAAATATTCCTTTTGATCAGGATGTTTTCAAAGAAATTATACAGTTCGAAGTTGCTGTCATTAACAGAGAATTGGTAAGTATTTTCATAATTCCATGGTAAAACAAACTTTCTGGATTAATTTTTCATGTGTCAACAAATTGAGTTGATCTTTGTTTTCACCTGATTAATTATTCTTGCAGCTCATATTGTCTCCAGGTATAATGAGCATGTTGCTTATTAGCCCATATACCTTGCTGAAAAAAGGCTCTGACTTTTACCAGAAGTTCAACACATGTATAAATTATTTGGAGTGTTTGCTGAAGCATAGAAGTCCAATGATAATGGACAGAATTTCAGCTTACTTGAAAAACTTCAGATGCTTATTATGGGCTCTGTGCAAAAAATGCGGTGAAGTGGAAAGTAACAACTCTAGATTACATATTGATGATTTAGCAGATTGTGCTCATCAGTTGGAAAAATTAATTAGACATTTAGTTACTTTCAAGAAGGATATGGCCAGGATTGCTTGTTATCTTATTGCTGATATCCTCCACCAGTATGAGACTTACACTTTATTCCCAAGTGTGAAGGTAAGAATAAGAATCAAATAATGTCCGGCTACATCTTGCCATTAAAATAATAAAATTAAATTTGGTTACTTAATGCGATATATTTTAGTAATGCAATAAGAAATTCTATAATATTATCAGTAAAGCCCTTGCACAAATTGGACAATTGTAAATTCAAAAAACAATGGCTGTTTTCATTTGTAACTGTTTGTGTGACTTTCAGGCAACGATGAGTAACATTCTAATATTTTTTAGGTCCATCTTAACAATTGCATGTACAGCCTAATATCTTTGTGTGACAAACATTCAGTTTCATACTTACTAAGGATTTTGAGTAGTGCATCTACAGAATTATTCAAGAAGGTGTATGATGATTACAAGAAATTCCATAGATTTACTGGAAAAGTTTGATGTTTCTTTAAGAAATACATTGCTATTACCTGGATGGTTATTGAACATGTAAATATTAAATGAAATAAGTTTTTATGATTGTTTTTATTTTTACTCAAAAGCTAATTATTGCTTTAGTCTACTCTCTTGAGAACTGAGTACCTATTGAAACTGACCTGAAATATCATTCGATTCAACTGTAATAAATATGATTCATTTTTCATTACCAAAGCTGAATCCATAATTTCATTTGGTCCAAATCAGTGTTGACCTCAAAACATTTTTGACAGGTCGCTGGTCAGCGGTAAATATTAGGAATTATACAGGGTGTCCCTGAAGTCGCGCACTCCATTGAGGGGATCGAAAGTGAAAAATATTCTAAGCCAAAAATCCATGTTTGAAATTTTTGATAACGTAGTTAATCAGTAATTAATTAATGAAAGTGACCAATCAGGAGCGTCCTACAGAAGAATAAGTAGGCAGTGGGGACGCGAGAATGAGACACCAGTCTCGGTTTACTGCGTGAAAAGCCGGCAGCAGCTCTGGCGTCTCACTATCGCGTCCCCACTGCCTACTTATTCTTCTGTAGGGCGCTCCTGATTGGTTAAATTTCACTTGGAATTTCATTGAAAATTTTATAAAAATTCCTATATAATGGCTACTATACATATACACACAACCAAACTTATATGGAATCACCCAGTATTAAGATGAAATATTATTTTGATATCTTTTTCGTTAGAAGCAAATAAAAAGTGCATGTGTTTACTCACAAAAACAGTTAGGTTCATAAGCACTTGATAAGATTTGGCTTTGCAGTGTCGATTTTACCATTACGTTCGAACGTCGCAGTGAATTTATATTTTTTTTTTTTGCGAAGTTTAAAAAAAAAATGCCTTATCTGAGGTTATCGGAAGTCCAGAGAGGAAGAATTATTACTATGGCAGAACAAGGTATGTCACAAAGACAGATTGCAAGAACGGTGGGGGTTACACAAGGGGTTGTTTCAAAACCCTATGCAAGGTTTCTGGAGTTAGGAACCCTAAAGAATAGGCCGAGAAGAAGTCGTGGAAGAGTAACTACAGAAAGGCAGGATCGCTTTTTAGCCCAAACAGCAAGAAGAAATCCCGCAGTATCTCATTCAGAGCTTCAAATGCAATTTTTGCAAGCTACAGGTGTTAGTGTTTCTGTCGAAACTATCAGAAAAAGACTTCGCGCTCGGGAATTATTCAAGAGAAGAGCGTTAAGAGTTCCAGAACTATCAAGGCAAAATAAAGTTGACCGTTTTAATTGGTGTTTAGAGCATGAAAATTGGACTATTGAAGATTGGAAAAATGTCCTATTTTCGGATGAGACCAGAATTGGCCTACGATCAGACGACCGGCGTGTTCGCATTTTAAGAGGTAGAGGGAGGCAAGCTAGGCTCCAAGCTGCAAGACCGATCCCTAAATACAAAGGAGGTACTGTAATGTTTTGGGGCGGAATTATGTTTGGTGAGAAAACTCCTTTAATTCCCATTAGACAATCTCTGACAGGGCCTAGATATGTTGATCTAGTGCTACAACCTGTAGTGAGGCTCTGGCGAGGTGCTTTTGGAGATTATTTCCTATTTATGGAGGATAATGCACCTCCACATACCAGCAGAGTTGCAAAAAAATTTTTCGAAACAGAAGGTGTGACTGTTTTAGAGTGGCCTTGATCCTATCTAGCACTTGTGGGATAGGATCAAAAGAAAAATTAGAGCTCGTCAAAATAATCCTGGTAACGCAGAGCAACTTATACAAGCGGCTTTGGAGGAATGGGCAAATGTTACAGAAGAAGAAATTAACAACTTAATAGAAAGCATGCCTCGTCGAATTCAAGCTTGTATCAATGCCAGGGGTGGTAATACTTATTATTGATTTGTTAAAATCGTTTAATTTGTTTTTCAATTCTCAGTTACATAAAAATTATTTTTAGAGAAATTTACACTTTTAATTTTCTGTTCCATTATAAAAATAATCTTTCAATAATTTATATTATTTTTGTAATAAACTTGTTTTGGGAAAACTGCTCTTCACTTTTCAGCGACTTTTTTTTAATTAAAATTCGTTTTCTCCAAATAACAGGGTGATTCCATATAAGTTTGGTTGTGTGTACATAAGTATCGAAAATATTGTTTAGGAGCCGTTTTTCCGCGACTATTCTATTAATCGACAGGAAATTTCCTTGCCGATCTAGTGGTGTGATTTTCATTCAGCTAGAACGTACAGAATTATCACAAGACAGAGTAACCTATAATTGATTACTAAAAAGTAGCCGGCTACTCGTATTTTTGTTCATATTTTAAAAACTAATCTTTTTATCAACATTCTAATAGCATATTCGTGATCTACGACCTCGAATCGTCGAATCAGTTAATAAAGTGACTTTGGTCGATTTAAACTGACCCGGCGGTTCGATTTAGTTCGGTATGAAAATTTCTTCGATCGGATCGAGTCGTACAGAAATTTGAAAAAAAAAATTTTTTTTTCGAGTCATATCACCCGGGTCAGATTCTACAGGGTGGGCTTTTTAAAAGGAAACAGACGAGATAACGGGCGGAATAATTTTTTTTCGAGAAAATGCTGGGACACGTCGATTTTTGTTTCGAGGGGGACAACTTTTGAGGACAAATTCACAACTATATCGCTTCAACCCTTAGTGTTAGAACACCAACCCCTAAATTTTGAATAGGAAAGACAGGGTGAGTAATACCTCATTTGAAAGGTCCTTTTATCTGAATTCAGGATATTGATTTTTTCTTCATTTGATTCATTAGTTCTTGAGATATTGACATTTGAAGTTGAAACAAAGATGGTATCATCGTCAAGCAAGCTGAATCAATGAATTGAATTTATTATTCATTCATTCTGTAGATTTGATAAAACTCCATAACTGCCATACACCAGACATCAAAATACAAAGTTAAAATTTTAACAATGAATAATTAGTCAAATAATTGATGAATTCACATAGCATGGTTAGCGGAATGAATGGTACTGTACGAAATTCAAAATTAAATATCTCGAAAACGAATTCGTTAAATGAGAAAAAAATTATTACGCTGAATTCATGATAAAAAGGCCTTTCAAATGAGGTATCACTCACCCTATCTTTCCTATTCAAAATTTAGGGGTTGGGGTTCTAACACTAAGGGTTGAAGCGATATAGTTGTGAATTTGACCTTAAGTTGTCCCCCTCGAAACAAAAATCAAAGTGTCCGAGCATTTTTTCGAAATAAATTTATTCCGCCTGTTATCCCGTCTGTTTCGTTTTGAAAAGCCCACCCTGTATATTAATTCAAGGATTGTGATCGAAAAAATTGGAGCTTCGCGAAAAAAATCAGAAAATCCAAACCCTTCGTCTCAGGTATATAAAAAATACACCATTTTATTCTTAAAGAACCAAAATATAACCAAAAAAATCAGCTCCTCTCATTTTTTTCAGAAGTTACGTCACTCCAAAGTCGGCCAATTTTTCGCCAATTTTCCACTCCGATCGAGAATTTTTTTCTTCGGAGTATATTGACCTGGGTCATTTTATTTACTAATTCGGACACGTAGATTATGAATCTGTAATTAGAATTCTCCTTTGACGCGTAGTTTGGGAAATAATCGACCTTGAGTAGAAAAATAGGTCACTTTTGGACTGCCGCATTTCCCAGAAAAATTTATTTATACAACTTTTGAACTTGGGAAAATAATGAAATGAGACTGGACCCCTGTTGGCTTTACTATTGCATCCATAAACGCAACAAAACGCATGTTATTTCGACATTTCGAGGCAGTAATCACTTATCACAATATTCAAACGTATATATATAAAACAGCAGGGTGGTATTGAATACCATCGGGGAGTGACGATCCCGCGAACCCTAGTCACCACAGATCATCCGATGTTAGCAACTTCGGATGAGCTTAAGTTGAATTAGCTAACCCAGTAGTAACTAGATCACAGGGCGGTGGGGAGTCTCAGGCCGGCTCCTCTCGGAACCGTCCAGATGTACGGCTTGTAGGGGTTAGGTGTGGAGCGAGCGGCGCACCCCCCCGAGATGGCTCCGCAAGGCCAAATCCCGCTACTCCACAAAGAGTGAGCTCACGCAGCTTGAATGAGCAACCTGCTCATTCCGCTACTAGCAGACCACAGCGGGATAGGCGCACACGCTGGACGAATGAGGACAACTTCCTAGTTATGCGAGTGCATTATATTGCTACGGACCTTGCTATAGAGCCGGGAAAAACCTACAGGCAGCATTTAGCGGAGATATGGGAGGATGTATGTCCGAGCAGGCCGGCATATGCTCAGTTGCTCTCAAATAGGGTGAGATGGATTTTGAAAAATCAGAAGCTGTCCCGTGCTGAACTAGAAGTCATCAAAGCCAGCTGCTACCCATCTGAGATATCACAGCAACAGAACGATAGCGCACAAGAACTTGCGCTACGAAGGTCATCTCCGAGAGTTCGAAGGAGCGGAATATTCAACAGGGAAGAAAATAATTGTGCCGTCGAATGTTGCTTTGTGACCAACTTGTTGAGGTTCTCGGGAATGGCTGCCGAGAATAGGCCAAGGATCCCTCGCGTACAGCATTCCAAAGGGGTTTTCAATACAATCAAATCCCTGAACACCATACTTCCAAAACATCTGGAAAATGTTCATACACTGGAGGAGGTGGTGGACCTTGTGTATGCGGCAGCGGCTACAACCTGCGAACTGCATGGACGACTGGTGGGACAGCAGAGTGCACCAAAACCATCTACTTCACCTCCCTGGAAGATACGATTGGACGCTAAAATAACCACAATAAGGAAAAAAGTCGGAGTTCTACATGCTTACCTGAATACACCTAATCCATCTACAAAGGTTCTGAAAGCTGTCAGAAGGGTGGCATCCGAATGTAGAATAAAGCGGAGGGATCCTTCCTTCCGAGATAAAATCTCCTATGTGTGCGATACCCTGAAACAAAAGATCAAAGCATTAGGCAATCGAATCAGGCGTTACAATGAAAGAGTCAAACGGTACAGGAATAATAAGATCTTTTTCCAAAATCAGAAGCAGTTTTTCCGGGATCTTGAGCGAGACAGTGAAGAGGCGGCTGATCATGTTGAGCCTGACATAGCTCACAAGTTTTGGAGCGAGGTATGGTCTGAGAATGTCAGCCATAACGATCATGCTCATTGGATTGAGGAAGCGCAATCACAAATTCCGAGTGTTCATATGGAGAACATACAGATCACCGAGACGGACATAAGGGAGGCACTTAAGGGGTCTAACAATTGGGCTTCACCAGGGCCTGATAAGTTGCATAATTACTGGTGGAAATACCTCACCAGTGTGCACGGAATTTTATCCAGGCTGCTGCATGGTTCTTTATCGGACCCCTCAGTGATACCAGATTTTTTTACCCTAGGAACAACACATCTTATACACAAAGATGGAGATCCGAAGAATCCTAAACACTACCGTCCGATAACATGTCTTCCTTCTGTTTACAAGATCCTCACGGCAGTTCTCACCAGATATATAAGCAAACATCTGAGGGATAATAACCTGATGGCCCAAGAGCAGAACGGCGGCCGCATTAGAACTAAAGGCTGCAAGGAACTATTGGTAATCGACTACATACTAACAAAACAAGCCCGGAAGAAGTTGAGAAATATATCTGTAGCTTGGGTTGATTACCGAAAAGCCTTCGATTCTGTCCCTCACTCCTGGTTGCTGAGAGTTTTGAAAATGCACGGAGTTAACGAACAAGTAAGTAATCTCCTGGGGTGCCTTATGCGAACCTGGAGAACATCTCTTCTGATCCGCACAGGAGATGATACGATGGAGTCGAAGATTATTAAAATAAACCGTGACATATTTCAGGGAGACACTTTGAGCCCCATCTGGTTTTGCCTAGCGCTCAATCCCCTCAGCATGCTGCTGAACAATACCATCTATGGCTATAGTAGTAGTAGTAGTAGTAATAAAGTTTATTTCGAAAATCCTACATATACAAAATATATCTCATATACATTATCAGAACGAAATACAGTCAAAGAAAAATAAACAAAATAAAATTGCATTCAGCAATTACAAAGAGGCATTTAGGTACTCTTGCACTGTGTAAGGTTCAAGATCAATTAATAGTTTATGTAATTCTCTTTTAAACACATTCTTGATTTTCATTCGTTTGAATCTTAGAGGTAATTTATTGAAAAGTCTCATGCAAACATACTTGGCTCCCCTCTCTGTTACTGACAGCCTATGAATAGGGTACACAAAGTCGCAACTTCTACTATTGTAGGAATGTGAGGCTAAATTTTGCCTGAAATATTCTCGGTTTTTAAAAACAAACATGATACATTCCTCAATATGTACTGCAGCAAGAGTTAACAATTCACTATCTTTGAAAAATCCCCTACAAGATGCTCTATAGCTGAGTTTGTTGATTATTCTTATTGCCCTTTTCTGTGTTTTAAAAACTTTATCTGACACCTTAACACTACCGTAAAAAATAACTCCATATCTCAGAAGTGATTCAAAATTTGAGAAATAAATCGTTTTCAAACCACATTTATTCAAATACTGTGACATCACCCTCAAAGTATAACACACCGAATTTAATTTCTTGTTGAGTTCATTTATGTGAACTTCCCATGATAAAGTTTCATCCATTGTCATTCCCAGTAACCCTGCATGATTACTCACATCAATCTGTACCCCACTTAAGTTAATTTGATCTGGATAATCGAAATTATTTCTGATTGTTTTAAAAAAAATGCAATTTGTTTTATTGTGGTTCAATAGAAGCCCCTCATTTGAAATCCAAGTTGATAAAGCTTCAAAAGTACTATTTAAATTAACAACTAAGGTATTCTGGTCTTTTGCAGACACCAAAATATTTTTATCATCTGCGTAATCACAAAAAAAACAGCTTAAATTAGTGACAGAAACTGGGGCATCATTTATATAAATAATGAACAGAATTGGACCAACTATACTACCCTGTTGTATGCCCATTCCAACGGATTCTTGATTAGATTTGTGAGAGATTCCTTTCTTCGTAATTATCGTTTGTTGAACTCTTCCTGACAGATACGACTTCAGCCATGCAAACACAACGCCAGTAACACCATACCTCTCCAGTTTTTTTAACAAAACTTTGTGATTAACACAATCGTATGCTTTAGTGAGGTCCAAAAATAGTCCTATAACATGGTTTTTCTCCTCCAATGCTTGTAATATTCTTTCCGTGAATTCAAAAATGGCAGTGTGTGTTCCTCTCCCTTTCAAATATGCATGCTGGCTTTTGTACAACATATCATTAGCTACAAAGTACTCCATTAATCTGCTGCTTATACATTTCTCAAATACTTTCGAAAAGCTGGGCAGTAAACTTATTGGCCTATAATTTCCTACTTCTGAAACATTTCCTTTTTTATGTAAAGGTTTGACGGTTGCTAATTTTAATGCATCTGGAAATATTCCTGATTTGAATGATGACCTTATTGCATATGTTAACGGTGTACTGATTTCATGAATGCAAAATTTTATGAGTGATGTTGGAATCTCATCATAGCCACTGCTGTGTTTGTTTTTGAGGCTTTTCACTGAAACTATTATTTCTTCCTCTGTTATTGATTTGAAGTACATTGACTTATCTGCTTGTTCAAAATAAGGAATATGATTTTCTTCAACGGAATTTGGCACCATGTTCGTTACAGAATTTAAAAAATGTTGGTTGAATCTGTTTGCAATTTCTTCTCCCTCTCCCTCCACCTGTATATCTCTGGGAGCATCGGATCCTGTCTTTATGCTATTTATTATAGACCATATAGTTCTAGATTTGTTATCTGATTGCTCTATTTTTTGCTGGTAATATTTAGCTTTCTTCCCTGCTAACATTTTCTCATATACGATTTTTGCATCCTTATACTGCTGCATGAAAGCTTCATTTACAGAGCTAACAACATATAGAATGTCCAATCGTCTTTTACATTCTTGAATGTCGGGATCAATCATATTCTGTTTTGAGGGCTTTTTCCCCAGTTTTATCTTCTTCATTGGAAAGCTAATGTTAAAGCAGTGCAGAAAGATACTGTAAAAGCCATCCCAAACTTCATTTGCATCAGTCTGCATGTATACTTTGGACCAATCTGCGCCACTTAGCCTGATTTTGAAATCTGCCTTATTACATTCATTGAATATTCTCCTATGAACGAAATCATTTATTTTCAGACAAGGGTAACTGACACTTTGTGCTGTGTGATCAGAAATCTGATTCTCATGGACCTTAACCACATAATCTTTCTCTCCGTTTACAAAGATGTTATCAATGAGAGATTTTGATGTGTTCGTAATTCTGGTATAAACATCAATAAGTGGATAGAGATTGTACGAGCTCAACAGGGAAAATAGAAGATCTTTATTCCTATTTTTATCATTCTTGTGCATGTGGATATTGAAATCACCTAACAGGACAATATGACCCATGAAGGAAACTAGACTCATCAGAATCCTTTCCAAACAACTAAGAAATTCCCCCACAACTCCTCCAGGAGTGTACAGACACAGGATGATGGTTTTCTCGCTATTTATATCCAATTCGCATGCACTGCACTCACAGATTCCCAATTTTGATAGTTCTTTAATTTTCGAAAGTCTCTTGAAATTAACACCACTTCTCACAAAAACAGCTGAACCTCCATGTTGGTTTTCGCCTGTACGGCATACAGCTTCAGCCAGGCAGAAATCAGCAATGCCATAATTTATTAACTGGGTTTCAGTCTTCCAGTGTTCCGTAACACACAAAACTATACAGTCCGGGAAACCCTGTAGGAACCCTTCTAATCTGTTAACACAGTTTCCAATTGATTGCACATTTTGGTGAATTATAGTTGTTTTATCTACCACAGATGTTTTTTCTTCTTGTTGTTTATTTGACTGTGAGTTTGACTGTTTTATAAAAAACTGGCACCTTCTTGCAGTAGGTCTTTGTGTTTTGTAAAATCAAAACGTTTTATGCCAACTCCGGAAGGCCAAAACTCAGGATTGTAAAGCTCGTCCTTTCTCCCAAGTGGGGCTGACAAAACAAATCTCTTGAGTCGATTTTCCTCTGAGGGAATTTCCTTTACCATTATTTCTACTTCTTGAAATCCTTCCTTGTTAGATACATATTCTGAAATAGTTTCAGTTGTTGTATTTCTTTTCACTCTGTAAATGTACAACCATACTTTCCTTTCTTGACCTGCGAAACCTTTGCTTTGTTTTCCTGTTCCAATGTTTTTTCTGGATTGTTTGAATTTCTTTCTGTACCTCATTTCAGTAAAATCATCGTTGTTTGTTATTTGTTGACTAGAGTAATTGTTTTCATTTGTTTGTAATGTTTGTTTACTCCTGTTATCAATGACATTGAGGAGGTTAGTGTTTCGACCTGTTTTCTGTTCTTTCGGAATTATTTCTGTACTGCGATTTGAATGCACCGCCACCTTTCGGGCATTTTTGGAGACAGCTCCAGAGTACGTAGCGGACTCTGCTTCGCCCGTATTTGCTACTTCTACTGGTATATTGATCAATGTTTTCTGCGTATTGTTTACTTCTGTTTTTTCCACACTGTTTTTTTGCTCCAATAATTGAATTTTCTCGATGAGAAGACTATTATTTTGTTTCAAAATATTATTTTTGTCTCTCGATTCATCCAATAATTCCTGGAGGTATTTCACTCGAAGAATGAGAGCTTCTGTTGTATCTCCACTTGATTTGAAGTTATCTTGTAGATCGACACCTTCACAACACAGGATTTTGTTGCCACTTAAATGTTTGATTTTCGCGTTTCTTCTTGCACACGCTTTATGAAAAATTGAGAAGCACCGAATGCATACTTTCACTTTACAGTTTTTCGTTGCACAACACTTCATAAATTGTCCATCACAATCATCTCTATCAGAAACATCCGATAGTACGTCTTCATCGTCCGCCATTTTTCAGATTTCTATACTATCAGTAAAGGACGGAACATTCGTATCAATCATCATTTATATATGGATGATCTGAAGCTGTATGCTGCTAACCCGGACCAACTAAAGCGGCAATTGGAGATAGTGTCTTCGTTCAGCGATTCCATCAGAATGCAGATGGGGGTGGACAAATGCGCAGTGCTCGATGTGAAAAGAGGAAAAATTCAGAACACAGAACATGGAACAACATTGATGAATAACACCACAATTCCCGCTTTGAATAAGAATGAATCCTACAAATACCTGGGGATAAAGCAAGCGCTGGACATCAAGACATCAGAAATGAAGGTGCTGTTCAAAGAGAAACTATATAAGAGAGTTAGTCTTTTGCTAAAATCGAAACTCAACTCGAGGTCTCTGTTCACTGCTATTAATATCTGGGCTATACCGAGCATAGCCTACTCCTTCGGCGTTTTGACCTGGTCGGTAACGGAACTTCGAGAAATAGATAGAGCCTTAAGAGTCCTACTCACAAAATATGGTGTGCACCATCCTCACTCGTCGACCATACGGCTATATCTTCCACGACAACAGGGAGGTCGAGGACTACTTAACCTAGAGACCATGCATGATGAAGCTGTGGAGGCGCTAAGAAAATACTTCTTCAAAAAAAACTCACCTTTATTTCTGGCCATCCGTGAAGCAGATGAAAAATCCTCGGCGCTAAAACTGTCGGAGCCAGAGCTGAGAAATTCTAGGCGTTCGATGGAGGAGTTGATCAATGATTGGAACGCCAAAGCTCTGCATGGCCGATACCCTGGACACCTGAAAAGAGAAGATGTGGATAAAGTGGAATCGCTTACCTACTTGCGTGCGGGATACCTTTTTCCTGAAACTGAGGGGCGGCTCATGGCAATCCAGGACCAAGTCATGCCAACTAGATCGTACCTCAAGCATATCGCAAAGCGGAACATCCCCACGGACCGATGTCGAAAATGCTCCCAAGCACCTGAATCTATCCAGCACATTACGTCATCGTGCTCGATATTGGCCCCAAGGGATTACCTTGACAGGCACAACGCCATGGCTAAAATCTATCACCAGCAGATGGCACTGAAACTAGGTCTACTCCAGCAAGAAGTCCCGCAACATCTTTACCAACCAAAAACGCTTCTTCAGAACAATCGGTACAAACCATACTGGGACGCGACACAAATAACAGATAGAGGTGTCGCGCACAACAGACCAGACTTGACCCTTTTTGACTTGGAAAGGGAAACCTGCTTCCTCCTGGATGTCTCCATTCCGGCCGATGATAACATCTCTAAGGCATACACTGAAAAAATAACCAAGTATGCTGATCTAGCTTTCCAGCTTCGTGAACTCCATAGCCTGAAATCAATCAGTATTATGCCTCTGATAGTCTCGGTTAATGGGTTGGTTGAGCGGCACTTACTGGAGAACACACGAAGATTGAGCTTGGACCGTGATATCATCTCCACCTCGCAGAAACAGGTCATGCTGGGCACCGCTAGAATTGTTCGAAAGTTCTTGCAGGGTCCGTAGCCACAACACTTGCCTTGACAAACTGTCCGGCAGATGTTCGAAAACCCGTTGAAAATACGGTGCGGTAAAAAAAAAAAAAAAAAAAACAGAATCTGGAACACAACTTTTCTAACTCACTTCACTAAAATAGAAAAATTAACCGGTAATTAATGTAGAAATCGAAGTTTTCCATATACTAACCTACTAAACTAACCAACCCACTCCCGTTAATGCTGTTTCTGCCGCAAGGTGGCTTGTGAGATGAACTTGAATCGCTAATGAAAAGGAGATTGAACCACACAAAATTCATTATAGAAAAAGATATTTTTTCTGTGCCGAAATTCAAATTTTAAATCTTCTTATTCTATGACTTAAGCAGAGGTTAAGGAGGTTATATGTATGGTAAAGTAAAAATAAAAATTATAATGTTTAAATAATCAAAAAAGGGTATGAGCAGCGTTATATTAAAACGGGTTTGCAGTTGAATTTTTGTGACATTTGTAAAATAAGAACTCAGGTACTTAATTTTCACATTTTATTTGTGTATATTGATATATCGCCTGTAACAATTTGCACATTTCAAAATGTGTAATCGAAATAATTTCAAATTGCTATTGAATGTTTATATCGATTCATTCACGTATCATTAATTTCCCTGCGCCTCCGAAATCAAGATGGTTCCCCGGGATCTTCGTAATATTGTCGCATACCTACTGTGGGCAAATCTGTTAGTTCTTTGTTATTTATTTTTAACTCCGTTTTAAGCCGATTATTTCAACGATGCAATAGGTTTATGTTGATATAATCGGGCATTAATAATAGTTGAATTTTTTCTTCGATAAAACGAAGGTAAAATAGTTCTAAAGCTTGAACTAGTCCTCTTATTTCTATTTTGTGAAAAATTGTCGAAATCAAGAACAAAATCCTGATTCGAAACAATTTAATTCCAGAATGCAGATCTTCGTCAAAACTTTGACCGGTAAAAACATCACCTTGGAGGTTGAACCCTCTGACACCATCGAGAATGTGAAAGCTAAAATACAAGATAAAGAAGGAATCCCACCAGATCAACAGAGATTGATCTTCGCTGGCAAACAACTGGAGGATGGTCGTACTCTATCTGATTACAACATTCAGAAAGAATCCACCCTTCACTTGGTACTTCGACTTAGAGGTGGTACGCAAGTCTTCACCAAAACCTTGAATGGAAAAACCATCACATTGGAGGTTGAGCCATTTGACAACATCGAAAACTTCAAGGCTAAAATTCAAGATAATGAAGGGATCTTGGCTGACAAGCAATTCATGGAGAATATGGTGGATTCGATCCTCCTTTCTACTAGGACACCAAAAAAAAATGTTTACGAGATATTGGAATATATAATGGATGTATATCCATTGCTGCTTGAAAAAACCCTCGACAATATTCTAAGATATTGTATTTTTACAGAGAATTCCGATTTTCAACAAAATTATAGTAGATTTGTCATGAAAATCTTTGAAACACATGAGAAACTTTCCAGAATTCACAAGTTGATTTCTAAAATGTTAAATGTTATTGAGTCTATTGACCAAAGAAATTTCAATGCTGATAGGGTACTACCTGATGAAGTACTCCACTATTTTGCCAAATGCGCAGCAAGGATGCCTAGTAAGCAATATATGAATTTGTTCAAAACATTTATATTCTATCTGAACTCAACTATTGTAAGTTTTGCGAGGTGCAATGATGGTGAGTAAAAATAATTTTGTATTTAACAGTTTATGATCTGCCCATCTCTAATTTTTGTTCCGAAAAACCTTTGATATGTTTATTTAAGTATTGTGTTTATTAAGAATATTTTAATTGAATATTTTTTAGATACACATAATAGTTTTATTGAATTATTGTGTAAGTTCATGTCCTGGCTATTGAGAATTCATAAAATGGATGAAAACTCTACCACACCAACTATTATGAAAAACTTCAACCTAAGCATGGCAGAAGTAAAAAGTATTTTGAATAAACTAGGTGGTGCACTCCTTGAAAGAGAACATGTAAGTTTGTTACCCAGATCTCTTAATCACCTTCCAAGACAAAATATTTCATTATGATTTTAATTTTTCAGGATCAGTTACTGGTAAGAGCTTTTCTGAAGCTCTCATTTGATTGGTCTGATAGGTATACGAAGTTCCATCATTACAATTCTGGATTTTTAGAAGAACAAGAATTATTTCACGATATAAACCATCCAAATTATCTGTTTTCTTTCCTAACCAACGAACAGTGGACTTTATTGTCACAAAGAATAATGAATTTTGGAGAATTTGACTGCAAGCATCTACAGGTAATTATTTCCTTGTGTCAGGATGAATTATACATTCTTCAAGAATGTTAGTTCCTTATATTTGATTTATTTCATGAATATTAAAGATAGGTAGGTATTCATTTCGAATGTTTCCATTTTTCTAGTTATAACAACTTTATTAATCCCTAAAAACGTTTTCGCAGCTCAAAATTACCATAAAAAAATTAATGGCAATGGAACTATTTGGAAATGAAATGGATGAAAGTACACAACGTGAAGCGATTCAACTAATATCCTTGAATCTAGAGAATTCTTGGGAATATATAGTTTCTGAGAAGTTTATAAAAAAACATTTCATCCATAAGTTGGATTCAGATCTGATTAAAATCATATGTGTTCATATACTGAGCTCAATTAGTGATAAACCTGACATTTTGAAACTAATTGATGATTCAGTAATTTTGTGCAATACTATGAGCTTAGTTCTACTCAAAAAAATTTCCATTATTTTATCGAAAGAAAAATCATATTCTTTACTGAAGAAACTTCTATCAACTGTCAATGAAGAAAATTTGAACTCTGAATCTGATGAAAATTATTTCAGAAGACTAAGGGAAGTATATGAAGAAGATCTTTGGATTGATTGTGAAATCATCAATCATGAATTGGAAAATAAAATTCAAATCTACTCACTTCATTTAATGAAATTGCCGATTATTTATTTGTCCCCTAAAGTGTCTTCATTAATTATAATAGGTCTCTTTTCAATGCATAAATATTTTTGGGACAGGGACAGTAAATTTAAGAATATTTTGGAAAACTGGATAAAAGGTAAGTTCTGTAATTTTTCCAAGTGGGGATTATTGTTGAAAATATTTCATTTTAGATTTAATTCAAGAGGTCAGAATTGATTTGATGCAACTATTCAATCCAGATTCACTGGTTAGAAATCTGACGACAAATTTCAATGAAAGAAGGGAATTAGTTATTGCCTTATCTGAAAAATGCTATAAAACTGAGGAATCTTTCAGAGTTCTTGCTGCTGGTGTTGATTATTTATTGAAACATACTGAAAATCCACAATATGCCCTACTGTTCCTCAAATGTTTGAGAAAAGTAAGTATTGGACATCTTCATTCATACTTCTGCAATGAAATATCAGCAAAAATAAAGATTTAAAGGCTGAAGGACCTCAGGTCAATGGCCGTGAATAAACTTTTCTTCTTTTAAAGATTTAACAAAATAAATACAGTCTCAATAGAAATTCATTGATTCACTGATTTTATTTTGAAGATTTTGCCCATTAATTTTTCTTGATGTGTACATTATAATGTAATCAAATTGCTTGTCTTAAAACATGATACATTTGAATTATTTCTATTTACCCATGAATGAATATTTCCAGGTAAAAAAATCTAAAAGCTGTGCTGAATTCAAGTTATTTTGTTCTGAACTCAAAGATCAAATTATCAAAGTCAACTATGAGTTGGTTATTAATAAAGAGGCCAATCTTTCGTTGATTCAATCTTATGTCTGCTGTTTAAAACATTGGATAATCCTTGATGGAAAACATCAGGAACAAGAAAAGCTGGTGGAAAAATTGGAAGACTATTTGAGTATAATTTTTAAGGCAGAAAGTGATGTTCTCCCAGAAGGAAGTACAGAGTTATTTTGTACCGTGTTATCCAATAAACATATTTTCAAAACTTCCCCAGAATTGCCTTTAAAGATATGGGCACACTGCAAAATGAGAAAAGTGGTTTCATGTGAAACACAAGATTTTTCGCAACTTTTTCACTCAATTTTTGAACATATTCCAAATAATAAATTCGAAGTAGCATCATCTGATCTTATGAATATGACGGTGAGTTAAACAAAAGTGAAGATTTTTTGTTAATGCTTGAAGAAACATGAATTTGTTTAATTATTTTAATATTTTGTTTCAGGTTGAAGCTATCAGAGCCAGAAATTATCCACAGCTTTTCAAGCACCTCAATACATGTACCTTCATATTGAATTCTTCTCTCAACACTTACAAGTTTGAAATGTACCAAAAAATTCTGGAAAAGCTATTAATTGAATTGTTTGACCTCAAAGAAAATATTCCTTTTGATCAGGATGTTTTCAAAGAAATTATGCAGTTCGAAGTTGCTGTTATTAACAGAGAATTGGTAAGTATTTTCATAATTCCATGGTAAAACAAACTTTCTGGATTCATTTTTCATGTGTGATCAAATTGAGTTGATCTTTGTTTTCACCTGATTAATTATTCTTGCAGCTCATATTGTCTCCAGGTATAATGAGCATGTTGCTTATTAGCCCATATACCTTGCTGAAAAAGGGCTCTGACTTTTACCAGAAGTTCAACACATGTATAACTTATTTGGAGTGTTTGCTGAAGCACAGAAGTCCAATGATAATGGACAGAATTTCAGCTTACTTGAAAAACTTCAGATGCTTATTATGGGCTCTGTGCAAAAAATGCGGTGAAGTGGAAAGTAACAACTCTAGATTACATATTGATGATTTAGCAGATTGTGCTCATCAGTTGGAAAAATTAATTAGACATTTAGTTACTTTCAAGAAGGATATGGCCAGGATTGCTTGTTATCTTATTGCTGATATCCTCCACCAGTATGAGACTTACACTTTATTCCCAAGTGTGAAGGTAAGAATAAGAATCAAATAATGTCCGGCTACATATTTCCATCAAAATAATAAAATTAAATTTGGTTACTCAATGCGATATATTTTGGTAATGCAATAAGAAATTCTATAATATTATCAATAATGCCCTTGCACAAATTGGACTATTAGGCAATCCAAATCACGTGATTATTCCACCACTGTTAACCTCCAAACGTATCTGACAGGTCGCTGGTTTGCGATAAATATAAGGAATTTTATTATTTTATGAGTGAACGAGTGAGTTTTTATGATTTATGATATCAAAAAATATCCTGAAGCAACACAGAGGAAGAAATTTTCACTCAATCATATAATCACAACTTTATACCTTTATTGGGAGCCCACAGAGATTGTAGAGAAAGTGTAGGAGAAAATTTATCATAGCACTGCAACCTGTAACTTCTTAATCCTTTTATAAGATATAAAATTTTAATATTCATCAGTTCTACATTTAACATGAACTGAATACTGCTTATTTCATTGTCTACGAAGAAATATTTACTCTAGATTCTTATCTTTGATTTTGTCATGTCTTGATGACCGCTGATCAAATTTCCCTTCGTTTCCTGGTAAGTCACTTAATATGTGGATAATACACCAAGTTAAACACGCTGGGTGTTCGAAATTATTCCAGAAAATCCTCTTAATTTGAACGACTTGCACATACAACTTTGGCACACTTTTATGGCATTTTTTTTTATTGAAAATGCACTTAATTTCAATATTTTTCACTAGTCTACTATTAACAAGAGTAAGATTGACTAGGAATATCAAGAAAATTTCCATATAAAACAATGTTTCAAGCAAATACACGATTTTAATGTCTACATGAACAAAGCTAAATTCTCATTGATTGACCACCAGCACTAACCTAAAAAATTTAGTTGGATTGCCTTCAGAAAACAATGGCTGCGTGTCCTATCCATTTGTAACTGTTTGTGTGACTTTCAGGCAACAATGAGTAAAGTTCTAATATTTTTTAGGTCCATCTTAACAATTGTATGTACAGCCTAATATCTTTGTGTGACAAACATTCAGTTTCATACCTACTAAGGATTTTGAGCAATGCATCTACAGAATTATTCAAGAGGGTGTATGCTGATTACAAAAAATTCCATAGATTTACTGGAAAAGTTTGATATTTCTTTAAGAAAGACTGTGCTATTGCCTTGATGGTTAACGAATATGTAAATATTAAAAGAAATAAGTTTTTTATGATTTTGTTTTTTCAACTCAAAAACAACTGACTAAACATTGCTTCAGACTATCCTCTTGAGAACTGAATATTGGTAGTTTATTATATTCAATTTTGTCAAGCCTTGATGACTGAAGGCCATATCTCCCCAGTAGCATAACGAATTTCGACCGGGCCCCCCCGCACGGCGGGGTCTGTGGGGGGTATGTTACGCCACTGTATATCCCTTTGTTTCCTACTTCCTAGACACTTGACATGTGGATAATACACAAAGTTACTCACAGTGGATGCTCCAAAAGAAGAAAATCGTCTTGAACGACTTGCACATGCGACTCCAATACACATTTACGGCATTTTTTTTTTAAAGCAGTAATTTGAATAATTTTGACTGATTTGATTGATTGAAAATACCAAAAAAACTTTCACTTAAAGCAATTTTTCAAGCAGATGTAAGTTTTTAATATCTTCATGAAGAGAGATAAATTCCATTGTTTGACCACCAGAAAATATTTGGCAGGTTGTTGAAATACATGCAGCAGTTTTTCATGAAGTATCCAACTCCATGGTGCCAGTTTTCTCCGCTTTGGGGGAGTTCAAACAGTGAAGCTGGTGCAGAGAAGCAAGAAAGAAAGTATCCAACTATTTATTAAGGAAAATTTGCAGTTTCCTCACTTACTACTATATTGAGAGATAGACAAGAAATAATAATCTCTATATTGATTAAGATTTAATTAACTTTAAGCAGCGACTAATTCCTTTCTATTCCATATTGATAAATCACTTCTTAAAAAGAGTATACAAAGTATCCACAGACATTCCCACTGCGACTGTTATCAACGCAAGAGTGGCTCCTAACAGAAGCCTGTCTGGTAAACCTCCTTTCAAATAGACTGGTGTTCCATCAGGAATCTGAAATATTCATATAATTACGAATGTAAAAATTAATTATATTTCAGTGCTGTTCTGAATTTATATCTGCAGAAAATAAATCTGAAATTTTTAAGTGTAGTATAGACAACACTCTGTAGTGTGCATCATCAATCACAGTTCTTAGTTATATCCCAACAGCCTTCTTTAGAAGGCTTTGACAACAGATTCAAGTGATATTTCCAAATAATTGAAACTGACCTGGAAATGCTCTTGCAATTTCTTTAGCTTTTGTCTTCTGGCAAACAGTTGCTCTTCCGTTGCACATACTATATTGGATTTATGGAATTGTCTCACAGCGTGTCGGGTAATAGGTATAAGATTCTGAAAAAAAAAAATTACGTAATAATTTTCGAATAGAACGAAACGTTTACAATAAGTGTAGTTAAATAAATATGTCCAAAATTAATTATTAATCGAATTTATTATTACCTTAACACTATTCATTTTGTCTTGAAAATTGCGAAAAATATCAATCTAGCAACCCAAGAATGTTCTCAGCATAAAATCTCTTTGATAAAATCACAGACCATTATCTGTGATAAAATGGAGAATCAAGCACAGAAAATCGATTCTTGTTAATCACAGACTAAGAAAAAAGAATTCTTTCTGTGACCGAAATTAAAAATTTCTCATTCTATGATTTTATGTTTACTTCAATCTATTTTTGGTTAAAATTTTCTGTAGTTGAGCTGGATGGCCGGATGGCGCAATTTTAACAATTTGTAAACTCATATTCGAATTTTACTCCAACATAGATGAGATCAGTGATTCATATATTATAGGAGTGTTAGAAATCAATTTGAAAAGAACATGAAACTTCCTTGCACATTAACAATACTCGATAGGAGCTTATCATCGAATAGCAGAAAATCTAATAAACCAGTGAATTCTACAATTGCTATTTGTAAGCATCCAAAAGTAGATAAGCATTGCTTACTTGTATTCAATGCAAAAAATTCAAATGGAACCAAATATGATGTGAACGGTAACATTCAAAAAGTTCATACAAAATTTTTGAATGAGGGTAAAGTTACTATACAGTTCAAAAATCCTCCTCATGATTTCTTTGTTCAGGCCACAGTTATTTTGTTGAAATCATTTCTCAGTATAGTTCATAGCATTGTAACAGGAACTTGCAACCCAAAGGATTCAAAGAGTCTGAGTATGTCAGTTAGTGTTACTGCTAAACCTGCACCAGTAAAGTTAATTATTAGAAGTAGATCAGAATATCCTTCTAAAGGATTCCCACCAACTTTGGAACACTTAACAATAGAAGGAATAAGAAGATGCAGTCTAGATTTGGGAATAATGAGACTAACAAAACTTAAAACATTAAATATAAGTGATAATGAAATATCGAAAATCCCAGAGGAGTTTAGACTCATGAAATGTTTGAGAGAGCTTGACATTTCTAAGAATCAGTTTCATCAAAGCTCCCCTAAAGATTGGGGATGGCTAAGTGGAAATCTGTGTGAAAGCCTAGTCTCTTTAAATATGGCTGGGAATAAATTGAAATTTTTGCCAGTATCTATAATAAAATTGAAATTTCTTAATTACTTAGATGTAAGTGATAATGAATTGAGGGAGATTCCTAATGGTATTGGATGTTTAAGAAATTTGAAGTCGCTCAAGATTAAAAATAATTTAATTGACAAATTACCAGGAAGTGTGAAATGTTTACAACTCTTACAATTGGATGCATCAGATAATAAATTTGGATCTGCATACGAGGAATCTTCTATCAACCAAATGAAAATCATAAAGACGAATATGTCTTTGAAAGATTTGGCAGCAGAAAAGGTTCTGAGAATGGAATTCAAGTATGATGCATCAATTATTCCAGCAACTCTAGTACATTATCTCGACCTGAATGCTAAATATTGCCTTTGTGGAAATCCATGCTTCAAAGTTTTCTCATATAAATGTATAAATATGAATTTGGGTAGTGTTGCTATTTCAGTTACTACAAAGCCTACAGAGAGTTCCACTATCAAAATTGACTGTTTTTTTTGTTCCTTCAAATGTGCCAGAATTTATGTGAATAGAGTGCCTTTTGTCAGATAGGACGCGGTGGACCTCAATTAAGCTGATTCTTATGTGGTTATTTTTTAATTAATTTCAAAGAGATTTCTGGCTGCTTGAGGTTGTTGAATTTTGTAGGTAATCATTGGATTTGGGAGAATGTTTCAAAAGTCAGTTTTCAGATGGATATTTTCAAATATTAACTAATTTTGAGTGAAGTAGTGGTTCCACTCCATCTATCTTCATTTCGGATATTTCTTTTTTCATTTTTATATAAATTTTGTGTAAATTGTACTTTTTCATGAAAACGAAATTATCTGAGACTTTTTGAAAATACAATTTGGATTCCAGTAATTTTTACTCTTGTATATAATCTGGTAACAGAAACTCTAAATTCATTATTTAATTTTTTTTTGTTTAAACAGCAATATTTACATTTTTTCAATTCTAGATGTCGAATATATCAGTTGTGAGATGCATGCAACTGTTCATGTTGTAAAATGTTGATAATATGCGGATTATATTTAGCAAAATAAATTCAAGTGTTTGCAGTGGCAATAGACTATGGATAATGTAATGCTATAGTGCTGTATACTTTTATCTGAAGGAAATGTGATATGTAAGTACAACATATTTATGTTATAAATAATTTTGTCACTATTGATGAGTGATTTTTATCAGAGTGTTCTGCTGATTCTAGAAATCTTCGTTGGCGTTGATTTTTAAGAGCACACTTAGTTCAATCGGGACATTCTGACAGAAAACTGTGGTTATCTTGTATATTGATTAGTTTTAATATTTAAAATTTGTCACTACTGTAGCTTTCTTGTATGTAATGATTTATTTATTTCAAACCAGTGCCTTTTTATATGAATTTAGTATTTCTTTCATTTAAGAAAAAAAGACTTGATCATGATAAATACAAATTACGATTTTGATACTGTATATATAAGATGATGTTGCTTAAATAACGATTTCTATGTGATTTTATATTCTTCTCTTCATATTGAATTACTATTCAAATCGAATACAAAAGGTTTTGAACACTATTTTCTTGTTCTTTTTTCTTGCATCTTTGCAAGGTTACCTTTCATTATACAATGATTCATACTACTCTAGTAGGTACATACTTGTCTCGAAATTATTTTACTCAAAAATTGTTGAATTTTATTTTGGTGATCATTCCATCGATTCCAATCGATTTGTCTCACCAAGTGAATTTCTGCTGCAATGAAATGTTTGAATCTGCAACCCACATAATATTCAATCTTGAGAAAACAGTTGTCGGATAATGAAAAATTCAGAACATGTCTTTTAATCTATATTAAGCTTTAAGTAATAACAAATATGGATTTTCGATATATTTCTTGACTGAATTGATGAATTTAGCCATAGTGACACCATCGATTATTCGATGGTCTCCAGCACCAGTCATATATAGAACTTGCTCCGGGTATACTTGCAGATTTTCATCGAATTTAGGTACAGTTCGTATAGCTCCGATTGCGGCTATGCCCACTTGAGGTGTTGAAATTACAGGTGCTACATATACACCTCCAATAACTCCAATATTAGAAAATGTAAAAGTTCCATTCTTCAAGTCTTCAACAGCAAAGTTTCCTAGTTTCCCCTTTTCCATCAAACGACTTAACTCTTGAGCTAATTCAATAATATTTTTGTTTTGAACATCTCGTATCACTGGTACTGCTAATCCCACTTTGGTATCCATAGCAATTCCTATGTTGTGATTTTTTTTTACTTTAATACTTTCGTTTTCGATATCTAAACTAGAATTCAATAGAGGATATTCGTTAAGTGCTAAAGATATCGCTTTTACAAAGAATGGCACAAAGCTGAATTTAATACCGATATCTGAATTAGAATTCAATTCTTTCCTTAATTTCGATAACTTTGATATTTTTATCTCTTCATTGTAGTTGAAATGAGGAATACTCAGAGATGCAGTCATTGTCTGTATCATTGTTTTTTGGAAACCTCTCAATTTTATAATTTCTTCTTCAGTATCGATGTTTGCGTTAATGTCTTGATGATCTTTTTCGGTTTTATTTAGAAATCGTAATACATCTTCCTTCAATATGCGGGAGCCTTTTCCTGTACCCTTAATATTTTTCAAATTTATTTTATACTGCTTGGCTAATCTTCTTACAGAAGGAATGCATAATGAATAATCATTTTGGCTCATATTATTCACTTCTTCCTTCATGTTCTCTTCGTGTGTAATATTTTCCTTAGTTTCTTCTGGTTGATAAGGTGTTTCAGTTTCACCCTCCACTTCTATATCAATAAGTGGTTTTCCAACATACGCAGTTTGATCAACATGGTAATGGATCTTCTTCACTACACCGTCATATCGACTGGTTATGGTGACTGAAGCTTTGTCACTTTGAACTTCGCAAATATTGTCGAATTGAGATACTTTGTCCCCTTCTTTGATGAACCACTCTTTAACAGCAACTTCAGTTATGCCTTCTCCGATGTCCGATAGATTGAATGGTATTACGTTGGCGAAAACTTGAGCATTACGGTAAAAGTCCCTCAGTACAGTACTCAGGGTGAAATCGACCTGAAAATGTGAAAAACTATTTATAAGACCTGCATGATGAGAACTCACACTTAAGAGTTACCAACTCTTCACGTTCAGAAAAGTGCTCCTTTGCGGTCAAAAAAATTATTTCAGATGTCTATTCATGATTTTCACGATTTGCACCATGATAACAAAAAAGCTTAACATTTTGCGATATCTTTTTTCACATTCTATATAATTTTTCGGAAAGGCTAATCCAACTTATATGAGACTTCTACAGTTTCAAAAAGGTCTTTTCAGAGACGGGTTTAATCTTTAATCTATGATTTATATAAATCTAATATTATTAGATATATGGTTCCCCCACTTTATTCAGTTATATCGCCATCTTGAACATAGTGGAAAAAAAACTTTACGTGTTTTATCTCAAAAACAATATCCTCGTGCAGCTTTAGGGAAAAGGTTTAAAGGAAGTTTATTGAACAAATCTCATTTTCTATGATTTTATTAACGAATATATACTTAGAAATGAAGAAGTTTAACACAAAAGCTTAACAATTAGCGCGGGTGAAACCGCGAGAGCTATACTAGCTCGTTCAAAATATTAACATGTTCATTCCATCACGCAAATACAATTGCTTTACCATTATTTGAAGAATCTTTGAACAATGGCTTTACTCTGTCAATTATACCTCCTGATAAAATTTCGGATACGCCATTGGTTTTAGAATCGTAAACATCAACACATAATCTTTCTGTTTTCGACACACCAAATAATTATTATTATTATACTCTTTCAAATAATCGATAAAAATATTTTCTGAATAGAGAATGTTTAGAGAATTTTCAGAATATAAATTTGAACCGAATTTCTTACTAAGCTTTGATTGCTTATTAAATTCCAAGCACTCACCTGTTTTGAAATACAGCTAAAAATTGAATTCGTTGAATGTGTTCTACCAACAAATGCCATTATTCATAATTTTGTCCACATTTACGAACAGAAGCTACAACATACTGTTTTCTTGACAACTCGGTATATGGGACTGATAACCCCTCTCAATCTTATATTCAAATCAGTTGAGTAACAATCGAAATGTTTATTCAGAAAGTGGAGATATAAAACTCAACAATTAATGCTCATTATACATCATTCTTTCAGTTTAATGCTAGTTGCTAGAATGAAAATATTTGATAAAATTCGAATCCAGGCAACAAGAGAATCGTCTGGTTGTATTTTCAGACCTTGAGATCATTTGATTTCGCCAATAAAACGAGTTTGCAATGATTGTACTGAATATTGGCATAACAATGAGGAAATCTTTCCACAAATACATTATTAAAGAATTTTGATTGGTTCTGGTTACACGATTTAGACAAAATTTCACTTGTAGTTTGAATACACCATTCTCTTTCTAAATACAAAATTTTCTTGCGTTGGATCAGCAGGTTTGAAATAGTTAGGAAAAGAAAACTCCGATCGGCCATATTTACCTTCCTCGAAAATCTCAAGGATTTTCCGTTGGGACAGAATTGAATTCGACCAACTGGTTCGTCATCATCAGTGATCCAAACCTAAGACCATACCCGTCTCAAACTTCAGACATCGTGACGAAATTGAATATCTCGTTCATGTAGAGCGAGCGCTCAAAAACAGAACTATTAGAGAAACTTATTTTGATATATAGAGAAGGCTCATATACGTTTCTAAAAAGTTTTTCAATGAACCATTTGCGGAGAATACGGGGCCTGGGCGGAGGGGGTTCACTAGGGGAACATATCTGCATATCTGATTTCTTATAATCGGAAGATTCTTTCGGGATACTCGATCCTGTGAGTGCTTGTATCTCTTTATGCCAAATTGAAATAAATTACCATCTAACAGTCTGTTATTTTTACCAAAGAGGTGTCCCTGTTTTTACTATGGCGAAGCACGAAGAACCAGGTTTAAAGAAATTATTTATGTTAATCTATGGTTACAATCTCTATGGCTTATGACTTATAGGTTAAGTCTATTTTTGTATATTTAGGTTAGATTTTCCAAATTTAATCTGATAGAAATATGAGATGAAAAACGTGAAAAATGTTTCAGATTTTGTCCATAATTGCAGCTGCACATTTGGTGTACTGCCCTTTCACGAAGGTGGAAGAAAGTTTCAATCTCCAGGCTATGCATGATATTCTTTACCATAGATTCAATTTTTCCCAAGTAAGAAGTTCATGCTAGGAGGTAATGGAAATACGAATAAAATATATTTTTTCAGTACGACCATCACGATTTTCCTGGCGTTGTACCCAGAACATTTATAGGTCCATTGTTTGTCTCCCTTTTATCTTCTCCCCCAGTAGCAATTCTTCACCTATTGAGTCTCAATAAATTCTGGTCTCAATATATAGGTAAATACCACAGAAAAACTTCCATATTATTTTAGTTTCTAATACAAGATATTTTTATAAAATGATTTTATCCTTTTACTTCTATTTACAGTACGTGGAACCTTAGCATTATGTGTTCTCATCAGCTTCAGCATTTTATGCAAAACTCTGGAGAAATTATTTGGAAAAGTATGGCTGCAATGGTTTGTTACTATAACTGTCACCCAAAGCCACTTCATGTTTTACTTGAGTCGTCCACTTCCTAATGTTTTTGCTTTACCTTTAGGTAATTTGAAGTGTTCAATTTTAATGAGGTATATTTTTCCTATAATATTTTCAGTTTTATTGGCACTAAACAGTTGGCTGAAAAATGATGGGAAAGGTTTTATATTATTTTCTGGAGCCTCTGTTATAATATTCAGGGCAGAATTAGTTCTATTTCTGGGTATTTTGCTATTATATGACCTTTATTTTAAAAGGATTAGCATAAAACAGTGAGTATTATTGAATTTATCTTTGGAAGGAATTAATTTCATAAACCATTTCAAGATTATTCCTGACAGGAATACCTGCTGGATTAGGATTCTTAGGCTTGTCTGCTGTTATTGACTCAATATTTTGGAATAGACCTGTATGGCCAGAAGGAGAAGTTTTGTGGTTCAACACAATATTGAATAAGAGTTCAGACTATGGGGTATCCTTTTCGAATGATTTTTTCAATAAGGTGGTGTAAGGACAAAGTAACAAAGCCTACACAGAACACAACTGATTCTCCAAACTTGTACAAGGTACAAGCTCAGAAGCTTGTAGGTTTTGAGGAGACCTAGGGGTTATCAGTATAATTAATAATAATAATAAAATACTAACAATTTTTGAATTCAATAAAAAAAAATTGACAGCTGCCGAAAAAAATTTGACAGCAGCTGCCAAAGAAGTCGTTCATGGTCCCTTGAGGGGCGTTCGAGTTGACGGTCGGAATGCTCCGAGCGCACTCCACGTTTACTTTAAAGTTTTATTTCTCAAAAATAAATTCGAATTTCTGTCACAATACAATTCTTCCGTTAGGTTAGGTAAGCAATCTTTGACTTCACCGTGTTCGATTTGACAAAAGTGCTCGGGATCTCCTCTTTCTACTGTGTTCACTATTCTACTCGCTCCGCCGATCGTCAACTCAAACGCATCTTATATTACAGAAATATTGGGAATTTTTTCTGAACACAAGCATGTATAGTTGTGTAATAGTTGCGAAATTTCATCTCGATCGAATATGTAGTTTTGAATTCTCTGATCCTATGCTGAAAATTTAATGTTTATTGGTTTGAGAGTTATTGTGTTTACTGCCGGATGATCAGAATTAAATTTGATCACTTATCTGTGATCAGTGAGTGGAACCTAGGCTAGACTATTCCCGACTCAAAATTCTTAAAATACAGACATTATAACGTAATGGTAAAAATATGATTAAATAGAATGAGCTCTCAAAGATAATACCTGATAGTACTTGTATTTACTTCTTGAAGGAAACCCAGAATTGAGAGATTTTTATTGATACCCATAAACAAAAATTCATATCTGATTATTCCTAACTTTTTTCTTAACTTTGTAGTAGACTTCACCATTTTTTTGGTATTTTTACTCGGCTATCCCAAGAGGAATGGCTGCTTCTCTTCTTCTATTACCGATTGGATTGTACTTTGATGAGAGAGTCAGAAAAATTGCCTTTCCAGCTCTCCTTTTTGTGTTCCTATACTCATTCTTGCCTCACAAAGAGTTGAGATTTATAATTTATGTTTTTCCTGTTTTGAATGTACCTGTGGCAACAGCCTGTTACAGACTGTGAGTGAATTTCTTCTTTATGAATCATTTTCTGATTGAGAATTTTTAGGTGGGAGAATAGAAACAAATCATTTTTTCAGTACCTCTTATCATTAGGTGCTGCTGGTCACCTTTGTGTCAACGTCATTTTCACTTTATTTTTGTTGTGTGTTTCTGGAACGAATTATCCTGGAGGAACTGCCATTTCACATCTTCATCGCTTGGCCAGAGATGAAGTGAATGTCAGTGTCCACATATCAAATTTGGCTGCCCAGACTGGAGTGTCTAGATTCACTCAGATAAATGATAATTGGATGTAAGTTGAATGAAGGACATCATGTTTCAATTTTGTACATTGGGGTGATATGATATTTGGCACAAAATTTTTTGCCGAATGGCGATAGAATGTACCATAACTTAATCATAGCAAGAATTCATTTTTTGGTATCTAACATTCCTTTTTGAACCTAACAGCCTACTGCCAAGAATTTTTCAAATGAAAATGACATAAAACAAATAAATTTTTCTTTTATGAACATAACATCATTTACAGATATTCTAAAAAAGAAAATCTCCTGCCTGGTTGCCAAGAAATGTATGAATTTACACATATTATTGCTGAAGCAAAAAGCAAGTTTTCTCCAAATTTGAAACCATATACATTTACTCATGATATTATAGATACGATAGAAGCCTTTCATCAAGTTTCCTTCAATTACCTGACAGTACCACCTGTGAAAATAAAAATGAAGCCAGTATTGTTCATTTTGAAACGGAAATCTAATTTCAAAGATATGTTGCAAATGCGACATTTTTATGAAAATGAAGATCAGAACATTTCAGACACTGAAGAAAAATCCACTAGAGACATTAGTTCACAGAAAGAAGTGACACATTTTGCAGCTGATGCATATTCCAATGAATTGAGAACTACTTATGAAGCTTCTGATGAAAAGGTACCAGTAATTACAGAGTCATCTGAGAAGAATCCAAGTTTTGATTCTGAGATCGTTGATGTAAGTGCATTTGGAGAAATGACAGATTTGAAAACTCCGTTGGATGATAGAAGAGAGAAGGAAGAAATGTATAGAGGAGCAATTTCAAAAGAACCAAAGAAGAAAAGAGCAGGAGTTGACAATAATAAGATTAATTTGGATATTGATGATTTGAATAAGAAATCACTTCAGGATCCTGAAATTGAAGAAAGGAAATATAGTGAGGATAATATTGAAATGAAAATTGATATGCATGATGAAAAACGCGAAGATGAAAAATACGGAATTCTGGATGATGTTGAGAAAAAATTAAGAGAAATTGAGGAAACTAGAAAATTCGAAAGCAACGACAAGGATATACATATTTCAGTTGAAAATGATTTGTTGAAGGAAAATTTTGTGGAGAATGGTGCGGCAATGGTAGATACGGAAATTAGTGGTATTGGTGCTCTCAGGAAAAAAACATTTTCATCTTCTAAACCCGATGTGAAAACACTTGTGATTGATGTTTCAGAAGAAGAAAAAGAATTACTGGAACCTGAAAAGGACGAATCTAAAATTCAAAAGATGTTGGTGAAAGAGAAAGTAAATTTTTCATTGAAAAGGCACAACATCGTTTACAGGTCAAAGATCACAAATAAAGCTACATTTATTGAATCTGAAAAATCTAACGAGAATAAACAACAAGTAAAACGAAATTTAAAGAAATTAATTCAGAAATATCGTCGAAAAAAATTCGATGACGAAGTTATTGCTGATAAACATATGAGTGAAGCAAAAACAGAAATTAAAGCAAATCAAATAATAGAAGCTGAAAATACTAAACAAAGAGAAGAAGTTAGAAAGATCCAAATGCAAATAATAGAAATAATTGAGAATAATCCAAATATCGCAAATAAGGATTTGATTAAGGAGAAGTTACAGAAGACTATCATTGATGAATTAATAAAAGTAATAGATGAAAAAATATTGGAGAAAACTGGAAGACCGATTAGTGCCAAAGATAACATTAAAACCAAGAAATTGATTGAAGTCATTGAAAAAACTAAAGGGGAATCTGATACGATTTCAAATGGAGTTCTGGATGGAAGGAGGAAGAACATTGAAGTAGAAAATGTAGAGGACCATTCTAAAATTGAACATATTAAAGAGAAAAATATTGGTACAAAGCTAACCAAAGAAGATAAAATTAAAGAGGCTCAAGGAAAAATTGAGGATATAATGAATATAATTGACGATATTGTTGATACTATTGAAATTCAAAGTAGTGAATGAAAGTTATATGTGGAGTCTTATTTGTTATTGCAATAAATATTTACTTGTTTTCTTTGTCTTATTTGTGAAACTTATTTTTCGAGTTTTAGACGGATTTTCCCCATGTGATGAATTCACGACAGAAACCTATAAAAGAAATCAAATCACATTTTTGCATCTATTCTAGGCATATAAAAATATACCATCCATTGCCAAAATATGGATTCATTTCTCGTCCATTCCTGATGGTTCAAAAGAATTTTCGTTAATTTCTCCGTTTTATTCATGAAAATTTTAGCGTATTTCTCACAATTCAGTGCTAAAATTTCATTTACACTGCATCCATTGACTTGTAGTGAAGAATTTCTCATCTGCAAAAACAAAAATATCAGTTGCATGCTCAAGTCGATCGAACTCTAGTGGCATGGTTAGTTTAATCCTACATTTTATATACAGGGTGTTTCATTAGGAAACGGAAAATCCTGTACGCGGTTTCACGATTTTGCCAATTATTTCTGGGGGCCTACCACTATGGCTTGATTGATAGAAAATTATTAAAGATTTCATTTTCACATTCAAAGCAAATGAAAAGACGAAAGAAATTTCAACATTCACAGTATGGCTCGTCTTTCTAAATCACTCCATGTTATATGAATCAGTGGCAGGATTTCAGTTTGGGGGGGGGCCCAGATTTCCCATATGAGGAAAATTGAATTTTAATACTATCCTAAGCCTTCAGACTCTCAAGCAGAACTACTTTACACGAATGTAAGGTATTTCTCATATCATATCGCAACGTCAACGTGGAAACCTCTTTTATTTTACAGAATTTTTTGCAATTTCTTTCCTGTGATTATATGGTTTGGTGGGGGCCCGGCCCCCCTGGCCCCCCCTGAATACGCCACTGATATGAATGAGTCAATGGGTGGTTTTTTGGATTCTAGAATTCTTTGATGGAAGATATGCAGTCGGTTCGATCAGTTCCTCTTCAGTTATCTATGTAGTTAAGATGTGTGAACATCTATTAAGAAATCAATCGTGCTCGAATCGTTCGCGTTATTTGTGGATTAGTTGCTAAAAGTTTGCAAAATTTTAATCAGTAATTTTTCTGACTATCTTCATGAAATTTTATGGGTTTTTCACATTTACATTTTACAATTTTTCAAATATTTGCTGTCAACATGGAAAAATGAGATTTTCAATTGTTTCGGTGTTATTTGAATTTTTTCAAGATTATTTCAATATTCGAAATGATGGTTATATGACAATTATTTGTGAACTGAGAAAATAACTCGAAATTTTCAGAGCATGATTCCTCTTTTTCGTCGTTATCATTTGTTATTCATGAATGTTGATTGTTGAATGAACATTTACTGCTAAATCAGTAGATATATGCTGGGTGTCACAAAGCTGGTGATCCGAGCTTGATCAAGAATCAACTCGATTTGACAGTTCAAAAATCAGAGAATCAAGCCGTTGATCTCGGATCAGCAGTATAATTACGCTTTGTGAAACCTATCGATAGTCCGATTTTTTCGTCATCGATATCGTATTCGGAACTATTCGTATTAAGAACTATCATGATAATTAATTATAGGTATATGAAAAATAAATTTTGGAAATTTCGACACAAAGTAGATTAGGCCGATTGGGGATACCACTCAAAATAAAACGCGTCGAGCACTCTACCTACAGGATGGTGTGGAAACGAGTGCATTAACTAGCGCGTTCATATTTCCTTGGCGGAATACGTTTAAGTAGCCGAGCACTCTACCTACAGGGTGGTGTGGAAACGAGTGCATTAACTATCGCGTTCATATTTCCTTGGCGGAATACGTTCAAGTAGCCGAGCACTCTACCTACAGGGTGGTGTGGAAACGAATGCATTAACTATCGCGTTCATATTTCCTTGGCGGAATACGTTCAAGTAGACGAGCACTCTACCTACAGGGTGGTGTGAAAACGAGTGCATTGAATATCGCGGTCATATTCCCTTGGTGGAATTCGTTCAAGTAGCCGAGCACTCTAACCACAAGATGGTGTGAAAACGGGTGCATTGAATATCGCGTTTAAATTCCCTTGGTGGAATGCGGTCGAGTAGCCGAGCACTTACCCACAGGGTGGTGTGAAAACGAGTGCATTATAACTATAGCGTTCATATTCCTTTGGCGGAATTCGATCAACTGTACAATGCGGAAACAATTTGCGCCAATAATTGCGGGAAAAGTATGCCCCAATACATGCGAAAGCAACTATGCGGCAATAAATGCGGAAAAATTATGCGCCAAAAACTGAGCAACCATCAGTATGCGCCAAAAAATAGTTGGCGGTAGCGTTTTTTTTTTCAGATTTCTTCAGGTGGAAGAGGAGGTAGGTAGGTCTCAGAGAACCCTTGGCCTTTCAGATCTGAGTTGCAAGGGATTTCCTGGATGCCATTCCCAACTTTAGCCATCGATGGATCGAGAGCGACAAATCGAAAATTTAAGGCGTCAATGGCAGTGACTTTAGTTTCGGGTATATTGACAATAATGTCGGAAAGGTTCTGACGAAGAAGAAATGTCTCGGAGAAGACATGCGCCAATAAATGCGGAACAAGTATGCGCCAATTTCGACATAAAGTGGATTAGGCCTACTGGGGATAGCACTCAAAATAAAACGCGCCGAGCACTCTACCTACAGGGTGGTGTGAAAATGAGTGCATTAAATATCGCTTTATATACCCTTGGCGGAATTCGTTCAACTGAATAGTGTGGAACCAGTATGCGCCAATAATTATGTAAAGAGTATGCGCCAGTAATAATGGACGTGCCGCCCTTGTGCAGTGCACGCCTCTTGCACGCCCGCTTACAGCAGGCCTGCTCATTGCTATCGGCAATGTTTAATATGTACGTATACCTATAGCATTGTTTAAGGACAATGCCTATAGATATATATTTTGAAAATCCTTGCAAAGCATCGATTCATTAAGGAAAGATTCTTATTAAAATATTTTGATTCGCATTTGTAATCTTCCCTAATAACCGTTCGAAAATAAATATTGAAAATGGCAACATTATATTTGTAATTGTGAATGGGATATTCATACAAACCTTTTCTAATAATTTTTTGTTCCGATTCTGAAGTTCATTTATTTCTCTCGCGTTCAAAACTAATCTGGTCTTCAACCAATCAGTATATCTTTGGAAATCCTGTTCACATGTGAAGGCAGAGACATCAACTGTTGTCTCAGGATTCATTTCTTCGCGAGACATATTAAATCCTGCATTGAATGGGCTTTTTTTCGTTTCTCTATCAATAGCTTTTTCGAGACCATCGGGAAGAACAAAGGAAACTGCGACCAGAAGTTCTCTGCTTCCTTGCTCTAAAGAATCTGATGCAGGAGTTTTGAAGTTAACTGATCCCAAAAAATCTTTAATTCGATTAGGACTTACAGTTTCATCATTTAAAGTTAGCAGATTGAGGAGCTTCCAGAATTTATCAGTCTAAAATATAAGATCGAAAGGAAAAAGTAACGTTAAAAACCAACAAATGGTATAAGTAGAGTATTGCTCACGGTTTTTTCCTCCGTTTTGTTGAATTTGGCCAAACGGAAATCTTCTGTACAGAAATCCATATCGAAAAGCAAATTCAAATGGGCACAAAGGGAAGCCAGAGATTTTTTCACACCATTCATATTCCTCAATCCTCTTAATTCTATAGAAATAATTTTGATTACTGTTTGCCCTCCGTTATTAGGAATTGAATCAAGTGATGAATGAGGAAACCATTTGATTTTAACATCCAAATATACGCCATTTTATTATAGCTCTAACAAAATCCAAAAAGTATAATACAAAAGTCTATAAGTACAAGTTTTACACAATCAAGTCATTACTAAAATAAAAGGGTCAATTAACTAGGGTTTCTTGTATTGCTATTTAATATATTACAAATAGATAATTAGTGTATTCGCATAGATTCTTTAGGTCAATCTGGACACCGTTGTGCCATAGAAACTGAGGGTAACTAGCGCTTGTGAAAAATGGTGTAGCGAATTAATCATTTCAATACTTTCAACATTTTTAGTTTTGAAGTGAGTAAGTTGCTCCTATTCCTTTATTTGTGATGGATATACTCTGAATAAGTTTCTTTCTTGATATTTTTCAAACTTATCAATTCTTTCGTTTTATAGATCTCATAAAATTGATTTGAGACTTGATATGTGCAATATCAGTATATCTATAGTTTACTATTCTTTTGAGAATCTTATTATATATACGATTTACAAAAACATGAGACATATTTTTATAGTGCAAGTTTTTCTTAGAAAAGTTTCGAACCAATGCTACCTTTGCAACTATACAACACTTTTTCAAAGTATAGCCATCAATCAATAAAATCAAAGAGGCCAGGCACGGATAAAAATGAAAAGAAAAATCGAGTTCTTCGTGAACTTTGGGTATACATTTGAGAACAATCTCAGAAATTGCCCTTATAATTCATATAATATATCACAGATCTTAGTGAAACATCAACTACAACAAAATGATAATAAAGTTTTATATCATCATTGATTAGTTCATGAATTATGCTCTAATCATAAAGAAACTAATCTATCATTGATAATGAAGTTTTTTCAGATTTATTTGATACCTTACATCATACAAATACTTAGGTACTTGTTTAGTCGAATTCTGAAGCCTTTACTTATTGTTCAAACTTTACCGTACCTATATTTTTTCGCTGTTGCTTATTTTGAGCAAATTGTTTCTTTCTTTATTTCTATTTGTGTCTTTTATGCATTCTCTATTCTAATATTTCATTCACTTCGAATAATTGCTGACCTGTACTCAATAGCTTTTTACTTACGTAGCACTTCTAGATATTCTATTGTGGCTCTTCTATTGCTATAATTTTTGACCCTAGGGTTTCGTAAAGAGATAAATATGATATGGTTCAATACTTGATATTTCTTTTGGATCTCATGTCACTTTCGAAGTTCTGTCACATTCTCAATACGGCGATTTTTCACGGAAGAAAACGAGTGATAATAGTTTTCCAGCCATATGGGAACTTTTTTCAGTCTCAATATTTGTGGTAGCACCACAAAAGCTGAAAAATGCATTGATCGATTAATATTATGACTTGTTTTGTTAAGTGAAGTCGCAATTTTCTTCCCTTGAAAGTATAATATTATAATTGACTGTATATTTTTCGACAATCTGAATATTATCTCTTGCTACTCAAAATCAGTCGTTCGAACAGAGTTTGAAAGAATATCATTGGATGTTTTTTGTGTGCAGTACATAGAGATCAGGAACATCCATCAATAGTGCTTTATGCAATGTAGTCCATTCAACAGACTCGAAAATATCCAGATGAATCTATTGATTTAAATTCTAAATGATATGGGTAAAACATACCAAAAAGTTCCCAGCCAGGGGTCGGGATCTGTAGATACGAAGGTGGAAAGGTTCCACTGTTTTGTTTTTAATATTTTCAAAACCAAGCGTCTCAGTGGAAAATCATATACGTGGTGAATCCAGTTGAACAACTGGTTCCAAAAACACTCTGCAAGGGGAGTCTTCAATCTCTTTTGCATTAAACAGGGGGATTTTCAATTCTGAATTATCTGGAATTCATTATACAGGGTGGCCAAGAGATTGACGTCAAAAAGAAAAAAACAGGTCCCTCGTTTCATGGGCTATTCGAATCACCCCCATATATGTTAGGCGATTTTTCACAGTTTTCGAGTTATGAATTTTTTTATGATCTCTGAGAATTTTCGACTCGACCATCTTAAAAAAGATATTGAAAAAAAGTACAAGACTTCTCTGTGAAATTCTTTTGTAACTTAATCTCCATGAATTGAACTTTTATACATAAAATAACCAGATTCGTAACTTCTATAAAAATTATGGAAATGTTGGTCTCAAGTGAAAAAGTTACGTGAATTGGATTATGATCTGAATTTTCGAATCGACATTAAAAATGTAAAAAGGCCAATTCACGGTTTCTTAGTATGCTTAAAAACTGCGCTCAACAGTCAGCTTTTAGAATCATTGTATAAAATGGTACTTACAGTTCACACTCTACTTTTGCTAGAATTAGCCTTCAAAGTCATCGAGGTGGAAAAAATCAAAGAACTACACATTTACTACAAAATTATTTTTTGCCATTTTAAGATTTTTCTGATCAAGTTATCATAGAAAATGCTGAAAATTATAAAAAAAAAGCTTTAGATGTTGGTCAAGAAAAGTTCTAGATAAAAAAAAGAAAAAGGTATGGCAATAAATCACACATCATTATGTGAATAAAAAGAAATTTATTTATCAAATTTACAGTAGGTTTTCAAAGTGGCCACCTCCAGCCTCAATACACATTCGACACCTTCTCAGAAAATTTTCTTTTAAACGCATAAAACCTGCCTTGTTCTTTCTTAGGACACGTTAGGCTTCTCTTAAATTAACCCATGCAACGTCCGTAATCACTTGAATGAACGATACCTGAACAGATAGATCGGATGCAGCGGACCAATCAAGTGGCCCCCACGTTCACCTGACCTTAATCCTATCGATTTTTTCGTTTGGGGCTATTTCAAAGAAATTGTTTACGCCCGAGAATGTTCGAGTGAAGACGAGCTTCCACTGAATTTAAAAAAAGCCGAACGTATCCTAAGAGAGAACAGGGCAGGTTTAATGCGATCAAAAGAAAATTTTCTAAGAAGGTGTAGAATGTGTATTGAGGCTAGAGGTGGCCACTTTGAAAACCTACTGTAAATTTTTTAAATAAATTTCTTTTTAATGACATAATGATGTGTGATTTATTGCCCTACCTTTTCCTTTTTTTTCATCTAGAACTTTTCTTGACCAACATCTAAAGCTAATTTTCATTGATTTTCAGCATTTTCTATCATAACTGATCGGAAAAATCTCAAAATGGCAAAAAATAATGTTGTAGTAAATGTCTAGTTCTTTGATTTTTTCCACCTCGATGACTTTTAAGGCTGCTTCTAGCAAAAGTAGAGTGTTAAGTACCATTTTTTATAAATGATTCTAAAAGCTGACTGTGGAGCGCAGTTTTCAAGCATACTAAGAAACCGTGAATTGGCCTTTTCACATTTTTAATTTCGGTTCGAAAATTCAGATCATAATCCAATTCACGTAACTTTTTCACTTGAGACCAACATTTCCATAATTCTTATCAAAGTTACGAATCTGGTTATTTTATGTAAGGAAGTACAATTCATGGAGATTAAGTTACAAAAGAATTTCACAGAGAAGTCTCGTACTTTTTTTTAAATATTTCTTTAAGGTGGTCAAGTCAAAAATTCTCAAAGTGAAAAATCGCATAACATACATGGGGGTGATTCGAATAGCCCATGACACGAGGGACCTGTTTTTTTCTTTTTGATGTCAATCTCTTGGCCACCCTGTATATCGAGTAGAATATGAAAAGGTGAAACATTTTTTACACGCAATAATTTTATCGCTAAGATGCTTAGTTTTTGAGGTATTAATAAAGAAACCTCCCAATCTGAAAGCACTATCAACAGAAGTTGAACTCCGTCCATGTACCTACGTATAGTTAAAAAAAAGAGAAGAACATTAACAATATCTCAAGTATTATATACAAGTTGAAAATCATCTTAAAAAAATCATTATAGTCTACACAGCAATATTGTACTATATTTAGTAAGTAACAACAAACTGAATGAAATATCAAGAATCCGTGCCTGTTAAACATATAAAGCACTAGTTTTCAAGGTAACATTAATTACATTGTGTCGGGTTTATACGAGAACTAACAATATGATGTCGATAAAAAATTCAAACATGTAACAGTGAACAGTTGTTGGTGAAAATTCATTTGGATCATGAAGTCCAAAAGTATATTCTTCCGTGGGTTCATGTTTCAGGATGAATGCGAGATGTCGATTATGCAACGTCCTATGATGGTAGAACCTTAGACTATACTATATATATATAGTCTAAGGGTAGAACTCAAAAAAATTGTTCTATATTATATCTACTCTCTATTGTTTTGATGTTCATAATATTATCATTACACTTTTCCATCTTATGAACTAAGTGTCATCAACGTTCTTCGCAATTATCCGGAAACACGAGAAAATGGAGTAGGTAAGTTTTCCATGAGCATGATTTGCAACAATTTGAAAGTTTCATATCATTAAATTACAATTGAGACACTCGAGCAACGTCTGAAGACTCATCGATGCCAGGGAATGATGATATTCCAAAAATAAAATGAAATTGTATAAATTAAAACGAAAACATGGCTACAAACGTTGCTCCTTGCTTCCTTCTCTCATTTGTTAATCTCTTCAATCTTTATCAGTCCATTTTTTTGGCTCGGAGTCTCTATTTCTTTAAACCGTCCCTACACTTAGACATACCACTCTTTGATATCTTTGCTATCTCTTTTCTTCGGTTTTTGCGCAAACTGAGCTTGCTTATCTCCGTTCCTCAAGGCTCCGTTCAAGTGATACTGGCTCTGATTTCCATTCGTGGAGCTCTGACTGCCCAGTAGCGCGGCGTTAGGACCCTGCTGATACCCCTTGCTATCGTCTATTTTGAATGACCTATCACTACGCGATTTGAACTTAAGGATCACTAGAATGATTAATATTACTGCTATCAAAGCTCCCGCTATGATGCCTATGATCAAAGCCACTATTTCGGAGGTTTCAGAAGTCACCCGCTCCTCCGTATGCCTAGGGTAATACTTGTTGTTGTAAATGTTGTGTGTAGGTATTTGATCCACATAAGTAATTGTCGGTTTTATGTATCTTCCAGGAGTGGTGAATGCAGTTGGGGTTGTTTCGAATTCCATCAAGGTCGTAGTTTCTCTGGTCACTTGAGATGTCGATACTGGTATGAAGTCATCCTTCCTGTCGGTGCTGATGGTGAACGACTGAATATTGGTGACAGGCCCAGCGTTGGTGGTGGGTTCTTCTGGTTTGGCGGTTGCTGCCTCCGAAGGAGTTGTTTGCGCTGTAGTTACTTCTGTGGAAACAACATTATATTTCAAGCCCAATAAAAACAGCATAAGAACTTAAAGAATTACCTGCTGTTGTTGCAGAAGTAGCATTCGTCGTTTCCTCTGTTACTTCACCTCCGCCAGACCCAGTGAAGCAATCTTCATCATCACAAGACGGTGGTGGAGCCTTGGTCTTGGTAGTCGGTGGAGGTTTGGTGGGAGGGATGTAAACTGGTGTTATGAGGTCATCATCGCCGGAACCAGATTCTGGAAGTGGCGGACATTCGTCTTCGTCATCACCGTTGCAACCTGATCCAGCACCGCTGAAAACTAGGTCGTCTTCTAGACCGGGAAAATCTGAGGCAGGTGTCTGCAAAACACGAAATTTTCAACATTTTCTCTGTTGAAGATTCATTTTCGGAAACTTGAATGTGTATTGCTCATTGTCAGTTTATTTAAAACACAGATTCTATACAGGGTCTTTCACGAGGAACCTCACCCATATTTATACGGGAAACTACTGAACGTATTTTCATGAAATTCAGCACTTATAAGTATTTCACGATGCTGATGAAATCTAAAATATTTTCAAGGCATGAGCACCTCAGGTTTTTCCAGAAATGACGTCAACTTCCGTTTTTCAAATTAGAACACCATTTTTTTATTGCAGAAATAGATTCCTTAGAAAATTTCAAGTTATTTTGATGTAACATTTTTCAGTTTTGGTTGGAAAATTCTCTCTGAGCGGGAAAATTCGAAAAAAAAATCGAAAATAGAGCTCCGCTGAAACAAGAATAACTTCGAGGTTTTTGGATGGAAAATTTTCATTTTTGGGATTTTTCAAGATGTGAGATTGATGTATCCACTTTAAAAATCGAAATCGCGATTCATGATACAGGGGGTGAAAAAATCGCTTTCAAAGTTAGGGATGACAAAATCGTGAAAAATCAATTTTTTCAAATTAGAACCCCATTTTTTTATGGCAGATATTGAATCTACGTTAAAAAATAATGTGAGTGTATGCATCACACCCTTGCCCTAAAATGGATATTTTCTGAGTTAATATCCACTCCAATCAGAGATGTTTGCGAAACTTCGTTATCTTCAGTAACGCATCTTTCGATCGCAAGCATTTCTGCCGGAGAAACAAAAGAGTAGGAGCCTAACGATCGTGTACACTTAGTTCTTGCCCTGTATACTCCAGCACCGACCGTATCGTGTTTTTAGAACCATCTGTATACCATCTAATGGTATTTATTTCGAAATTTTGGGTAGTTCATTCCTTTTCCCATTCTTCCTTTTTATGTAGCATCGTGTCAAAGTTCTTCTCAATGCTTGCACTTTTTATCATACGAGGATGTATTGATATCTAGATCTAGACCAGTTCCATGCATATCTAAACAAAATATTGCGATACCATATCAACGAACAATAACTTATTAGAAGTGTCAGTGTATAGTTCGACGTCAAAAAAGTAAACCAGAGTTTCGCAATAAATTTAATAAAAAGATGTCCACCGAAATTGTAAAAATCGAAAAATTGGAGTATCGAGTGTTGTTATATTAAATTTATACCTCTTTATTTCAAGAAAACTTCGGACTCGTTTTTGACACTTCTGTATTTTATTATAATTTTTACAACAGTCAATATATCCCATCTTAGGTAACTAGTTAATATTATATGAATTGAATATTATAAACACTCAACATCGAGCCATCATCAAGTACCTGTATTTAAAAGGGTTAAGAGCAAGGGCGGATATAGTTCTTTTTCATGGGAGGGGTAATAACAATCATGGAGGGGGTAATAACGATTGAAAACCATTAAATCAGGTACACAAACCACCTTTTCTCAGGTTTCGGATACTCATAGGGGGGGTAGTAACCCCCTCCCCGTAAATCCGCCCTTGGTTAAGAGGTAAGCAGATTTACGAAGATATGCTTAAACCCTTGGTGATCAATGTCCTTCGTGTTCGACCGTCAAACATTGGATGGCAAGCTTCAAAAAAGGTAAATTTTCCATTGAAGATGAAGACCGATCGAGAAGGCCAGTTTCTGTGTCAGTCCCCGAAAATATCGATGCAGTTCATGACATGATTTTATCAGACCGTCGAATTGGGCTAAAACGGATACCTGAAGCACTGAAGATTTCATACGAACGCGTTCATCATATAGTTCACGTCAATTTGGACATCGCGTTCGATCTGTGCTCGATTTGAAAACGATGTAGACTTCTTGAACCGAATTGTTACTATGGATGAGACTTGGGTACATTTCTACGATCCACAAACAAAGCAACAATCGATAGAATGGCGACACTCTGGTTCTCCAAGACCTAAGAAGTTTCGTGTCCAAAAATCTGCTGGAAAAGTTCTTGCTCCAGTTTTTTGGGATAGCCATTGAGTAATCTTGATTGATTTTTTGGATAAGGGTAGAACAATAACTGGGGATTACTGTTCGACATTACGGACCACTCTACGGGAAAAAAAATTAAGCGAAAAGAGGCGGAAAGCTATCCAAAGGTGTTTTGTTTTTACAGGACAACGCCCCAGTACACAGATCTCATGTTGCCATGCAAAAAAATCGGGATTTAGGGTTAGCATTACTAGAACACCCCCCTTATTCACCAAATTTGGCCCCGTCCGACTATCATCTCTTTCCTCAACTGAAAAAAGTTTAAAAGGTCGTAAATTTTCTTCCAACGAGGAGGTAATAAAAGCTGTGGAGGACTGGTTTGCAGAGCAAGAAGAAACATTTTTTTTGAAAGGTCTAGAGACGTTGCAGGTTCGCTGTTATAAATGTATTCAATTAAGAGGAGGATATGTTGAGTAATAAAATATTTTGACATTGAAATTTTGTTTGGTTCCATAGTAGGCTAAGAATTTTTCAATATATCCTCGTAACATCACTAGGTAGGTTCGCTGATGAGATGTACTAGTTCAGAGAGTACCAGGCTCTCTGACTTCCTATTCTCTCATTACCTGTACCTTCCCTAGATATTCTAATGAAAGCCTCATGGGATCTGTGATGCTCTAATCGGGCACGTTTTCATAGCTGCCTTAGCAAACCAGGGCAGATATAGCGAGGGTATTGAGAATTGACATAGATAATCATTCATTTGATATCATGCCATGGAGATATATTGACTCTGTCTAGATCATTAATTCAATTCAAATGTATTTTCGATAATATCCGGACGCAATTTGAATTCCTTCATACACACCTGCTGCATTTTCTGAAGATGATCTTGCCGCTCATGAATTCCTGTAATAAGCTGCACATCCCCACGTATCGAAATATGACTGTCCTTCTCCGCAGCCAAATCTAGTACCCTGAGACCATTGACGACCACACCAGAAACGATACCATTAAAAGGTCTCTCAATTCTCGATTTACCTTTGCTCCATTTTCCACCAATCTGAATTTGAGATTGACTGTTGAAAACCTGGAGCTGATGCCCTTGAACATTAAAAACGATTTGGTAAGCACACAGAAGGGGATAAATCTTGTGGTCTCACCTAGTGGATGGCTGGATTGAACGTTGTAGTCGTCGATTTGTAGGGTAGAGTTGTGTCCGAATCTGTGGAATCTGACGATGTGGTAGTTGTTATCGTTGACTTTCACGGAAATTTCTCCCAAGGGATGATCGTTCGTTCCAAGGTTGTACACAACGAATACATTCCCCTCCACCTTTCAAGTACGAAAATTTGATTTAAGTTCATTTAAGTTCAATTAGATCAATGATACACAGTACAGGGTGGGCAAAATTGGTGCTACATGAACTAAAACTTTTTAACCCGAGGAGATAGAGAAAAATGAGTGGCACCTTATAGTCCTCTTTTTTAGAGAAACTGATAATGCCATCAACTGCATTCCTCTATCTTCTTTTGTTTTCGAGTTATAGGCCAAAATTGAAATTTGGGCGATTTCAACTTTGGTCATTATCTCCGTTTCTGTTTATGCTAGGATGTTGAAATGAAAACATTATGCAGGCACTTTTCTGATAGCAATCCAGTGGCGTACTCTGATTTTTTTAAGAGGTTTATTTGCTGAGTTTTAACATAAAGTTGTGTTTTTCTTATGGAAACATTAGTTTGAAATAACTTAGAAAGAATCGCCATTTTTTTTCCCGTTTCAGAAATGTATCATATGTCATACATCGCCCTCAGATTCGTTAAGATATTATGAAAAATATGGTTTGTATATGGAACTCAAATTATTGAGTAAAGTAGGCTGAATAATAGAATTATGTGTCTCTACCATAGAACTTATAGTACTATAAGTTCTATGGTCTCTACGCATGGTGTAATTATTATTTCACGGTTGAATACTTGATGGTGCGATCTCTGTTCGAAACAACTGTCAGTTATTAAAATTTGAAGTCATCGTTGGCGGCATTATGGAGATATTCCAAAATTACGAAAAATATGATATGTTGAAATGTTTCATTTTAGCGAATGAGAATAGTGGGGCAGCAAGTGATTCAATTGTGAAATAATAATTACACCATGCGTAGAGACACATAATTCTATGATTCAGCCTACCCAATAATTCGAATTCCATATACAAACCATATTTTTCATAATATCTCAACGAATCTGAGGGCGATGTATAACATATGATACATTTCTGAAACGGGAAAAAAATGGCGATTCTTTCTGAGTTATTTCAAACTACTGTTTCCATAAGAAAAAACACAACTTTATGCTATAACTCAGCTAATGAACCTCTTAGAAAAAATCAGAGTACGCCACTGGATTGCTATCAGAAAACTGCCTGTATATTGTTTTTATTTCAACATCCTAGCATAAACAGAAACGGAGATAATGACCAAAGTTGAAATCGCCCAAATTTCAATTTTGGCCTATAACTCTGAAACAAAGGAAGATAGAGGAATGCAGTTTATGGCATTATCAGTTTCTCGAAAAAAGAGAACTATGAGGTGCCATTCATTTTTCTCTATCTCCTCGGGTTAAAAAGTTTTAGTTCATGTAGCACCAATTTTGCTCACCCTGTACATGACTTAGACTAGGAACATCAGTTTGCCCGAATGAAATCAACTCACTATTTCTATTTCAATGTAGTCATTGGACGTTCCACTGACAACTCTCAGGAGAACTGCGTCTGATTTTGTCGTCATGAACCCTACAGCTATAGAGTCCTCCTGCATTTCTGGTCGGTTATCTTCAGGGAAGGTATACGATATTATTCCTCTATTTGGTCCGAAGTCGTAGGAAACAGATTCTGCAAATTGAAGAAAGTTAAGAGGCTGTTGCAAACTGAAAAATATATTTTACCATCTGAACACGTTGGTCCTGTAAAGGTGGTCAGATCGCATTCGCAGGTATATGAATGCCATTGTTGTACACATAGACCACCATTTGCGCAGACATTCTGGTTGCATTTGGCCGATTGACCTGCAGATAATGGAATAGTTTGGGGATCTATCACGCTTTCTTGTATGTATCGGGTGTTTTATTTAGAATGATAGAATTTTCGATAGGGATACTTGAGATTTGAGAGAAGGTAGAGGCCATGTTGTTTCGACATTTCTGTTCAGCAAGTATTGACAAATAATCATGGAAAGACTCACGCCGCAACAACGTTTACAAATTGTTGGAATTCATTTACAAAATCATTGTTCAATTGGCCATACTCATAGAGCACTTCGTGAAATTTATGGTTTCTACAGGGTGGTCCAGATCGTAACCAAGAAATTTTAACCACGTATTCTACATCAAAAATAAGCCCTAGTTTGTCATATAAACCTATGTCGAGAAATGTTTCCTCTCCGAGATACGGGGTGTTAAAATTATAGAAAAAAAATGTTTTTTATTAATAACATTCACACTGCTTGAAATATTTTTATGAAATTTGAGACATAGGTTTTGAGCGTCAAGTACTTTTTGCATAATATCATTTCTTTTCTATTCTACCAGTAGCGTCCGTACTGCAGCGAGACTGAATATTTTCATATAAAAAAATGATACGCCACTGGTTTTTACGACAATAAAAATTACTATTCAAATCCTTATTCAATTTGGAGCAAATTCGGTCTCTTGACTTTTTGCTGTGTTCAGAGCAAATAGGAAAACTCAGTCGATAGAGGCGCCACCGTGCATTTTATCGAATATCTTCGATGACTGAACATCTTAGGAATATCTCAAAAGAACTTACATTATCTCTATAAGTTCTATGAATATCTCTCTAATTATGAATGAAATGTACAATGGCGCTCTCTATCCGAAACTCGCTGAAATATGAAATTAGTGAAAATGTGGGTAGAGCAGGAACTTTTTCCCGCTAAAATTTGAATTTGGCCATTCTCTGCCAATTCCATATTTCAAGTTGTTTTTCTGAATGAAATTATCTGTAGATTCACTTTTAATCGGACGTTGAACTATTTTCATGGGTCTTTCGTTTGAAATAAAACAGAAGCATGAGCTCATTTTCTTCTATTTTTGAAAGAAGAAAAATGAACTGTTGAAATGAAATGAATCTCAATTATTTCATTAAGAACTCCAATCCTTTCTGAGTTTACCCACAAAGTTTCAGTTCTCAAAGTGAAACCATTTTCAAATGCAACTTGAAATAAAAACACACTACATTGAACGCCCACCTTAATTTGAATGTGTTTGATTTCAATTTAAAGTTCTATCACTCTAAAAAAACACCCGATATCATAAAATTAGACCGAAATATTTCCAATAGGTATGCAAATCAGAGATTCCTCTTTAGAAACCACTATGAATAAAAAAAACTTTGAATACTACCAGCAGATCATTTTCTATAAGCTGAAGTTTATCGACAAACCGAGTAGAAACTTCAATGAAAGTTTCTGTGCAAAAAAATAGTTTCAAAGCGAAAAACGTTTCCTTTCTTCGTGTTGTCTGAACTCAACCTAATTTATGCCCACCTTCGCAACCTGCAGTAACTAAGGAACTATGCACCACAGCGTCCTCCATTATATTCGGCGATTCCCCATTGAGGTCCAAACCTGCTATGCAGCCTTCGAAGCCATGTCTTGATTTGACTTCTGTTTGGGGTAGCTGACTGTAGAGATCTTTGTGAACTCCACCAAGATACAATATACCATCGAGCTCCAAATTTCCTGTGCCAGGATTCGAAGCAACGACAATGTCATCGTCAACCATCAAGGTATGTTGTTTTGCTGAAGGTCTCCGTATACCAACAGTGTGCCAGCGGTTGTCATTGAGGTGTGACCTGCACCAAAAAAATTAATTGAGGGGGAGGACAATTAATACACATCTTCACTCCAATGTAGTGCATACTGTGAAGTTTCTGAGTGAACACAGCAGTAGCACTCAATTTTTCCATATAAAATTGCAGCTTTTGCTTCTGAGATTTTCGAAAATGATCTTCAGGCATCGTTGACAATTTGGAAAAACTTGAATACCTTGAATTATCTCTGAGAGTCACTGATCCATCGCCAACATTCACGATATAATTTATGTGACCATCTACCAATTCAACAGCAACATAATCTTCTTTCCTGCCGCCATTGAACATGATGAGTCCGTTTGCTTCTCTTGTTCTGAACATGAAATCTATATGTATGCTTGAGTATGCCCTCAGCATTGGGAGTCCAATGAAGGTGTGCTTTGATCTGAAATTTTAATTTGATTATTATTACTCCTTGATCAATAGGGTAGCCCATGAGGCTACTCTTAGATTATCTAGGGAAGGTACAGGTGATGAGAGAATTAAAAGCTAGAGAATCTGGTTCTCTCTGAACAAGTACATCTCATCAGCCTACCTAGTGATGTAGTTAGCATTCATAAGACCTTTTATACGCTGCTATGTGCGAAGAAAAAATTGGAAATTCCATTTAATGTTGAACAGAATGCTCTGAAACGACGAAAGGGGGGTAAGAACCATCAAGTGTACACCATTGTAAGTCTCCTAGTCGAAGGTGTTCCCGGCGGAAATATACATTCTGTCAAGAAAGTACCGGGAATTATCGATTTGAATCTGGCGGGGCAATGAGGCAGGTACAATTTTTTTTCCTCGGTTGGTACCACTGTCCTTAATTACTATGCCAAGCTTGAGCGGGATCTGTCAACTAGTGTGTTTGCAACAGCTGGTTAAGTCAGTCGATGTCAGAGTGCGTGCCGATTTTTACTATGGGTGATTAGGTACGTTGAGCAAAGAATTTGTTTAAAGTTTTGTGTTGCAAATGAATTTTCGTGTGCCGATGCATTGAAAATGTTGCAAAAGTCCTTTGGTGATAATGCTCTATCGAAAACTCGTGCATATCAGTGGTACAGAGCCTTCAAGGACGGTCGTGAAGTGGTCGAAGACTTGCCTCGTTCCGGACGCCCATCGACGGCTTCGACCGAAGATAACGTCGATAAAATTAAGGAAAGGGTGCTTGAAAACCGTCGTACCAGCTTGAGAGAGATAGCACATGATCTAAAGATATCCCACGAGTCCGCACGTACGATTTTGATTGATATTTTGGGCATGAGAAAGGTGGCCGCACGACTCGTACCGAAAGACCTGAATTTTCTTCAAAAACGTCATCGCGAACAGGTTGCTTCAGACATGCTGGATCGCTGTAATTCCAATTCTACGTTCATGGAACGCATTATAACTGGTGATGGGACCTGGGTCTACGAGTACGATATGCAAACAAGCCAGCAATCATCGGAATGGGTGGCAAAAAATGAGCCGAAACCGAAAAAACCACGCCAAAGCCGCTCGAAAATGAAGGTGATGCTCATTGTTTTCTTCGATATCCGTTGCGTGGTGCACTACGAATTCGTTCCAGAGGGTCAGACGGTAAACAAGGAGTATTACCTAGGCGTTATGAAACGTTTGAGTGAGCGTATCCGTAAGAAGCGGCCAAATTTGTGGGCGAACAACTCATGGATTTTGCATGACGATAACGCGCCTTCTCACCGAGCTACGATTGTGACTGACTTTCTCGCCAAAAACTCAACAAACGTGCTTCAGCAACCACCGTATTCGCCGGATTTGGCTCCCTGCGACTTTTTCCTCTTCCCAAAACTGAAATTGCCCCTTCGTGGCACCCGTTCTGAGTCGATTGAAGCCATAAAACAAAATTTGGCGCGAGAGCTAAAGTCCATCCCGGAATGCGCCTATAAAAAATGTTTCGATAATTGGAAGTGCCGTTGGCATAGATGTATTGCAGCAAATGGAGCCTATTTTGAAGGCGACCCAATAAATTTTGACGATTGAATGTAAAAATGTTGTTTTAATTGAAAATTCCCGGTACTTTCTTGACAGAGTAGTATAGTGATCCATTCTGATAGTGAAGGTTCTATTAAATCACTGGAATGTCATCGACTCAAATCTGATATGGGAGTCCGAAGGAAAGTTAATCAAGTAGGCAAAAACCACAAAGTCTCTTTAGTCTGGATTCCTGGTCACTCAAGAATCAAAGGAAACGAATAGGCCAACACACTAGCCAGAAAGAGAGCAGAAACGCCACTTGCTGGTCCAGAACCTTCCTGTGTTATAGGCAAATGCACCCATGAGAGATAGTTATTAGAGAAGGAGAAACTGTAAGAGAAGCACTTTGATAAATTTCAAATCAAATCAAATCTTTTTGTACTTCAGGCTAATTACAATAGCGTGTACTCTTATTGAAAAACCCTCCAAGTATTTCCATCAGATTAACATAAGTAATTCACGTTGAAGCCATCAGGTTTATGCAGAGAAAACAGAGAACCAGTGGGAGGAAAAGCAATGAAAAGTTTTGCAACACTCCAGGGGATGAAGACAAGAGAAATTTTCAGGATGAATTATTGCATGAGTGGGCGAAAAAACTGAAAACTCATCAGGGATAACCCAGCGTTTGAACCATTAATCTCAATGAAAAGTGATCGATAATTAGAAGGGAACCCATTGGTTTGACAAATGGGGGTATTATACACCTGCTTCTGAAACTTCTCTCCTAAAAAAAAGACACAACAAAGTGATGAGCCTCATTTCAATAGAACCGAATCGAATAAAATTGAATTGATACGAAAAAATAAATTTGGACTATATTCAATCACAAAAAATGGGGATGAAGTTCTCGAAGCTTCAGTAACAGAGAATTGAGAAACATGTACCTGAATGTGACTGGTCTGTGAAGGTTATCAGTTGCATGTTTGACGAATCTTGCCGCAACTCTGATGCCAGGAAAACCAGCTATTGATTGTTCTCCCCTTGATGCCCTTGCTAGTTCGATATAGGGTATATTGTTGAAATAAAACTGTTGGATTTCTCCAATGAAATTAGGAACTGTTGTAGTCATACTGATTTCTTCCTCCAAGTGGTAGAGGCCACCTAAGTGTATTGTGCGCCATTGCAATGTATTGTGCTTTCCTTGAGTCTCAGCTGAAACAAAATGAATCAATTATTGTTTGTGGGTTGAAGGAATTCTGCATGTTGAAAACAATGTGGGTACAACGAAATTATTGGTCCCTTGAGCCGAACGGTTAGTATAGTGGACCACTTTTGAGTCTTGCTATTGTTTTTGTTAATCAGTAGTTTAATTGAACGGAATTTTCATTCAGTCCATTTTTATGAGGGTAACTTCATGGAAATTTTATGTTTTCCCACGTAATCAAAAGATTTCGAAAGGAACTAATTGAAGGAAATCTTTCGCTTTTTTTGTAACCATCGAAGCCGCTGATTAATTAATTCATCAACCAGGAAGCACCGCATACCCGTATTCAATTTTTCTAAACGAAATGGAGAATACGATTGCGAAGCCCCCGTAAAACATGGACCAGATGAACAGGAAAGTCAGTATCCATGTACAACAATTTAGAACATTGCAAGGCTGAAAGCATTACCTCTAATTGGCAAGTGGTTATCGAGCTGCAGCTTCAGATTGGCCCCTCGCCTCGAGAATCGCATCGTGTGCCATTCGTTATCGTTCACATTCTGTCCGGCCAGTAGGATCTGAAAAAACGAAGGGTTTGAAGATGTAGCAGAAAAGATGGGAACGGAGTTAACGAAAGGAAATTATGGAGTGTTGCGAATGACGATTACCCAGATTCATTGAATTGGTTTCGAAATATCTACGGTTACCTGGATAAGATCGCCTCATCAGCTCTCAAAATTATGGAAACAATATGCAACTGACAATTGAATTAATTTTCTGATATAAGCGTTGATTTTCGAATCATTGAAATTGTTTGAGCATGATTTATATATCGAGAAGGTTGGTTCACATATGAATTGGGTCCAAATAATATCACCGACCTTGAATAAAGAAGAACGAAACAGCTCTATTGGGCTCTGTGATTCCGATGTTCTCCCATAGTTCTCGCTTGAACCTAAAGCCACCAGCATAAATGCAGCATGAATGACCGTATGCAAATGGCCCTTGAAGATCACCCTTATTGCTTTCCCTGGATTAAGGATCTTTAAACGCCACCATTAAATGGTTACATTCCGAATTTACCAAAGAGATCAAATACCTTTTTTATTTTTCAATAAGGATAAGCTTCAAAGTGAAAATACATTCTGATAACGATAGACTAGGTTGGATAAACTCCTCACGATGCAGTTTATGTATTCACTGTTAACAACTAATGCCATCATTTTTGGATGTATAGGTTATACATTCTTGCGAAAGCTCCTAGAGGGAGATCATTCGATTTATGATAATGATAGATGATCTCTTCAAGAAGCTTCTTCTATAGCCAGTCGAGCCCATCATAATATAATAATCTATCTATATATCTATTATATAAAACAAAGTTGTTGGTTACACCATTTATAACTCGAGATCGGATGGACTATTTGTTATGAAACTTCATTTATGGATTCGTCTACGGCCTGGTTATTATAAAATACATTAAAACTCTGAAAAATTCGATGAAAAATTTGTTTATGAAGGAAATGCTTTTCCTCTTTTTGAATAGGCCACTAGGTGTCGCTACGGTTAATGGCTCTTATCTAGACACTGTAGCGTAGTCTTGAAGGTACTATATTTGATATTATCGCCACTAGATAACGATGTATACAATAACTGTCTAATTTGCATAGAACTTATAATAAAATAGAAGGCTATTATCAGATCAAAAAGCGGGTAAACATATCAAGTTGGTGGAACAGTGAATCGGGGCTATTCACTAAGCAAAGTTGTTATGGATAGCAACTGTAAATCGTCGTTATCCCATGTAATAAGCATGGGATAACGACGATTTACAGTTGCTATCCATAACAACTTTGCTTAGTGAATAGCCCCGAATTTTTACCAAAATGTCAAGTAAATCGGATATTGACGATCAGCATCAATCGTGAGTTGTCCATTTTCATCTTTTCTCTATATTTCTGAAATGTTTTTGAATTTCTGTTTGGGTGATAAATATATTTGCGGAAATAACTGAATCCAAAATTGCCCATAATTAGTAATTGACATATATTATTTTTGTGTTTCTGTTCTGTGTGACAGCTCTCTCTCTTTCTTCAGTCTCCGTGGTCTCCGTGACGCCATGAATGACCCGTCTCCACAACTTATATCAATGGAAAAGATTACAGTTGACAGTTTACAGATGACATCTGACAGATGACAGTTGACAGATGACATTTGACAGATGGTATTCGACAGATGACATTTTACAGATGGAATTTGCCAGATGACATTCGAAAGACGACAGATGACATTTGAAAGATGACATATGACATTTGACAGATGACATATGACATATGACAGATGACCGTTGACATGAAATTGTGAGGTTATGATCGAAAGTATTCACATGAAGTTATGAATGACATACGATTCACGGCATGTTACGATGTGTCAGAAGAATCAGTAAATTATTCTTTTTCTCAATATTGCTGCAAGGTTCAATTTCCATTGGCTCGTTGCCCATATTGGAATTATTTTGCTTGAAAAAATAGCAATGGTAAGTTTATACAACTTCAACGGTGTGTTTACAAAGCATATCACCGGTGATCAGAGCTTGCTCTAGAATCAAAATCTAACCAAGCCGTTGATCTCCGATCACTGGTGAGTACGATTTGTGAAGTCCACCGTAAGTAGGTATCGTTTAGGGCGTTTAGGCGAAACAAAGTTTGCCGGGCCAGCTAGTTATTTATAAAAAGCTATACGCGGGACGTAGGTACAGTACAGTATTTTTGGTTTCGTGTTCGCTTAATCCCTCATTGATAGGTTCAATAGGGACTTTCCTACGTAACGCCATCCCCAAGAAACCTTTCAGATCACAGGATGTCAAGATGATATCACAAAGTCAAGCCAAAAAATAAGCCAACTGTTACAGTAATTCTAATTTGCGAAGAGTCCTCCTATCTTTCTCTAAATTGGTTTGGTGGCTCCTCAAAAATACAAAAATCCATTCAACCCAAAATCATACATCTGCAAGATCTCAACTCTCCAGACTAGAATTTCCTACATCAACGCCCATAACGGAATAATCTGATTCCCCTCCATCCATAACTCACTTTTTACTGCCTCAACGCAACCTGCATAATCAGAAGGGCATAAAAAATGGAATCCCTAAAGTTTTCCTTCGTTCAAATAACGTTTAACTCCCCCCTCTCACGATAACTCGACCTTGCCGTTTCCCGTTTCCCTACCGGAAATGCACCGTCTGATCCTTTTACCTTATCCTTCTCCTTGTCCTCCTCCTTCTTATCCTTGACGCCGAGCCGAAGGGCCATCCGTATCCTACCAGCCGCCACAGCCAGCTCGATGCGGTCCCCTGTTTCGGCAGTGCTCGTGATCAGAAGCAATCCCAGAGGCTTACTTGTTCTGAATCTGAGAACAATATCTTCCGTCTGAGTTACTTGTTCGGAGTCCATGTTCACCTGAAATCAACATGACGTAACATGTTAGATTAGGTAGCGTGAGATGAGGGTTTTGACATTATTCGGAGAGAATAATCAAGAACAGTTTGCTGTACAGACTATCCAGAATTTTCCATAATTTTCTCACAACACAAGGAGCTAAACTTGAGATTGAAAATTCTTTGAAGAAACGAATCATTTTCTGACATATATATAAGATATCTTCTACCCTCTCTCAATGCTGCACTGATTTTTCTATTGGGTTTTCGGAATTGAATAATGAATTCATATCATTTAGTTTATAACTGTCAATTTCTAATATTTCGCATAACTTCATATCGTTATACTTACAATTATACAGAGTTATATCGAATGATTTGTATGTGATCTTTAAACGTTTTACCAGGACTATCATGTCCTGTTTTTCCACCAAATATAATTTCTTTATTGATTTGGTCTACGCAGTAATTTAAACATCAGAAAATTACTAAAATACTCTCTGAAAATGTGTTTATATAACTGAAAACTGGTCTGATACTGAAGGGACACCACAGTCGCCCCTGTCTAAAATAAAGGTCAAATTCATCTCCCTCTTATATTTATTTATTTGATCTCTCGAACAAACACATATATGAATTATAATCATACAGAGTGTAACAGCCAAATGGAATAAAATCGATAACGAATAAATGAGGCCGTGTTGGGAAAAACGCTCGGAAACGTCGATTTGTAATTTTAAATGCGCATATTTTTCAAGAAAAGAATATTATCTAGGGTGTTCCATGTGACCGTGGCCAATATCAACTTTCTTATTTCAAATTCAACCCCCTGTATATTATTTATTTTTTGGATTCTTCAGAGAATTCTAGATACAATTCAGGCACAATGTCCTATACCTATCTTTAACTATTTCGGAAGTATTAAGTGTTTTCAGATTTATTGCAAAAATCAACGTTTTGAATAAAAATTATTTTATTTCCCAAATTCAGTACATTACATTCAAAACCTTATAAGTAATACTGATTATTTCTTAATTATTAAAAAAAAAAATCATTAATGTCAATGTAGGAAATGTTCAAAATGCTCGCCGCGAACGTCTTGGCAACATGCTAATCTGGTGTAGAATTGAATTTTTTTTATTTCTTCTCAGTAATGGTTTTTGCTTATTTTCTACATATCAAGAGGTGAATGGGAAATAAGTATTGAGTGTAATGTATCGAATTTGTGAAATAAAATAATTTTTATTCAAAATGTTAATTTTTGTAAAAAATCTGAAAACACTCAATATTTCCGAAAAAGTTAAAGATAGGTATAGGAAATTGTACATGAATTATGTCTGGAATTTCCTGAAGAATCAAAAAAAAAATAATATACAGGCGGTTGCATTTTAAATAAGAAAGTTGGTATTGGCCACGGTCGCATGGAACACCCTATATAATTTTATTTTCTTGAAAAATATGCGCATTTAAAATTACAAATCGTCGTGTCCAAGGGTTTTTCCTAACACCCCCTCATTTATTCGTTATCGAATTTATTCCATTTGGCTGTTAAACTCTGTATATTAAGAGGATGTAAGAGGAAATATAAGAAAAAGAAATCCATATCATTTGAAAGTAATGAAAATAAAGACGAATATATATCAACTAGAATACTAGATGATTGCGCAATGATCTTTGAAAATCGCATTAGGATTATATGTGCTAATTTGACTTATTCCATTCAGAATTATTTTGGACATATGAAAAACCCTAATCGACTTAATTGAAAAATATTTGAAGCGTTGTACAGTTCTGAAAAGTGTTCATAAAAATGAGAACGAACTTTGTCACCTATGATTCATATTTTCATTCTCACAAGCTCTATTCATCAAGTAGGGCCAAACAATGCTTTTTCATTCTGTTTAAACAAGGTCCTAGAGACCTAGACGATAAAATGATTTTGCGAACATCTTTGAACATTGCTTCGGAACTATGTCTTTTATTGATCTCCAAATATAATGTGACTCTAGAAAGTTCGGTCCTTGAAGTAATTTGAATATGGGAAAAGCATTTATGGACTTAAAAGAATTCTTGAAAAAATAGTTATGGTTCAGGCAATGGACAGTTGTGAAAGTGTTTTGAACAAAAGAAAAGGACTGAGAATTCTTTGAAAAAACTTGTGAGATATTGAACAGTTCCGAAGCCTTCTGAGAAGAAATGAGGAATAACTTTTTCACTTATGGTTTACACTTTTGATCTTGCATTCAAATCTTGATGGATACTCGGGGAGACTACAGTCGCCCCTTTATAAAAGTAGTCTTCTCTTGTATTTTTCACCAAATATAATGTAACCATTGGCTTCATAATTTGAAGAAGATGGGATTGTTCCTAATAGACTTCTTTGAGAACCTTGAGGTATTACAGAGTTCTGTAAAGTGTGTAGAAAATATAAAAAATGGACTTTCTCACCTCCATATGCTGTGTCCCGTTAAAACTGAGAGTAGCTGCTTCTTTTCCACATGTAGGACCTGTGAATATTGTGTTTGTGCAATCACATATGAATCTGTTCCATCCTTCATTGCAGACACCGCCATTCAAACATGGCTGCGAAACACATTGCGGAGGTTGTGTGTGACATAGAGTTCTTATAGATGCTGAAAAGAACATATTATTTAGGTTAGTGAGGAATGTCTTGAATAGTAAGGGTACCAAATTTAGATTTACGTTCAGATTTTTAGATTACTGAATTTCCAGATATATAAAATTTCGTGGAAATACGATTTCGTGATAAAAGTCATGAACGAAATGGCACTGTTAGTATTAATAGAGATATAATTATTCACGTGAATCGTGTTAATCCATTTTCGATACGTTTCAAACGGCAGAGGTCGTAAATCGAAATTGCATGTATGCCATCATAAAAAACATGTTTGGTTTCCTCATCAGGATAATATCTTTTTGACCAAAACCTTTTATGCCCAAACAGTGTTCCGTCATAGCTGGTGGATCGACTGAAACGACCTTGAAAGGGTTGATAAATGTTCTGACGCTGGCGTGCATTTAATAAAACGGTTCGTGCAACTTTGTGCCTGTCAATTATTATAATTCGGTCTCGATTATGAAAAATGACCGTCACAATTAAGTGATTAGGGTTCGCATGTGTTTCTTGCAGCTTATGGTATGCCATAACCTCGTTATTGAATTCTTCGATCAGGAATCGTGTGATTTCGTGTCTCTGTCGCATGAATCTAGATGAATTATGAAAATGGATTTACGTATCGTCGCTCCGTTTGATGAAATAACATAGGCGGTTTATACGTCCTTAGCTATCAAACACCATTCATACATTTCTCAAATAGTTGTTAATATTGAAGATGCCTATGGAAGGTGAATCCACGGCAGGAAATCTAGTTTAATGTAGTTTATGGTGTCCTGATCAAATGACACAACGAGCTCTACGAGCCTTAGCTTTTGACTAAGTTTTTTCAAAGACTAACATCGTCCACTCCTTCTTTTATCCCAAGAAACGCTAGGTTTGAAACGATAGGTTTTTTGTGATGTCAGTGGAAATCAAGGGATTTTGCCTCTATGCATTACTTCATTCGTATACTGAAAATAAACGAAGAGTCCTGGGGGTCTCTTTTTTTCGGTTAGCTCCAAATTGTTGCAGTTTACCAAGATGAGATAATATTTGTTCAGATGGAATCATTGATCAATAAACACACAACTAAACTTATATGGAATCACCCTGTTATCTGGAAAAAACGAATTTTAATTAAAAAAAAAAAAGTTTCTGAAAAGTGAAGAGCAGTTTTCCCAAAACACGTTCATTACAAAAATAATATAAATTATTAAAAGATTATTTTTATAATAGAACAGAAAATTAAAAGTGTAAATTTCTCTAAAAATAATTTTTATGTAACTGAGAATTGAACAACAAATTAAACGATTTTAACAAATCAATAATCAGTATTACCACCCCTGGCATTGATACAAGCTTGAATTCGACGAGGCATGCTTTCTATTAAGTTGTTAATCTCTTCTGTAACATTTGCCCATTCCTCTAAAGCCGCTTGTATAAGTTGCTCTGCGTTACCAGGATTATTTTGACGAGCTCTAATTTTTCTTTTGATCCTATCCCACAAGTGCTCGATAGGATTAAGGTCCAGTGAACAAGAAGGCCACTCTAAAACAGTCACACCTTCTGTTCCGAAAATTTTTTTTGCAACTCTGCTGGTATGTGGAGGTGCATTATCCTGCATAAATAGGAAATAATCTCCACAAGCACCTCGCCAGAGCCTCACTAGAGGTTGTAGCACTATATCAACATACCTAGGCCCTGTCAGAGATTGTCTAATGGGAATTAAAGGAGTTTTCTCACCAAACATAATTCCGCCCCAAAACATTACAGTACCTCCTTTGTATTTAGGGATCGGTCTTGCAGCTTGGAGCCTAGCTTGCCTCCCTCTACCTCTAAAAATGCGAACACGCCGGTCGTCTGATCGTAGGCCAATTCTGGTCTCATCCGAAAATAAGACATTTTTCCAATCTTCAATAGTCCAATTTTCATGCTCTAAACACCAATTAAAACGGTCAACTTTATTTTGCCTTGATAGTTCTGGAACTCTTAACGTTCTTCTCTTGAATAATTCCTTTTTCCTATAGTTTCGACAGAAACACTAACACCTGTAGCTTGCAAAAATTGCCTTTGAAGCTCTGAATGAGATACTGCGGGATTTCTTCTCGCTGTTTGGGCTAAAAAGCGATCCTGCCTTTCTGTAGTTACTCTTCCACGACTTCTTCTCGGCCTATTCTTTAGGGTTCCTAACTCCAGAAACCTTGCATAGGTTTTTGAAACAACCCCTTGTGTAACCCCCACCGTTCTTGCAATCTGTCTTTGTGACATACCTTGTTCTGCCATAGTAATAATTCTTCCACTCTGGACTTCTTATAACCCCAAATAAGGCATTTTTTTTAAAACTTCGCAAAAAAACAAAATATGAATTCACTGCGACGTTCGAACGAAATGGTAAAATCGACACTGCAAAGCCAAATCTTATCAAGTGCTTATGAACCTAACTGATTTTGTGAGTAAACACATGCACTTTTTATTTGCTTCTAACGAAAAAGATATCAAAATAATATTTCATCTTAATACTGGGTGATTCCATATAAGTTTGGTTGTGTGTAATATGATTCAATAAAAAATGACCTTGATTCTTTGGAATACCTACCAAGGAATTCTTGGAGGTAAACATTCCGAGAATCCTTACTATATAAACACGGGCGCTGAAGTTGCTCGACTTCAATACGTGTTGAATTTATGGCAGGTAAAATCGATATTGGACGGTTAAGGCTGTCAGATAAAAGCCTGCATCACGCAATATTATGTGAGGAATACACCGAATACTGACGCCTCGTATTAATATCTTAGTTCGTTATGCTGCCAACGGCGCCACTGGCATTGGCCCGCAGGAAGTTTTGTGGAAATAAAGATTATCAGTGGTAAGTTTATATCACCATCACCATCTCGAAAGAAACTTTTTGCAGTAATAAAGAAGAAGTGTTTTGAAGGGGTTGATAATTTGAACGAATTTTTTTATCGAGTTGTTTTGAATGTGAGATCCTAAAAGTGAAGATTTTATTTTCAAGTACTTATTTGTGAAGATATGTTAGTCGTCTCTGGCCTTCTGGTGGTTACCTTCTACAAAGTGAACAAATTAATATACAAAGTGTCGAAGCAATTCAATGCAAATAGTTTGTGAACACGAGAAATCAATCTCTTCAGAGTAACATACTAAATTCGCATTTATTGAAGGCAACAATTCAATAGAAGTACAAGGGAAAATCGGAAATTGAAAATGAAATTCAAACCGAAAAATGAATCAATTGAAAATATTAATTAGCGGCAGGGAAAGGAAATGAGGGGCAAAAACCAAGGTTCTAGATTCTAGAACGTTTCATGATTTTTATCAATAATAAACTAAGCAGAATGACATTGTACATTATGTCGATAACGAAAATGTTGTTTCAATGTTCGAAGTATTCGAAGCGGAAGTGAAATCTTTAAAATATGCCCCCTTCACACACAATTGAAATTTTCATTGATGAACCACGAAATGGCGAATGCGCCGGGAAGACCAATTATGTGTTTGTGAGACAGTCTGAAGGTTACTTCAGCCAGAGTTCCAAAATGGTCTTCACAATGAGATATCTGTTTTTTCTCGTTTCTCATAGCATCAAAAGAGTCGGCTACCAATATAGGCGAAATCAATAGTTTTTCTTAGACTAGGGAGACATGTTTCCAAGTTTCCCAAATTATGGTACCTACTAAACGAATTTATCAATGCTGAAATGCCTGAAATATAGTAAATACTTCCAATTCATAATAAGTGACCATTTTGGTTCCATTCGAGAGAATTTTACGAGTTCCTTTTCGTTAGTAGGTGCTCATGTTGTGTAAACATTCGAGAGAAAACTTGGGTGGAGAAAGACAAAAAAATCAGTGGTAGGTTGAACTTGTAAGATTTTCAGTGATTCTTCTGGGATCTAAATACTCCCTTATGTCAATGAGCTTGGCTTTTTGACGGCAGAATGATTTCCTTGGGTACAAAGCTAGCCTAATATATCGTATTTAGATTTTAATATTATTAATATACACTGGATACCGAATCTTATGTGAAAGAAGAGAAATGAACAATTTTCCAAATACTGAAATGCTGATAAGTGATTTAATACTTGGTATTTCCACCCCTTGCGTTGATTACAGCTCGGCAACGACGGTTCATACTCAAAATGAGTGATCTTAAAATGTTCTGATCTAATCCTTCCCAGATTTCTCCGAGTTGGATTCCTAAGCCATTAAGAGTAGCTGGATGATTTTCTGAACTTCTCAGCCTTCTATTGAGGTTGTCCCAAACCTGCTCAATCGGATTGAGATCTGGACTTCTTGCTGGCCATTCCATTCGAGAGACTTCAACCTCTTCAAGGTACTCCTGAACGATGCGCGCACGATGGGGTCTGGCATTATCGTCCATAATAATGAAATTTTCACCAATGTATGGGGCAAATGGCACTACATGATCTTCAAGAATGTTCCTTATATACTCATCAGCATTCATAGCTCCATTATCAACGACCACTAGATCTGTGCGAGCAGTCAAAGATATTCCACCCCATACCATAATCGATCCTCCCCCGAAACCAGTAGTATTCAGGAAATTGCACTGAGCATATCTTTCATGTAGACGTCTGTATACAAGGGAACGTCGATCACAATGGTGGAGGCAGAATATAGACTCAAACGGGCCCTTCGATGGGCTGGGGTGAGAGCTGGGCCTCTTGCCGCGACACGAGGCCTTGAATCATATTCTCTGAGGCGATTTCTTGTTGTCTGAGTGCTAATCTGCACCTCATGAGTTTGCTCAAGCTGATTTTGAAGGAGGCGAGCGGTTGCAAACCGTTGTCTCAACGAAGAAACTCTCAAGTAACGTTCTTGAATGGCAGTTGTTACCCGTTGTCTACCCTGTCCTGGTCTTCGGACATTCATACCTGTCTCCCTGAATCGCTGCAACATTCTGGACATACTTGTATGGGAAACTCCAAACCTTTCTGCAATTCTTGTGTATGTCCACCCTTCTTCTTGCAAAAGTACCGCATGGGCACATTTCTCTTGGGTCAAATTGCGTGTTTCGTGTTGCATAGCGATCGAGTGTTGAAAATAAAAAAAAAAGAAAAACTATTGAACACTAGAATTGATCGAGAACAACTGATTTTAGAATGTAGCCAATACATTCAAAATCTGATAATATCATCTTTTTTTATTCCTGCTGGGAGAAAACATCTGTATTGAAGAAAAACGTTGAAAGTGGATAACATATGCATGCATAATTCTGATAAAAATAATTATCATTGAGAACACCTTCAGTTGTAGAATAAATGTGAGATTTCCACAATGTGCGTTAATTTTTTTGCGCAGTGTATTTATTATGAATTCCTGCCGGAGTTATTAAGCCGGAACTCAATATAAGATTACACATTACATTATCAAGAATATTTCAAAGCAAGCTCAACTGAAAATTGGGTAAACAAAAGCTCCGTAATAAATCCCTAGTCTTTTTCCAAGGAGGAAAATTTCCTTTCTCATATCCAACTCAATTAAAATCTACTTTTCATATATTTCATCCAAATTTAGATGGGGCAAAGAGCGAACGGAATAAAAATTGCAAACAAGAAAAATAATGATCCAACCTCCCACGATATTATTCCCTATTCATGGAAAATCATCCCTATCGACTTTCTTATTCTTCCCTCTTCCTCTCCCCCATGTTTTCAGAATACTATCTGGTAGGTCTTCGGCCTTCAGTCTTTATGACCGAAACGGAATTACCAAACGACGATTATCGATCCGTCTATCTAGATGTATTCGGTTCATTATCTTTTCTGACAGTGGAGTAGCTGTGAGCGAAAAGTGACACGGTGAAGTGTTTCTCTTGAAAAAGAGGTGAAGATATCACGTTTATCTTTTATGAGAAAGATAGAGATGGGATGAAGCTACATCGCCTTGAATTGTCGTTATTGAATTGGAAAGAATTGAAACGTAGGAATAGTTCATGTTTTTATTCTCTGATTCGGACCCCAATAAGATGATGAAATGAGTGGAAGTAACAAAGCTGCACCAGCTATGAAATTCCTCTTGCTGAATGATGATAACATAGAAATCTGAAGAGCCCCAAAATACTGCGAATGGCATGTGTGAATTACATTATTGACAGACACAGACTCAAAATCACTCGATGGTGTAATACCTGGGTTGTGTTTTGGTGTTTTACTCACCTGTCACCCTGATTTAAAATCATAAATCTTACCTTCCGAAGCCTGCACACTTCCAGCCGAAAGGAAATCTGGACTCGTGACTTGAGCCAACGCAAGGTCTCATGAAAAACTGAATCCTTTTCTGAGAGGGGAGGAAATGAAAAGAGATTTCCATTAAAATTAAAAATATATTTAATTCCAAAAAATTGTCTCATATACATATACACAGACCCAACATAAAAAAAATAGAACAACCAAACAAATGAAAATGGAGGGTGAGGTAGTACCTTTTTGTAACTTCCTGATTCAAATCGTCAAAAATTCCTATTCGAAAACATGTCTCTCTTACTAGATCAAACACTCAAGAAAACACCTTCTGTTCATCACATAAAAAAAACAAATGAATCACTCACAAATTACCTTTAAATTAAAAACACCTATATATTTTTACAAATTTTTGAAAGAGCTTGTTATTTTGAATTCATACATACTGAGTTTAGCGTAAAAAAATGTGTGAAAACTGGTTGTTGTACAATAGGTGTAGGTAAATTTCATTTCAGAATTATGAGAAACAAAATTACTTCAAATGTTCAAAATGCTCGCCATTTACTTGCTGACAATATGCCATCCTACTAACAAATTCTTGAGTTACTCTTTCCAAGACTTCTCCTCGTATTAGTTCACATTCATCAATAATTAACCCTAAAGAAAAAAACTCAGTATGTATGAATTCAAAATAACAAGCTCTTTCAAAATCTGTAAAAATATATAGGATGTCCCATTCAAATTAAAAAAGTTCCTTCTCTGCACAGAATCTGCAATCGTCATTTTCAGTTAGACCTCATCAGAATCTTTCTGAAGCTAAGTTCTCAGAGTCCGAGTCAGTGAATTTCAACAGTTTTACTTGAAATTTTTGGTTCTTTATATACACTGCGCAAAAAATTAACGCACATTATGGAAATCTCAAATTTATTCTACAACTGAAGGTGTTCTCAATGATAATTATTTTTATCAGAATTATGCATGCATATGTTATCCACTTTCAATGTTTTTCTTCAATACAGATGTTTTCTCCCAGCAGGAATAAAAAAAGATTTTGAATGTATTGGCTCCATTCTAAAATCAGTTGTTCTCGATCAATTCTAGTGATCAATAGTTTTTCTTTCGTTTGATTTTCTACACTCGATCGCTATGCAACGCGAAACACGCAATTTGACCCAAGAGGAATGTGTCCATGCGGTAGTTTTGCGAGAAGAAGGGTGGACATACACAAGAATTGCAGAAAGGTTTAGACTTTAGAGTTTCCCATACAAGTGTGTCCAGAATGTTGCAGCGATTCAGGGTGACAGGCATGAATGTCCGAAGACCAGGATAGTGTAAACCACGGGTAACAACTGCCATTCAAGAACGTTACTCGAGAGTTTCTTCGTTGAGACAACGGTTTGCAACCGCTCGCCTCTTTCAAAATCAGCAAACTCATGAGGTGCAAATTAGCACTCAGACAATAAGAAATCGCATCAGAGAATATGATTTAAGACCTCGTGTCGCGGCGAGAGGCCCAGCTCTTACCCCATCGAAGGGCGCGTTTGGATTTTGCGAGAGAGCATATCCATTGGGAAGAGGCCGATTGGGAAAGAGTTCTCCTCACAGATGAGTCTATATTCTGCCTCTACCATTGTGATAGACGTTCCCTTGTATACAGACGTCCACATGAAAGATATGCTCAGTGCAATTTCCTGAATACTACTGGTTTCGGGGGGAGGATCGATTATGGTATGGGGTGGAATATTTTTGACTGCTCGCACAGACCTAGTGGTCGTTGATAATGGAGCTATGAATGCTGATGAGTATATAAGGAACATTCTTGAAGAGCATGTAGTGCCATTTGCTCCATACATTGGTGAAAATTTCATTTATATGGACGATAATGCCAGACCCCATCGTTCGCGCATCGTTCAGGAGTACCTTGAAGAGGTTGAACTCTCTCGAATGGAATGGCCAGCAAGAAGTCCAGATATCAATCCGATTGAGCAGGTTTGGGACAACCTCAATAGAAGGCTGAGAAGTTCAGAAAATCATCTAGCTACTCTTAATGACTTAGGAATCCAACTCGGAGAAATCTGGGAAGGATTTGATCAGAAAATTTTAAGATCACTCATTTTGAGTATGAACCGTCGTTGCAGAGCTGTAATTAACACATGGGGTGGAAATACCAAGCATTAAATCACTTATCAGCTTTTCAGTAGTTTGAAAATTGTTCATTTCTCTTTTTTCACATGAGATTCGGTGAAATCCTGAATTTTTCTTCCATTCAATGTGTCTCGTTTCGTTCAAAACCTTCCCGAGAGAACATGAAAAATAAGTTATTAAGTCAATGTGGAGTTAACTTTCATTAAAATTGAGATTTTCAGAATGTGCGTTGATTTTTTTGCGCAGTGTATCTGATAAAACCAATATGGATCGTACGCCTGCTATTTAGAGTCAGGGAGTGATGCCGAATCTTCGGGTGATTCAAAAATTTCGGGAAACGTAGCTGTATGTATATTTCGAGAAACAATTAGAAAAAAGATATCGAGGATGAAAATATGTTACTGAAAAATATGAATAGGAATCAACAACGATATTCAAGACTTGAAGAAAACGAAATTGAGTTGCACAATGTTCAATTTTCATTTTTATAGCAGAAGTTTTCTATTCAGTTTGTGATTTCACCAGATATTTTCGAATGCCAGCAAAGTCGAAAAGCATAACTCATGTTATTAGTGAATATATCAACTAATGCATTATGAATCAAAACAATTATTTTTATCTGGAGCACATGTATCGCCATCGACGTATGATGCATTTAATGGAGATATGAATGATGAGTTGCTGATAATGATCGTATGTGGATCATAATTTTCTTTCTATTATGGGCTCTAACTCCGTACCCTAACGATGCTATCAGCTAATAGCTACCGTTTAATTCACACGTTCCTGTCAGAAAAACGAATTCATTTTCCTTGAAATGATTTATATGTCGAAGACATAACATCCGCTATTACGATGATGCATTTCGAAAATCGAAGCTCTGTGTAGATGAGTAGAAGGGGAAGTTTTTGTTTCTACATCATGGTGGATGGATCCATCGTTGCATGAGCTTCTAGTTGACACAGTAATTTGTAATACGCTAATGCAAAGGAGTAACAATATGGTCATAGGCTCATAGGTTATTTGAATACAGCAGGTTTTGCTTCCCTGATAAATTTAAAACTACAGATTCCATCTAGATAAAATTTTGCATTTAGATGGAGAATAACGTATCAAAGTAACAACAGAAGTTTCACAGATTCAAGACCAGCACCACACAAAATTGAAGCATATTATCGAAAACAATTCTCAATATTTCTGTAATCAATGATCCAGGATCATTGACGGTTTCTTCGACAACTGCTACAATTTTTTCCACTCTGAAAAAACGCAGAATTATGAAGAATGGTATAAAAAAGAGTTTCGTTTTATAATATACAATGAAAAAAATGTAGGTACTAGTCAAAGACTCACTTCGAAATCTTTAAACTTAGTTTTCACCACCTTCAGAAAGTCAGATTTACTTGGAAATTTGGACCCATGTCAAGCATCAATGACAAAATAATAATTTGATTACTTTGGCCAAATATTCTGACTAGGGTCAGCAGGATTAAAAAAAATATCATTTAATACGAACCAGATCCTCCGCCAATTTGCAACAAGATTCAGGATGGAATTCTCATTTCGTCCAGAATGAAGGAAAATGTTCAGAGAGGTAAATTCTAAACACGCTTCCATTCGTTGGATCTATCTATGTTACGGAATCTCAACTCTCAACAAAAAGTCCGATTGAATTGAAAATTTTCATTTTTCTTTTGAAGAAGTTAGCCTCTTCTATTTTTTGAGATCACTAGAGTTTCCTGAATGAATTTGGGTCCATAAATCTCGAATGTCAACATAATTCGATAATATATCAGTTGGAATATGTAGAAAAATGATATTTCGAAGAATTCAGAAAATGGTCTAAATTAAAAATTTGGCAGCTTTTAACTTTGAAATTCTGATAAAAGAAATTCAACTGTAATATTGACAACAAAATTTTATGCTTGAGTAATCCAGGGAATGTGGATAAGATTTATGAATTAGTGAATGCACTCATTCATACCATTTATGAAATTAAAACAGCTTATAATTTTTAATATCCGAAAAAGAACACATGTACAGGGTAACCCAAATTGCATGATTTTGGCTGTTTCTGGTACATCTAGGCTAGATAGGTGAAAATGTTGAAAGGAGTCCTGGGCTCGATTTTCGTGAAAACTCCTTAACTGAAATCCGTTTCACGATATCTTCATTTGTTTCGAAGATATAACGAAATTTTGATATTTTGGTGATTTCGAAAATGTGCCATAACTTCATCATTTTCTAAAATATCTGAAAACGGCAAAAACTTTCTACAGGCACTTTTCATTAGCAATACCACCGTATTCTGTTTTTTTATCTCTTGTATAAAGGGTGGAAAAAAAAACAACTTTCTTATTTTAAATAGGAATGGTATTTTTTTTGGTCCTATGTTATGCAAAAAAATCAGCTATTCGAAAATATTTATATGTCGATATATTTATTCCATATTCGAGGCAGAATCAGCATTTTAGTGAAATTGCCATACTTAAAATTCAATTTTTTACATATCCACATACAAAAAAATCCAAAAAATAATATATCGACATATACAATGCGAGTCTTTGACTTGTACATATATTTTAACTGTGGATTCATGAGGCCAAAAGAAACTTTTTTTTCATTTCCCATTTTTCCGAATTCGGCTCCGTTAAAAAGATATAGCCATTTAAAAAAAAATTGGGCTGACTTCGTCTCTGATATGATTCTCTGGAATTCATGCAATGTTCATATTTCTCGATAGAAATTGAGTTGATGCATTTAGGAAATACTCAAGTACTAACCTTATTCGAATAAAAATTTTGCAAACACGATAATTTCAACAAAAACCGTTAGTTTCATCGGATTATATCTGCAACTAAAAAGCCACATTTATCCCATAATAATAACTTGTTCATATTTTCCTCGAAATTCCAAACAATATCATGAAGAAAGACTTCCTATTCAGATCATCAGAATTTATTATTGAACAGCCTAACTTAATCTATTTCGTATCCATTCTTGAATATTTGCACAGAAATTTCAAGAAGATGTTGTCAGCTTGCTGATATTTTCATTGAGGTTGAGGATTTTTCACGGAACATAGTTTCCATCAGAATCGATTTTACCGCGAAATTTATCACCACGCATGCGTAGATCGAAAACCGGCGGATTGGTTTTCTGGAGGCCAACCATAACAAACCAGAGTCTCTGAACAAACTGTAAACATTATGTGAAGTTCTGAATACATTCTGTGAATTATTGTTCTAATGTGATTATTATGTGAAGTGAATTTATATAATGTCAACCGTGTGTTATAAAATTCCAAGAGGATATTGTTTAGATAGAAACATCGCCGCAGATTATCAGGTTTCGTATTATTTTTCATTAATTTCAATTCAATAAGTAGTTTGTATCGAGATTCATCATTCATATTCGAGTTTTGTATTTCATCGACATTTAACTTCAATATGGACCGGTAACTATGAATTTTCAATAGAAAATGTGCGTATTAAATCCTCCTTGGTGTTCAATTTTATCTTCCACAATTGTGGGATTTTATTATTAAAATATCTCTACATCAACGTTTTCCATCATTTGAATTCAAGTCTCGACAAAGTTGATAAATATTGTGACGACATTGTAAACTCGTTTGAAGACCAGAGAAGGAATAATATTCGATCGTATTTAATTCAGAGACGCATTCAGATTATTCTTGAAATTAATGATTTTCTCGTCAAACTCCGGGTGAAATTGGAAATAACTCGAAAACGACGCGTTTCATTGAAAACAAAATTGGAATACTTTTAGTTCCTTAAATGATTGATTCTTTCAAAAATATGAACCGTTTATCTTTTTGAAGTGGTTTTATGGTGTTTTAGCGTGTATTGATAAGTCGACTACCCTGTAACTTTTAAACTAGTAGAGATATTGAATAAGTTTCGATTGATGAATATGCACCATGAATAGAGTAAAAACTCAACCAGAATTCAGTTCATTTGAGATAACGGTTCCGAAGATATAAACAGAAAAGTGTTTTTTTCATGGATTTTCGACACTCTGTATCTCCGAAACCAAACCGAATTTTGAAAAATGGTGTAGAAAAAAGTGTTTCGTTTGATGGGAGGAATCTACAGTTAATGTTATAGGTATATGACAAAGACTCACCCTGTATATATTTTCGTTGAGCTGATATAGGCTCAAAAAAAGAAACAATTTGTATTTAAAATAAGAAAGTTGTTTTTTTCCACCCTTCATACAAGAGATAAAAACTGAATACGGTGTCACATTGCTAATGAAAAAGTGCCTGCAGAAAGTTTTTGCCGTTTTTAGATATTTTAGAAAAAGAAGAAGTTATGGCACATTTTCGAAATCGCCAAAATATCAAAATTTCGTTATATCTTCAAAACAAATGGAAATCGATCCCAGGACTCCTTTCAACATTTTCACCTATCTAGCCTAGAAGTACCAGAAACAGCCAAAATCAATTACAATATTTAATTAAACAGTTTAAAACTGAAAAAAAAATCGATTTTTGCGATCAACTACTTGTGCCCCCTCTTATTGTAAACGTTCAACATTCTCTGTTTTCACCGTGATAAATCTTTTATTTACCTCGATGTTTAACAACACCCAACAAATTTTGCATGAACCAAACTCGATACTCCCACGTACGCCGTTAGGGTCGATAAGGGACATTATCATTCCCCCCTCATCTCTCATTCCTGTCTTATAATTTGACCTACCTGAATCCTGTTCCCTGGCATAACTGGCCACATCCACCGGTTCATTGTTCATTGTGAGGTCCTTGAAGCATCCGACGAAACCCTGCTGCAGGACCGCCGTCCACAGACCGACCGAAATGGGAATTTCGGAGAATGGGGGCCCTAGGCCCCCCACGTACATGTTGCCGTCCAATTCCAGACTAGTTGAGCCCTCTGGAACAAAGGAAAATTCATAGTGGGATTATTAGTTGGACGAGTAGTTTGAGGCAGTATGAAAATCAGAGGTACATACTTCATTCATTTTCATAAAGTATCCCGGTTGGCCAAGATGCACTCGTGAAATATCGGCAATTGCAAAATAATTCTCAGAGACGTTGCCGATGCTAGTTTCTATTTACTCTTTTTTAACTTTGTAAATTGAGATAGTTCTTTTAAGGTTTAACTGTGACACAGGATTTTTTTTTTTTTTTTTTTTTTTTAAAGTTTATTGTGCTTCGATATCGCAGATCATTAGCACAACGGGACAATTACATCTTATTTATATTTACAGGATTTGTAGTACTACTACATTTTCATAATGGAGTATTTCAAAAAGGCATTTAAATGTCTTCTGTAGGCCTATTTCTTGAGAATTTTGGAAAGTGGGGAATTCCATAGGTCAGTCTGTTCGTTTATAAGTTTTTCCGTCGGGTTATTCGAGTACTTATATTTTTTTTTCGAATGAACAGAGAAGCTGGGACGAAACGTTTTCCCCATCCCGATACACAAGCAACATGCTATAATTCATTTTCGAAATAAATATTTAGCAATGAAACTCAATGGATTATTGGTCGAAGTATTGCTTTAGTTTCGCCAGCTAGAGATCCCCAATTTTTATGATGAATTTTATTTAAAGATAAGTTCTCGAGAACATTAGGGGAAATACGTACAAAATGACCACATATCTACAAGATGACATAGGCATCATAACTTGAGTTTGAAGGAATCAAATGCGGAACTGCCTACCATATCACACGACCCGTGTGTGTGTTCTCTGAAAACTCGCAAGCGCTACTCTAGTTCATTCGGTCGTTATGAGTGATAACATACATCAATAGGTCACGAAATTTTTTTTATTGCGCCTAATTTTCAGAAGAAATGGTCAGTTTTCACCATTTTTTCATTTATATTGCATTCAGTTCAAACTTTACTCATTTGTCATTGTTTTCACGAAGCTGTTCTTATGTCAAATATACTTTTAATATTATATACGATTAATATGTATTTCTATACCTTTTCAACTTCAAATTGGGATCTATCAAAATCAAATTGGGAATTAACATATTCAAATTGGGAATAATCAAAATCAGATTGGGAATAAACACATTCAAATTGGGAATAATCAATTTCAAATTGAAACGGCATTCGTGGCTATGTAAATCGAGTTCAGGCGTGATCAGAAGATCTGTATATTGATGAAACATGAAGAAAAAACTATTAATATTCAAACATTTAAAAAGTGTAAGAAGTATTTAAAAATTTCATGTTTGTGCACAAACTCATATTGAAAAAATTCAAAACCTCAAGTATGAACCTCTGGATAAGAGCCACATATCTTGAACAGGTACTAACTGTAATGGTTGATATATTTCTTCTTATCAAATTTTCCATTCTTTGAAGACGAAATTCTATATGCATACCGCAATTACCTGCTTTTTCATTGAATCTGCAGCTTTCTTCTTCATATGAGGCATGATTATGAAAAAAAAATTGTAAACATATCCTTCGTTACTTACTTTTTACAAATTTGAGAGTTAATTACATATCGAGTAATTGAAAGATCTGATTCACATGGATGTCATTCAAATATGAAATTGATTATTCCCAATCTGATTTTTATTATTCCCAATTTGAATATGTTAGTTCCCAATTTGATTTTGATAGTTCCCAATTTGAAGTTGAAAACGTATAGTTTTATAACGCTTTATGGACAAAATGACATGTACAATGAACGCACAAAATGACATAGGTATTTTGTATTTCAGCTGAATTAACCGGACAACACCAAGACCATTCATCCCAGGCTCCATCAGCAAACAAAGAGCCAGGACTTGTCTTAACCCTTTCAAGCTTAGTGGTATACTAGACATACCTCAACTATAAGATTCATTCTCGATTCAAAGCAGAATCGAAAATGAATCTTATATCAATTAACTATAAGATTCATTCTTGATTCAAAGAAGAACCGATAATGAATCTTATAGTTGTGGTATGTCTAGTATAAGTTGAGCTTGAAAGGGTTAACATATTCACAACAAAATATTCATCTGCAGCTAATAAAGGCAATGCATCTTAACCTACTCTTGCTGATCCCATGAGGGGGTTCCTCCAATCCTCAAAGGACGATTCATAAGTGGACAAGGCAAACGAGAGCCGAAGACTCGATAAACGTAGTTAGTTTCAACTTCTACACCTAATATGATTGCAATCAAATCAAGAAATGAGTCCATACCTCCTCCAAAGGAGACAAGTCCCTAGGGCATTATTTGAACAACAAAATGAAGAAGAAAAAGTTCCTAGCAACTTTCGATATGATGAAGACGACTGTCCATCTGTCTATTGTTATGACCTTTTTTCCCGTTATAGATCGTTAAAGATATATCCTGGTTTCCCCAGGATTAGCCCTGGAAAAGACTGGTTACGATGCATACATTTGTTGCATTGGGCTCACGCATCTTGTGCTGATGTTCCTAGAAGAACCGAGCGTTTCATTGTTGAACTTTGTCAGTAGATTTATAACTAAGTATAAAACTACAGTTGCCGGTATATTATTTAGTCCATAGCATGCGGACAAAATGAATTTCATTTATCCCAATTCATCTGAGAACATTTTATTTTTTTGGTACATACTTTTATTTCATGAAGGTTGATTAGATTTCATGAAGAAATGACCAAAGATCATGGGTGTAGAAAATGACATAACTGTAATTCACTACTAACAAGTTATGCCTCTGAAATAAAACCCTATGCCATTTTGTACGTACTTCCCCTATAGATTTTTTTGAGTTATTCACAAAATTTTTTCCCCTGAAAACTGATCTTTTTCGATGTGATCACTGTATAGTCAAAATTCAGATTGAAAGCTTATCAATGATTCGACCGAATCAGCAGGCAATTAAATATAGTTCGATTTCAATATCAATAGTACATATAACTAAACCTCATGTTTTGGAGGATAATCAAATTCTTCGTATATCACATCCATCTGATCAATCATATCGCTTGGGAACATTTTGATTAATTAGATATTTCCGAATAAAGCAACTTTGTGGTGCCGCTATGAAAACACTGTAATATAGAAGCGGTAATGAATATCTATAGTATCAATTCCAATTGGCACAAATATGTGCTCAATTATTCAAATTCAACAAAGAATTCCATATATCATTGGATTCAGTTTGCACAACCCGAATCGAATTGAATATTTGCCAACTAAATTGCGCTTCAACAAATAATTTGGATCCATTTTGCTCCATATGGTAGATACAACACTGTCATTAGGAATGCCGAGGAAACGTTAAATGAAGACTTTCATCGGAACCATGAAATTGAGTAGGTTTTCTGATTGGAAAACGAACAATTCTGTTGGAAATGATTTCTTCTGATAAATCTGAAAATTTTCTATTTCATCCCAAATTTTCAGGATGAATACAAGCCACTTCATATACTCCATTCACTTTTATAAAGTATCCCGGTTGGCCATGACATTCTGACACATTTCACCGTGTATATTTCGAAAATGTTAGGTTATGGTCATCTTCATATCAGATAATTACGCAACGTTGTCCTTTCTACATAGAGGTCGTAGTTATTTCGCATTTATCAAAATGTTTATTTACTTTGGGAAAATAATGAATTCGAAAAAATTTAATATTATGTGAATTCAATAATTCCAAAGACCTGGCGAATGTTGAAGAAACTTTTTTCTCTTTTAATACTGGAAATATTTCACGTATATAGAAATGGTTGGAAAATTCAGTTATGCTATTTTCTTGTACGGAAATCAAGGATCTAATAACCGAACAGACGGACCTATAGAATTCCCCACTTTTCGAAATTCTCCAGAAATAAGCTTACAGAAGACATTTAAATACCTTCAGCATTGGCAACGTCTCTGAGAATTATTTAGACATTGCCGATATTTCACGAGTGCCAACCTGCGTCAGTTTCAAGTAAAAAAACTTGATAAACCTAAATTATGGCGAACCGGGATACTTTACAAAAGTGAATGAAGTCTACATAGACATTTTCAGGTGCTCCTTTGGAAAAAGATTAAAAAACTGCCAACGCTTTTCTAGAGTTTCATGAACATTTCAAGGAATGGGTATGGGACAAATTTTAACATGCTTATTCCACAGAAGCTTACTGTTACTGTCTATTAAGGGTGATTCCCAGATATTTGACTTCCATTCTAAGATTTTCTATAGAGATGGATTTCATAGCTGGAAGGTATCTTTTCCGAGTGAAAGGTAATTACTACTGTGGTCTTGGCTGGGTTTATGTTAAGCCCTACTGACAAGCACCACGTCTCAACAATTCTGAGGCCCCTCTGCCACAAATCACAGAGGGAACTCCCGAATTATGCGTATTATATAACCAATATTCCATATTTCTCTATACCCTAGATTCTAGAACATATGAGGATATAATGAAAAATTCTTAGCCTACTATAGAACCAAACAAAATTTCATTGTAAAAATATTTTTTGACTCAACATATTCTCCTCTTAATTGAATACATTTATCACACTATCACAGCGAACCTGCAACGTCTCTAGACCTTTCAAAAAAAATGTTTCTTCTTGCTCTGCAAACCAGTCCTCCACAGCATTTATTACCTCCTCGTTGGAAGAAAACTTACCACCTTTCAAATTTTTTTTTCAGTTGAGGAGAGAGATGATAGTCGGACGGAGCCAAATCTGGTGAATAAGGGGGGTGTTCTAGTAATTCTTACCCTAAATCACGAATTCTTTGCATGGCAACATGAGATCTGTGTACTGTGTACTACACCTTTGGATGGCTTTCTGCGTTTTTTCCCGTTGAGTGGTCAGTAATGTCGAATAGTAATCTCCAGTTATTGTTCTACCCTCATCTAAAAAAATCAATCATGATTACACCATGGCAATCCCAAAAAACTGAAGCAAGAACTTTTCCAGCAGATTTTTGGACACGAAACTTCTTAGGTTTTGGAGAACCAGAGTGTCGCCATTCCATCGATTGTTGCTTTGTTTCTGGATCGTAAAAATGTACCCAAGTATCATCCATAGTAACAATTCGGTTTAAGAAGTCTACATCGTTTTCAAATCGAGCACAGATCGAACGCGATGCTTCTACCCTTGCACGCTTTTGGTCAACATTCAAACATTTGGTTTGGGGATCCATTTTGCAGAAATTTTTCCCATGTCCAAATTGACGTGAACTATAATGATGAACGCGTTCGTATGAAATCTTCAGTGCTTCAGATATCCGTTTCAGCCCAATTCGACGGTCTGATAAAATCATGTCATGAACTGCATCGATATTTTCGGGCACAGAAACTGGCCTTTCCGATCGGTAATCATCTTCAATGGAAAATTTACCTCTTTTGAAGCTTGCAGTCCATTTTTTCACGGTCGCATACGGAGGACATTGATCACCAAGGGTATTGAGCATATCTTCGTAAATCTGCTTACCTCTTAACCCTTTTAAATATAGGTACTTGATGATGGCTCGATACTCCAATTTTTCGATTTTTACAATTTCGGTGGACATCTTTTTTTTTTAATTTATTGCGTAATTCTGGTTTACTTTAACACTGACACTTCTAATAAGTTATTGTTCGTTGATATGGTATCACAATATTTTGTTTATGCATGGAATTGGTCTAGGCTAACTAGACTAGATATCAATACATCCTCGTATTTGAGATCATAATTCCTTCTTCTAAAAATAAGGATTCATATTGAAGGTGAACCCTAGATGTTGATTCAATTATTCGCTGAAAACATCAAGAGATAGACATCAAATCGAATTATTCGCCCTGGAATCATAGCAAACGGAGGGAGATGAACTCTGTTGGGAAACGAGCACAACCCTTTACTTAGAGAAACTAAATGGCACCAGGAATGCGAAGAGAGGAATTCCTTTTTCGATTAGCGCTTACGTAGGAACATAATCGTCAAAGGAGGTAGGGCACTGAGCTAGATTGAAAGAGGGAAATTAGATGTATACGCTGGTGAATTCACGGAAGATGGAGGAAACATAAATGGTACAGGCTTTCCTGTTTGGAAACTTATCCAGGGAACCACCACTGGTGTTCATTACATATGTATCTACATGAAAAGAGCGGTGAAATATTGAATATCTTTCACATGGGCAGATATTTCAGTGGGAGCATGTATTCATGCCAAATAAACCATTACCACGATGGTCAAATTAGTTTTTGAGATTGAGCTTAAGGAAACGAGGACTAACCGTGTACTTAATTGAGAACCGAACACATATAGTGATGGCGTGCAAGTATCCAAAATTATGTAGCCTAAGAACAACACTATTGGTTGAGCCAGTTACCAATCGTCAACAGGTGGAAGACAAATCTTCTAAAGATTCTGTCGGATCGAAATCAAAGTATCCTAAACAAGTGGGGTTAAAGAATAAAAGATCCAAATGGTCGCACTTCTGAATGGCGGAATCAGAGTAAACCGAAACCAATCTCAATAAAAATAACCTTATTCTGAAGTTTTAAGGGGTTGTAGTTTGTAGGAGGAAGTATGTTCCACAATTTTCTAGTTCTGGAGAAGAAAGACTGGGAGGTAGAAATTCTCCATCTAGTTATACAGGGTCCTGCAATAGTGCGTTCTTCTTCCATAGCTGCCGAACCAGACATCTCAGAGATTTCGTTGGAAAGTGGACCTCTTGTACCTTCATTTCTGCATCTCAGGAAATTATTTTCTGATATACAGGGTGTCCCCGATAAATGTTATTCAACAAATGGATGATTTTTCTAATGGATCACCCCATATATTTTCACATATTTTCAATGACCTTCATAACCTCTTTCATGACGCAAAATCTAAGGAACATTTTTCCAACAGTTCAGATCTTATTCGAAGAAAACATCAAAAAGGTGAGGGAAAAGCAGTTCAGTAAAAGTCTTCTAACGATTTCCAGAAGCGATAGTAACATGAATTTGAACTGAAAGTTTTTTGATTGAAGGATTTGCCTTGACATGGTTCCTAAACGATCAACCTGTCATATACAGGGTGTCCGTGATTAAGGTCCAAATATGAAGAACTTAAAATTATTATTTCTCGATTTTCTCAAATAGAACACCCTGTATTTTCTTCCACAATAATGTAGACAATTGGACACATTACATTTTCTCAGAAGTAACCTTAGGATTATTTTAACCCCCGCATCCAGCGGACACGAAAAATCATATCGCAAATGAAAATTTTATTCAAATAATAACATAATAAAACTAACGGATATTCAGAAGAGGTCAAACAATGAAATAAATCTAAATGAATTATTATTGACGAACTTCGAAACCTTTCCAGAATCATATTTCCTGAGCATCATCATAAAAATGATATTTCTTTTTCGTACAAGCAATTCATATTGATCAGGTATTCAACCAATTATACCAGTTTCTATAGGCTTTCCAAAAAAAAATTGATCAAGTTATTGGTACTAGAGCTCAAAGATACTTTCGAATACAGTAAATCAGTATAAATTTTTGTTTCCTATCGGGATATTGGGCAGCATAAGTTCGACTTCCTTAAAAAAACAGGTTCGGTGGCATTGCCCTAACTTGAAAATCATATCAACCATCCTATTTTTTCCAAAAATTCATACTGATTCACTGTAATATTCAAAAGTATCTTTGAGTTCTAAGTAGCAATAACTTGATCAATTTTTTTTTGGAAAGCCGATAAAAACTGATATAATTGGTTGAATACCTGATCAATATGAATTGATTGTACGAAAAAAAAATATCATTTTTATGATGATGCTCAGGAAAATTTTTTTTGGACAGCCGATAAAAACTGATATGATAGGTAGAATACGTGATCAATATGTATTGCTTGTACGGAAAAAAAATTCATTTTATGATGATGCTCAGGAAGTATGATTCTGGGAATAATTATTCATTTAGTTTTATTTCATTGTTTAATCTCTTTTGAATGTCCGTTAGTTTCATTATGTTATAATTCGAAAAAAATTTTCTTTTGCTATATCATTTTTCGTGTCTGCTGGATGCGGGGGTTAAAATAATCTTGAGGTTACTTCTGAGAAAATGTAATGTATCCAATTGTCTACATTATTGTGGAAAAAAATACAGGGTGTTCTATCCGAAAAAATCGAGAAATAATAATTTTAAGTTTTTCATATTTGGACCTTAATAACGGACGCCCTGTATATGACAGGGTGATCGTTTAGGAACCATGTCAAAGCAAATCCTTCAATTAAAAAACTTTTAGTTCAAATTCATGTTACTATCGCTTCTGGAAATCGTCAGAAGACTTTTACTGAACTGCTTTTCCCTCACCTTTTTGCAGTTTTCTTCGAATGAGATCTGTACCGTTGGAAAAATGTCCCTAAGATTTTGGGTCATGAAAGTGGTAATGAAGGTCATTGAAAATATGTGGAAATATATGGGGTGATCCCTCAGAAAAATCATCCATTTGTTGAATAACATTTATCGGGGACACCCTGTATATCAGAAAATAATTTCCTGAGAAGCAGAAATGAAGATACAAGAGGTTTACTTTCCAACGAAATCTCTGAGATCTCTGGTTCGGCTGCTATGGAAGAAGAACGCACTATTGCAGGACCCTGTAGACGAGGCTATTCTCAGAATATGTAAGGAAGGTAGAATAAAAAATTCAAGAACCTTGTCCTCTCTTACTCATCAGCAAAGCTTCCCAGAGACGAAATGATCAGGAAAATAAGCTTAGAAAAAGGTAGGAAGAAAGAGTGAGAAAGAAAACCAACCCTCCAAAAAACAGAAGAAACCATAACAGGCACCTGGCACCAAATGCTCACCAAAGTTATGTTCCTGTTTGTCAGGCAGAATTACTTGTACAGGGTGGGGCAGAAAAACCTATCCGATTTCAAAACGTTATAAAATTAAAACCACTCAGCTTGTCAAAAAATTTTTTTTATTAACATATCGCAAATTTTATGCCATTTTTAAATTTAAGTTTTGAAAAGCACATCACTCAAATGTCGTCCTTGGGAGCGGATACACTTATTTAGGCGCTCGCGGTAGCTTTCCATGACTTTCACCGTCATTTCCACAGGAATTTCTTCAATTGCCCGAGCAATTTCCCTTCGTAAAGCAAGAAGGGTCCTTGGTCGATGCTGGTAAACCTTCGATTTGAGGTAACCCCAAAGGAAGAAGCCACATGGAGTGAGATCCGGTGAGCGCGGCGGCCAGCCAACATCACCTCTCAGAGAAATGAGGCGACCGGGAAACAGTTCCCTGACTTCTTTTTCAATGCTGAACTCGTCTGTCTAAAATTTGACACCCACACTTTAATCGTAGCGTGATGTGGAACAGGATCATGACGCCCGAGTCCGAAATGAATTCGAAAAGCACGTTGTGTAGCAATTATCGAACCGCCGCATTCGATAAACCGCTCAATAACAAAAGCACGATGTTCACCAGACCAAGGCATGTTGACTACTGACAAATGGCATAAAACCAGCTTTCTAACGGTTTTTACCCCACTACTCTACCTGCTCTCTCTTCTGAGAAAAAGGGATTTGAAATCGGATAGGTTCTTCTGCCCCACCCTGTAATTGAAAGATTCATCTTCTCCAGGTCTTGATTTGAGGAATCGATCTGTTCATACAGAGGAAGATGGGATCGGAGCTATGTAGCTCAAGGGTATGATGAAGATTACCTGGACACTTCGGAACTTACCCGGTGTTTTGAAGTCAGTGTGGAATCCGTCTACAGTGATTCTTGCATCTCTACCATTCCTTCTGAAGGATACCTCATGCCAAGATCCATCGTCGATTCTTCTTCTGGAACCTCTCTGCTTTATGGCACCTGATCCTAAATCTAGATGAATATAGATGTGTCCATTGTATATTTCTATAGAAAAAAGATCAACCTGCAAAAACAAAATCACACGAGGTATTTTTCGACAGTTTTCAAAAATGATTAAGCTGATATTATAAGAAAAAAATTGAGCTCGGAGAAAGGGCAGTACGTCGACATAGATGTTTCCGAGATATTGCAGTAATTTTTATGGTATAGTTGAAGTTTTTGGTGACCAACAACATGGATTTGTCTTGGGAAGAAGTAAAGAGACATCCGGTTATTTATCTAAGAAAATAGCATTTTTCTTCGAGTGTCAAAATAATATTTTTGGAAAACCCTTTTTTCCTAATACGAGTTATTTGAACTCGATTTGAAACTCCATTTGAGGGATCAACACTTCGGAACAATATGAATTCCTTGATATTGATGTCCTCAAGTGGAAAGAGAGGAAAGGTTATCTGAAGCTTGGAAATTTTTCTGGAATCCCTGCGAGAGCGAATTCTCCAGGTCGACTTTTCCAACCAAATCACATATCATCGTATTTCCCACCTAGATCTTTCGATTCGAAGGGTAATAATTCATATTAGAAATCACGGTGCACTTACCCGTGGCGGTCTCACTCCTCCATTAAACAAGATTAGACCATTAGCCTCGTTGGTGCGGAACTTGAAGGAAATATTCCCCGTCTTTTTGGCGTTCCACGGCGGCAGGATCTGCAATAAATACCTGTGATGAATGTTTTTACTCCGAAACGGCCATTTCGAATGGGAGTTTTGTTTCAGGCCTATAAATGGGCTATTAATCGTTTAAAATCATCTCAGAGGTAGAAGACCATTAAAATATCTCACAGGAACGGCTTTTTGACATATCCTATTTGGGAAAAAACATTAAAAATGTTTCATAGGTATGGGACCTCAAACGTTAGAGAGATACAGGGTGTAAAAGTTTGAATTTTTTTCAAGTTTTTTTTCCATAGTATCTGCATTGCACAAGATGTGCAACAGAAATTTGGCACATATATAAAACTTTAGTGTTTCCTGTTTTACTCCAGAACTTTTTTGGAGGGACACTGTTAGTTCAAAAATTTTCAAAAAGAAGCTTTGTTGTTTTACAACACTGAATGGTCTCTTGTATCTGGTGTATTTTTTGAATGATAGAAGGCAGAAACCATGTTGTTTTGACATTTCTGTTCAGTAGGTATTGACAAATTATCATGGAAAGACTCACGCCGCAACAACGTTTACAAATTGTTGAAATTTATTTTCAACATCAGTGTTCTATTCTCAAAAATTTAAGGGCACTTCCTAAAATTTATGGTTTACATAATCGCCCATCAGAGCAGCTTATTCGTCGAACTGTCGATAGATTTCGGACAATATTTTCTCTACTCGATGCAACAACAACAACAAGACACAGAACTGTACGTACAGAAGAAAATATCATTGCTGTAAGTGATAGTGTTAATGAAAATCCAGATTTCTATTCGTCGACGTTCACAACAAGTTGAACAAGTTGGACTCTGTGCATCCACCACATGAATAATTTTGCGTAGAGAGCTTGGTATACACTCATACAAGATCCAACTGGTTCAAGAACTGAAGCCACTTGACCTTAATACACGTCGTTTGTTTATTGATTGGGCCCTAGAACAGCTTGAAGTTCTCGAAAAATTGTGTTTAGTGATGAAGCTCATTTCTGGTTGAACGGCTACGTTAACAAGCAAAATTGCCGTATATGGAGTGAAAGCAGTCCTCGAGAAGTTCTGAAGGTTCCATTGCTCCCTGAAAAATGCACTGTATGGTGTGCTTTTCACGCTGGAGGCATCATTGGTCCATTATTCTTTAAAAACGATGCTGGAGCTAATGTTACAGTGAATGGAGCTCGTTACAGATAGACGATCAATGATAATTCGTTCCAAAATTAGAATGGCATCGACCCAGAAGTGTTTTGGTTCCAACAAGATGGTGCAACACCTCTTGCTGGTACCGTAACAATCGATTCACTGAGAGAAAGATTTGGCGAAAACATTATTTCGAGAAATGGTCCCATTAATTGGCCTCCAAGATCATGCGACATAACTCCAATGGATTATTTTCTTTGGGATTATGTCAAGTCATTGCTGGAGAACTAGAAAAAATGGACGCTCTGGAAGTCAACATAACTCTTGTTATTGTTGAAATAAGGCTTGAATTACTCGGAAAAGTGGTCCGAAATTGGTTCGGTCGAATGCGGTTCCTGTATTTTTGAAACGAAACATTTGCGGTCTCATACTTATGGGATTTTTTTTTAATTACGCAAGGAATCTCCCCTCTTTGTTGGTACCTCCAATTTGGGAACAGTCTGTACAGTGTACAAGGATGCATGAAATTGAAATTCACAACATTTCAAAAGTTATGTCATTTATTGTGGTAATTGTGAGATATCTATATTATGGAACTGAATCTTTAGATATTGAGCCTTTTGCTAATGACTGAAAAAAATACAAGTAAGTGTTTTATTGATAAGTATTATCCGATTCGTGTCTAAAAGTGGAGAAAAACTATATTTTTCAACCAGAAAACGTCTTCTCGAAGCAGCTGATGTGGACATCTCAAGCTCTCGTGATTCATCGATTCCGAAGAAGTTCAACAAAATTTCCACCATATAACAACGACTCTTAGGTAACTGGAAACTTCAGGAGTAACTGCCACATCGATCCTATTCCAGTCATAACTCATTCCTTCAGGATATTTCGGAAAGGTCACCAGCCTTCTTGGCAATGCTTCTCCATGAATTTAAATGATAAATGACTTGCAATATCGTGTGGTCGTAAGTTCTGCAAATGAGGGTTTGTTCAACAGCTCACTGGCAGAAGTAAGTTATATTTCATTCGGCTCGGCTTTGAATAAAGTCGAATTAGGGGATTCAAGGGGGGAGGGGAAAGGATCGACATCACGTTTCTAGAGTTCGAGAGTGTTATTTAATGGGAATTCGGGAGGAAAATTATCAAACGATGCTTTGAGGAAAACAAAAACGCAGGTTATGTCAATTCCATTCTGCATTTCGTTCACGAAAAAATTTGTGAATTCGCAATCGAAATATTTCCTGAAAAAATTGCTTTTTGATGGTGGTTATCGATATCTTGCAACTTTAGTCCCACAACTTCAGAGGATGATGAAGGAAATGATATTTTCTTGTGAAGAACTTCAAAAACATTGAAATTATAAAGTGAATGCAGTATACAGGGTGAGTCTTTGACTTGTACATACATTTTAACTGTAGATTCCTCTCATCAAACGAAACACTTTTTTTCTACACCATTTTTAAAAATTCGGTTTGGTTTCGAAGATACAGGGTGTCGAAAATCCATGAAAAAAACACTTTTCTGTTTATATCTACGGAACCGTTATTTCGAATGAACTGAATTTTGGTTGAGTTTTTTACTCTATTCATGGTGTATATTCCTCAATCAAAACCTATTCAATATCTCCACTAGTATAAAAGTTACAGGGTAGTCGACTCATCAATACACGCTAAAACACCATAAAACCACTTTAAAAACGGTTTATATTTTCGAAAGAATCAATCATTTAAGAAACTAAAAGTATTCTAATTTTTTTTCAATCAAACGCGTTGTTTTCGAGTTATTTCCAATTTTACCCGGAGAAATTTGACGAAAAAATCATTAATTTCAAAAATAATCTTAATGCGTCTTTGAATTAAATATCATCGAATATTATTCCTTCTCTGGTCTTCAAACGAGTTTACAATGTTGTCACAATATTTATCAACTTTGTCGAAATATTTAAATAATAAAATCCCACAAATGTGGGAGATAAAATTGAACACCAAGGAGGATTTAACACGCACAGTTTCTATTGAAAATTCAAAGTTACCGGTCCATATTGAGGTTGGATGTCGATGAAATACAAAATTCGGATATGAATGATGAATCTCGATAAAACTATTCATCAAATTGAATTTATGAAAAATAAAATGATACCTTATAATCTGTATCGATGTTTCTATCTGAACAATATCCTCTTGGAATTTTATGAACTCGACACGGTTAGGATTATATTAATTCACTCCACATAATATTCACATTAGGGAAATAATTCACTGAATGTATTCAGAACTTCACATAATGTTTACAGTTTGTTCAGAGACTCTGGTTTGTTATTGTTTATAGTTGGCCTCCACATAACAAATCTTTCGGTTTTCGCTCTACGCATGCGTGGTAAAATTTGGTGGCAAACTCGATACACAAGTTCATCGTGATATATACTATGTTTCGTAACCAGTCCTGAACCTCAATGAAAATATCAGCAAGCTGACAACATCTTCTTGAAATTTCTGTGCAAACATTCACAGAATCGATACAAAATTGATTAGGTTAGGTTGTTTAATAAATTCTGATGATCTGAATGAAAAGTCTTTTTTCATGATATTGTTTGGGAATTTCGAGGGAAATATGAACGAGTTATTAGTGTTTACAAACTAATCTGCAGAAAAATCGAAGAAAGAACTCATTTTGGTGTGAGAAATGTGGCTTTTTAGTTGCAGATATAATCCGATGAAACTAACTGTTTTTGTTGAAATTATCGTGTTTGCAACATTTTCATTCCAATAAGGTTAGTACTTGAGTATTCCCTGAATGTATTAACTCAATTTCTATCGAGAAATATGAACTTTGCATCAATTCCAGAAGATCATTTCAGAGGCGTAGTCAGCCCAATTTTTTTTCAAATGGCTATATCTTTTCAACAGAGCCGAATTCGGAAAAATGGAAAATGAAAAGAAGTCAAAGACTCACCCTGTATGTGCTATTCTCACACGGCCATTTGGAATACATCCCATAAAAAGCAAATAATCAGTCTGATTGAAGGGATGGAGTGGAAAACAATGTCCGAATTGTCATTCATACACCCCAATATTTCACGTTCCATTTATCGCTAACACAAGGATTTTCCGGCGTTTTTAGTACGCCATTGAAATCGTCTTTTGTCCACAACAAACAGACCGATTTAAGAGAAATTCGGAAATGAGCATTTCCCTGATTGAAATCCACAGAAGGCAGATCCATCACGAAGGAACGAAAAAAGGGGGAAGAAAACAGGGATGAAGTCGTGCCCAAGCTCTTATAATTGGAGAGAAAGGTCTCGCAAAATGTTCACAAGGAATACACGTTATGTCAATTCCTGTTTTATGAATGCACAATTAAATGTCTGTGTCAATTTTGCTCTGTTTCTGGAAATGACAGGAAGCTTGGATGAAAACTTTCAAAGGAAAAGATTCATACAAAAAATAGTACAATTTTCTCCAGACATTATCACTCTAGGGAAGGAAATATTCTGATTCTCTCAAGAAAAATAGTGGGCCAGAAGATCCCACTTGTGGTAGATCCATCTTGTAGGTTGTCAAAGAAATCATTTGATAATAAAGGCTGTTTCCATAAGAGCGCAAGATTTGAATTTCTGGCTATGTTTGACAGTCATAGTGTTACATGATTATGAAGTTGACAGATGGGATCATTACACGATCGAACGCGTCCTGAGTGTCAAAAAATGCATCAGGAACGGTGAATGGCGAATGTTATCGTGCTATGATAACACAGTTACATGTGCCTCATTTGGAAGCTATAGGTAGATCTTGACGACATGTGTTTTCAGCAGGACACATGCCATTATTGACAATTTCCTCAAAAGGGTACTCATACGCCAGCAAAGGCGTGGCTGCCATTTACAAGATATTTTGTTATTTGTTCCATACATAATTCCCAAATGTCTATTTCCTGAATCAATAAATAAACTGCTCCACATGAGTTAGGGATATTGACTTAAATTGCAAAACAATATAGTCAAAATAAGATTTTTCCGATGAAAATTCATATTAATATGATTTCGAGTTGCAAATTAATTTTAGCCTGTAGGTCTGCGTATACAGGGTGGTTAAGAAAAATCGAGTAAAATAACGAAATTTCATTCCCAGAGAATTCAAGCATTTTTAGGGCCGGTATTATAAAGGGATAACCGACGGTTGAACCGTGCGCCAACTACCAGATTCCTTATTTCTAGTGAGGAATTTGGTAGTTGACGCAACTGTTGAACCGTCGGTTGTCCTTTTAAAGTCTATCAATACAATGTGTGGCCTCCACGGGCGTCATAACAGCTTGACATCTTCTGTGCATACTACACACGAGGTTGTTTAACATTTCTTGAGGAATTTGGTTCCATAAACGGGGCAGAAACTCTCTCAGATCATTTAAGGATTCTGGGGTAGGTTGATGATTATCTAATCTTTTTGGAGAATATTCCATGCATGTTCTATGCAATTCTCAACTATGCCTGCACGGTGCGATCTAGCGTTATCGTCTAGAAATTGAAAAGTTTCACCAATAGCAGCGTGAAAATTTGGCACAACATTGTCAATGACATGCTCCGTATAGATAGTGTAAGGCGGTCATATTCCCAGGACAAATGTGTAGATCTGTGCGCCCGTTGAAACATATCCCGGCCCATACCATAACATTACCCCCTCGGAATGGATGGACTTCTTGGACATAGCGACGATTACGGGGTATGCGTGGCATTGTCCATACCCTTATTCTTCGAGAATCTGAAAATCGTCCATATCTGGATTCATCAGTAAAAAGTACACTACGCCATTGATCGTTCCAATTGATATGTTGCCTTGCCCATTCCAGTCTTTGACGTTAATGGTTACGTGTTAATGGAACTCCTCTTAATGGACGTCTAGAACCTAGATTCACCTCTCTCAAACGTCGTCTGATGGTTTCGATGGAAACTTGAACTCCATCTGCATTTTGAAGAGTATTCCGTAGCATTCTACACGTAAATGTAGGGTTTCTTCTCGCCGAAACGGTGATGGAACGATCCTGAGCAGGTGTTGTTTTTCGTCGCCCACCAAGCCTTGGTCTTTCCAACACGGAACCTGTCTCCCTGAACTTATTCCAAAGTCGAGATATCACACTTTGGCTGACTTGGAGCCTTTTCGCTACAACAACCTGAGTTAGGCCACCCTGTAGCATTCCGATAGACCTATTAGCCTCAGCGTTTGTTAATTTACGTCTTGGCATTTTCAGAAAACTCGTTTCAAATCGAAGCCGTTGATAAACTGACTTCATTTCAAAATAAGAACATTCATGGAGCATAATATGCAAAGAACCATACTTCAGAAAAAAGGCGACCATATTGACGAAATGCCTCATACTGACTTTTATTGGATCGATTCAAGTTGTTATTGAGTTTCAAATGATTTTACATCGATTTTCTCGAAGATTACATACTTTTAAAAACGATTGAATACGATATCCCTTACTCTTGTGGAGCAGTATATTTCAATGCATTGCTACAGAAAACCATGTTTTAAAGAACACTGAAATCTTGCGCTCTTATCGAAATTCGAAACTGAAATCCAGATGGAAAGTGATACACCTTTGAATTAGATTCGCATTTCAGACAATTCGGAAGATCTTGGTAAGTTCCAACCATGGATTCACAGTTGATTGAGAATTTTTTTCAAAGGGAAGTCAGAAAACGCTCTCGCCAATAAATGAAATGATCATCATAATTTAATATCCATGCATTCATTGACGGTTTTGATCACATCTGCTCGTGCTTTATTGGCTAGAACGGAACTCCATTCATTGTCCGTCAGTTCTAAATAGTCTGAGGGTGTATTGTTTTACTGCTCACAACTCGTTAGTTGCTCCATTGCTCTACTCGCTTGTTGGCGCTGGCTTCGTATTGTTACGGTTTTACGTGTGTGACGAAAACAGGATAGCAGTTATTATTTAACTGCCCTATGGACATTGCTTTCAATGAAGAGGCTCAATTTTTGCTCGAACATATATATTAATATGCTGAATTGAAGGGATTGGTGCGAGGAAAATTCTCATTCTGAGAAATACAGTTGTAGTGCAATGTGAAATCCAAGGATATGTCTATGCGAGAAAAGAGCTCATTCAGGGTGCTCCATTTGAAGAGTAGGTACTGTTATGGTTCAAAATATCTTTTCAAAATTCAAAATTAATTTCGATTTATTGAGGCCACCTTGAAAATGAAAGACCTAGATATAGATTTATTTTGAAGTATTGAAGTTTGTACATAGTACAGTGGCTTTATACAAGCTGTATAAAGCCACTGTAGTACATATACTCCATTCACAATTATAAAATCACAACTCTGGCCTTGGAAATTTGACACATTCCACTCTGTATTGATGTTATGACGTTTTTCAAAATATTTTTATGTTCCAAGTCAACACTATGTTGCCCTTTCTACATTCTTAGCGTATTTCTCAGAATGTGAATGAATTGGAAAAGATGTGATGGACGAAAATAATGGACGTTTATATGAATTGATAGAAAGGATTCCTTTTCTAGTTATTTGCATGAAAAGTACGAGAGATCACTGTTGAAATATATTATTTTTCGCCATGGAAAAAAATTGCATTGCTTCCACATAATTTTCATATGCATGCTTGTGAAGATTTAATGTTTATTATCCTCTTGAACTGAAAGTTCAAGACTTGACGATATTCTATTTATTTGATCTTATGAACAAGGAGTAAAATATTCTGATTGTATAGTAATTTATTAGATTTAAAAATATTCATACATTACTACCACAGTAGGTTTGTACAAATAAAATGGAATAGGTCAAACATATGCTTCACATTTATCATTCACCTGTTCTAAAATAAGACACAAACTCCTGGAATATGGAAAAAACCGATGTATTCTGGTTCAATATAGCCTATTTCTACTTTCGGCAAAGGATTGATAGGAATGAAAGCTCCAGTGACACATTTCAATTCATCTGAATCCATTGAATGCAATTTCGATGACTGAATTCTAGGCATCTTAAATGCAATATAGTCATATTTCTTATTTTTTTTAGCTTTTTCGACGTGTTTTTTTTTTCTGAAACGTGAAAACGATCAACAATAATCATTTAGAGACCGATGATGGCCATCCAGAACCAGCTAACTTAAGAAAATCGTGCAATTTCATTCTGCAAGTTCTTTCCTCAAAATTCCTCGAAAATCCTACCTGAACCATATTTTCCGGTCGCTTTCGTTAGAAGATCGTATAAGGAATCCTTTTTGGTCCATTTACACATTCCAAATGAATTTTGAGCACCAAAAACGATACCGAAACTAACCAAACTTCTGGGGGACCGGAATTTCGTTTGAAATCTTTCAAAACGGCCAGATACCTAAAAAAACTTCGTTATCAAGTGTAAAAAGGTCGATTAGTACTCACTTTCGCTTCATTTATGCTTATAAATCGATTTTTGGTCCAATTCAAATTTGCCGTTCGTACTCACGCCAAAAGTCGTGAAAGGAAAAGATGACACTTGCACGAAACTTCTTCTGGACGACGAAGAACGGAAAAATAGGCGATTTCCTATCGATATTTCGCCCCAAAATCGCCGATCAATTCGAACTTACAAAATGTGGAAAATCTTTGATACTTTTACTTTGATGTAAACGAAAAAACTGGCATCGCCGTTTTGTCATTAACGATATTTTATGTACGCGCACAGACTTTTCATCAGGTGCATCAACTCCTGAAAACGAAACCATGACCTCCTATGTGATTAAATAAAAGTGTATGGAGTATAGATAATAGATTCTATGAATAGTTTAGATTAGATTAAGAATATCAAGGATGTAGAAGATGTTTTGAAGTATGGAAACCAGGGAGATGAAAAAAGGAATTGAATTGGAAAAATCGAAGAGAAAAGTCAGAAAATAAATTGGGAAAAATTAAGGGAAAGTAGAAGTAAATGAGATGATTCAGAGTTGAAAACAACATTTGAATGATAATTAAAACATTATATGGAGTATGAGCTGTTAAAGGTGCCTAAAAAAAGCCAACAAGAAAGAACACGATACGAGCACTAAGTTGAGAAGATTGATATTAGAAGACAGAAGAAATATGACGAGAATGTTTATATGGTGAAAGAAAAACTACGGAGCAGAGTTTGGGCTTGAAAACAGGATTGAAGTGTATGGACAATTGAAGATATAAGTGAGTTTGATTTTATTTAGAGCTAGAATAAGTTTTTTTTTGTGCATTAGAATAAGAAAGTTGATATTAGAATTAAAGTTTATATAAATCTAAATTTTTCATTTTAAATTGGACCCTCAATTGGGATAGAGAATTACCGGGCAAAGCAAAAACTAAAATTTTTCTCATTAATTTGTTAGATTCCAAATTATTTTTTATTCGAAATATAAGGGCACATAGAAGGGAATCATAACAGTACCAACCTATCGATTTCGAATTCTTCGGATTTCATAATGAGTCAACAGGCCACTATATCTTCGATGTTTGATATACTTACAAGATGAGATTCCCTGGTGGTAAAGGTGATCGGGTCGTGCGTTTCACCTGCAGGACATTTGTAGTCCAGTCGGCCTACAACGGAGATGAGATGACTTCCTGATCTTCCCAATTCCAACAGATTCAACCGCAAAGTGTCGGCTACGAACTCAACCTGGAAACAATTAATGAAGTCGTTTATTGATTTGGTTACCTTCGATTTCTGATATAACCGCAACGTGATCCCAATTTTCTGAGTTGTCCCTTTCGTATACGTGATGCTAGGAGCATAGAATAAATGGAGGGAAGGCTTCATACGCTCGACAGATCATTTTGAACTTCCAATTTCGGCGGAGGTTAGAGTTTCGTGTGGCGCCCGATAGATAACGCTGTGATCGCAAATAGGGCTATATGTCACATATGTCTTGTTCTGTGGCGCTACAGTTGCAAAGAATATTATGTGGTTGTCATTTTTATTGATACATTTTTACGACCAACACCAAAGTGATTGAATAATAAAACTTTTTGTTGTTGACTGAAAGGACTAAAGGAGGTCGAAACAAACTGTTATTGAATTCGAATATTGTTTGAAGTTACTATAATATACAATTGAATCGGCTTCGATAAAAAAAAACATTTCTGCGGCTTCAACTATCTAATTTACCTGTTGGTTTTGTTCATTTCAACGTTTGTTGCTAAGTATAATATTTTTAATTGATATAGTGTGATTTATTATGCTATGTACCTACTATATAATAATTGAATGAAAAAACAGGGTAAACAGTTTGAATTTTTATTGACAAGTAGTATCAAAACATATTGAACAATTTTATTATTACCTATTTTAGCCAAAAAGGCCTCGGTGGGATCATGACGCATTCAAAATTTCTGAAGAAAGAATAATCACGCCTTCTGATTGACTTGAAATGACGTCCAGTTGTTCCATATGAAGAAATCGAAACACATTCTTACTACATTAAAATTCGACAATTCCATCTCCGTTTTTTTCAGCTTCTAGAAGAAGACCTGTACGTTACTTAAAAAAAAGAATTTTTTTAAGTCTCACCCTTCCTTCAAAATAACACCAAATATTAATCATAACAATATTGTTGACATATCACCGCATTCTAATCAATTATTTATGCGCAATTATATGGAAATTCTATGATCGGAAATAAATTTGTCAAAACGAATTTCATTTTGAATATGTATCGTTATAGCCATGCTGGAGCCACGAACGACGTTGGCGCCATCTCATAACCTTGCGGCGAACTGACAAGTGCGGACGTTTTTGGCAGTTCATTTTTGTAGCGGAGCCTTCCCTCCATTCATTCTATGCTTCTAGCGTGATGGGTATCGAAATGAAGCATAATGGGCTGGTAATAGACTACTACTACCAAAAAATATCGGGAATCTGATGAGACTTTTATATGCGAAATATAAAGCAACTGAAGATGTAATAAAAGCAAACATCGATTGAAATTCGACTTAAATTTACAGGGAGTTCCTCAATTGATTCGAAAGTATATCGATACAAGCAGGCCGTCCCAGCTTCGCCCGGGTAGAAATTTGTTTCACGCGGCGGTTTCATCTTCAACACTTCAACCTGCCATATCTTTTGATGAAGGGGAAATACGTACAAAACGAAATATATGGACAAAATGACTAATAGGCATCATAATTTGAGTTTGGAGGTATCAAATGCGGAACTGCATACCAAATCACACGACCCGGATGGGTTCTATTAACCTCTGAACACTCACAAGCTCTAGTTCATTCGGTCGTTATGAGTGATAACAGAAAATTGTAATAGGTGGGATAATTTGGAAGTAATAAAATGAATATCCCTTTGAAAATTAGGACTTGAACGTTTTTCTTTTCCGTAATAATTCGGCGGTATTTTCAACACCCTTTATTTTTATTCGGGAAATCTCCCGGGAGAAAGCGTAATAATTTGATTGATCGATTTAAATTTCGGAAATTCGATACCTCTGCGCCGAGAAATTATTGAATCGTTTATCTATACTTATACAAGATATCTGGCGAGACGTTAACGATTGAAATTGTTGATCTTCGGTTCAAATTTCGTCTGCAACAGTGAAGATAAGGCAATTATGGTTCCACGAACTCAGCGCTGAGAATATGCTACGTTTGCTGAGAACCCTGATATTTTTGCGACACAGCATTTCCCAAACCGATGCATGGGAACTAAGAGGGGTAGGGAAGCAGGAAAGTCTTCAATTTGATTGGTTCATAAAAACAAAGATGGAAGAAATATTGATTTGATTGGTTTTGAAGCATCGACGGAAGAAAAACCTTTAATTTGACTGGTTTTTGGAGGAGACGAAGAGGGGAAAATCTTCGACTCGCTCTGGGGACGAAAACGGCAGTTTTCTGGTGGAACCTCGAGGCGGAAGGGGTCCCAGGGCTCGCGAATATGATTCGGGTACTAGGGTAGTACGATTTAAGGTTAGGTACTTGAGTGTTAAGAAGTACGGTTTCGAAGTGGAAACGAAAACAATTAAGGTTGATTTTGAAGTCGAGGAGTAACTGCAGAAGTCTTGAACGGGAAGATTCTGAGTTGACTCATTTAATATATGTTTGATATGGTTTTAAGGAAGGTTTAAGAATTAATTTAGTTTCGTAGTTATTCGGAAGACGGCGTTTGAATAGCTCATAAGGTTCTTGGTTTTATTTTTTTAAGTCTTGGAAAATCAGTCTTGAACAGGGACATAAAAAGTGTTAAGTTAAAGTTAGTAAAGTCTCTAAATTATTTGGAATTACTTAGATCGCGTATCGTCGGTATATTCGGGAGTGAAGGTCAATTTTTGCGAAAACGTGTGGGTGCCGTGTTTGCGTACCTAATCTGTCTGTTTCAGGAAAGAAGCATCGTCGTAGAATCATCCTCCTAGGTTCATCATTCTTGGGATTATTGGTACAGGAAAAAGGTCAGATAAATTGTTTATGCTTAGCTTGCCCGCCCAAATTATATTTTTAGTCCAGAGTCCCGAAATCTTCTAAAGGTCATAGTTTCATATTTTTCGTATATTCTTTGGAGCGTATTATTATTTTTGTAATCACCCTTAAGTAGTTGAAGGTCTAAGTGGAGTTTTCTGTTGAGAAAACTCAGGTTTATTTGAAAGATCACGAGGAAACTATTGTTGAGTTTCCCCTCGTGAATGTAAAGTTTAAGAAGGATTATTTTCCGATATCTCGTTTGGGTATAGAAAGTTTACCTTATATTATAAATTTTTGTGAGATTATCTATGGGTTATTAATTTGGGGTTATTTTGACAAACCCTTTTCATTTTTTGTTGATGATTTGAATTCATTTTTTTTGATTTGGAATTCACACTGATGTTGATTTAATTTCAATGAATAGATCTGCCTTTGTAATTTAAAGCCAATTTAACAGTTATACTTGATGGGATTATTTACTTTCGAATTAAGAAATATCTGAACATTTGATAATTTGAATTAATTGATTTAAGTAACACATAAATAACCAGTGTAAATTTGTTTGGGCTTGATTTGACTTTAATATACGTCTTAAGTTTATTCTAAAAAGGTTTTCATTTACCATCCCTCTCCCTAGAAAATAATTTTTAAACACTAAGACCCGACCCAAGTGCGTTGGGCCGATCCCACACTTTCTTCCGTCGGAAGAAAGAATTTCAAAATTTTAATTAACATCTTTTATTTTTCTTTAAGTAATAACACCCTTGATTGGTGGAAAGCCGCTCTTCTGTCCAATCACCAAGAGGGTGCTTTTTACAAAATAATAGGTCACGAGTTTTTTTATTGCGCCAAATTTTTGGAAGAAATGAACTTTGTCAGAAGTTCTGTTACTATAAGTAGGAAAATACAGTTGCCTATTGCCGGTATGTCATTCTGTCCATAGAATTCGGACAAAATGAATTTCGTTCATCTCAATTTATCTGAGAATATTTCATTTTTTGATACTTTTATTTCATAAAGGTTGATGAGATTTTGTGAAGAAATGACCGAAGATCATGGTTGTAGAATATGACATTACTATGTTTCACTACTAACAAGTTATGCCTCAGAAATAAAACCCTATGTAATTTTGTACGTACTTCCCCTACCTACTCGTTGTAATTGTATGATGTAAAGGGCAATTTCGTTCTAAATTAAATACTGGGGATAAATAACGTATTATAGGTTGGATGAGAATCAATACCCAATTCATAAAACATACTCCCAAATAGTGCATCATTTTGGAAAACATCTGATTACCATTTACCATAAACAGGTAATAGCAAATCAATCTTGAGAGATAGATATATGATGTCGCGGACTTTTTTGTAGAACCATTCAACTATTTAAGAGATACATTTCCGTCATACATTGTATCCACTTGAGTCTTGCGGTTTTTACAGCGCACGTGAAAATAGCTGATTTTGGCTGATTTTTTGGTAATCATTGAAGTTATAGTAGGTATCCTTAATTTTTTCGGATGCAAAGTATAGCCTATGTCACTCAGGGATAATGTAGCTTTCTAAAGGTGAAAAAATTTCTGAAATCGAAGCCTATTCGTATCAAACACACAAAAATACAAACCTTTCCTCATCATAATATTGGTATAGATAAAGATGGAAGAAGAAATGACAGGTTTTGAGGTCTAATTATGTCTGGTTTCTTCATTCACTTCCGCTGTCTTGCCGAATAATGAATGCGTTTTTGATGAATGGGTTGGTTCATTGTTTTGTTGATGTATTGTTTTGTTTGACAAGGAAAATCATATAGTATTGTAAGTATTTTGTTCACTGTTCATTTTTAGTTTACTTTGTATACACCACATATTTTGTAGAATTACTTTTTGAACTTTAAATTCGTTTGTTTATATTTGTTTTTATACTGTATTCCAATTGTTAATTGATTGTCTTGTTTTCTTCACTTATGCCTTCCATGTTTTGATTGAGTCATAACGCAAGGTTCTCTGTTATCTCTTCCAGTGCCCTGAGGATGTTTATAAAAATAAACGAAACGTCGGCCTATACATAATTGGTTTTCTTCATAATTAGACCTCAAAACCTGTCATTTCTTCTTCCATTAAATATACAAGGTCGTAAACACAACTTGATAGATAAAGATATTGCGGTTCAAAGGTGGCGGAAAAATGATGTTTAAATCTTGTATCTTAAGGGGCCGTTATACTCTGGCCGACGCCGACGGCACCGATTCTCTATGCCTTTCATTTTTCCCGCCCTCAATTTTCCACCTGAGAGAATGATTTTTTTTTCTGAATTTTCCCGGAATTTCAGACATATCTCTGTGATTTCACACTTTCTGGAAGTCTTTTCCGTATTTCCATAATTTTTTGCATCATTAGAGTGCCCATCCAAATGAATTTCTTTTTCAAATATAGAAAATTAAGTTGTCGAGGGCAATCCAATGAATTTTCTGAAGAAAAATTGATGAACAACCGCCGAAAAACGATTATGAAGTCAATTTTCATTGACTCGCAAATTCAACCCGATCTTTTCATGCGGAAAAATAATTTTTTCGAAGAGAAGAAATTGGAGTGCCCAGCGGCGTAGTAACGTCACCACGGGCCTGTGATCAAGATATTTTCCGGGCCCCTACCCTCCCTATTAACGCTGGTCGTCCCAAGCATCCGGGCCCCTTATTGGGGCCCGGGCCCGTGTTCTTCGAACACGCCGAACACTGGTCACTACGCCACTGGGAGTGCCCTCAAGACTTTCTTTAACTTCAATTTGAAGAAAAAAATCAAGCTTTCAGGTAAAAAATTGGGGGCGTAAACTTAGAAAAATGGATTCGGTGCCATAGCCGATTTTTTCATGCGGAAAAATAATTTTATCAAAGAGAAGAAATTGGGGTGCCCTCAAGACATCCTTTAACTTGAACTTGAAGACTACCCCTATCATTTTTGTTAACTAAATTAAAAAAAAAAATTAAGATAGCCAGGTTTGGTTAGAAACTTTTTCATCTCTTGTATATTTCTCGTAAAATGTACCGTTTCAAAATAAAAAAAAAAAAATTTGAATCAGTTCTGAAATAAATTTTCCTTTCCCGACACGTAATGATTTACATTTAATTTTTATTTTAGAAACGGTAGATACATTTTACGAGAAAAATACAAGACATGATAAAGTTTCTGACCAAATCAGGCTATCCGAATTAAGTTCTATCCAAGTCGTTGCGTGAGTTTTCCTTTAAATTTCGTTTGACTTTGGACCAACATTTATTCAACAAACTACCCTTTATTTTGAACAAGGAATAACCATTTGAAATCTTTCGCATCGATTCTGAAACACCCTGTATAATTAATAATAATAACAATAATATTCTTTATTAACCATTCGACAACATTACATTGTATGGGCTTTGTCAAAAAGAAAAGGAGAAAAAATACAACAATTAAACCAAACTACTTAGGACACAAATATTCATTCAAACTATAAAAAGATCCCTTCAACAAAAATTGTTTCAAACTCCGCTTGAACACAAATAAACTCCTGGAAAGTTTGATTTCATCAGGAAGATGATTATACAATTTCAGACCACAATAATTAGGAGACTGAGTAGCTACCTTTAGTCTTGCAGTGGGAATATGAAACCGATCAGCAGTTCTGGTGTTGTACTGATGTATGTCCCTACCTTGAAAAAAGCTATTACGCTGTTTGTAAACATACACACATATTTCCTGTATATACAAGCATGGAATTGTCAGTATACCCAACCTAACAAAACTTCCCCTACAGGACTCACGTTGAGAAAGCCTCATCATACAACGTATAATTTTTTTTTGTGCCTTGAAGACATCAACCGCATGCGTAGAGTTTCCCCACAGACATATGCCATAACGAAGTCGCGATTCCACCTGGGCGTAATAAATCATGAGGAGCTGATCAACCTCCAATACCGATCTCAAATTCACGAATAGATAATTTAGCGAATTCAGTTTTCCTACCATTTTTTGGCAATGAGATCCCCAATTAAGAAATTCATCGAGGTAAATTCCCAAAAACCGCACACAATCATGTTCATCAGGTTGACATTTGCGGTTATTTTTCGTCAATGCATTTGTCATTTCGAGTAAAAAAAAAATAAGACGGATAGTTCAAGTACCGTTACGGTCATGCGTAAAAGAACGCTTCACGTTTTTTTATTTTGAATAGACAAGAGGATTCTGAATGAGTTGGTAGCACTGCATGAATTTGTGCTAGGCGTGATTTTCAATCCAGTAATTCCGCCGAAGCGAAAAACCAGTTTATCCATGAAGCAATCCCGCACAAAAAAAAACTCAATCAAACAGCAGACGGAGCCGTTGATTTTCCCAATGTTTTCCCAACATTCGGATCATCCACATCACGATCACGAAGCGTTTCTAATCGCGAACTTCGTAGATTGCACTCACAGCCACTTTCCCGGCTTGTTTCAGCATCTCGGGGGCGTCAATCTGGAATGTGATCAATTGAGCGCGATGAATTGGAAAATTTCCCGATACAATATTAAACCTCTTCCGTCGGCCAAAACAATAAGAAATTTGTTGGGTCATTGGACTCAATTACCTGTGGAGCTTTTTTCGGCTCAGAGGCGGCATCAGAAGTGGAATGATTTGTCTACATTTATGATCATGACGTAACGGGTGTTTTTTTAGAGATATAGAACTTTGATTTGGCAATACTGGCGACCATTTCGTCAGCTGTCAAGTGATTTATTCCAAGTTTAGTTCGGCATTTTAACATGAATAGACTGACGCCTGAACAACGCTCCCAAATCGTGTAAATTCATTTTGAAAATCACGAAATACGTATAGCACACTACACGCATTTTACGACCAACATAATCGTCCATCAGAGCAATTAATTATACAGGGTCTTTCACGAGGAACCTCACCCATATTTATACGGAAATGACGTCAACTTCCGTTTTTCAAATTAGAACACCATTTTTTGATTGCAGAAATAGATTCCTTAGAAAATTTCAAGTTATTTTGATGTAACATTTTTCAGTTTTGGTTGGAAAATTCTCTCTGAGCGGGAAAATTCGAAAAAAAAATCGAAAATAGAGCTCCGCTGAAACAAGAATAACTTCGAGGTTTTTGGATGGAAAATTTTCATTTTTGGGATTTTTCAAGATGTAAGATTGATGTATCCACTTCAAAAATCGAAATCGCGATTCATGATACAGGGGGTGAAAAATCGCTTTCAAAGTTAGGGATGACAAAATCATGAAAAACCAATTTTTTCAAATTAGAACCCCATTTTTTTATGGCAGATATTGAATCTACGTTGAAAAATAATGTGAGTGTATGCATCACACCCTTGTGTATGCATCACACCCTTGTGTGATGCATACACTCACATTATTTTTTAACGTAGATTCAATATCTTCCATAAAAAAATGGGGATCTAATTTGAAAAAAATTGATTTTTCATGATTTTGTCTTCCCTAACCTTGAAAGCGATTTTTTCACCCCCTGTATCATGAATCGCGATTTCGATCTTTAAAGTGGATACATCAATCTTACATCTTGAAAAATCCCAAAAATGAAAATTTTCCATCCAAAAACCTCGAAGTTATTCTTGTTTCAGCGGAGCTCTATTTTCGATTTTTTTTCGAATTTTCCCGCTCAGCGAGAATTTTCCAACCAAAACTGAAAAATGTTACATCAAAATAACTTGAAATTTTCTAAGGAATCTATTTCTGCAATAAAAAAATGGTGTTCTAATTTGAAAAACGGAAGTTGACGTCATTTCCGGAAAAACCGGAGGTGCTCATGCCTTGAAAATATTTTAGATTTCATCAGCATCGTGAAATACTTATAAGTGCTGAATTTCATGAAAATACGTTCAGTAGTTTCCCGTATAAATATGGGTGAGGTTCCTCGTGAAAGACCCTGTATATAAACTATGGAACGTTTTTGCACCACGTTTACTGTAAATGATAAAACGCATCCACAAAGACGTCTTACAGCGTCTAGCATTTTCCGGAATTAATTCTCTGTCACGTGAGCTATGTTAACAGAACAACGAATCAAACAATATGGCAAATGTACAAAAAGACAACAACAAAATAAATAAAATTTCTTACATGAGAGAGAGACTTCAAAAAGATTATTTGATTGACCGTTTGGTTACTGCGATGCTATAGAGAGATTTTTCTGGTATCTGATTGCATAATACAATTCGAACAAAGACAACACAAACTTTGAGTTAATAAACGTTTCAAGACCAGTTTGCCAAGCATGAATAATTTAAAGAGGCCGATATTTAGGCGAACTCCAGGAAGTTTGTATTGACCTACCTTTCTCATGCAGCCCACAAAGTTGTTGTGGACTCGGGATCCAGGGAGAGCTCTGGTATTGATGCTACCACCAACGTGTAATTTGCTGGAAAGTAACATCGTGAACTTTCCGGCGATATGAGAATGGTCAGCGTACACTCCGTCGACTACAGCAGATAACTGGAAATGAAGAAACTTGGTGAATATCTTCTATTTTTCATGAGATATGTTGGGAAAGGATGTAGAAGGGATCATGATAATTATGCTGTGTGGAAAAGTCAAATGGAATAAATTCATTATCTCGGGTTTTACGAGTGAAGCATGGTCCGAAAATCTATGGTTACGAAGATATCGCGATTTTTCAACTCTTTTGAAATTTTCTGCTTCGTTATCGAAAATAATTAATTTTGTGGAAACTACTCGACTCTGAATATTCAATGAATATTTTTTTCAAAGCTGAGGAGATGGTCTTCATTCACTAAAAATTCGGATAACCCGAGATATACAGGGTCATAAATGGCTGCACCTGTTTTCCTCATGAAATCTTGATGAAACAATTGAGAATTACTTGAAAAAAGTAGGATAAACTTGGAGTACAAATGTCAAGAAAAACTTCCCTCTTTCACCAGATTTCCAAAAAGCTACATATGTCAATAATTCGTTCATGCAATCAAAACATATGGTCGGAAAACCAAGGAGGCAACAGACTTTTTCGAGTCATTCAGATATCCTATTATCCTTTATTTCACTCGGCGTGATTCGTAAGCCGTAGCGGGCCATGGTTCGATATCTAAAGGACTCGAAAAAGTCTGTTGTGTGCTTGGTTTTCCGGCCATATTTTTTGATTGCATGAAGGAATTATTGACATATGTACCTTTTTGGAAAGCTGATGAAACAGAGAAGTTTTTCTTGACATTTGTACACCAAGTAAGTTCATTATACGTTTTTCAAGTAATTCTCAATTGTTTCATAGGATGATAATAGGATATCTGAATGACTCGAAAAAGTCTGTTGCCTCCTTGGTTTTCCGACCATATGTTTTGATTGCATGAACGAATTATTGACATATGTACCTTTTTGGAAATCTGGTGAAACAGGGAAGTTTTTCTTGACATTTGTACTCCAAGTTTATCCTACTTTTTTCAAGTAATTCTCAATTGTTTCATCAAGATATCATGAGGAAAACAGGTGCAGCCATTTATGACCCTGTATATCTCGGGTTATCTGAGTTTTTAGTGAATACTTTTTCGCAAGAAATGAGGACCATCTCCTCAGCTTCGAAAAAAATATTCATTGAATATTAAGAGTCGAGTAGATATCACGAAATTAATTATTTTCGATAACGAAGCAGAAAATTTCAAAAAAGTTGAAAAATGGCCATATCTTCGTAACCATAGATTTTCGGAACATGCTTTACTCGACGCAATTCACTGCAAATGACGTCTATAGTATATCCCTTTCCAAGGTTCACGTCGAATTACCAAACACCCTGTATATAGCGGGTGGCCCAAATTCGTTGTCTAGTGAGAGGATCGCGAAAACCCGAAGCGATAGAACAAAATGAGTGGCACATTTTCTGGCTCGATTTTTCGAAGAATTATTTTGGTGAAAACCGCAACATACTAAGTCAAACCGTTTCCGTGCTATTAAGGAAAATTGGAAAATGGCGTCAAATAAAAAATTCTCATAACTTCTTTAATGCTGGTGCTATAAACATGAAACAAAAACATAACACAGGCACTTTTTTCAGTAGAATTCATTGACGTCATCATTTTTTTTATTCTAATAATTTTTGGAGTTATAATAATAACTTTTTTTTTAATGTAAACCCTACAAACCTGCTGAATAACCAATCACGAAACGGAGGGGAATTGGACCCATTACCAGCTGTTCGAATCATACAGAGTGTAACAGCCAAATGGAATAAATTCGATAACGTATAAATGAGGGCGTGTTGGGAAAAACGCTCGGACACGTCGATTTGTAATTTTAAATGCGCATATTTTTAAAGAGAATAATATTATATAGGGTGTTCCATGTGACCGTGGCCAAAACCAACTTTCTTATTCAAATGCAACCCCCTGTATATTATTTATTTTTTGGATTCTTCAGAGAATTCTAGACCCAATTCATGCACAATGTCCTATACCTATTTTTAACTATTTCGGAAGTATTAAGTGTTTTCAGATTTATTGCAAAAATCAACGTTTTAAATGAAAATTATTTTATTTCAGAAATTCGGTACATTACACTCAAAACCTAATAAGTAATACTGATTATTTCTTAATAATTAAAAAAAAACAGAAAAAAACATTAATGTCAATATAGGAAATGTTCAAAATGCTCGCCGCGAACGTCTTGGCAACATGCTAATCTGGTGTAGAATTGTCTTCTAACGTTACTGTTTTTGTTTTTTTAATTTCTTCTCAGTAATGGTTTTTGCTTACTTTCCTCATATCAAGAGGTAAATGGGAAATAAGTATTGAGTGTAATGTATCGAATTTGTGAAATAAAATAATTTTCATTTAAAATGTTAATTTTTGTATAAAATCTGAAAACACTTAATATTTCCGGAAAAGTTGAAGATAGGTATAGGACATTGTGCATGAATTATGTCTAGAATTTTCTGAAGAATCAAAAAATAAATAATATAGAGGGGGTTGCATTTGAAATAAGAAAGTTGGTATTGGCCACGGTCGCATGGAACACCCTATATGATTTTATTTTCTTGAAAAATATGCGCATTTATAATTACAAATCGACGTGTCCGAGCGTTTTTCCTAACACCCCCTATTTATTCGTAATCGAATTTATATATATTTTATATATATATTATTCCATTTGGCTGTTACACTCTGTATGTGCGAAACGATACAACTTGTTCTGCTGCTGAGGTGTATTGCAATCCTGAAAAATTCCTATTTCGTTTTTTTTTGGCAAATTTGCACCTTAGAAGATTCTTGTATGCTACCTCCAGGAAGCATAGCCTCAACTTCCAACAATGAGCAGCTGCTTACTCTTGAGTCTGCAAACTTCTTGAATACCTGATCCCACAGAATACTCCGATGCGGAGTCTCGAATCCAGAGATTTCTCGAAATTTGTTCACTAATGATTATTTCATCCAATTTCCAGGAAAACATCCGACGACGCATAAAAGCTGATTAAGCGTATGCAACGCTGGTTATGAAAGCCGGCGTGGTTCTTTTGTTGTCGGTATAACAGCGCCGGTATCTAGATCGAATTCAGTTAATTAAGCCGGCATCTGAGCTCTTTCTGAACCATTGGAGTGAATTGCTGCTGATGAGAAGTGACAGTCTTATCGGAGGAGAGCGCTTGTTTTACAATCTAGCTTTGATTGAAACTTGCTTTTTATTAGAACAGGGAAATAAGCGTAATAACCTTCTATAAAGTACAAATGACATTGGAGTCACGTGCTGCTACAAGAGGAGGAATCTGGTGGCAATAACCTCGTCTTCAATAATTGATCTTGCATATTAATATACTCCCGTGCACCAAATTTAGTGATTGTTGTAACTCTGAAAGTTGGGGCCTCCTGGCCCGAAAGAATCATATACCAGAGACTTTTCACATTTGTGAATGATAATACCAGACCACCAATTTGTATTCTGTATCGAACAGTCTACAGTCCAACAACTAGCAACTAACAAAAAAGATAAAGGAGAAATTGAATTTCTCAAAGAAAAGAGGAGCTCTTTCTCCCGATATAAAAAATGCCTTTGATCAAATGTGGCATCAAGAACTGATATACAAATCGAAACAACTGAAATTCCCTGGTAAATTGAAAAGAGTTACAAAATCAAATATTCGGAAGATAGAAAATTTCAGGTTGAAATAGGAGACACGATATAATCAAGAGGAATCAAGGATGGATTACCGCAGGGTTCCGTTCTTCGGCTACTCTTGTTCAACTTATTCATGCCAGGAACGAAGAAGTGCACAATTCGCTGACGATACAACAATATACTGCTGAAATAGAAACAGGAGATCCATGACAATCAGCCTTCAGGAGGACATTAATAGAATCATGAACTACTTCAAGAAGTGGAAAATCAAAATCAACACGAATATAAAACAATGGCCTTGCCCTTCGGAGCAACAAGACTAAAAAAGGAGAAAGGAAAGTGATGAACGACCAAAAGATAGAATGGGAGGAAGAAGTTTATCATCTAGGCATTATCTCAGATGAAAAACTGAACTTTAGAAAATAAATCGAAGTGAACAGAAGAAAGACAAAACAGATATATGGCAGTCCTTAGCCGATATCGGATGAAGAAAGCAAACGCTCATTGGAGAACAAAGTAGGCCTAATTAAATCAATAATTATTCCTAGTTTAACTAAGCGAGTATTATATGAAACATCAAACAAGAATCTTACAGGAAGAAAGAACTCCAAAGACTTTGAACAAAGTCATAAGAAGTGCAATAGACGCCTCATGGTATATAACTAACGAACAAATCGAAAAGGAACATAAGATAGAAATAAAGAACTCAAAGAAGCGATAAAGGAACACAATAATGAACAAATAACAAACATACTGAAGATTTCAGTGGGAAAAATCGACTAGAGAAAATACCCCATGAATTGAGAGGACAATGAAAAGAAGAAAGAAAGGAAGGAAGTATAAAACACCGAAAACTGAAGAGAATAAATGTTTGTCATAAAGCAAAAGTAAAAAAAGCAGGAAACACAAGATGAGAGACAAATGGTCCTCTAATAAAGACCAAAGATCTCAGCAATTCCCACATTCGAACTTTCTTCCTCAGAAACTGTAGTGCAAAATTTCTGTTATGATTTGCAACTGTCATAAACATTTTATATCCGACGTACCCTATTTTTTTATTTTGTTTTTATATTATCATCTACTAAATAATTTCTTTTTTGGATGCTGGAGATTGCGGCAAGGTAATTCCAAGAAACACCAGAGATTTGGGTCGGAATCTTGCAAGATTCCGACAAAGTAATTCCGAGAAACACCCGATTTGGGTCATTTTCCCTATGGGTGAAAGCCATCTTGATTTGCATAAATATCGAAGTTTTCAATTGACAAGACTCGTAAAAGATCTCTGTTCAAATTTATAATGGTCATGTACTTTTAATATGGGAAATATATTTAGTTTCGGTCCAAAATTTTATATTATTTTTGTACGAAACTCTTTGTCGGCTGCTCAAGATTCCGACAAGGTAATTCCGGGAAACACCAGATTTGGGTCCTTTCCCGTAATGGGTTAAAGCCATCTTGATTTGCATAAATATCGAAGTTTTCGATTGACAAGACTAGTTAAAATACCTAGAGCTACTGTGAAGGTCTAGCTGTTCAAAGTGTTCATAGATTTTGTTGTGAAAAGTGTATTGTGTTGGAAAATCTTTTGACAAAGTGTATAGTGTTTATAGAACAATGTCGAATTCGGAAACGGATACTGCATCTGAGGGTGATATGTGGGGACCACCACGAAAAAGGTCCGAAGGGTCGCATTTCTCTGCTGAAGAGAAAGAGATAATTTTGAACATTTTTCGAAAAGAATTGGAAGAACATCCTGATTTATCTTAAAGAGACTTAGTAGGAATTGTTTCGAAATCCTCAGGGGTGAGTGATTCAGCTGTATTCAGAATTCTCAGAGAATATAGTGAGATTCGAGTGGCCGCATGTGAAAAGTGCCAAACACCAGAAATTGCCTATTTAACAATTTTCTGGTCATCATTTCCAGAACATCCAGGCGAAACACGTTCGCCAATCTCACTCCAGACATGATAACGTCGTATCTTCACAGCATCCCACGGCGTCACCAGCGGTAGCAGGTGTCCCTCCGAGTTTTCGGGTATTAAGTTTCTTGCCAAGCATCGTAATTTACATGTGGAATTTCGAAAGTGGCGTATTGCGGATGTCAACGAGCGCCGAGGAAACTCGACTGAAATTCGTATTCGGTGGAAATATATAGGGCGAGAGTTTCTTTTCGATACCGAAGAGAGTAATATCGAACCTCTACGCTGGTTTCGTTGAGATGGAGTTTATTTCGCCGTCTCGAATATTTGTTCTTTTGTCATCTGGAGGACAGTATTTGCATTGATTGCCTGAGCGAATTTTTTGTTTGGTGTGTGTGTGTGGCTGGGAACCACATGAAAACAGTTTTCTTGTAGAAGACAAAGACTTTTTCTTCCTTAGGGGTAAACCGAAATGAAACAAGGGTAAGGGTATTTGCAAAGAAACTGTATACAGGCTGTTCCGATGCGAGTGGTCCAAGAGATAATGTGGAATAGGAGGTTTTACTCTGGCCGATGGCTACGACACCGATTCTCCATTCAAAAAGTGCCTTTCATTTTTCCAAGTTCACGACCTCAATTTTCCACCTAAAAGCTTTATTTTTTTTTAAATTGAAGTTTAAGGATGTCTTGAGGGCACTCCAATTTCGTCTCTTTGAAAAAATTATTTTTTCGGATGAAAAAATCGGGTTGAATTTGAGAATCTATGAAAATTGACTTCATAATCGTTTTTCGGCGGTTTTCATCAATGTTTTTTAGAAAATTCATTGGAGTGCCCTCGACAAATCAATTTTCTATATTTTGAAAAAAAATCCATTTGGATAGACGCTTAAATAATACAAAAAATTATGGAAATACTGAAAAGACTTCCAGAAAGTGTGAAATCGCAGAGAACTGTCTGAAATTCCAGGAGAATTAAAAAAAAATCAAGCTTTCAGGTGGAAAATTGAGGGCGTGAACTTGGAAAAATGAAAGGCACTTTTTGAATGGAGAATCGGTGCCGTCAGCCAGAGTATAACGTCCCCTTAAAAAATTAGGCAATTATCCGTAATATCAAAAATGACAAAAATGTAGGTTCTGTTGTTTTGAGGCTTGTGAAGTTAGAATTTGTAGAGTTGGGGGCTTGACTCTATATGAGATCTGATAACTTTATAACAGTGACTGTGTTGAGCTTATTGAGTCTCAGTAACCTTCTTCACATGGGATATTTTTGGTAGGTAGGTACGGTTTTGAAGATTTTTGCGATTTCCAATTTATTTAAATTATTTTGTCTCTATCGCTTTTTTGTGCACTACCATGAAGGTACTCCTATTTTCATAGCCTACTGAATATTTCGTAATCAATTTAAAATTTACTTGAACTGTGAAACATTGAATTGAAAGACAATACAAGACCTGTCGACAGACTAGGTACAAGAGCGGTTACGCCATTGAAACTCTACTGAATTTTTTTGCTTGGTATCCAATTCCATCGTCCTCCTTCTCTTTTTCTTTTAGTGATGGTTTCAAATATGAATACAACCAACACTAGCTAGATTCCTACCGAACTGTAGTTTCCTGAAATTTTTGGAAAGACCCACCCATTGTAAACTTGATATCAGAGCTGCATCATTCACTTTTGGTGGCTGGGAGTTAAAAAGTACAGAATTCTATCTTTTCTTGTTTTTTTCTGAGAGAAACTCTGTCAGGGGGTACAATAGACCTTAAGGTCGCAGTGAACTTTTTACTATAACTACATCTTTTCTTGTTGTTTTCTGAGAGAAAACTAGCCTGCATGCCAAATGTCAGCATACTAACATATTCAGATATAACTATCCATACATAATTTTTTTCATAGCTTATCCCTCGTAATGAGTCCTTAGAGGAAAGAATTATCAGATTTCTTCAAATTCAAAGATTCTTATGTGTACATGGATTAATCATCAATAAAGCAGAGTCCTTCCTGTTGAATATTTTCGACGTGAATTTTAATTTTATAAGATCTGAATTTTAGAAGAAACTGTTCGAAATAATCAGAATTTGCTTTTTCCAATATCAATTAATCTCTAAACTATGTTTCTCTATTTCAGTATCGTAATGAGTTCATTACAGTACTAAAAACAGTGCTGTAATGAATTCATTACAGCACTGTTTTTAGTAATATTTTTCGTTTCGTGGTTGTCAACAATGACTGCCGATCCTATCAATTTTCAACACACGTCAAGTTGGAAATGTCAATTTTCGTCAGTACACTTTTGCTTTTAACAATATCTATTTTTCTCTAAAATATGTTTAAAATTCATCATTCACTGAAGCCCACACCGTCAAATTCAAAATGTTCTTTCCGTTGATAGCATTCCAAATTTCAGTTTTCTAGAATTTGAGGATGTACCTATTCCATGAATAATTTCATAGGCAGCACAACATTCTTCTTAATACCAAATTCAAGGTTTTTTGATTTTTGGAATATCTATTAAAGGGAATTTATGTTTCACAGCATTAGGTCCCTCAAAATAATTGTATTTTTATGACACTTTTGATTATTTTAAGGATTCCGAAAGAATAGTTCAAATTTTTTCATCGAGATCGGTAGCAGATACGACTAAACTACAGGAGACCATAGTGTTCAGTATGACACCGAAACTTCTTTCTGAAACAACAAAAAGTTCTGGAGGAAAACAGTGGACAGAATGCTAGAAAAAATATCACTGTGTAAATTGAAAAATCTATACCAAATTTCATTCGAATATCTTGTGAAATGCAGATGCTAAAAACTTCACAAAACTCAAACTTTAGCACCATGTTTCTCGAAAACGAAACGTTAGCGGTCCGTTGATTATGGGACTTTTTTTCTTGAAATTATGAAAGGAATCTCCTCTCTTCGTTTGTACACTTAGGTCTATCACTAGGTGAGCTTAATCTTCTGGATTCTGAAGCACCGTCTCTGTCATTTTACTAGATTTATTTATTATACCATTATTGCCTCTGTATCAGTAGAATTAAATATTATACAGTACCCTTCATTCCAATCAATTCGAATATGAATGATAAAAGATCTGCTGCAATTACTATGACATGGAATTTAATAGCATAATTCCTACAAGTGCTTATTCACGAACTGTTTGTTACCAAGAAAAATCTCAAACCTCCATCGCTTCGAAATCTCCCCACATAAATAGGTGTATAACGATCTGACCAAGGACTGTGAAGTTGATAAATATTTTATGAAAATATAAAGCACAAGAAAACTTCTCGAAGATCTCGACAGAGCAATTTCATTCATAATTGAACGTTTGAAATCGCTCCATCCCCAGAAACATTCCTTTGACCGAATGCTCTTGCCAACCAGGATTCTCATAATTACGATGCAAAAAGTTCTTTCTCCAGCTTTGTAAAGGTATCCGTCGAGAAAACACCCTATGACTTATGGAAACGAACTGCAGTGGCAGTGAAATGGAAGCCGTATTGAAAGTTTCAGTTCAAAAGTTTCGATATCATAAGATTCTTCCTTTGCGAATTCGCTTTTGATTGCGAAATGTATGGAAACATTTGACGATTTCAAAGAAGCTCTGGAAATTCTTGGAATGAGATCGGAATACATATCAGTGCAGGAATGAAGACCATCTGGGAATAGAGTCTCAAGTAATTCATTCCTCAGTCGGTTTCCTGGTTTTCATCAACTTGGTCTTCTTTCATTTCATATCTCTGAGGCTATCAGCACGACATAGTTATTTCAACATTATAAATTATTCATTATTATTATTTATGAATTATAAGTGTTTCAGCCTTATAAATATCGTAAAATTCATCAGTTCCCAGATTGGCAGAGTAGGGGAATATTCCAATTTTTTATTCACCATATGCTCTGCTGGACATATACATTCTGTCAAGAAAGTACCGGAAATTATCGATTCAAATCTGGCGGGGCAATGAGGCAGGTAAATTTTTTTTCCTAGGTTGGTACCACTGTCCTTAATTACTATGCCAAGCTTGAGCGGGATCTGTCAACTAGTGTGTTTGCAACAGCTGGTTAAGTCAGTCGATGTCAGAGTGCGTGCCGACGGTCGTGAAGTGGTCGAAGACTTGCCTCGTTCCGGACGCCCATCGACGGCTTCGACCGAAGATAACGTCGATAAAATTAAGGAAAGGGTGCTTGAAAACCGTCGTACCAGCTTGAGAGAGATAGCACATGATCTTAAGATATCCCACGAGTCCGCACGTATGATTTCGATTGATATTTTGGGCATGAGAAAGGTGGCCACACGACTCGTACCGAAAGACCTGAATTTTCTTCAAAAACTTCATCGCGAACAGGTTGCTTCAGACATGCTGGATCGCTGTAACTCCGATTCTACATTCATGGAACGCATTTTAACTGGTGATGAGACCTGGGTCTACGAGTACGATATGCAAACAAGCCAGCAGTCATCGGAATGGGTGGCAAAAAATGAGACGAAACCGAAAAAACCACGCCAAAGCCGCTCGAAAATGAAGGTGATGCTCATTGTTTTCTCCGATATCCGTGGCGTGGTGCACTACGAATTCGTTCCAGAGGATCAGACGGTAAACAAGGAGTATTACCTAGGCGTTATGAAACGTTTGCGTGAGCGTATCCGTAAGAAGCGGCCGAATTTGTGGGCGAACAACTCATGGATTTTGCATGACGATAACGCGCCTTCTCACCGAGCTACGATTGTGACTGACTTTCTCGCCAAAAACTCAACAAACGTGCTTCAGCAACCACCGTATTCGCCGGATTTGGCTCCCTGCGACTTTTTCCTCTTCCCAAAACTAAAATTCCCCTTCGTGGCACCCGTTTTGAGTCGATTGAAGCCATAAAACAAAATTCGGCGCGAGAGCTAAAGTCCATCCCGGAAAGCGCCTATAAAACATGTTTCGATAATTGGAAGTGCCGTTGGCATAGATGTATTGGGTCAAATGGAGCCTATTTTGAAGGCGACCCAATAAATTTTGACGATTAAAAGTAAAAATGTTGTTTTAATTGAAAATTCCCGGTACTTTCTTGATAGAGTAGTATAGGGTGTTTTTTTAGAGTGATAGAACTTTGAAATGGAATAAAACTCATTTAAATTAAGATTGAAGCCAAAGATCGTTTTAATTTGAAAGATAAATTTATGACATTTATGTTTTAAGAATAATTCTCGGCTTTCTTCCAATAAATCAATAATTGTTACGGTAGCAGCATGAGGTGTAGCACCATCTTCTGGGTCGATACCATTCAAAGAATCATTAATAATCGATCTGCAAGGAGCATCATTCACTGTTACATTATCCCAGTATCGTTTTCAAAGAAATATGGACCGATGATGCCTCAAGCGTGTAAAGTACACCATACAGTGCATTTTTCAGTATGCAATGGAACCTGCAGAACTTAAGGATTGGTTTCACTGCAAATACGGAAATTTTGCGTATTTACGTAGCCGTTTAACCAGAAATGAGTTTCATCATTAAACACAATTTTTCGAAAAAAAAGTGGATCAACTTCAAGCTGTTCTAGGGTCCAATCAGCAAACAAACGACGCATATTATCGTCATGTGGCTCTAGTCCTTCAACTAGTTGGATCTTGTATGGGTGTAGACCAAGATCTTCACGAAAAATTTGCCATGTGGTGGATGCAAAGAGTCCAACTTGTTGTGAACGTCGACGAATAGACAAATCTGGATTTTCATTAACACTATCACTCACAGCAGCGATATTTTCTTCTGTACGTAGAGTTTTTTTGCCTTGTTGTTTTTGTTGCATTGAGTAGAGAAACTGTTGTCCGAAATCTATCGATAGTTCGACGAATAAGCTGCTCTGATGGGCGATTATGTAAACCATAAATTTCAGGAAGTGCTCTATAAGTTTGGCTAATAGAACACTGATTTTGGAAATAAATTTCAACAATTTGTAAACGTTGTTGCGGCGTGAGTCTTACCATAATAATTTGTCAATACTCACTAAACAGAAATGTCAAAACAACATGGCTCCTACCTTCTGTCAAATCACAGTTATCACTATCTTAAAACCTATCACTCTAAAAAAACATACGATATATGTAAATTGAAATTCCACTCCAGGAGATTCTTGACAAGGACTTTATGTGAAAATGAAATTTTGGCTTATCATATCTCCGTTCACTCGCTTATGGAGATCTGATCACATCTTCAACAAGATGAAGCAACTAAGCATGACGAATTGTTGGGCCTATTCCCCTATTCTGGTGACAGTTGGATTGGTACCAATGGATTTGAGAGATGACCAGAGTGTTTTCCCGATCTGATATCTTCTGATATTTGAAAACAAAATTCATTAAACTTATTCCAAATTCGAAACAGTTGAAGAATGGACATTTTTGTTGCTATAATATACCTAACGTTGTGCCCTCTTTCAGAGAGAAGAAAATCATTTTATCAACTGAAAATTCACAGTAAAATGAAATGAAAAAAAAAACGGGTATTCGCTAATCATTCCAATTTTCTTAGGTGCTTTTTTTCAATTTTTTCTTTCTTCAAGAATTCTAGATTCATAAGGAGAAAATATTCTAGAACAGAATTGACATTTAGGGGAAGTACGTACAAAATGACATAGGGTTTTATTTCAGAGGCATAACTTGTTAATAGTGAATCACAGTAATGTCATATTCGACACCTCTGATCTTTGGTCCTTTCTTTATAAAATCTAATCAACCTTTATGAAATAAAAGTACCAAGAAATAGAATATTCTTAGATAAATTGGGATAAACGAAATTCATTTTGTTCGCATGCTATGGACAAAATGACATACCGGCAATAGGCAACTGTATTTTTCTACTTATAGTTACAAAACCACTGACAAAGTTCAGTAATGAAACGCTTGGTTCTTCTAGGAACATCAGCACCAGATGCGTGAGTCCAATGCAAGCAATGCCTGCACCGTAACCAGTCTTCTTCAGGGCTAATCCTGGAGAAGAACTAAATCGGGAAAGAAGGTCTCAAACAATAGATAGATGGACATTGCTCAGTCGTTTTCATGATCTCAAAAGTTGCTAGGAACATTTTCTTCTTCATTGTCTTCTAATGCCCTAGGAACTTGTCTCCTTGTTTTTGGAGGAGGTATGGGCTCATTTTTTGATTTGATTCCAATCATATTGAGTAGGTGTAGAAGTTGAAACTAAGTACGTTTATCGTGTCTTCGGCTCACGTTTGCCTTGTTCACTTATAAATCGTCCTTTAGGGATTGGAGAAACCTCCTCATAGGATCAGCCAGAGTAGGTTAAGATGCATTGCCTTTATTAGCCGCAGATGAAGATTTTGTTATGAATATGTTAAGACAAGTCCTGATTCTTTGTTTGCTGATGGAGTCTGAGATGGATTGTCTTGGTTTTGTCCGGTAGATACGGTTAATTCAGCTGAAATACCTATGTCATTTTGTCCGTTCACTTGTATGTCATTTTGTCCATATAGCGTTATAAAACTAGAAATGTATCGAATTAATACAAAAGTATATTCAACATACAAAAAGCTCCGTGAACACAATGACAAATAAGTAAAGTTTGAATTGAATGCAATTTGAATGAAAAAAATGGTGAAAACCGGCCATTTCTTCTTAAAATTGGGCGCAATGAAAAAAAACTCGTGACCTATTGATTTCTGTTATCACTCATAACGACCGAATGAACCGGAGTAGCTCTTGCTGATTTTCAGAGGTTAATTGAAGCCACTCGGGTCGTGTAATGTGGTAGGCAGTTTCGCATTTCATACCTCCGAACTCAAGTTATGATAATGATGCCTATGTCATTTTGTCCATATATGTCATTTTGTACGTATTTCCCCTACAGCAATCTGATTCAGCACGGTTTCAAAATTGGTAGCATCAAAGGACTAATTGAAGGCAAATCTTGCTTGACTCCGTTTATCGCTTTGTGAAACTCACTGTGAATAGGGGAATAATGGACAAAGCAAGATTCACATTCTTCACCTCATTCCAGAAAATTCTCCTCATGGAATTTCATGGTTGGTAACGATTTAAATAATGTAGGAACCTCACGTTCACATAACCGAATTAGAATTCGGTTCCTCCTCGATTCGAATGAAATTAAAGAACTCTAAAATCTGAAAATAAGCGTCGAACCCTTCATTTCCATTTCAAAGCGTATTAAACCAATTATATTCTGTTTCGTAAACAATACAAGCATCTCCGAATAATCCTCTCGTTCACGCTCAGTCCAGAAAAAACTACTGGCGAACTGTTGATGCGATTAGGTTTTTTATTTCTGGCGAAACAAAAACGTCTTAGAATTTTCTCTCTAGTCCGCTTCGCTCGAAATAATTCATTACGTATTTTAATTGGAATCATTTCGACAACGATACAACGACTTAATGGCGTTGGGTCGCATTTATCCTCTTCATTAGGGGCATTGTCTGAGAGATTTTAGGACAAGGCGAGTTTCATGGGGTGGCAGTTGGTTTCTATAATGTTGCGAATTTGATAACTTCTTCAGATAATAGAAAAACCCAGGTGTAGCGTCTCCCAGGTCAGAATCGTGATCAAAAATTGTAGATCAAATCGGCATTCTTGATTGTAGTATTTGGTCTTCTTTTGCAATGTTTTTTGTTCGTTTCTCACAACTTCGCACTGAATGATACTCGATTGTCGAGATAAAATGAGATCAATAGGCTCAAAAATATACTACTCCACAGAAATCAAGGGAATTCAGAATTGTTTTCGACAGGTTCCATTCGTTTTTCACTTATTTTTCAAATATGAGAAATCTGAATGTTTTCTCACTCTCCTATGAAGTAAATTTTCTTAGACTCCCAAATTCAACCCGATTTTTTCATGCGAAAAAATAATTTTCTCAAGAAAAAAAATTGGAGTGTTCTCAAGGCATCCTTTAACTTCAATTTAAAGAAGAAATTAAACTTTTAGGTGAAAAATTGAGGGCGTAAACTTGGAAAAATGAAAGGCACTTTTTGAATGAAGAATCGGTGCCGTATCCAATTTTTTCATGCGAAAAAATAATTCTATCAAAGAGAAGAAATTGGAGTGCCCTTAAGACATCCTTTAACTTCAATTCGAAAAAAAAATCAAGCTTTTAGGTGAAAAATTGTGGGCCTGAACTTGAAAAAATGAAAGGCACTTTTTGAATGGAGAATCGGTGCCGTAGCCATCAGAGTATAACGGCCCCTTAAATAATTTTATGTTCGACTGCTTCATAAACACTTGATTCATGAATTCGTTTAGCGTCCATAATTGACTACTTTATTGGACTCAACTGTCACAGTCTTCTCTCGATTTTGCAATTTTATTCGTTTCACACCACTTGTTATAGGCCGCATACAAATTTTCATAAGCACTTTTAGTGGGTAGGAGAGATTCTTTGGCACTTGCGGCAGAATTTTTTACGCTTTACTTTCCCGAACTATCCATTTTTTCGATTAAGAATTATGACGTTTGTCACAGAATTAACGAAGTAATCAACTTTGTTCAGTGAGGTTGCTAAGGTCGCTGATGGTTACTAAGGTAAGGTAAGAAAAGCGAAAGCACACTTAATGTTTCTTTGTAATAAAGCGGCGAATATATTAATTGACATTTCAGAAAATAAAATTTCTGCATTGCAGTCAAACATAAAACTTTGTATGCAACTCGTACATAATTAGGCTTATGGACTCGCCCAAATTATTGACCTCGCTCGCTTTGCTCGCTCTGCCATAAACTTTTGGACTCGTCCATAAAGACCTAATTTATGTACTTGTTACATAAATAGCTATTATGATTCTATGAAATAAAATTGAAATCGGAGGAACGATTTCAAAAACGACTGACAATATATTGACGTTCGTCATTATATTTTGTAAAAACTCGTGAAATATCGGCAAAATATATGTCGAAATAATTCTCAGAGACGTTGGCAATGCTAATTTCTATTCACTTTTCTTAACTTTATGAATGGAGTTATTTCTTTATGAAGTTTGACTGTGACACAGGTTTCTTAGTACCTACTACTACATTCTCATACTGGACTATTTCAAGTTTTGCAAAAAGGTATTGAGATGTTTTCTGTAGGCTTATTTCTCGAGGATTTTGAAAAGTTGGGAATTCCATAGGTACATCTTTTCGTTCAGAAGTTTTTCTCTCGGGTTATTCGAGTACTTTTATTCTTTTTTCGAATGAACTTTCAGAATATAACGGACTATTCTGTCCATTATTTTTCAGTGAAATTTCGACACTCGATTCTTGATTTCCGTACGAGAAAATAGCTGAATCTTCCAACGATGTTTATACAGGGTGCGCCAGCAAGGCATACGGCTAAAATAGCGCCTAAACTGTACCGTGTCGAAAAAAACTTATATGATATGGTTGTAAGGTGGACAAAAATCTACAAACTAAAAATAATTTTACATATACAGGCCGCGTCAAAGAGAAGTTACGGAAAAATATGTTGTTTTTTCAAATGGAACACCCTTTATTTCATGGAATAATTCCTTCGAGAACAACAAGAGCTCTTCACTTATACCTGATTTTTTTAATTTCATCACGGCATTGCCACATAATTCGCATTTTAAATGTTTTAAGAAAATGAAATGTGTGAAATGTGTCAGGATTTCATGGCCAACCGGGATACCTTATGAAAGTGAATGGAGTATACGGAGTTTTATTCTTGTAGCTCACATACCTACTTCTGATTTTATTTTTAATCAAAATAGATCAATTTCGTCACTGAGTCACTCCCTGATCATCAAAAGCTTTATGGTATTTCCATAGGTAACAGCACGCTGAAAATTTGAAATGTTGGCTAAAATCAGTTCGTTATCATGAGAACATTAAAAAATCGCCATACTTTCAGGTATATTTCGATTGTACACAATTTGTGCTCACATCCAATCTCCACGTTAATTCAATAAAAAATACATCCGGATTGTTATCAACGATCGAAACTACAGCATGCAATAAAAATTAACCAGGTATCGACAAACCTCGCACAACATCAATTGTGCATTGGAAATACAATAATGTTCGTTAGCAACAAGCTGCGGTATAACACGCTATAATGATACGTTCGCCAAGCTTTGTGAGGGTTCTCGTTTGTTCCCTCAAACAGAAATTTTCACAAACGACTCAACCACTTGACCTTCGTGGTCCCCGAGCAAATTTATGCGCTCCATGCACTTGTTCGGCACATAAGTGCATGAACGTTAATAGAACGGCGACTTAAAAGCGTCAATTAATGAAAATAACTCGATAAACTCGAACCTTTGTGTCCCAAATGGAAATCTGAAGCGGAATTTCAGCGTCCGTAGTGACTGGAAATCAATTACGGGTCGGTCGGGAATAATTCCATATTTGCCATACTGGAATAACTGATCGTAAGGCGATCGCTTTCACGTCACACTTTGCGAAAAACTGATGGAGACCGTTTTGCGTCACGAATAGCTGCAAAGGTCGTCAACTGTTCAGATTGATTCCAGTTGTTCACCGTCTGTGAGGTTGGAGCTTTCGATTAATTAATATCCGGTCAAAATTTGGCGTCAAGAATTCAACAAATTTCATGAAACACTGAGTATTTTCTTCGAGAAAAATTCTGATTTGAAGAAGAATGTTATTTCATTTACTATTTGTAGTCATAGCAAGTGAAATACACTGCCCAAAAAAATTAACGCACATTATGGAAATCTCAAATTTATTCTACAACTGAAGGTGTTCTCAATGATAATTATTTTTATCAGAATTATGCATGCATATGTTATCCACTTTCAACGTTTTTCTTCAATACAGATGTTTTCTCCCAGCAGGAATAAAAAAAGGTGATATTATCAGATTTTGAATGTATTGGCTCCATTCTAAAATCAGTTGTTCTCGATCAATTATAGTGATCAATAGTTTTTCTTTCGTTTGATTTTCAACACTCGATCGCTATGCAACGCGAAACACGGAATTTGACCCAAGAGGAATGTGCCCAAGCGGTAGTTTTGCGAGAAGAAGGGTGGACATACACAAGAATTGCAGAAAGGTTTCCCATACAAGTGTGTCCAGAATTTTGCAGCGATTCAGGGTGACAGGTATGAATGTCCGAAGACCAGGACAGGGTAAACCACGGGTAACAACTGCCATTCAAGAACGTTACTTGAGAGTTTCTTCGTTGAGACAACGGTTTGCAACCACTCGCCTCCTTCAAAATCAGCTTGAGCGAACTCATGAGGTGCAAATTAGCACTCAGACAATAAGAAATCGCCTCAGAGAATATGATTTGAGGCCACGTGTCGCGGCAAGATGCCCAGCTCTTACCCCAGCCCATCGAAGGGCGCGTTTGGATTTTGCGAGAGAGCATATCCATTGGGAAGAGGCCGATTAGGAAAGAGTTCCCTTCACAGATGAGGTAGATTCTGCCTCTACCATTGTGATCGACATTCCCTTGTATACAGACGTCTACATGAAAGATATGCTCAGTGCAATTTCCTGAATACTACTGGTTTCGGGGGAGAATCGATTATGGTATGGGGTGGAATATCTTTGACTGCTCGCACAGACCTAGTGGTCTTTGATAATGGAGCTATGAATGCTGATAAGTATATAAGGAACATTCTTGAAGAGCATGTAGTGCCATTTTTCCCATACATTGGTGAAAATTTCATTTATATGGACGATAATGCCAGACCCCATCGTGCGCGCATCGTTCAGGAGTACCTTGAAGAGGTTGAAGTCTCTCGAATGGAATGGCCAGCAAGAAGTCCAGATCTCAATCCGATTGAGCAGGTTTGGGACAACCTCAATAGAAGGCTGAGTAGTTCAGAAAAACATCCAGCTACTCTTAATGACTTAGGAATCCAACTCGGAGAAATCTGGGAAGGATTAGATCAGAACATTTTAAGATAACTGATTTGGAGTATGAACCGTCGTTGCCGAGCTGTAATTATCGCAAGGGGTGGAAATACCAAGTATTAAATCGCTTATCAGCATTTCAGTATTTTGAAAATTGTTCATTCTCTTCTTTCTCATAAGATTCGGTGAAATCCTGAATTTTTCTTCCATTTAATGTGTCTTGTTTCGTTCAAAACCTTCCCGAGAGAACATAAAAAATAAGTTATAAAGTCAATGTAGAGTTAACTTTCATTAAAATTGAGATTTTCAGAATGTGCGAAATTGTTTGATGTAATGATCAATCATCGTACCATGACTTATTTATTCGCATTAATAAAGGATTGTGGCTCCAAATTGAATATAGAAAATTTGTTCCGCATTGTCCACAAATATTTGTATCTAAACTTAAATAAATTAGTGTCTGAATATTATACATATAATTAGACGTTATTGTAAAAATCAAAAAATTTCCAGTATAATTTGCTGTTGGGTATCCCACGAGAAAAAATGTCCACTAAAATACCTCCGTTGCCATGATGATCTCTCAAAATAACGCATTTTGATTGTTTCAAAATAACAGGTGTGAAATTTTCAGTAGGTTAAATTTCAACACTCGATTCTTGATTTTCGTACAAGAAAACATGCTATAAAAAAGGAAAAAGGCTTCTGCTTCCACTTCTCAATTAGTCGACAGCGTGTCTGAAAGTTGGTCCACGCGGCTTTTGTTTTATAGATATGCATGTCCCTCTCTCACACTTCGGTGACCTCTCCTACCCGCCTACCTAGCACGGAGACGCATTTAGGTCCGGTTGTGCGGTTTCATCTCCATCACTTCAACCTGCCATATCTTTTGATGTATTCGTTGTAATTGTATGATGTGAAGGCAATTTCGTTTTAAATTAAATACTGGGAATAAATAACGTATTAGGTTTGATGAGGATCAATACCCAATTCATAAAAACACACTCTCAAATAGTGCATAATTTTGGAACACATCTGATTACCATAAACAGGTAATAGCAAGTCAATCTTGAGAGATAGATATATGCTATCACAGACTTTTTTGTAGAACTATTCAAGAGGTACATTTCCGTCATACATTGTATCCACGTAAGTCTTACGGTTTTTGCAGCCCACGTGAAAATAGCTGATTATGGCTGATTTTTTATAATTGTCGGAGTTATAGTGAATATCCTCAATTTTTTTCGGGTGAGAAGCACAGCCTATGCATTCAGAGATAATGTAGCTTTCTAAGGGTGAAAGAATTTCTGAAATCTGTCCAGTAGTTTTCGAGCCAAGTCGTATCAAATACACAAAAATACAAATCTTTCCTCTTTATAATATTAGTATAGATATTACTACGACCTTTATGTAGAGAGGACATAGTTGCATATTTTTTCAACATGAAAATGACTATAAACTGAAATTTTCTAAATATACACGGAGGAATGTGTCAGAGTATCATGGTCAATCGGGATATCTTATGAAAGTGAATGTTGTGGTTGAAAGAGAGTACAAATACACACAACTAAACTTATATGGAATCACCCAGTATTAAGATGAAATATTATTTTGATATCTTTTTCGTTAGAAGCAAATAAAAAGTGCATGTGTTTACTCACAAAAACAGTTAGGTTCATAAGCACTTGATAAGATTTGGCTTTGCAGTGTCGATTTTACCATTTCGTTCGAACGTCGCAGTGAATTTATATTTTGTTTTTTTGCGAAGTTTTAAAAAAAATGCCTTATGTGGGGTTATCGGAAGTCCAGAGAGGAAGAATTATTACTATGGCAGAACAAGGTATGTCACAAAGACAGATTGCAAGAACGGTGGGGGTTACACAAGGGGTTGTTTCAAAAACCTATGCAAGGTTTCTGGAGTTAGGAACCCTAAAGAATAAGCCGAGAAGAAGTCGTGGAAGAGTAACTACAGAAAGGCAGGATCGCTTTTAAGCCCAAACAGCAAGAAGAAATCCCGCAGTATCTCATTCAGAGCTTCAAAGGCAATTTTTGCAAGCTACAGGTGTTAGTGTTTCTGTCGAAACTATCAGAAAAAGACTTCGCGCTCGGGAATTATTCAAGAGAAGAGCGTTAAGAGTTCCAGAACTATCAAGGCAAAATAAAGTTGACCATTTTAATTGGTGTTTAGAGCATGAAAATTGGACAATTGAAGATTGGAAAAATGTCTTATTTTCGGATGAGACCAGAATTGGCCTACGATCAGACCACCGCCGTGTTCGCATTTTAAGAGGTAGAGGGAGGCAAGCTAGGCTCCAAGCTGCAAGACCGATCCCTAAATACAAAGGAGGTACTGTAATGTTTTGGGGCGGAATTATGTTTGGTGGGAAAACTCCTTTAATTCCCATTAGACAATCTCTGACAGGGCCTAGGTATGTTGATCTAGTGCTACAACCTGTAGTGAGGCTCTGGCGTGGTGCTTTTGGAGATTATTTCCTATTTATGCAGGATTATGCACCTCTACATACCAGCAGAGTTGCAAAAAAAATTTTCGAAACAGAAGGTGTGACTGTTTTAGAGTGGCCTTCTTGTTCACCGGACCTTAATTCTATCGAGCACTTGTGGGATAGGATAAAAAGAAAAATTAGAGCTCGTCAAAATAATCCTGGTAACGCAGAGCAAGTTATACAAGCGGCTTTAGAGGAATGGGCAAATGTTACAGAAGAAGAAATTAACAACTTAATAGAAAGCATGCCTCGTCGAATTCAAGCTTGTATTAATGCCAGGGGTGGTAATACTGATTATTGATTTGTTAAAATCGTTTTATTTGTTGTTCAATTCTGAGTTACATAAAAATTATTTTTAGAGAAATTTACACTTTTAATTTTCTGTTCTATGATAAAAATAATCTTTCAATAATTTATATTATTTTTGTAATAAACTTGTTTTGGGAAAACTGCTCTCCACTTTTCAGCGACTTTTTTTGAATTAAAATTCGTTTTTTCCAAATAACAAGGTGATTCCATATAAGTTTGGTTGTGTGTACTTCTGACTCCGAGTCAGGGTTTCACCCAAATTTTCTCAGTGGTAATCATGAGGAATTACCTCAGTGAAATAAATCTACTTTGAGTACGGTACATCCGGAAGTGATTTCATTATACGTTAGAACGTATAGCTTCATACTCGAACTCTTAACGGAGCCATAACACCGTTGAAAAGGCCGCTCATCACTTGGAGGGTTGTCTCCAACCCCACAAAACGACCTTTCCATCCAGCCATTTCCCCAAATGAACTTAATCGTGAGTCCCGACCAATTACTCGGTCGCAGTCGTAAGATAGGGGAAATCAAACAAGGAATTTCGGGAAATTGTGCTTTATCGCTCATGCCTGTCGATTTCCCCTCCCGACTATGCGAAATAAAGGAACGGAGAAATTCAGGAAGTAACTTACCCTGCAAAAGCTCGTAATTGCCGAGATCTGGAAAGAACAACACATCTTATAAACATTGGAATATCAATATTAACATGGCAAGAAGCGATTGTTGGAAGTTTTCTCGTTACAGTGAGCCTTCAATTCTGGATTCTATGTCAGGATGTTTGCTCTTCCTGCCGCAAGCTCAGCAGACGGAAATTCGTACCGACTTGAGCGCAATTTGGGTAGTTAGTTCTGGAAGCTCTCGTGGAAATTTCAAAGGAAGTGAGCGATCAAGTTGTTCCTGTTGACAAGATGATAAACGAAAAATCTTCCACTCCAGGAACTGATATTTCATGGAGAATATAAAGATTTTTCCCAAACGTATGCACTTGATAGAAAAATCAGATTGTCGTGTAATTTCCGATTTTTTTCATTTCAAGACATTCCTAACTGAGCAAACGATCTGCCAGATTTTCCCAAGAACAACTCTTATGGTACGAAAACTTCCAACAATAATTGCTCTATACAGGGTCTTTCACGAGGAACCTCACCCATATTTATACGGGAAACTACTGAACGTATTTTCATGAAATTCAGCACTTATAAGTATTTCACGATGCTGATAAAATCTGAAATATTTTCAAGGCATGAGCACCTCCGGTTTTTCCGGAAATGACGTCAACTTCCGTTTTTCAAATTAGAACACCATTTTTTCATTGCAGAAATAGATTCCTTAGAAAATTTCAAGTTATTTCGATGTAACATTTTTCAGTTTTGGTTGGAAAATTCTCTCTGAGCGGGAAAATTCGAAAAAAAAATCGAAAATAGAGCTCCGCTGAAACAAGAATAACCTCGAGGTTTTTGGATGGAAAATTTTCATTTTTGAGATATTTCAAGATGTAAGATTGATGTATCCACTTTAAAAATCGAAATCGCGATTCATGATACAGGGGGTGAAAAAATCGCTTTCAAAGTTAGGGATGCAAAATCGGATATTTTCTGAGTTAATATCCATTTTAGGGCAAGGGTGTGATGCATACACTCACATTATTTTTTAACGCAGATTCAATATCTGGGGTTCTAATTTGAAAAAATTGATTTTTCACGATTTTGTCATCCCTAACTTTGAAAGCGATTTTTTCACCCCCTGTATCATGAATCGCAATTTCGATTTTCAAAGTGGATACATCAATCTTACATCTTGAAAAATCCCAAAAATGAAAATTTTCCATCCAAAAACCTCGAAGTTATTCCTGTTTCAGCGGAGCTATATTTTCGATTTTTTTTTCGAATTTTCCCGCTCAGAGAGAATTTTCCAACCAAAACTGAAGAATGTTACATCAAAATAACTTGAAATTTTCTAAGGAATCTATTTCTGCAATAAAAAAATGGTGTTCTAATTTGAAAAACGGAAGTTGACGTCATTTCCGGAAAAACCGGAGGTGCTCATGCCTTGAAAATATTTTAGATTTCATCAGCATCGTGAAATACTTATAATTTCATGAAAATACGTTCAGTAGTTTCCCGTATAAATATGGGTGAGGTTCCTCGTGAAAGACCCTGTATTGTGGAGCAGATATAAGACATTATTATTATTAGTTCAGTACCTAATCAGTTTCAAACAGTTAATTTTGCTTCTACGAGGATGTATTTATATCTAGTTAGCCTAGACCATTTCCATGCATAAACAAAATATTGCGATACCATATCAACGAACAATAACTCATTAAAAGTGTCAGTGTAGAGTTCGACGTCAAAAAAGTTAACCAGGGTTACGCAATAAATTTAAAAAAAAAGATGTCCACCGAAATTGTAAAAATCGACAAATTAGAGTGTCGAGCCATCATCAAGTACCTGTATTCAAAAGGGTTATGAGGTAAGCAGATTTACGAAGATATGCTTAATACCCTTGGTGATCAATGTTCTTCGTATGCGAACGTGGAAAATTGGACTGCAAGCTTCAAAAGAGGTAAATTTTTCATTGACGATGAAGACCGATCGGGAAGGCCAGTTTCTGTGTCAGTCCCCGAAAATATCGATGTAGTTCATGACATGATTTTATCAGACCGTCGAATTGGGATCTGAAGCACTGAAGATTTTTATACTAACGCGTTCATCATAAAGTTCACGTCAATTTGGACATGAGAAAAATTTCTGAAAAAAGGATCCCCAAATGTTTGAATGTTGAACAAAAGCGTGCAAGGGTAGAAGCTTCGCGTTCGATCTGTGCTCGATTTGAAACGATGTAGCCGAATTGTAACTATGGATGAGACTTGGCTACATTTCTATGATCCAGAAACAAAGCAACAATTGATGGAATGGCGACACTCTATTTCTCCAAGACCTAAGAAGTTTCGTGTCCAAACATCTGCTGGAAAAAATCTTGCTTCAGTTTTTTGGGATTGCCATGGAGTAATCATGATTGATTTTTTGGATAAGGGTAGAACAATAACTGGAGATTACAATTCGACATTACTGACAACTTTACGGGAAAAAAATTAAGAGAGAAGACGCGGAAAGCTATCCAAAGGTGTTTTGTTTTTACAGGACAACGCCCCAGTACACAAATCTCATGTTGCCATGCAAAAAATTCTTGATTTAGGGTTAGAATTACTAGAACACCCCCTTTATTCACCAGATTTGGCTCCGTCCGACTATCATCTCTTTCCTCAACCGAAACAAAATTCAAAAGGTCGTAAATTTTCTTCCAATGAGGAGGTAATAAAAGCTGTGGAGGACTGGTTTGCAGAGCAAGAAAAAACATTTTTTTTTAAAGGTCTAGAGACGTTGCAGGTTCGCTGTAATAAATGTATTCAATTAAGAGGAGAAAATCTTGAGTTATAAAATATTTTGACATTGAAATTTTGTTTGGTTCTAGAGTAGGCTAAGAATTTTTCAATATATCCTCGTAACATAACGTCAGATTACCACTCAATAAACGTATCTAGGTTCTGTATACTTGTTGATCTTTTTTCCTCTAAATACATTTTTTTCCCTCAATAACATCTTCTTCTTTTTCACGAGACTTGAGATTAATATATATTGTTTTTCAAACATTCAAAGTCCCGACCAAGCAGACCAACGTAAAAAATTGCCAAAGGAACGGGTTCCTTCACCATTTTGTTACGACGTTCAGAATCAAATTCATATTGCGTACAGACCAGAAAAAAAGAAAATGCTCAGTCAGTTGTCGACACGATTCTACTCGTTTGACCGGTATCTATTCAATAATTCTAATCTTTTATGTCTCCCTATCTATACTACGGATTAAATTGTAAATTTTCACTTTTACGATATCTATAATTGAATAGCTTCTACTTCTTGAGATTAAGCGAATGAATCTTACCTCTTGTATTCTCCTGTGGACGCTGACTTTATGCCATTGATTGTCATCGAATCTGACCTTATTCGGCTTAATCTGCATGTCTTGTTTGCCATTGGCTAAGCCCATAGTCAAACTCAAACAGCCATCTTTAATCGCTACATTGAGGTAGTCGGTAGCATCCCCTGTGAAGAACAGCAATCCATTTGGTTGCCTGGTTTTGAAATAAAAGGTGACAGAGTCTTGAGCACTGACTATAGGTTCCCCTCCTGTTTGAGTGAGATCGTATGATAGAAACTCGGTTCCTCGAAAAACAGCTTCCGATGGAGCTTTGTCTGAAACAAAGATTAATAATCAGCAGACGAAAAGAACCCTATACTCCATTCACTTTTAGTGTCCTGGTTGGCAAAGATTTAGGTTTATCAAGTTTTTTTACTTGGAACTGACGCAGGTGATGAAACGATCCTGAGCAGGCGTGGTTTTTCGTCGCCCACCAAGCCTTGGTCTTTTCAACACGGAACCTGTCTCCCTGAACCTATCCAAAGTCGAGATATCACACTTTGTCTGAATTGGAGCCTTTCCGCTACAACAACCTGAGTTAGGCCACCCTGTAGCATTCCAGTAGCCCTATTAGCCTAAGCGTTTGTTAATTTACGTCTTGGCATTTTCAGAAAACTCGTTTCAAATCGAAGCCGTTGATAAACTGACTTCATTTCAAAATAAGAACATTCATGAAGCATATCAAACCAAACTTCAGAAAAAAGGCGACCAGATTGACGAAATGTCTCATACTGATTTTTATTGGATCGATTCAAGTTGTTATTGAGTTTTAAATGATTTTACCGCGATTTTCTCGAAGATTACTTACTTTTAAAAACGATTGAATGCGATATCCCTAACTCTTGTGGAGCAGTATATTTTTCACTCAAGTTTTCCACAAATTTATGATTGTAAACAGCAGTTGAGATATGGACTGAATCCAACTCAGGGCTCTTGTTGTTTCCTAAATTGTTTTTAATTCACTTTGGTTCGCTTAGAAACACTATAGATCCTGTTCATATTGTCAACAAATATTGGAATAATGGATACTAATGGACACCTCCGACATTAGATATTTATTTAGGTTGTCGACAGAGCCGCTCATCATGAATAATTACCCAAGATAATGGCAACTACGCCCCAGGAATATTAGACATATTTTGTTGAACGGTGATGAATTGAGTTTGTGATGTTGGAAAGTGCAGAAACAGCATACTTAATCGAGTTTCAGGCCAGGTTTTGCGGTCTTTGGCCTCAAATACTCGAGATGCATCCAGTATTTTGTGAATTAATTAAATGTGCTCGAATCTGGGAATTTGGATTCTTGAAATGAGCAGGTGAAGGGGCTTATTTCAGTTGAAGACCATGATTTCTAGAATACTGGCATTTCCTCTTTGGGAATGCAACCTGAAACTAGAACTTTGGGATTCGCTGTCACAAAATTTTGTTATAAAAATAATACCCAAATAACCTGAATCCCATTCCTACCCACGCTGTAAAAGAGGGGATTTCTGCAGGAAAGAAATACAATTCCTGTCGAGAATGAAACGAACTGTGCGGTCCCTAAAAGGAACATCTTTTGAGGGGAATTTATTCTGAGACGTAACCTTATTCCGGTTTATATAAAGGTTATAAAGAAATTGGAAGTTATAGATCAATTTGGGTAAGTTCAAAGAAAGACCCTCCTAACTCAGTCGGGTGGAAATATCCATGTACACTTCTTTTTTATATCAGTATTTGGTCCTTCACGATACTAGAACATATAGATCGTTCGGAACACAATGTTCCATTTGTGGATTAAAAAAGTTATCGGGAGGTGAATTCGAGTGTGTAGTCCTGGAATCCGATTCAGTGTGTTGTTTATTACACATACTCTCATTCGTTTGACAGCAAGGAGAATAGCAGACTGAATTATAAATATACCGCTCCACAAGAGTTACGGATATCGTATTCAATCGTTTTTAAAAGTAAGTACTTAATCTTCGAGAAGATCGCTGTAAAATCATTCAAAACTCAATAACAACTTGAATCGATCCAGTAAAAATCAGTATGAGACATTTCGTCAATCTGGTCGCCTTTTTACTGAAGTTTGGTTGTTTGCATTTGCTTCATGAATGTTCTTATTTTGAAATGAAGTCAGTTTATCAATGTCTTCGATTTGAAACGAGTTTTCTGAAAATGCCAAGCATAAATTAACAAACGCTGAGGCTAATAGGGCTATCGGAATGCTACAGGGTGGCCTAACTCAGGTTGTTGTAGCGGAAAGGCTCCAAGTCAACCCAAGTGTGATATCTCGACTTTGAAATAGGTTCAGGGAGACAGGTTCCGTGTTGGAAAGACCAAGGCTTGGTGGGCGACGAAAAACAACACCTGCTCAGGATCACTACGAACGCTCGCCAACGGAAAAAATGACGTACGATCTCTGTAGGTACTAGTACGAGACTAACGTGTAACGCAGATGTTTTGGAAAAATGCTTAACACATTCCTTATGAACACTAGCGCTATCTGACGATATGAATAGAAAATAAACCCGGTTGGCTAACTTACCCCTATGGCCAACTAGCCCCGGTCTCCCCGGTCTCCCCTACTCCCATTCTCATTCGAAAGTTGAACTTTGACTCAGAAATAAAACGTATAGTATAAATTATTTCATGAATAAAAAGGTTTCTTTAGAACATTCTTTATGAAATGATCGTGGAGCCTGCTTCAGTTATTTTCGATCATATCCTCCAGCATTCCCGAAAAACCGCAATGAGAATCTAAATCCAATTAGAGCGTCGACCATAGAGCCAGACGGATTATAAGCACCTGTCCGCTCCTACATGTCGAGTGAAGTATATCATTATGGCAGCCGGAAATTTGTTTGAATTTAATCGGCTGAAGCCTCCGCTTTTAATTATAAACGAGGGGCTCTTTATCACGCTTGATTGATTCCTGCGACCGCACTACGTATCCATACAGATTTGGATGGTTGAATGATTGCTCCAACAAGAACGAAGAATAGATATAGATAAATGCTTTCCGACGATGCGACGTGTCGAAGGACGAAAATTCGTTATTGAGATGGGACCAGGAGCCGTTCACATTTGAACAATATTTTTGAACCACACCATTATCGAAGTAACGGAGATAAAGCTGGCATAACCAAAGCCAAATCAAATTCTGAAGTTTTTTTCGGCTGCTTTAGATGTTTTAGCAAGGAAAACCTACCCGGTAGTAATTCTGTGATATTTGTTCCACTTTGACAGTTGTAATCTTGAATGACGAAGTTACTATACTCCATTCACTTTTATTTAATCAAACAGGACGTAATGGTTTCGTTTTCAGGAGTTGGTGCACCTGATGAAAAGTCTGTGCGCGTACAGAAAATATCGTTAATGACAAAACGACGTTGCCAGTTCCTTTGTTTACCTCGAAGTAAAAGTATCGAAGATATTCCACGTTTTGTTAGTTCGAATCGATCGGCGATTTTGGGGTAAAACATCGATAGGAAATCGCCTATTTTTCCGTTCTTCGTCGTCCAGAAGAAGTTTTCCGTCGATATGACAAATTTCGTGCAAGTGTCATTTTTTCCTGTCACGACTTTTGGCGTGAGTACGAACGGCAAATTTGAATTAGACCAAAAATCGATTTATAAGCATAAATAAAGCGAAAGTAAGTACTAATCGACCTTTTTACACTTGATAACGAAGTTTTTTTTAGGTATCTGGCCGTTTAGAAAGATTCCAAACGAAATTCCGGTCCCCCCAGAAGTTTGATTAGTTTCGGTATCGTTTTTGGTGCGCAAAATTTATTTGGAATGTGTAAATGGATAAAAATGGCTTTCTTATACGATCTTTTAACGAAAGCGACCGGGAAATATGGTTCAGGTAGGATTTTCGAGGAATTATGAGGAAAGAACCTGCAGAATGAAATTGCACGATTTTCGTAAGTACCTAAACGGGTTCTGGATGGCCGTCATCGGTCTCTAAATGATTATTGTTGATCGTTCTCACGTTTCAGAGAAAAAAACACGTCGAAAAAGCTGTGAAAAAGAAGAAATATGACTATATGACGATAGTTGGATTCAGATTCCGATGAATTAAAATGTGTCACTGGAGCTTTCATTCCTATCAATCCTTTGCCGAAAGTAGAAATAGGCTATATTGAACCAGAATACATCGGTTTTTTCCATATTCCAGGAGTTTGTGTCTCATTTTAGAACAGATTAATGATAAATGTGAAGCATATGTTTGACCTATTCCATTGTATGTACAAATGTATGTTGTACAAACCTTCTGTGGTAGTAATGTATGAATATTTTTTGAACTAATAATTCACTATACAGTCACAATATTTTACTCATTGTTCATAAGATCAAATGAATGAAATGTATATTTATTAAGCTTTCAGGAATTGACATTCTTGCTCATTAGTTTATAACCAAAAATAACCAAAACTCAATTACTATTGAATTGAAATTATTACTTTCTCTGTGAACAAATTCGTTAATTTAGTTATTATGTTTATTTTCTTTGTGATGAATGAATAAAACTGTTATTTATTTGAAATAAAGAAATATTAGAAATAGAAATGTTATGCACCCTCACAATCATATCATATACAATATCATGATGAAAACAAAACACATCGATAAATCTTTACAATCATAAATCCAAAAACTCCTTTACATGTAGAATATTGTTCACAATTTTCTGTTGTGTTCTCCAAAATGCAATTTACATTCTGAGAAATACGCTAAGAATGTAGAAAGGGCAACATAGTGTTGACCTGGAACATAAAAATATTTTGAGAAAAGTCATAACTTCGATACAGAGTGGAATGTGTCAAATTTCCAAGGCCAGAGTTGTGATTTTATAATTGTGAATGGAGTATATGTGTTGTCAAAACCTTTTCAAGCCCTAATGAAGGACTTGTAACGGCAAGAGCGACGTTACCAGTATTAACCCTCAACTTTGAAATAATTGAAGCCTACATGTCTGCATACAACAGATGTTCTTCATTGTGAAACGACAAATATTATTTTGTTGTCATCATTATCCCCAAATTTATTTTGATTCTAATTGGGCATATTTTCTCCCATATTCTGAATACCATATGTTTTAAGTTATTGGTTAATTTGATCCAATTCAACAAAATTCTCAAGAAATAAGCCTACAGAAGACATTCAGTATAGTTCTTGGTTCACGTTGTATATAAAAGTGGACCAGCTCGATTCGATAGATTCAATTTTGGTCAGATAATTCAGATTTCTATTATCGTATGAATCGAAGCAAACATTGAGGTCGGTCAATTGTACTTTAACGTCGAATGTCACGCAATAAATGTTATATGGTAAGTTATTATATCACAGAAATCATTCTACGTAGTTGGTCTAGGACACGAAATGTGAGGAAATCCAATTTGCGGGCGCAAATGGCTCAGGTATCAGTCCGACTCAATTGAAAATTCATAGCAATAAAAATAAATGCAGAAATTCTGTACATACTTTTTAGAATTTTACGAAATGGAAATAATTACTGAAATTTCATTTCATCAGAAGGAGAGACTGAAGTATGCGTTGCAGCTTGTGGGGAAATAATGAGTTTTCTTTGAAAAAGTTGTCCAGAACAATTTTTTGCGGGAAATTATGAAGAATTACTTCTATTTCCACTGATGTAAACTCTTCAACCCCTTGAACAATTATAGCGTTCAACCTGTTCCTGAACAAAAATGTGTTTTTTCATTATTTTCCAAACGGCGAATTTATTCACGCAAAGTTCATTGTTATTGGTTTCAAATTGGAATCACTTAAACTTTCTACAAAAGTTTGTTACTAGCGCATTCACCATTTAGCAACAATACAGGGTCCTGGAATGGTGCGAAAATCTTCCATAGCTGGCGAACCAGATATCTCAGAGATTTGGTTGGATAATAGATCTCTTATACCTTCATTTCTGCATCTCAGGAAATCATTTTGTGATATACAGGGTGTCCCCGATAAATGTTATTCAACAAGTGGATGATTTTTTTAATGGATCACCCCATATATTTTCACATATTTTCAATGACCTTCATTACCTCTTTCATGACGCGCAATATTAAGGACATTTTTCCAAGTGTTCAGATCTTATTCGGCCAAAACTGCAAAAAGGCGAGGGAAAAGCAGTTCAGTAAAAGTCTCCTGACGATTTCCAGAAGCGATAGTAACATGAATTTGAACTAAAAGGTTCTTCATTGAAGGATTTGCCTTGACATGGTTTCTGAACGATCAACCTGTCATATACAGGGTGTCCGTTATTAAGGTCCAAATATGAAGAACTCAAAATTATTATTTCTCGATTTAAATGGAACACCCTGTATTTTTTCCACAATAATGTAGACAATTGAATACCTTACATTTTCTCAGAAGTAAACTTAGGATTATATCAACTCCCGCATCCAGCAAACACGAAAAATGATATCGCAACTGAAAATTTTATTCAAATAATAACACAATAAAAACTAACGGACATTCAAAAGAGGTCAAACAATGAAATAAAACTAAGTGAATAATTATTGACAACCTTCAAAACCTTCCCAGAATCATACTTCCTGAGCATCATCATAAAAATTGTTTTTTTTCCGTACAAGCAATAATTGATCACGTATTCAACCAATTATATCAGTTTTTATCGGCTTTCCAAAAAAAATATTAATGAAATTATTGCTACTAGAGCTCAAAGACGTATTCGAATACAGTGAATCAGTATGAATTTTCGAAAAAAATGGTACGAATGTTTCCTATCGGGATATTGGGCAGTGTTAGTTCGACTTTCTAAAAAAACAGGTTCTGTAGCACTGCCCTAACATCAAAATCATATCAACCGTCCCATTTTTTCCAAAAATTCATACTGATTCACTATTCACTGTATTCGACCCTGTATATGATAGGTTGATCGTTTAGGAACCGTGTCAAGGCAAATCCTTCAATTAAAAAACTTTCAGATCAAATTCATGTTTCTATCGCTTCTGGAAATCGTCAGAAGACTTTTACTGAACTGCTTTTCCCTCACCTTTCTGCAGTTCTCTTCGAATAAGATCTGAACCGTTGGGAAAATGTCTCTGATATTTTGCGTCATGAAAGAGGTAATGAAGGTCATTGAAAATATGTGAAAATATATGGGGTGATCAATTAAACAAATCATCCATTTGTTGAATAACATTCATCGGGACACCCTGTATATCAGAAAATAATTTCCTGAGGTGCAGAAATGAAGGTGCAAGAGGTCTACTTTCCAACATAATCTCTGAAATGTCTAGTTCGGCAGCTATGGAAGATTTTCGCACTATTGCAGGACCCTGTATGCCTGTATAATAAATATTTGAACTAGTTACATTTTATAGCAAGACTTTGAATGATACTAGCATTGTCTATTTCGAGTGAGGTATCCATTGAACAATTCATTTTATGATAATTTCTAAGTTTTGGTCTTTTTCCTGATATTGTTTCTACTCACCATTCTTCACCTATAATGTTTTCGGAAATATTTCCTGCAAGACTATCGGAAATCAAATAACACCAAGTCGTGGAACACTCCGTATTTCTTAACTGATCTTCCGAATCTGGCTCGATGCAATAAACATCCCTAGAAGATCACGAATTTCAAACTGAAAAATTTCAGCTTCTTTTTGACAAACTCTGTTTCTCATTCCTCTCTCATTTGTGTTGATGGAATTGATCCATTAAATTGAAATTTTTGAATTCAGCATTCTGCTGTGAATAATTCCAAATTATATGTCATCGATGTGGTATCCTGAACCCATGTTTTCTACTCCCTCATAAGTCATTATTCAAATTTGGGATAATGAACTAAACCCACTGCCCTCTCTTCGAGATTCAAGTTTTTGTTAAAGGTTTTGCCACCGGGAAATTATCTTCCAGCTGTGAGAAGGACTGTTCGTGGTAATTTGTAAAACATTATGATACTCCTCACCGTTTAATGGGAGATAAAAGGTTGGAGAAGGGACAATGGGTAACATTCACACTTCGTATTTTGTTTGGACTGAAGGAATCCTCTGGATCGTTATTCTCTTGATGAATCGTTTAAAACAGTTTTTGATTCTTCATATTTATGTTGCACTTTCGTGTTCGACAAAAATGAAGGATTTTTTTCGGTTGTTTTTGGGAATGATTTTCGTTATCGCTAACAAATCTTCATTTTGTGTTTTCTCTCAAATAGAAAATTTTCTTTATTTTATATAAGTCGTGAAGAACCAGAGGATATTTCTGTATTAATGCCTCATCCATTACTCAGCTATATTTGTCACAACTGATACTTATAGTTATAGAAATTATATCTATGATAACTAAATGGCGAATGCGCCGTTAATGCAGGCACTTCGATTGGGTAAGTTTGTACTTGTGTAGCAGGATATTCAATGTAGTTTGTGGACTCAGTCAGTCTGCAGAATGTTGCAATATGACCGGCCAGCAGTGCGCTCAACTCCTAAAGAAATGTGGTCTCATAAAACATGAAATTTAGTGTCTATGTAGTTTATGGTTTCCGGAGTGTAATGAACAATTGGAATTTTTATGTACCCAATAACTGTCTTCAGCAGGGAAACAATAGAAATTCGTTATTTTTAACGACTGTTGCATGAAAATTCTGGCCGACCTTGTTTTCATTATCTTTATAAAGGGTGCGAATAAATATGTGCGAAAAAATTTGAGGTATAATCATTGAACGAAAATCAGGAAGATCTTTGATATCCTTTTTGTTACTTTCAATAAATTAGGTGCATTCTGAAGTTCTGGAACCGCCACAAAGTTCTGAGTTCGAAATTGATACTTGTATTTCAACCTTTTGAATTTTTTGGTTCCTCAGCATAAAAGCATTATGTCAACTGGAGTTTTTACTTACACTGACTTGTGGCAAGCCAATTAGGTACTTTATATAATTACTGACAAAAAAACTGCAACACTCAGAAGAAGCTGTAAAAATCTTAAATTTTATCAATAGTATAGCAAGGAGTAAATGATATTAAATTTGGAGAAGAAATCGTTAAGGTTTTTTCATGTAAACATTTTTTTTTACTTGTATATTGTAGTCGTTTTTTACAAATTGTTTGTTAGTTGTTAAAATGTCTAGAGCACGTGTACGCGGAATTTATCTCCAGCTAAGTGACTTTGAAGGTCGAATTATTGGTCTACTGGAGGCGGGGTTGTCATTTCGAGAAATCGCTTACCGTTCGAACAGAAATCCAACTACTGTTATGAGATGTTGTCAAGCGTGGTTTGATAATGCCCAAAATCGAAGAAAAGTAGGAATCGGACGTCGATAGGGCACAAATGAAGTATAAGATCGACGTCTGAGACTTATGGTCATTAGAGACCGATTTGCGACAACTCGATCTTTGGTTGATGAGTGGTTAGGAGAACAAGGCCATCCTGTAACTGTCCGAACAGTTTACCGCCGGATAAGGTCTTTTGGACTTCAGCATTATGGACCCCATCTTGTGTTACCTCTTGGTTACATCCCCAGTGAGCAACCATATAGAGGAATATGACAATGTTATCCATAATTGAATGCATGCCCGATCTTGAAAGCATAAAATATGTCATATGTATAACGTTCGCAAAATGAACTATTTCACTAGATATGCTGTTGTTACATCGAAAAATCCTGAAATACCAAGAATTCATACCGGGTGATCCATTATTATAGAAACTATTCACAATGAAGGTTAAGTGGACACCCTGTATTTTTGGGTTGATTTGAGGTGTTTGTTTTATTTTTTCAGAACATATCAAGATGGACTTTGAAGAATACAGGGTGATTCAGTCATGAAATAAACTGTGAACCTCACGACAATACCCAAAAACCATCTTTTTTTTCATCACTCTCTATTTCAAGATTAACTCCGTTAAGGAGGGAGTTTTATTCCACCACTGTACTTGATAGAAAAACATCAATACGGCTGAGAGTTTTAATCCACTTCCTATGACCAGATTTTTTTTATGCAAAATGAGAACTATTAATTGCAATTCTGATTGAAATCAAATGAAAAACCACTCCCTTGAAATCGAATCGAAAACTACATAAAAAGAAATCTGGTCATAGGAAGTGAATGAAAACTCTCAGCCTTATTGATGTTTGTATATCAAGTGCAGTGGTGAAAGAAAACTTCCACCTCAACGGAGTTAATCTTGAAATAGAGGTTGGTGAAAAAAAGGTGGTTTTTGGGTATTTTCGTGAGGTTCACAGTTCATTTCATGACTGAATCACCCTTATTCTTCGAAGTCCATGATGATATGATCTGAAAAAATCAAACAAACACCTGAAATCAACCCAAAAATACAGGGTGTCCACTTAACTTTCATTGTGAGTAGTTTCTATAACAATGGATCACCCGGTATGAATTCTTGGTATTTCAGGATTTTTCGATGTAACAACAACATATCTAGTGGAATAGTCCATTTTGCAAACGTTCTCGCTCTGGAACTGACATATTTTATACTTTTAAAATCGGGCATGCATTCAATTATGGATAACCCTGTATTTTTAACAATTTTCGGTCATATTCCTCTATATGGTTGCTCCCTGGGGATGGAATGACATGTTTCTTGAGAAAAATTGGAGTTCATTCTGTTCTGTTTCGAGATACGAGCGTAGTAAAAGTGGGTAATTTTCAACTTCAACGCCCTGTATCTCAAAAACTTGTCAGTTGTCATGGGATTGAGTTGCGCCATGGACACTTTTGATCAGTAGGTCGAGTACGACATTATGCCAAAAAATTAGAACATTTGACGGAACTCCATCTGCCATAAGGAAAGTGCGAGTCGTTTATTAACAAAAATTGTAAACCCTTCGTTTTTTCTCCAAATTTAAATCATTTACTTCTTGCTATACTATCTATGTTTCACCAAAAAAAATTCAAAATTCAAACAGCTCCTTCTGAGGTTGCAGTTTCTTTTTCAGTTAGTATAATATCAAGCGAGCGTCACTCAGATATGAATACCGCATCTTTTGATGAATCTTGTTTTCCGGAGTCCCCAGTTAATTAAAGAAATGCTCGCCGTTCCCCAGAATCCATGCGGTTAATAAACACTAGGAGTGACAGAGTACAGGAGCAAAAAAACTGATAATACTGTCTTTTCAGTTTTCGTCTGTGATAAATTGAATTTTTCGATGAGGCACTTTCTGGCCCAAATTGAATTCGCTAATTGGAAATTAAAACCCTTTCGGGTGTCTCCTTGCGGAAAATTAATATCGGAGACATCCCTCTCCTCGCGATCGGGTGGATGTTAGACGTTCTATGGTGCGCGCCTCGAGTTCATAATTAATTTCGTTATTATGTGTATTATTTCGGAATAATTAGTACCCTCATTTGGAGTCTGTTGGAGTTGGGAGATAATGTTTTCATGACGTTCTCGTACCCTTCTCGATTCGAACTGAACGCAACAAAAGGCCGGAGGCCGATGGATATTGATATTTCTGTCTATCCTCTGTTGGATTATTCGATACGACGGTGCTAAAAATAGCTTGTTCGATAGTGTCATAATTGCATACACACAACGTCAAAAGTCTCCCTAGGATTCTCAACAAATAAACAATCTTTATTCTGGAAATGAGATGAATATTTTCCTCTATCTCAACTGCAATACAAGGTGTATTTTTAGGTGAGGCTTTTCTTCTGACATGTGATAGAACTCATCAAAATAAGTGTAGGATTTCATTCTCATCAATTGTAGGTACACAATTGTGAAGTTTCTCACATATTTCTGAATTTCGTGTGTGGGACGCTTTATATTGTCCCCAACATTAGCGTGACATTTCTGTTTTGCCTTTGATGACTTCCATGTGGAGCTATCGAGTCCCGAATGTGAAACCTTTGTCTTATAATTGAAAAGAATCCTTAACTGCAATTAATACGATATTTAGCAATTGTAGGTAACATTTCTTAGAATAAGATGAATTGATCAATTTGGGCTCAAGGGTTTCTTGGTAGGTCAGTCAGGTGAGTCAGGAAGTTGATAGTTAATTAGGAGTCGGATAGTTGATTGTTAGTCGGGAAGTCGGTAGAGAATTTGGACGTTAAAAGATCAATTCATTTGTTCGGCGAAAACCCGTTTTTTTCTTGCGAAGTTCAGTAAATGCGGATAAATCGTAATTAAATGTAGTTGTCTAGTTAAATGATTGGTAGGCATAAGACGTACAATCTACAAGTGTAGATAATTGTGTGAGGACCGTAAATAAACTGTATACAGGGTGAGTCTTTGCTTTGTACGTATATTTTAACTGTAGATTCCTCTCATCAAAAGAAACACTTTTTTCCCATACCATTTTTCAAAATTCGGTTTGGTTTCGAAGATACAGGGTGTCAAAAATCCATGAAAAAACACTTTTCTGTTTATATCTTCGGAACCGTTATTTTGAATGAACTGAATTTTGGTTGAGTTTTTACTCTATTCATGGTGCATATTCCTCAATCAAAACCTATTCCATATCTCTACTGGTATGGAAGTTACAGGGTAGTCAACTCATCAATACACGATAAATTGAAAATTCATAGTTACCGGTCCATATTGAATGTCGATGAAATACAAAATTCGGATATGAATGATGAATCTCGATACAAACTACTCATTAAATTGAAATTGATGAAAACTAAAATGATACCTTATAATATGTGTCGATATTTTATCTAAACAATATCCTCTTGGAATTTTATAAACTCGACACGGTTAAGATTATATTAATTCACTTCACATAATGAATCACATTAGAACAATAATTCACTGAATGTATTCAGAACTTCACATAATGTTTACAGTTTGTTCAGAGACTCTGGTTTTTTATTGTTTGTATTTGGCCTCCACATAACCAATCTTTCGCTTTTCGCTCTACGCATACGTGGTAAAATTTGGCGGCAAACTCGATTTATGATGGAAACGGCAGAATTCATAGATATTCATACCCCGGTACACAAGTGTTTCGTGATTTATAATGTGGTTCGTAACAAATCCTTAACCTCAATGAAAATATCAGCGAGCTGACAACATCTCCTTGAAATTTCTGTTAGAATGGATACAAAATAGATTAGGTTAGGTTGTTCAATAATAAATTCTGATGATCTGAATGAAAAGTCTTTTTTCATGATATTGTTTGGGAATTCCGTGGAAAATATGAACAAGTTATTAGTGTTTACAAACTTATTTGCAGAAAAATCGAAGAAGGAACTCATTTTGGTGTGAGAAATGTGGCTTTTTAGTTGCAGATATAATCCGATGAAACTAACTGTTTTTGTTGAAATTATCGTGTTTGCAACATTTTTATTCCAATAAGGTTAGTAGGTACTTCAGTATTCCCTGAATGTATAAAATCAATTTCTTTTGAGAAATATGAACTCTGCATCAATTCCAGAGGATCATTTCAGAGGCATAGTCAGCCCAATTTTTTTTCAAATGGCTATATCTTTTCAACAGAGCCGAATTAGGAAAAATGGAAAATGAAAAAAAAGTTTCTTTTGACCTCAAGAATCTTCGGTTGAAATATATGTACAAGTCAAAGACTCACCCTGTATAGACAGTTTGGGTTTTATTGGTTCTTGAGAGAACTGCAGGAAGACGATAGACAAAAAATATAGGTTTGGCAGCCAAAGCGAAGGTCATATTCCTAGACGTCCGAGAACAAACCTACATAAGTCATTTTACCGAAAATTTCTTATATGGAACGTTTTTATAAAAAAAAGCGGCATATGGCAAAATCAGCTATTCTACGCACTAGAATGTTTTGCAAATTTGTTAGATAAGAAGACAAAAAACAAGAGGTGTTGATATATATGGAGGAGCAGGCGTGGGAGCAGGTTCGGAGGAATTTTCAGATTCACCTAGAAACTATTCTAGCTTCATTTTCTCGAAACAGGGGCATAATTCACATGAAAAATTTTTGGTAAAGTGACTTATTTCGATGAGTTTTACTATCTGTCAAAAGAAAAGCTTCACCTTAAAATACACCCTATATATTTGATGAAAATCTTTGTTTGTCACTCTTTCTGCAGGATGAGACAAAACAGGAATGGGATGAAATCTGGATTTATTTTTGATTAATTATATAGTTTCTTCAATCAAATGCCCAATACGCCTTAGCATCCCACGAATCAAGTCATTAATGAAATTTTCAGGCATATATTCCATTATTTTTGAAGGGCTTAACTCAATTCCTGAAAAAATGCAGGTGGGTGGGGATAAATGAAATTATAGGTACCCAAATTCTTGGCGAAGAGAAACTATGATTGGTACAATGATGTTTTCTACTTAGATGGCACCAGTCATTGTTCGTTCAACGATAATAAGAGGGGTACGACGACCGAACATTATACCCCCCAGCACATTATTGATCCGCCTCGAAAGGGCACAACTTCCTGGGCGAAATTGAGTCGGTCTAGTCTGCCTAGACCTCTCCAAACCCTTTCTCGTCGAGATTCACTTTGAAAACCGAATCGTGACTTGTCTGAAAAATGTACGTTGTGCCATTGTGGTGAAAGCCAGTCTTATTTCACAATGAATGAATGTTGTAAAAGCATGATATCGGCAAAATGGCTACCGTTTCTCCGTAAAAAAACCTGAATGATCAATTGCTGAAACTTTGCATACAGATTCCCTTTTATCAATTATAATGGGGTTTCTTGAGACCATTTCAGCAATAATTGCATCTCTTCTGGGAAAATCAATCCAATTCAAAGACTCCGAAAATAATTATTATTCCACTTTATGGTAGCAAAGGCCTTGAATTTGGAAAGAAGAAAGTTGTTATGTATAAATAGAATAGCAGATCGATATGTGGTCCTTAGTGGTATTTCGACGTGAACTTTCCATAGGTCATAAAAACTTGTGAAAGGAATATTCTTTTCCAGAGTCTAGTGTTATTTTGCGAACACGAATATGCGCAAAATAAATCCAACACGATTTGCGATTTTTATACGGGGTTCGAGTTGAATTTGTACTTCTATGTTGTTTTTCCTTCAACTCCGAAATATATGAACTAAAGTATTATTTACTCGAGAAGCTACACAAACAAACTTAGTAGTAAAAATAACAGATATTTGGAAAGAAGTCCGCTGATATCTATCAGAATCAATATTTCTATATGTTTAATGGTTAAAGAAAGTATAATATGATACATTTTATTTTCGTTGTGGAATTTGATTTTTTTTAGTTTATTCACAGTGAGATCTTGATTTTCACATCCAGAATAATCTGTTACTCATGAAATAGTCTTTACTGTGAAAAAAATCGAAAAAACACAATGCAAAGTAATATTTTTTTAACAAAGAGCATTCGTGCAGGTGCAAAAATCCTCGTCTTCGAATCGGATTTTTGTTGCCACCAGCACTCATGCTTCTTGTCAAAATATTACTTAGCAACGTGTTTTTTCGATTTTTTTCGGAAAAATTGGATGCCCTTATGATATTATGTGAAGGAATCAATGACACCCATCAGAGAATTAGCACCAATAAACCCAAAACATACTTCGAAAAATATTGTTGGAGCAGGGAAATATGTTTCCAGTAATCCACGACTGCTCATCATGGATTGAAGTTCGAAGTGCCCAAGACATCCTCCCCTCAATCTTTTCACATTTCCACGTAAATAGACAACGAGTTGACGGCAATCTGAGATGAGAAATTGGAAAGGACGAAGGCCTTACGCAGATATAACGAATAGGCGTTTATCCTCCTTACGAAGAGCGGAAATTTTCCGGAAGAAATGGGAAATCCGGGACGGTGAGTCGAGTAGAAGGCTTTTCCGGTGAATCTGCTACGCAAAAAGTTGAGGTCTTGTATTTACAATACGAATATGATAGCAATTAGGAGATATTGTATTTTATCTCCATCCAATTGAAAATCTCAGGAAATATTGCTTGTAAATTGATTCCAAAAATCAATGTCAGGCTCTGAAAATTTTGGTTGTTTTAGTCTTCCGTGGACATTTCTCCCTGTGTATAGTTTTTTCAATGTTTTATGAGGAATATTCAAATATTTTTCCTAACACTATTGTAGGATTTTTCGATTTTTCTCATTGAATGATGAATTCAGTAAATATTTTTGCTCAGCCTCAAATAACAATTTGCTCCAACCTCTTGATAGGGACAGAAATCTAAAAACTGTGTATACAGGGTGGCCAAGAGATTGACGTCAAAAAGGAAAAATCAGGTCCCTCGTGTCATGGGCTATTCGAATCACCCCCATGTATGCTATACGATTTTTCACGGATTTCGAGTTATGAATTTTTTTATGAACTTTGAGAATTTTCGACTTGACCATCTTGAAAAGGATATTAGAAAAAAAGTACAAGACTTCTCTGTGAAATTCTTTTGTGACTTAATCTCCATGAAGTACTTCTATATATAAAATAACCAGATTCGTTACTTCGATGAAAAATATGGAAATGTTGGTCTCAAGTGACAAAGTTACGTGAATTGGATTATGATATGAATTTTCGAATCAAAATTAAAAATGTAAAAAGGCTAATTCACGGTTTCTTAGTATGCTTTAAAACTGCGATCAACAGTCAGCTTTTGGAATCATTGATAAAAAAAGGGTTTGTAACACTCTTCTTTTGCTAGAATTACCCTTCAAAGTCATCGAGGTGGAAAAAATTAAAGAACTAGACATTTACTAAAAAATTATATTTTGCCATTTTGATATTTTTCTGATCAAGTAATAATAGAAAATGCTGTAAATTAATGAAAATTAGCTTTAGATGTTGGTCAAGAAAAGTTATAGATGAAAAAAGGAAAAGGTATGGCAATAAATCACACATCATAATGTAAATAAAAAGAAATTTATTTATAAAATTCACAGTATGTTTTCAAAGTGGCCACCTCCAGCCTCAATACACATTCTACACCTCCTTAGAAAATTTTCTTTTAATCGCATAAAACCTGCCCTGTTCTTTCTTAGGACACGTTCGGCTTCTCTTAAATTAACCAAACGAAAAAATAGATGGGATTAAGGTCTTTCCTTGACCAATATCTAAAGCTAATTTTCATTAATTTTCAGCATTTTCTATCATAACTTGATCACAAAAATCTCAAAATGGCAAAAAATAATTTTATAGTAAATGTCTTGTTCTTTGATTTTTTCCACCTCGATGACTTTGAAGGCTAATTCTAGCAAAAGTAGAGTGTTAAGTACCATTTTTTATCAATGATTCTAAAAGCTGACTGTAGAGCGCAGTTTTCAAGCATACTAAGAAACCGTAAATTAGCCCTTTCACATTTTCTATTTCGATTCGAAAATTCAGATCATAATCCAATTCACGTAACTTTTTCACTTGAGACAGACATTTCCATAATTTTTATCAAAGTTACGAATCTGGTTATTTTATGTATAGAAGTACAATTCATGGAGATTAAGTTACAGAAAAATTTCACAGGGAAGTCTTGTACTTTTTTTAAGATGGCCAAGTCGAAAATTCTCAAAGTTCATAAAAAAATTCATAACTCGAAAACCGTGAAAAATCGCATAACATACATGGGAGTGATTCGAATAGCCGACACGAGGGACCTGTTTTTTTTTTGACGTCAATCTCTTGACCACCCTGTTGAATATACCCCGTATATGTGGTGAAACCTTTAAAGGATAGAAGTCCGAACATGAGAACAACGTGAAGAATTGATTTCGGGTGTTTTTGAGAGTGATAGAATTCTCGATATAAATAACTGTGATTTGACAGAAGGTAAAAGCCTGTGTTGTTTTGACAACACCATCTAAGGGTACCTACATAAAAAAATGTGACAAACAAATGTTTTGTAGAAACGCAGGATTTTCCACAGGAGAGGGGTACCTACCTTTCATAAACGCACATTTACGAAATTGACACTAGAATGATGAGACACTGACCTAAGTTTTTATTCATTCAGTTTATAAATAGGACTTAATTCAAATGTGTCCAATTCGGCTGACTAGGGACTATTGTTCGAAAATTTACAAGCTCCTACTCCTGGAAAACTCCCTATATCAGATCCTCTATAGTGGTATTAAATAGAATGTGTAATGGGCCCATGTATAATATTTCTATTCAAGATCTTCCTCTACCCGACCTGTGCAGATACTATACAACGGGAACAAACCAAAACACATTTATCATAGAATATTTGTATATTCTTGTATTTAAGTGGCCATTAATGGAAACAGTATGTTTTCATTATTAAAATCTATTCTGTTAGAACAGGATTCACCAATGAATTATTAATTCAGACGGGAAATAATGCTATGAAATGGTACACTAATATAATCCATGTACTCATGAATATTCTCCTTATTCAGGAACATCCAACAAATTCCAAATTAGAGTGATTGCTCTTTTTCGTGACGTCGAATGTGCATAAATATTCAATCTCCAATAGTGGTCAATACGAGCCAATTTTCATCTGATATCTCGGTATACCGATGCCCAAATATTCGTGAAATCCGAAGTGGAAATTACATTGGAAATGGATGTGTTCGCACCGATATTGATTTCAGCGTTATGCTGTTATGAAATTACTAGAGGCTACGCTCGTGGGATGATGAAAAAAATTGGAATCGGTGGAATTATAAGACAGCATCATACGCTTCGTAAATCCGCCCGCGATAGTTTTTTATAATCCTGAGTGAATCAGTTCTCTGGAATAGATCTGTAAAATTTGTATTGGAGTCAATTCAAGTAGGTTCTGTTAAATTGGACATTACCACATACAGTGTGGAAAAGCCAAATGGGGTAAATTCATGATCTTCGGTCACAGTGAATATTCATGAAATATCCTGAAATACGTCGTACTCGAATGTTTATTGTCATTCTTCTATACGTAAAAATGCGAACCATCTCTAGAACCCCCTTCGAAAGAAAGGTGAAATTCCTAATTTTTCAAATATGGATATACATCGTGAAAAACATCGTTGAAAAAGCAGCTGCTAGTACACTGCGTGAGGATGTGAAATGAGATTCCTTCACAATAATCAATGTCATCCGCACTTTGATTTTAAACATATTGAAAAAAAATAAAATGCATCCCTATAAAATGATACTTACCCAGAAGCTCTTGAAAGACTTTGATAGGAGAATCTTTGTTAACAAATGATGAACATGTTGGAAAACAATATTGTCCAATTAGTAGACATTTTATTTCCTTTTCCTCTTGAAAATATTCAAAATTGCCTTTATCGGTCTATCGAAAATACTACACTCTATATAGATGAGAAAGGAGAACACTCAATTCCCTGAATAGCTTAAGGGGCCGTTATACTCTGGCGGACGGCTACGGCACCGATTCTCCATTCAAAAAGTGCCTTTCGTTTTTCCAAGTTCACGCCCTCAATTTTTCACCTGAAAGCTTGATTTTTTTTTGAATTGAAGTTGAAGGATGTCTTGAAGGCACTTCAATTTTTTCTCTTTGATAAAATTATTTTTTCGCGTGAAAAAATCGGCTACGACACCGATTCTCCATTCAACAACGCCTTACATTTTTCCAAGTTCACGTCCTCAATTTATCATCTTAAAGCTTGATTTTTTTAAATTGAAGTTGAAGGAAGTCTTGAGGGCACTCCAATTTCTTCTCTTTGATAAAATTATTTTTTCGGCTACGACACCGATTCTCCACTCAAAAAATTTTTCATTCGTTTTTTTTCAATTTTTCACCTAAAAGCTTGATTTTTCCATAAATTGAAGTTGAAGGATGTCTTTAGGGCACTCCAATCTTTTCGCTTTGAAAAAATTATTTTTTAGCGTGAAAAAATCGGGTTGAATTTGAGAGTCTATGAAAATTGACTTCATAATCGTTTTTCGGCGCTTGTTCATCAATTTTATTTAGAAAATTCATTGGAGTGCCCTCGACAAATCAGTTTTCCATATTAAAGAAAATCCATTTGGATAGGCGCTTAATTGATGCCAAAAATGATGGAAACACTGAAAAGACTTCCAAAAAGTGTGAAATCGCAGAGAACTGTCTGAAATTCCAGGAGAATAAAAAAAATCAAGCTTTCAGGTGGAAAATTGAGGGCGTGAACTTGGAAAAATGGAGTGCACTTTTTGAATGGATAATCGGTGCCGTCGGCCAGAGTATAACGGACCCTTAATGTTTGGACAAGAAATGTTCAAAACTATATCGTAGGCCTCCTTTTCATTGAGGGCAGTTTGAATGGCGATTATTATTCAACCTCACTTCAAATTTGGCAAATTTATATCTTGATCAAGAAAATTCTTATGTTTCACGGAAAATGATATGGTTCCAACAGGATGAAGCACAACCGCACATTTCCAACGCACTTTCCGGCAATACCTCGACACAATTTCCAAATCGGTCCCCTGAGCTTAACCCATTAGTATTTTTTATGGATATGTGAAGAGCATCATGTACAAAACTAAACTGAAATATCGAATATTGCTTGCGATTTGAAGAATTACAATTTGAAATTTAAATTTGACGTGCTTCGGGATTTTCCATGAATATATTCTTCAAACAAAGTAATGTCTTCCTTCCATTTGGCTTTCCCACACTGTATGATTTTGGGAATGTGATACTTTATTCACTAGGCCCTGTAGCTAGTGAATTGTCCTGTATTTTGGTCAGAAGTGACTATTATAATTTCTACATGATGCTTAGTTTGAGTAATTATTAGTGTTGAATAACTTTTTTCGTGGGAAAACTACACGACTGACTAATACCATTGAGTTTAGGTATTCCTAGAGGCAAAACGTCATTGAGCTAATTGAAGCCAATTTTATTTGTAGTTCCTTCTCCCGTTCAAAGTGGCACAGTTGTGTTTCAGAGAATCGGAATTTTTTACTAAAAATTTTAGCTTCAATTCGATGAAGGGCGTTGTTCCTCTAGAAATATTTAAACTCATGGCTAATACCTTTTCCAATTAAACTACTGATTCTTTATTCCCGAAATAATCCAGATAAAATATTCAACAAACAAAATAAAACGCTTCAACCGTTCCACAAAACTATCGTTATACAGCGGTTTGCGGTCCAAAACAAATAGATTGCGAATCCTGCCTCTCATCCTTCCATATTTACTCAGAAACAATGGACGGACCGATAGGATCGAAAAAACCCCAGAATAAAACGGAATCACGTATTTTAGTTCAGATCGGCATCGTACCTACGCTTCACCGACAGCCTTTAGGCCTCAAAATGGAACTTTTTCGTTAAATATTTACGGCAACTTTCATGTTACCACATTAAGTTAAATAGGGACTCGACGGCAGAAATGTGACCGGAAAGTTGCAACCTATATGATATATCAACTTGAAAAAAGGGACCCTATAATATGAGAAGTTTGTTTTCGATCGTAATATGAGCAGCTTTTGCTATCAGGCCTATATTTTACTCTCTTCGCAATAAAAAACTTTCTTCGTTTTGTAGGTACTTTATATTCAAGAACTACCGTTTACAGTGTTTTCAATTGAATTTTATAGATATTATTTGGTTCTAATCGTTTATGATTGTTTTTTACTTTTTATTTGTTATTGACCGTTTCATCTGTATTTGTTTTTATTTGTGTATTATTGTGTTATTATTTGCCTGTTTATTGGTGGTTTTGTTTGTTTCGATTATTTTTGCTTATTTCTGTTTTTCTGTTCGATTTCCTTCGTTTTTGTTCTCTATTATTTGTTTCTGATGGCTTTCTTTTCCTCCATACTGTTTGGTATTGCTAGTTTTGATTTGTTTTTGTAGTTTGGGTTTTCTTTAAACATTTTGTTGATTCGTGTTTGTATTTCTTTCGTTCGTGTTGGATTTAAATATCAGCAATTCGAAAAATGTGTGCAAAAATGATCGTTTTGATGGAATACCCATATTTTTTTCCTTCATAATTTCGAAAGCGCAGCTGTGGATATAAGCTAGTGTTCAATTTAGGCGAAAACTGTATTTCAGTTAAAAGGACATAGAAAAAATTTCTCCATTTATCAAGGTCGTCTAGACATCTCCATCAAGAGAGCCAAACTGCCGACAATGTCCGTCTGATGTCGAAATTTCCTGTGAATTTCCTATAAAGGAAAATGGGAAGTCTGGGGTTATGGCTCACTTAAATTTTTATAATAGAGATACAGTAAAGCCTTGTTGCGAATTTTGTATAGTTCTATATCCAGTGTTATCCTTCTTTGTATTGTCCCCACAATTTAGCGATAAGAAGATTAAAATGAAAAAGCCTCTTCATTGTGGAGAAATTGAAACGGGAAACGGGAACATTGTCTTTTATGGAAGGACAGATTAACGATTATTTTCCAAACGTTTTCGAACAAGGATAAATATACTTCAACCTCAAGGACAACGTTTATATTTCACATTTTCGAATACGAATACGAACATACAGAGTGTAACAGCCAAATGGAATAAATTCGATAACGAATAAATGAGGGGGTGTTAGGAAAAACGCTCGGACACGTCGATTTGTAATTTCAAATGCCCATATTTTTTGAGGAAATGAAATTATATAGGGTGTTCCATGCGACGACCGTGGCCAATACCAGCTTTCTTATTTCAAATGCAACCCCCTGTATATTATTTATTTTTTGTATCCTTTAGAAAATTCTAGACATAATTCATGTACAATGTCCTATAACTATCTTAAACTTTTTCGGAAATATTAAGTGTTCTCAGATTTTTTACAGAAATTAACATTTTAAATGAAAATTATTTTATTTCACAAATTCGATACATTACACTCGAAACTTATTTCCCATCTACCTCTTGATATGAAGAAGGTAAGCAAAAACCATTAATGAGAAGAAATCAAAAAAGAACAAACGTTAGAAGACAATTCTACACCAGGTTAGCATGTTGCCAAGATGTTCGCGGCGAGCATTTTGAACATTTCCCACATTGACATTGATGTTTTTTCTAATAATTAAGAAATAATCAGTATTACTTATTAGGTTTTAAGTGTAATGTACCGAATTTGTGAAATAAAATAATTTTTATTTAAAAAGTTGATTTTTGCAACAAATCTGAAAACACTTAATACTTCCGAAATAGTTAAAGATAGGTATAGGACATTGTGCATGAATTGTGTCTAGAATTATCTGAAGAATCAAAAAAATAAATAATATACAGGGGGTTGGATTTGAAATAAGAAAGTTGGTATTGGCCACGGTCACATGGAACACCCTATATAATATTATTTTCTTGAAAAATATGCGCCATTAAAATTACAATCGACGTGTCCGAGCGTTTTTCCCAACACGCCCCCATTTATTCGTTATCGAATTTATTCCATTTGGTTGTTACACTCTGTTTGCTAATCATTGTTAGAAGGTTATTTTTTGCGGAGGAATAGAATGATTCCTTGATCGTTTTTACACAACATAAATCAACACATTCATATCAATATACTCACCTAAATAACCTATCAAAGTGAAAAAGAGAAAAAAATTGGTTTACCCATAAGAAAAGTTACTGCGTTTTCAAAATAGACAACGAACTTCACAGTAACTTTTCCTATTTTTCGACGAAGTTAGCATATTGAACAATGAAATGAAAAAAATAAAGCAAAACAATTTTTAATGAATAATGTAATTTTTTTTGTCAACGTTTCAGAGACCGAATACGTCTACGTAATCAAAACAAACTATCAACGTCCAACGATAACATCATTCAAACTTGTAGCAGATCGAGGTTGTGACAGATGCTATATGAGAGAGGAAAAGACAATTAATGGGATTATTTTACTATACTTAACTATAAAAATACCGTTTTTGATTTCTATGGCTCTGTCGCAATCAGATGAGTCCTATGAGTGGAGCTGGGACGAAACGTAAACCCATTCCGATTATTCCATTTTATGTGAATAGATGTCCAAATATGCATTTTTAAATTCCCCTTTGTTTGGTATAAGACAATGCTTCATCGATTTCAACATTTTTCCAGTTCTCGGAAATATTCTCACGTAATTTTTTACTATGTATTTCAAAAAACTCACCTTTCTCGCAAAACTCCCCCTCGTAATCTGGATTGCGGCATTCGCAGATGGGTCCGGAATCCGTAGAAATGCAGATGCCGCCATGTTGACATGGGTCACGTGTCTCACAGGCATCGCTACTGTTCCCGCGTAAAACCTGCAACATTAGAAGCGGAATGTCAGGAATGCCGTACAAGCGGAATTGTGTTTGAAATTTCCGACATTATGTTGACGCTTGTTGTCGTTGGTTTAATTGGTCCTAGCAAAGCTTCGTCACATAATTCGAGTGCGAAAAATTTGTGCAACATGCAGTGAATTATATACTTGGGGAGGGTTTGATTGTTTGTTGGTCATTCAGATACAGCACCTGGAAATGAGTACGGAATATGTTCTTCATATCCTGCCTACTCGGTGGCAGGAAAAATGCAATTCCCATGAGAAGCGTTATTTGATAGCAGTAACTTCATAGGTTGCAGCTCACTAGATAAAAAAACGATAACAGGAGGAGTTTATTTCAGTGGACCTTTTAGAATGGGTCACCTTGTACAATTCAAGTATTTTGAACAAATTTTCGAATATCGGACAAAAGTTTCATTCCGATCTGGTTGTATAGTATGTATGAACAACCTGTATATTTCGTACGTGAAATGAAGAGGGCTATGTAATCTTATACCATCTTAGAAGGGTGACCTAACACGTGAAGCCAGAGCTGTGAGGTTGTAATTATAGTCATTTATGTTTATCAATTATGATCAGTGGCGGATTTACGATTTCAGGGGCCCTTCACTTCAAGACTTTTGCCCCCCCCCCTGAAACATTTTCGATTTTTTAATTAAAACTCACTTCTTTAAAAACAAAACATAAGTTTATTAATAAAATACAAGGTATGTTTATCAAAACAAAATATAAAAGATGAATAAAAATCTTAAAAAAGGGAAAAATATCCCAAAGTTCAAATACAAAAGTCGTAGTTTCAATGATAGCATGGCCCATGTCATCAATAGTTTTGTTTTCCACTGTCACGGTATGGAAGCTCATAGATACGCTATTTTCTTCCAGGAAACCATCTCTACTATTTTGTTTATCAGGCCGTTGTGAAGTACCTACTAGTTTCACATATTTCATCGACATTTCCGATGGTTTGAGAACAGAGGCTCTCTTGATTTTCAGTAGACTCTTTAGATTTATTTGGAGCAAAAAATTCTGTCAATTTTGGATGCTTAGCTATACTCTTCTCTTTACTTTCCTTGAGCTTTCGTTATTGGTAGCCGCTGATATAACGTCTGTCAGACAGGGTGTTATACGTCAATATTACAGATGCAACTAGCAACTGTGAAGATAAGGATATTTTGAATCTTATTTTATAATCTGTAATGAATAACACAGAAATTCATTGACTTCGCTCGATTGAAGTATGAAATCCGAACCGATGAGCTGATATATGAAGAATTATTATCAAATTGATACAACAAAAATGGTAAAATATGAACAGATCATTGAACATAGTGAATGAGTCTATCGGAGATGATCGGAAGTCAAGAAAAATATCAACAATTAGATTGATAAATATCTAAATAGGAAAACATCCATAATTTCTGTAAATCGTAGTTTGTATCTCTTTTTCCGGGTATTGAACCAATATTATTTCGTATGCCTTATATCGAAAATGAATGAACTATTTTTCGAAATCAACATCTGGTCGGCCGTTGTGTAGCACATTCCTAGATTTTAGAGGAAATGCCGACAAATTTATTGAATAATTGTAAACATTGGAATTCGGCCGCCACACTTGAAGGAATTTATTGCAGGCAGACAAGATAATTAGGGACAGTACGCTGAATCTCGGAGGGTGCGTTTTTTTCAACATCTGAGTTTGGCTATGAGGCTTTTGTTATTCAATTGCGTTTCATTTTAATGTAATAATTCACAAGTTGCCACTGAGCTTCTTATAAAATATAGTAGGTAGGTACCTACAGCCTGACTATTTTTTTTTACACTTACAGAATGAATTTTCATTGTAGAAAAAAAATAGTTCGATCGCCGGGGGTCCCTATGGACCTCGGGGCCCTACGCTGCAGCGTACTAAGCGTAACGGTTAATCTGCTACTGATTATGATGTTATTTAAACAAGTAAACATTTATAAAGAATATACCTTAACAATTGGCCAGGGACATTCAGTCAGAGTCTTTTAATCAATAGCCTATAGACAATAGACTAATAATCATTAGTCAACAGTAATTGACGGAAACAGTTCCATTCAACGTGAGTCATCATCTGTGTTCAGTATGGTCAAGGGGTGTCCCTTGATTGCCAGTCAAGTACTTTACCAGTAAGCCACCGAAATAAAAAAAAAATATTTGTGATTTTTCCAGAATTCGAAAATTCGTCGGAATGCCTTTTATTCTCAATCTCTTTCATACTCAATTTAAATATTCTGGAAATTCTGGCTGACAAATGTTAATCCATCAATTCCACTTCAGTGTCACTGGAATATAAGAACTAAAATCTAGAAAACTTTCGAGGAAATACGTTATTTCATTGAATGGAGCAGACGTTAATTGTAAGAATAAGCCATGAGTACATTAATTATCGAAAAATTTCGGCTTGAAATTATCCAAAATACTCCAGACGTCATGACCTCTTTTATGACGAATAATTATTTAAGCAGGACGAATTCAGGAGAACCTCAAATGCTTTAATTCAACGACAACCAGGTTTATGCAATATGGAGCATTTCAACCTAATTCCTCACGAGAGGCTTCTGCAGCTCAACGATAAGCGTATTAAATCGAAGTTTAAGACATAATGCTCGTCTTTAATCCTGCCAAAATATAAATAAGCATCTTGGATACCGCAATGGTTACGGATGAAATATACACAATTTACATGCAGCTGGATTTTATTATATTTTACGGCACCAGCCCAAATCTAATTACCAACTTTGGCACTAAGTCCTTGGAAGTTGTAGCGTTCAGTCCGACTCGGCTGTTGGTAACCCTGTAGCGCGACCGATGTCAGCATAACGCCATTTGTATCGCCGCAGGAGCCGCCAGGACATTCGGGCGTTCAAGATTGCCCCACCTAAGGAACTTTCGGATAAACTTAATTCTAATTCTCCGTCGGTTGAGCAGAGAGCGAAGGATGGGGCGAAACTAGCTCGGAAGAATTATGGGGGATGTTGCTCAGTTTGTTTACGCCACCAAATTTACTTTTGGGGTGAGCGATACGAGTCTGCAGGATGTTTATTTTATATCCTAATGCAAGTTTGGAAATCTATGAGGACGATCTCATTTCGACAGTTTTAGCTGGCATATATAAATTGCACGTCAATATGTTGCGGTGGACACCATCTTGGAAAAAAATACATACATATTCTCCTTTCCTGATGAAAAGTCTGTGCGCGTACAGAAAATATCGTTAATGACAAAACGACGTTGAGAGTTCCTTTGTTTACATCAAAGTAAAAGTATCAAAGATATTCCACATTTTGTTAGTTCGAATCGATCGGCGATTTTGGGGCGAAATATCGATAGGAAATAGCCTATTTTTCCGTTCTTCGTTCGTCGTTTTTACACTTGATAATGAAGTTTTTAGGTATCTGGCCATTTAGAAAGATTTCAAACGAAATTCCGGTCCCCCAGAAATTTGGTTATACTTATAGTTAAAAGGGGTTACAGTTCACTGCGACCTTAAGGTCTATTGTGCCCCCTGACAGAGCTGTTTGGTTAGTTTCGGTATCGTTTTTGGTGCTCAAAATGCATTTGGAATGTGTGAATGGACAAAAAAGGCTTCCTTATACGATCTTCTAACGAAAGCGACCGGAAAATATGGTTCAGGTAGGATTTTCGGGGAATTATGAGGAAAGAACTTGCAGAATGAAATTGCACGATTTTCGTGAGTAAACGGTTTCTGGATGGCCATCATCGGTCTCTAAATGATTATTGCTAATCGTTTTCACGTTTCAGAAAAAAAACACGTCGAAAAAGCTGAAAAAAAGAAGGAATATGACTATATTGCATTCAACGGTAGTTGAATTCAGATTCCGCTGAATTGAAATGTGTCACTGGAGCTTTCATTCCTATCAATCCTTTGCCGAAAGTAGGAAAAAGCTATATTGAACCAGAATACATCGGTTTTTTCCATATTCCAGGAGTTTGTGTCTTATTTTAGAACAGGTGAATGATAAATATAAAGCATATGTTTGACCTATTCCATATTTTATTTCTACAAACCTACTGCGGTGGTAATGTATGAATATTTTTTAAACTAATAAATTTCTATACAGTCAGAATATTTTACTCCTTGTTCATAAGATCAAATAAATGAAATGTATATCTATGAAGCTTTCAGGAATTGACATTCTTTTATAACCAAATCTCAGTTACTATTGCATTGAAATTATTAGTTTCTCTGTAAACAAATTCGTTTATTTAATTATTATGTTATATGTTTATTTTTTTTGTGATGAATGAATAAAACTGTTATTTATTTGAAATAAAGAAATATTAGAAATAGAAATGTTATGCACCCTCACAATCATATCACATACAATATCATGATGAAAACAAAGCACATCGATAAATCTTTACAATCATAAATCGAAAAACTCCTTTATATTATATGTAGAACTCGATGTAAAATATTGTTCGCAATTTTCTGTTGTGTTAACCAAAATGAAATATACATTCTGAGAAATACGCTAAGAATGTAGAAAAGGCAACATAGTGTTGACTTGGAACATAAAAATATTTTGAAAAACGTCATAACTTCGATACAGAGTGGAATGTGTCAAATTTCCAAGGCCAAGTTGTGATTTTGTAATAGTGAATGGAGTATATATCGTATATTTCCCATGTGGTGGATGTACAGAGTCTAACTTTTTGTAAACGTGGACGAAAAGACAAATCTGGATCTTCATTAACACTATCACTTATAGCAGCGATATTTTCTCCTGTACGTGCAGTTATTCGTCTTGTTATTGTTGTCGCACCGGGTAGAGAAAATGTTGTCCGAAATCTATCGATAGTTGGACGAATGAGCTGCTCTGATGGACGATTACGTAAACCATACATTTCACGAAGTGCTCTATAAGTTTGTCGAATGGAACACTTATTTCGACAATAAATTTCAACAATTCGAAAACGTTCTTGCAGCGTGAGTCTTTCCATGATAATTTGTCAATTCTTACTGAACAGAAATATCACAACAACATGGCTTTCATCTTCTTTCAAATCACAGTTGTACCTATCGGAAATTCTATCACTTTGAAAAAATTACCCGATATTTTGAACGATTCTCTCGAAATCATAGGAAAAATTGTCATAAAAATCCATCTAGTATAAAAAAAAAACTAAACTATTCAAGTCTGGGGATCTTGGGGCCATTGCTAATGTCCATCCCGTCCACTCGTGAGTAGGTTCAAATTGTACAACACTTTCCAGTTTTCTCAAGCACTATTGACCCCGTCTAATATGTATAAAGAATTCAAAGGATTGCTCAAATATTGAATCTTTCATCCGACAACTTCATTTTGTTCAAGGAGATTTCTCATGAAGAACGTGAACTTCAACAATTCTAAGAAGTTTGTCCCTGCTTCAATACCTCTCCAGTTAATGAAACTCCTTACATAACTCCATACCCTTTGAAGGCACTTTAGCTCATCGAGTAATAACTTAATCTTTTATCACTGACAAAGAATGAAAATTCACGTAATCATAATTTCCACTACGAAAGTTTCGATTTCATTTGTATGTAGGAGTTGAAATAAGTTTCGTGTGAATGGAACCGTGACTAGACGGATGGAAACTTATAAGAGCGATATAAACGCCATGGCTATAAAATGATGTACCATTCCTCTCAGACCCTCAGGAAAACTGAAAAGAAAAAAGCTTAGCTAAGACGTGGGAAGAAAACCTATTATAGTTTCGAGTCTTTCAGTATGCTCCGATTGAATGGAGGTGCTATGCCATTCGAATTATACAATACAGGGTCTTTCACGAGGAACCTCAACCATATTTATACGGTAAACAACTGAACGTATTTTCATGAAATTCAGCACTTATAAGTATTTCACGATGCTGATGAAATCTAAAATATTTTCGTTAAAACGTTAAAAAATAATGTGAGTGTATGCATCACACCCTTGCCCTAAAATGGATATTTTCTGAGTTAATATCCACTTTAGGGCAAGGGTGTGATGCATACACTCACATTATTTTTTAACGTAGATTCAATATCTGCCATAAAAAATGGGGTTCTAATTTGAAAAAATTGATTTTTCACGATTTTGTCATCCCTAATTTTGAAAGCGATTTTTTCACCCCCTGTATCATGAATCGCGATTTCGATTTTTAAAGTGGATACATCAATCTTACATCTTGAAAAATCCCAAAAATGAAAATTTTTCTTCCAAAAACCTCGAAGTTATTCTTGTTTCAGCGGAGCTCTATTTTCGATTTTTTTTTCGAATTTTCCCGCTCATAGAGAATTTTCCAACCAAAACTGAAAAATGTTACATCAAAATAACTTGAAATTTTCTAAGGAATCTATTTCTGCAATAAAAAAATGGTGTTCTAATTTGAAAAACGGAAGTTGACGTCATTTCCGGAAAAACCGGAGGTGCTCATGCCTTGAAAATATTTTAGATTTTATCAGCATCGTGAAATACTTATTAGTGCTGAATTTCATGAAAATACGTTCAGTAGTTTCCCGTATAAATATGGGTGAGGTTCCTCGTGAAAGACCCTGTATATCATTTTTGCCGCTTTAGGTCTTTCTGAGTAATTCAACCACTGGCAATAACAGAAGTGATTAATTTACATTTATCTACTTTCTACTAACAACAGATCTTCTGATATCACTCAAGAAGTCATTCATTCTCAATGGTAATTGCTTGAATAAATATTATGAAAGAAACTTCGCAAGTCTGCAGAAATTCTATTCAATTTGTGCTCCAGAAGAACTTGTTACAATTTTCATTCGCGTTGATGAATGAATAAACAACTGACCTTACAAAAGTGCATTACTATACATGTCATTTTCATTCTTCCAAATGTAATGAAGCAGACATGGAAAACAACTGAGAAGGAATTCGAAGTTTTTTCACAAAGTTGGCTACGCCATTGTAGCCAAAGGAAGAAGAAGGAAGAAGAAAGAAACTGGATGATTTGAAATATTTTTTTATTTTTCTGTTCGTTATTAATAAAGATTAGAGGAGTTATTCGATTGTTTTAGTATACTTACCTTCTGTTGCTGCCGAAAATAATAAATAACTTTCAACACTGTTTGTTGTGTAGGTCAACTCAATAATATAAGCTTATATACAGACTTTTATCATATGAATATAAAGTCATACGCGAATATACAGATTTTCATCATATAAATATAACTTACTCCATTTATTAATTATACAAATCTAGTATGATACACTGAAAGTACCATAATCGATCATTTCCTGTAGAAAGGTACACCTGTTCTATGTACACCTTTCTACAGGAAATGATCGATCATGGTACTTTCAGTGTAGCATACTAGATTTGTATAATTAACGAATGGAGTAAGTATTATTTATATGATAAAAATCTGTATATTAGCGACCTGTTTAGGAACTTCTTATACTTCTCGCAATGTGGCCTATTTGAGAATATCTTAAAGATCTCGCATTGTGACCTATTTGAGAATATCTTATAGATCTCGCAATGCGACATGTATAGGAACATCTTATACATGTCGCATTGTGACCTATTTGAGAATATCTTATAGATCTCGCAATGCGAGCTCGCATAGATCTCACTAAAGGAGGCTAATGCGAAATTCTCAAAGTCCTCGCCGCGGGAGGTGTATGCGAACTCCTAGTGTGACTTGTTTGAGAATATCCACGTAGGACATCGCCAAGAGCTCTCTGGGAGATCTCTTGTGGCGGACATTTGGAGCAGATATAGTGCTCTCCGCGACCTCTCAAAGATGTCACAAAAGGCGTCACAACTTCCTAAAAAGAAGTCGCAGGGATGTCTATGGGATATCTTTGTGTTGCCTGGGTTCAACACTCGATTCTTAATTTATGTACAAGAAAATAGCATAACTGAATCTTCCAACCCTGTTTATAATACGTGAAATATTTCCAGTACTAACAGAGAAAAAAAGTTTTTTCAACATAAGCCAGGTCTTTGGAATTATTGAATGAAAAAAAGTGAATGAACATTCTGATAATTACTACGACCTCTATATAGAAAGAACAGTTGCGCAGTTATCTGACGGGAAAATTAATATAACCTAACATTTTCAAAATGGTGAAATATGTCAGAATGTCAAGGCCAATCGGGATACTTTTTAAAAGTTTATGTTCCGGAAGGAAAATATTATCGATTCACAAATAAATCTTATATTGAATCAAAAATTATCAATCATAACATCACTCGACGGTTCCAATGATGAAAAAATCATACTTTCCAAAACAGATGATAAAATGGTAAAAAACGCAGTTACGAATTTCGTATCTTTGAAACTCCCCTTCATTTTTTGGATAACACTTCGCTGACACATCTAGATTCAGGCACTGATGAAGTAGTTCATAACATAAAATCCATTCTGCATTAAAAAAAATACAAACATTTTCATGTCAGTGTGAAATGAAAGGTAATTTACCGAACTCACAGGGCCGATCCTAGGGTGTTGGCCGCCCGCGTGCAGAATCCTTATGTGCCGCCCCAAAGACAAAAAAAAAAATATATCGATTTTTGGCATATACAGGGTGACTTTTTTAAGAATTTCATTAGAACTTTTAGAGGAAGGAATTTTGATACGAATTCAAGATTCTGTATTTCGGTTTTAAAGTTTATGAACTGAAATTGTAAAATATTTTCAGGCGAAATCTACTTCCGGTTCTACCGAAAACGAATGTGAACTTCTTTATTTCAAATGCAACACCCTGTATATTTATTTAATATTTGAATTCTTCGTTTAATTCTGCACTGATTTGATGTATGATATGCGCAACCACTTCATTCGATTGTTGAGTTATAGCCTGATTATCGACTTTGTTGACAGAAAGAGTGTCGCAAATTAGTGTTTATATCTCTGAAATCCCTCACTATAAGAAATTGTTTTCGCCACAGTGGAACAAGAGAAAGTACGTTGATACTTCTCCTTGCATAAATTATGAGGAAATATTATACAGCGTGTCTGGAACAGGGCTTCAAAGTGAGCCTCAATAAAACTATGAACTCTAATTTTTTTCAAATGGGAATTTTGTTATTCCGATAGATGGCTCGTCAAAAACTAGTTGGAGTGTTCCATACATTTCATGTCTTTAAAATAAGTAGTTTTTCCGTTATTGAATAGAATTTGAATTTCACGACTAAAGCCAGGTTTCTTTGTCTAAACATCAGAAACTACCTACTCAATTTAGGAGCAAGAGCATCCTTGGGTGCTATCACTATTTTTCCTCGCAGAATCCAACGCAATCATGAAAAGATAGGGTTTCAATTTGAAAATCAGAATTTATAGCCAATTTTCGATCACAGTTTTCGACACGAAACTTGAAACACCCTGTGAAGATATTTATGACATTCAGAAGATGCATGACCTTTCCACATTCTTCAACTTGTGAGAACGGTTTACACTAGGGATGTTCAGAATTGGAAAAATGAACATAATACTGTCTATGGATATTTGACTTCTTTGCAGTTTTTTTTTCGATATTTTGAAAACTATTTGAATCAATACAATGATTTCAACAGAAATGTATTCAAAATTGAAGAGTCCTTGTATAATCGGAAGTGCTCAGGCTCCAAAAATATTTTAGGTCTATAGAGAATTTTGAACAATATCATAATCCCAATTTCCAGATTTCAAATAAGTTCAGTTCTCCAGAAACATCTAATAGGCACATATTAGATTTAAGGGGGGAATTACCCCGTTACTTTTTCCGTAAATATTTTGATGATCTCTCTGCCCTACGACATCTTCTCTAAATATTTTTATGTTATCTGACACAATAAAACTGCAATTTTCATGTACGTTTAAAGTATTTTTATATAAATACTATCTACTGTATTCGTAAACTAGATGATGAATTATGTACTAGAACTAGATACATGATACATCCATTTCAATAAAATGGAAAACATTCAATAAAAAATATGTAATATAGGAAAGAAACACGAACTCAATATTAAAAAAAACAAACTTATATGTCACAAAAAACTATGTGCACAAACAGGAACTAAGTACTACATTATCTCTACGATATAATTCTGAACTAGTTCCCCTAAATGCCAAATTCTGACTGGCCAAAAATTGTAGTGCAGCAATCATTCTTTCATTGATAGCACGCCATCGCTCTTTCAATCGATTATAAACATTTTGTTGTTCCGCAACCAATAGTAGGTACAATTCTTTTCCAATCTCAAATTCAACTCGCACCAAGATTCCACAGAACTTACACGTTCAAGCACAATTTTATGTTTATTTCAGTTCATTGAATTTTCTTTGTCGTCTCTTTCGAAAGGTGGCGGCCTGCGGCCGCCCCTTGAATTTGGCCGCCCGCGTGCGGGGCACGCGCTGCACACCTGCTAGGATCGGCCCTGCGAACTCATAAGGCAAAAATTCGATATTGTACAGCCAGAAAACTAGGCGAGTATGACGTGAAAAATCTTCACAATGTATGATCTCGCTTAATCCTCCGCAGATTTCAATATCTTGGTTCAAATTAAGTGCGATAATGATGATCGAGAACTAGCTAATTACTTTCTTAACAATGCTGATCCGGAATGATCATCCGGAACTAATCCAGCCGATTTTCACGTCTTTATTGCGGTCTGAAGTTCAACAATAGAAAATGAACGCTCCCCTTCGGTCCATTTAATTTCTCTCCCTCATATGACCTTCCGTTCCAGCGTAATCCCTGAGAAATCCATTCTTTGTGCCGTCTCAACATAAATTATGTAGCCCGAAAAGAGAATCCGAAATCATTACGATAGAAAACGAACCATTTTTCATTTTTATCTCCAAATACCCCCCATGAATTTTAATACTTCGGCGAAAATTCAGCTAGCCGCTCTTCTTTTCCATTAACAGATCCCTGGAAAAAACGCTGGTAATGTGGATGGATTCCAGCCGAACCGGAAGGATTACTTGGAGCCATTTTGTCTAGCATAAGCTATAAGTATTAATACTGTAGGTATCGGGTGTTTTTTAGAGTGATAGAACTGTGAATTGAAATTAAACACATTCAAATTGATATTGAAGCCATTTTTTATTTGGAAAATAATATTTTGTACAACTGCTATTAAAAGTGACACTTTTAATGACAGCAAACAATGTTAAAATTGATTTTTTACGTGGAAGCGTGTTAATAGTTATTTAATCAACTAGTTTATTAACGACAGCTCGCTCCGCTCACGCGTTAATGTTTGAGACCATTAATCGCTGAATTAATGAACGAGTTGATTACAAGATTTTTCCGTCCACCTCATCACGAATTGAATAAGAATTCTGGATTAAAATGAATTTTTACTTTGCATATTTGTCTATAAATTTGACATAATGTAAATTTCTATGTTCATTTAGATATATTTATTAAAATTGATTTTTTACGTGGAAGCGTGTTAATAGTTATTTAATCAACTAGTTTATTAATGACAGCTCGCTCCGCTCACGCGTTAATGTTTGAGACCATTAATCGCTGAATTAATGAACGAGTTGATTACAAGATTTTTCCGTACACCTCATCACGAATTGAATAAGAATTCTGGATTAAAATGAATTTTTACTTTGCATATTTGTCTATAAATTTGACATAATGTAAATTTCTATGTTCATTTATATATATTTATGCTCCCTATGGAACAATTCGAAAAATTCATAGAGGGAATATTGGACATGTTGTGACATTCTGAATAGTTTACATTTAGTTTGCATTTATATCATTACCTATGATATCCGATAAGGAAAGTGTGGAGAAAGTGGAGGTTGAAGTATTATTTACTTTGATAGTTTTTTCAGCTGAAATTTCTTCTGCAGTCAATTTTATTTTGAATGGAGTTGTCAATATACCCTTCTGTTACAGAAGTTGTTGATTTCCAACCAAGCTCGATAGTGCTCTGACTGAATATTTCATGTTCGGTTGCCATGACAATCATGCATTCTTGAGAAATCATGCATTGAAATAGGTCATTAATGGATGATTTCGAGTGCGTTAAAAAGAGCTTTTATTCTATGGTCAACGGAAAAAATATTTTTAACATTAGTGTTAGAAATATTTTCAGCACTCCATTTTCTTATGATAAAATCTGATGAAAAAAATTCAGCAATTGCAAATTTTTATTATCAATATTCAACAATCATTACTTATGAACATTAATATTAATCGTAAAACTTGAACAATTACTAACATTAAGGCCTGTGACGTTAGAGAGCTTCGCAACACATTATTAGAATCCTCAGCACCATCAGTACTTGTAGAAACCGGGGATACAATATTGGATGGTGATGATCCAAAATCTGTTGAGGTTGGGAGAATTTTTTCAGCAATGACATTTCTATATGCAATGGAATAATCAACATAGCCCTTGGCTACCGTCGTAGACTTCCATCCACCATGTTTCTTTATATCCGTAATATTTGCTCCTGATTCTGCTAGCAACGAAGCGGAGGATCTTTGAAAACAGTGTCCTGTATATGTATTGCTTTGGTCCTGGCAGTTTGAGGAATTCGGCAACAATAGATGGAATTTTCCTAAATGTATTTATACCAACTGGATTGGCCAGTGCATTTATTATTCATGTATTCCAGGAAAAAACGACGATGTTTGATGACAGAAGGGCGCAGTGAAAAGTACTTTTGAGAAAAGTCAACATACTTCCCAATAATACTGAAAGAACGACTGACTTTCTTTTTTGTGTTTGGAATTTGCATAACCAATGATTTATTTGTTATTTCGATGTCTCCCACTGATAAATTACACAATTATTCACGCCGACAGGCTCCAAATAATCCGAAAATAGTTGCAACCTTAACCATCAAGTATTTCTTATCTGGTGCCTCATTTATAAACTTTTTAACTTGTTCACGAGTGAGAATTCTCGATCAGTTGGGAGGATATCATTCACTTTTCCGTTTTGAATATGCTATTACCTTAAAATATTTACTAACGTCCACACCAATTTCAACAAGGGAGCTTGACTTTATCATTGAAAATTTGCTCCATAAAGTTGATGAACTCCATATTTTTGAGTTTTCTTCTAATTATACCAGGAAAACAGGTTCACTGAAGTTCCCTTCTACATTTTTCAATTTACACCAGGCCAGGAAATTGTTATATGCAATATCGTACTGCTGAACAGATCTTTTAGGTAGGAGTTCCAGATTTGCTCTTCTTGCAGCAATTCCTGCAATTCTGCTTGTTTATGTAGCTGTTCAACCAGAAATGAGCTTCATCACTAAACACAATTTTTCGATAAAAAAGTGGACCAACTTCAAGCTGTTCTAGAAGGGCCCAATCAGCAAACAAACGACGCTCATTATGGTGAAGTGGCTTCAGATCTTGAATCTGAGCTTGATGGGTGTACCTAAGTCCAACTTGATGTGAATGTCGGCAATAGACCAATCTGGATCTTCATTAACACTATGATTTACAGCACCGATATTTTCTTCTGTACGTAGAGTTCTGTGTCTTGTTGTTGTTGTTGCATCGAGTACAGAAAATGTTGTCCGAAATCTATCGATAGTTCGACGAATAAGCTGCTCTGATGGACGATTACGTAAACCATAAATTTCACGAAGTGCTCTATAAGTTTAGCGAATAGAATACTGATTTGGAAATTTAATTTCAATAATTTGTGAAAGTAGTTTTGACTTAAGTCTTTCCTTGATAATTTGTCAATGCTTACTTAACAGAAATGTTGAGCTGTTATGTTCTCAGTATCAATTCTGAACAAATGTAAGAAACATAATTCTTATCTCCAACAAGACTTCTGGACACTACAAATTTACTGAAATATAGTGAATTGTGAGAAAATGAAAAAGAAATATTGTCAGTAGGAAAAAATCGAAGTAGAGCATGTATAACAATTCACATCCTTTGAATTGGTTCCAATTTTCCTCAGATTTCAATAACTCTGATATAAGAAAGAAGCATGTTCCATCGCTATAGCGGAATCAATTTAAATTTTTATCCTGCCAACACCAGATAAGAAGAGGTCTGTCCACCTCCGCAGGTGAATTCATGAATAAAAATCAAAATCCATAAATTCATGACATCGGCAGATCAATTTTTCGTTCAGCGAGGCTCTACGCCTACCTTAAAATATTATGGCTTTCCGCATCTATTAGAATTCATTGGCCATTTCGTGTCGTGAAGACGGCACTGAGCAAGAAAACAGTATTTACGTCGAAAAGTTCCCGAGGAAAATGCAACTTCATTGTGGAGAAATGGTTACAGATGAATCATTTAAACTATTGCCTATTTCAACCCACAACTTTTCCTCATCAAACAATTTTCCAAATGAGTGGAACTGCTGATGGGCCAGTGGGCCACAACATATGCTAGCTACCGGAACAAGATATAATCTGACGGCGCAATATCTGGCTAAACAGCGGGTCAGGTAGGACGTCCCAAGTGAACGTTTCCAGATAGAATTCAACAGGTTTGTCATGCTGTAGAATAACTTCATCGTGACAAACAGGGGAACTTAGTTGGGCACCTTATTATAAATTCGGTCTATACTTAGATTCACGAAAGTTTATCATATTTAAATACTGCCTAATAAGGACTAAACGAGAATAAATTCGATATCACAAAAACGCCTATATCTCTTGAACGAATTGAGAAAAAAATCAAAATTCTCTGTCGCAAAATGTCAAGCGAAGTAAAAACACGGGAATTTATAGTGAAACTTCTTCAAAATAATCAAAAATGGAGCTTCAAAAGAATCACAAAAGAGGCTCGCGTTCGTCCGGAAACGGTACAAGAGTTGTTAAGCGCTTCAACGAAGATCTTACAATTAACCGCAAGGAAGGAACCGGAAAGAAAAAGGGGTTTCATAGCCCAAAAAAAGTGAAGAAAGCCATCAGCCTTTTTCAGAAGAATCCTAACCTTTCAGGACGGAAAGTGGCCCAAATAGTGGGTTGTTCGCAGTCTACCGTTCAGAAAATCAAGTCGAGTTGTGGGATTAGAACATACAAAGTGCAGTAAGTGCCAGACAGGAATGCTGTGAAGAATCAAGAAGCGAAATCAAGAGCAAAGAAATTAAAAAAAGATTTCTTGAAAAATTATTCCTGTTGCGTGATGGACGACGAAACCTATGTCTTGGCTGATTTCTCGCAACTTCCTGGTCAGGAATTTTATACTGCAGATTCTCGTGGAAAAGTTAACGAACAATTTCGCGTGAAGAAACAAGCAAAGTTTCCGAAAAAATTCCTGGATTGGCAAGCAATTTGCACTTGTGGGAAAAGGAGCAAATTTTTCGTTGGCCAAGGCTCTGTTGACTCGAAGATATACATCGAGGAATGCTTGAAGAAGCGAGTTTTACTATTTTTACGTGAGCACGATGTGTCAACAATCTTTTGGCCAGATTTAGCTTCATGCCACTACAGCAAGGCCACCAAGGAATGGTACGAAGCTAATGAGGTGGTTTTTGTCCTCAAAGAGGCAAACCACCAAATTGCCCAGAACTCAGGCCAATCGAAAGATATTGGGCCCTGGTAAAAAGAGAATTGAGGAAGACTAAGAAATCAATGAAAACAGTTGCGGAATTCAAGCAAAAGTGGAAGACAGCATCCCAGAAAGTGACTGAGAACACTATAAGAAGCATGATGGGAAGAATTCCAGAGAAAATTCATGAATTTTGTAAAAAGTAGTTTTGGTTTTTTCAATGTAAGAACAGTTCTCATTAGAATCAGAAGATGATTCGAAAATGAGTTTGATTTTCGAAATCGGTCCAGTGGTTCGAAAGATATAAGTGTTTTTGTGATAGCGAATTTATTCTCGTTCAGTCCTTATCACATATTTTGGCGAGAATTCAGAATATCAGGCTGCCTGAGTGCCTGACTCTCCCTTCTTTTGATACTTATTCCTTGTTAATTCATTAGGAGCCTTAATGCTGACAAAACGTGCCAGGAATAAACTTCTTCTCCTGAATCTTCGCCTCAACCGGCAAGTAATTAAGAAGTTTAAGAGTGAAATATCGCAGAACACCGTACCATTACCCTGGCAATTCTAGAAATGGAATCGGGTATGTAAATTCATGCGAAACTCTGACTGAATCCTAGGACTACATCCTGGAAACAGACTGATATATTGAGCCTGGAAACGTGTCGAGAACATGAAATTATTCGATAGGAACGTTTAGGAATGTCTAAGGGCCAGAGAGATGCTAATTATGGAGATTCTATGCGAGCTGAAACAGTTTTCCCTAAAGAAGATATCCTAACCAGGAGCTAGGAGCTTGTTGAGAAGGCAATCCGAATGTCATTAACTCGATTCAGATTCAGACAATTATTTCAGATGAATCCTGATAATTAAACGAATGTGTTATCCTGAATCATGACCTATAGTCAATCCTTACCGCAATTGAATTCCACATCATGGATTGAGAATAATAAACTGCTCCACATGAGTTAGGGATATTGACTTAAATTGCAAAAAAAATATAGTTCAAATGAGATTTTTGTGATGAAAATTCATATTAATATGATTTTCAGTTGCAACTTGATTTGAGCCTGTAGTACTGCAGCGTATACAGGGTGGTTAAGAAAATTCGAGTGCAGCGGCGGCCTTACCCATTGCTAGGCTCCGGGCGGCAGGTCTTTGCGAGGCCCTTTGTCTTTCGTGAAAAGTATGTGATTCGAAATTAACTCGAGTCGTTTGGTTTAGGTATTTTGTCATGTTTGACGAAAACTGCCCGAGTTTTACAAATAAATAAATTTTGTGTTTTGAAATATTTTACTTAGAAAGATTCACAAATTCAAAAAATTCGCAGAAGATGAATTTTAAAATTGATGTTAAATTTCAAATTGATGTTTGCGGCTTTTTCTCAAACTAAAATCTTTAACTAGAGCACAATAATCCAACGAATGAGCTACGTCATTTTCTATTGAAAGAAAAGCAAGTGCTGAAAGCCGATCTTGTGCCATAGAATTTCTCAAATGAGTTTTGATCATTTTAAGCCTCGGAAAACTCCTTTCAGCAGGAGCAACTATAACGGGTGTGGTGGCAATAATTCTCAGGAAAATTTCGATAGTGGGGTGAACTTCAATTATTTTTTTTTCTTATGTATTTCAGCACCGAGATAATATCGTCGTTTCTGTCATACACACTGATGAACATATTCAGTTCTTCGTATTATTCATCTCCATCAATATCACTGTCATGGACATTTGCAAGTCACTGCATTGCTTCAGAAGTTCACTATTATTGATTTCCTTTAATTTTTTTCTTATATGAAAACAAATATGCTCTCATGCTGTTTAAGTGCCAGAAACCTAGGATGGCAGCTTGTGCGCAAATTGTCGACAATGACATAAAAATAATTAATTTTGAAAATCTCTTCCGCATTCAATTCATCAGCTTCATCTTCCCCTTCATAATCGAAATGCATCATTATTTTTACAACGTCTTCTACCTTCTTTAAACTTTCTTTCAATATCATTTTCCTCAGTTATTTCTATCGCTGTTACAAGGGATGACAAAGAGAGTGTACAACTTTTGTAGCAACTCAAAAAAAGATTTTGCTTGCAAATTCACAATAAATCCCTCAAATATTCAATTGCATGCTATAGCTCGTGAAATTACTATAATTATAATTATGAATTCCACGTTATAGCTTGTATTTTTACCCCCATTTTTTACAGTGAAAAAGATAAATACAAATGAAAATTCATTCAGACTCTCCTTTCTCTTGGTTTCCTTACTGCCTCATCCTGAATTGATTGCCAGCGGCTTGAAAATGTTTCTAACTAAAGGGTTTTCCAATAAGAGGTGTTATTTTGACATTGAAAGAAAATGCCATTTTTTTAGATAAATAATCGGATGTTTATTTCATTATAAAGAGGAAGGTATGCCGTTAATAATGGAAAATTACATCATGCTGTTTAAGTGCCAGAAACCTACATCATGCTGTTTAAGTGCCAGAAACCTAGGATGGCAGTTTTTGCGCAAATTGTCGACAACGACGATGACATAAAAATAATTAATCTTGAAAATCTCTTCCACATTCAATTCTTTAGCTTCATCTTCCTCTTCATAATCAAAATGCATTTTTTCACAACGTCTTCTAACTTCTGCAAACTTTCTTTCAATATCATTTTCCTCAGCTATTTCTGTCGCTGTTACAAGGGATGACAAAGGGAGTGTACAACTTTTGTAGCAACTCAAAAAAAGATTTTGCTTGGGCACAAGATGATGCTGCATCTCCTGAGATGAGATTCCAGCTATGACTCCCACAAGGTAAAAAATAAGCAAGTGGATTAATTTCAAGAATACATTTTTGGACACCACTTCATAGCATGTATTACGACTGTTCGCAGCACAACGACAGTAAATAGTTGGCCCGAAATCATACTTCTTGAACAATTCGAATGAAAATTTTCACTGTGAAGAAAATTTGCTTGGGTTCTTGCGCGAGGCCCCTCCAAGAGCGAGGCCCCGGGCGATTGCCCCGTTCGCCACCCCCTAAGGCCGCCTCTGTAATCGAGTGAAATAATGAAAATTTATTCCCAGAGAATTCAAGCATTTTGAGACTATCAATACAATGTATGGCCTCCACGGGCATCAATATCAGCTTGACATCTTCTTTGCATAGGTACCTACTACACACGAGGTTGTTGAACATTTCTTTAGGAATTTGGTTCCATAAACGGGGCAGAAGCTCTCTCAGATCATTTAAGGATTCTGGGGTAGGTTGATGATTATCTAGTCTTCTTTGGAGCATATCCCATGCATGTTCTATGCAATTCAAATCTGGTGAGTGCGGAGGTATTGGTAAATGTGGAATACCAAGCTCCTCGCGCGCATTCTCAACTATGGCTGCACGGTGCGGTCTAACGTTATCGTCTAGAAATTGAAAAGTTTCACCAATAGCAGCGTGCAAATTTGGCACAACATTGTCATTGACATGCTCCCTATAGTGTAAGGCGGTCATATTCCCAGGACAAATGTGTAGATCTGTGCGCCCGTTGAAACATATCCCGGCCCATACCATAACACTACCCCCTCGGAATGGATGGACTTTTTGGACATAGCGACGATTACGGGGTATGCGTGGGATTGTCCATACCCTTATTCTTCGAGAATCTGAAAATCGTCCATATCTGGCTTCATCAGTGAAAAGGACACTACGCCATTGATCGTTCCAATTGATATGTTGCCTTGCTCATTCCAGTCTTTGATGCTTATGGTCACGTGTTAATGGAACTCCTCTTAATGGACGTCTAGAACCTAGATTCACCTCTCTCAATCGTCGTCATATGGTTTCGATGGAAAACTTGGACCCCATCTGCATTTTGAGAGTATTCCGTAGCGTTCTACACGTAGGGTTTCATCTCGCCGAAACGGTGAAGAAACGATCCTGAGCAGGTGTTGTTTTTTGTCGCCCACCAAGCCTTGGTCTTTCCAACACGGATCCTGTCTCCCTGAACCTATTCCAAAGTCGAGATATCACACTTTGGCTGACTTGGAGCCTTTCCGCTACAACAACCTGAGTTAGGCCACCCTGTAGCATTCCGATAGCCCTATTAGCCTCAGCGTTTGTTGATTCACGTCTTGGCATTTTCAGAAAACTCGTTTCAAATCGAAACCGGTGATAAACTGACTTCATTTCAAAATAAGAACATTCTGAATCATATGCGAAGAACCAAACTTCAGGAAAAAGGCGATAAGATTGACGAAATGTCTCATACTGATTTTTATTGGATCGATTCAAGTTGTTATAGAGTTTTAAATGATTTTACCGCGATTTTCTCGAAGATTACATACTTTTAAAAACGATTAAATACGATATCCCTAACTCTTGTGGAGCAGTATATTTACGAATTTCAAGGTTGCTTCTTTTTCCTATGGAATTTTCCTGAGATAGATTTTCTTTCAAATTATTGATTGATAATATCGAAAATCACGGCCAGAGTATACGTGCCGAATAGATAAAATACAACATCTGTACAACAGAACCGGCAAACTCAACGTGAATGCCAATTTTCGTCGTCGCCAATGTTGTAGCATGCCCAATTCGTTGCATTCCAATAATTTTCTGATCATCCAAATAAAACACGAATTTCCCCGTTGTTCATTGAACACCAAAGCTCGATATCACGAGAGGATTCTCATTGTTATTCAGACATTATAAAGTATCGGAGATATGAGCTTGGCTGGTCCGTATATACAATGGACAGAATGAACAATTGCATTTGTACTGGCAATAATGGGAGCCGATAGGTGCACAATATTGTGTGATTTAATTATTGTTACACGTTTCACGAACGATAGATTCGAAGCGTTGTCCTGGTGGAATTATGTCTAGCCGGAATGAAATGGGATTTTTCATTGAAGTTAGACGGTATCAGTTCAGTCGTGTGAATGAATGGTTTTTGGAACACATCATTTCATCCGGGTTTAAATCTGACAGAATTTCATGCACTTTTTTTCTCGAGGCGCCCTGGTTTCCTAGTGTCGTCATTGCACCGGCAAATATTGTACAAAAACTTTACTTCGTGAAAATTCGGAGTAGTCAGTTAAAAATCGACGTATTTCCTAACCGACTTCAGGTCAGTGCTTCTATTTTCCGTTTTCAGTTTTTTCGTCGGGTTACTCGAGTACCTTTATTCTTTTTTCGAATGAGCTACCACAAAGTAACGGAATATTCTGTCCATTATCTTTCTTCAAACCATGTTTTGGGGAAATACGTACAAAATGACATAGGCATCATAACTTGAGTTTAGAGAAAGATGCATAGAATACCTGATGTAACGACTACTTACTAAAAATCGTGACCAAAATTTGTAGATCAAAACGGCACCATAGATTTCAGTACTGGTGCTACTTCCGGTATAATCCGCAATATTTCGTGGTCGTTCGAAAAAAGTTATAGCTTACGCACTACTAGTCATAAAAAAAATTCAAAATAATATCAACTAGTCATGAAATACTGAATTATTTTCTCCCGAAGTGAAACACACTGTATAGTTTATCAATTTCCCCCATGCGAGCTATTTCCGACAGATCCTTCATCTGGGATTTTCTCCTTGGCGGGTCAACGTAAATCAATGCCGCTTCAGTATCCTCAGGCTCTGCAGAATCTGCCGGTTCATTTATCGTGTAATTGAATGTTCATAATTCCTTTGAAATAATTATTGGTAATCGATTTTTGCTGTAGATTAGACGCCTGGAAAGAGAAGGATGTTCGGTTCATGAGAATCTGCTGCAGGAACTCTAACCATTCATTCTAGATCTCCTTAGTATCTTTAGGAACATAAAGGCGGGTTTATACAGCAAATAAGATAGGAATGAGATAATAATGAGACAGATGAACATGCGCATTTCAATGGGAGCGATCATACAGGAAATGAGATGACATAAGGAATAAGAATAAGAACAGGATATAACCAACTTTTATTTTTTCTAGCATATTTCACCTCATTTTTTTTTGGAAGTGATAATACGGATGTACGAAATCGCTTTGTTTCTGTATCGTGTTCCCAACTATCAAAAATGCTGGGATTTGATTGGTCCATTCTCTTTTTTTTTAGTTCAAATCAACCGTATGATTCATGTCGAATACATATTATAATATATGATGAAACCGTACCTATATGTCCACCATGACTAGCTCTGAGGAACTGCATTAGACAAAAGCAATTTTGAACAACTTTCTCGAGATACTCAGGGCTTACTTCACCAATAGCACGAGTTATGTTGGCAACGAAGCCTCCATTGTTTCTGTTTTATCAGCATAAACCAATGACTTGACATAACCCCAAAGAAAATAATCCATTGGAGTTATGATCATGATCTTGATGGCCAATTAATAGGACCATTTCTCGAATCTTTTTTCGATAAATAAATTCTGACGGTTGCAGCATGAGGTGTAGCACCATCTTGTTGGAACGAAAACACTTCTGGTTCAATATACACTCCGAATTTTGAAACAAATAATCATTGATAATCGATCTGCAACGAGCACCATTCACTGTAACATTAACTTCAGCATTGTTTTTGAAGAAATATGGACCGATGATGCCTCCAGCGTTTTATACGCTGTGCTTTATGCACACCAAACAGTGCATTTTTCAGGATACAATGGAACCTATAGAACTTCTTGAGGATTGTTTTCACTCCATATACGGCAATTTTGCTTGTGTTCGTAGCCGTTCAACCAGAAATGAGTTTCATCACTAAACACAATTTTTGGATGAAAAAGTGGATCAACTTCAAGCGTTCTAGCGCAATCCAAGGACGATTATTATGGTCATTGGTCAAGGGTCTTTAATTCTTGATTCAATTGAATATTGTATGGGTGTAGACCTAGATCTTCACGCATGTTCCATATGCCCAACTTGTTGTGGACGTCGACGAATAGACAAATCACTCCAATCTTTTTGTACGAATATTAATAGGCTCACTTAAGATATAAATTTCCTCTCGCAGATAAGCGAAAAACCGAATTTTTTTCAGTCGTGAGCTTATTCTTCATCTTGAATCTGCATTAATAAAACTGTTGTAAATGCATTTAAAACGTTCATTTGAACTTTGAATGAGTGTCAAGTCATCCTCATCTATTTAGTCGAGATAACTGAATTTTTTCTGCCGCAATAAGTGTCACGGTGACAATGCTTAGCACTCTCCTCAGTTTCTAAGGAAATATTATCCATCAGCCAAGACGACACAATTGAATTTTCGTTTCATTTGCAACTTTTCCAATTAAAAGACCCACTGCCGCTGTGAGAATTATGGAATTATACAGCCATTAATAAAAGTTGTTTATTTTTATTTGCGCTGTCGCGAATAACTTTCTATTTCAGTTAAATGAGAATAACGATGAAAACTGGAATTGTTCTGATTTACGGAGTGGATGAGTATTTTGGGAAAACTTGGATGATACGATGAAAACTTCAACTCCTTCAATTTTCTAGATTTTATTTGTAATCTCAACGAACACTAATGACAGAGACATTTATAATGTAACGCGATGAGAAAATTCTAAAAGTTGTACACTTTGCCCCTTAATATTAAATAAATCTACTCATTCCCAAATCAAAAATTTCAACAATATGGTCCTGTAGTAGTGGTCGTGGTGGTAATTTGGCTGATGTTATTTTCCATTATTAACGGCATAGCTTCCTCTTCATAATAAAATGAACATCGGATCATTTATCTAAAAACAATTCATTTTTCTTTGTATGTGTCAAAGTTCTAAGAAATATTTCTCGCCCCTCGGTGTGATTTTTCACATGTTGTACACCAACGAGTTTCAAAATATATCACAAAGAATAAGGGCGGTATGAAATGGAGGTAGTATAAGAAGAAAGTAGTTAATACTTCAAAGAAAAGACCAAGTTCATTAAATAAGAAACACAAAGTCGTCTCCACACTGATTGAATCGGTCAGTTGAAGAACAGTACTAGTCCAAAATTGCTGTCAAGAGATGATCACAAAAAACTTTATCCTCATTCGTTGATTGAACATTGTTCGAAGCTACTACAAATTTGTTGTATGTAAAGGCGGACTCCCACTACTCGTATATTTGGCAAGTACGCAATTATTTGTGTACTTGGCAAGTAGATGAAGTTTCGAATTTGAATGACAAGATTGACAAGTATTGGCCGAGTGAACCACTCCCACTACATGCCAAATATAGGCAAATGGCAAATATTTGCCAAATACACGAGTAGTGGGAGTCCGGCTCAAGAGGATATATTGAAAAATTCTTAGCCTACTCTAGAACCAAACAAAATTTCAATGTCAAAATATTTCGAATTTTTTGCATGGCAACATGAGATTTGTGTACTGGGGCGTTGTCCTGTAAAAACAAAACACCTTTGAATAGCTTTCTGCGTCTTTTATCTTAAATTTTTTTCTATACAGTCGTCACTAATGTCGAACAGTAATCTCCAGTTATTGTTTTACCCAAAAAATCAATCAAGATTACTTCATGGCAATCCCAAAAAACTGAAGCCAGAACTTTTCCAGTAGATTTTTGGACACGCAACTTCTAAGGTCTTGGAGAACCAGAGTGTCGCCATTCTATCGATTGTTGTTTTGTTTCTGGATCGTAGAAATGTACCCAAGCCTCATCCATAGTGACAATTCGGTTTAAGAAGTCTACATCGTTTTCAAATCGACCACAGATCGAACGCGATGCTTCTACGCTTGCACGCTTTTGGTCAACATTCAAACATTTGGGGATCCATTTTGCTGAAATGAAGGAAGATTTCCGTTTTAGCCCAATTCGACGGTATGATAAAATCATGTCATGAACTGCATCGATATTTTCGGGTACTGAAACTGGCCTTTCCGCTCGATCATCATCTTCAATGGAAAATTTACCTCTTTTGAAGCTTGCAGTCCAATTTTCCACAGTCGCATACGAAGGACATTGATCACCAAGGGTATTAAGCATATCTTCGTAAATCTGATTATCCTTTACCCTTTTATATACAGGTACTTGATGATGGCTCGATACTCCAATTTTTCTATTTTTACAATTTCGGTGGACAATTTTTTTTTTAATTCAATGCGTAACTATTGTTTACTTTTTTGACGTCGAACTCTACACGGACACTTCTAATAGGTATCGCAATATTTTGTTTATACATGGAACTGATCTAGGCTAACTAGATATCAATACATCCTCGTAACTAGGTGGATAGAAAAAATCAGAATTAGGTGAATTTTGGTTTATAGAAATCAGTTATTGAAGAAATAAGAACGTGGTCATGTACTGTTCTTGAATTGAATGGTTTATGGATAACCGAGAATTAATAAAATCAGAATATTTTCAATGCAATATACCTACTTTAAATCTATCTTATACATAACCTCAAATATAAATGAATAGAAAAACCAAATTGTTTAGTTATCTTCAGAATCTGCTGTCTTCCAAGATGTTATATGATAATAAAACTATAAATTTTCACCCTTTATGTATCTCATCACTTTTTTTACGCCCTCAGTTTTTTTTAATTGATCGGTATTGGTTCAGTATAAGTAGGTCCAGGAGGCAGCTAGGGAGAAGCTTCATTTGAAAAAACAGTAGGACTGGTACTGTTGTTAGGATGATTGATGAAAATGGGGGGGGGGGTCGTACAGCCGTTGTGCTCGTATCAATGATACTGTTCTCTCGCTGAATCGATAGAGCTACAAACTATGAGGAAACTGACGAATTTTGGACTAGTACTGTTCATAGTCAAAGTTATACTGTTATACAAAATAAACACGCAGACAAGCTGAGGTACCTAGGGAAACCAGCGCCAACCAAGAAGTCAGCGACTGAAGAAAACACCGCACCGAAGAAGACTTTGTGTTTCTTATTTAATAAATTGAGGTAGAACCAATAAATTTTCAAAATCATAGAATACCGTCTGAGTAATAACCACGCTGTTTCACCTATTCTCTTTCTGCTGTAAATTCGTCCGTTAAAGTAAACATAATTCGACAAAATATGATTAGCAACAGTAGAAGCGACAGCGATAGCCGCCCCTAAATTAAACACGGAAAGTTGATGATCTAGCTTAAGGGCATAATCCTTAATCGGATTTCCTCGCGAATGCGAAAAAGCATGCGAAAAACAGACACGTGGTGTGAGAATGAAAAGAGCGGCACGCCCAGCACTTTTGGCCCGTTATATTGATCTGGCTCATTCTACATCGACGGCGTTCTTTCTCTTCCTCCTCCACCTCTGTTCTGCCGCCACCTTACGCTACGGATCGTCGTAGTAAAGGTAATCGCAATGCACCGCTGCACCCATGACCTGCGAGGTCCGGAGGATGTTGCCACACATTGGAGGCGTCCCTCAACAAGAGATCTGATGAAATGGAAGAATGTATCGACAGCAGATTTCATGACATGGGCCAACGGAAAGGTCTTGTGGGCGATCCTCAAACTGCACCATAGATGAAGACTCATCTACCAGTCTAATATGATCGACAACAATTTCCAAAATATTGTTTATTATTATCCTTCTTATGAGACCCTGAAGACCTAATATGGGAAAATGTTGTCTCTATAACAAGATCTATAGAGATAGAATTTTCGATAGGGATAATGTGACTGACAGAATGTAAAAGCCATGTTGTTTTTACATTTCTGTTCAATAAGCATTGACAAATTATCATGGAAATTTCCACGCCGCAACTACGTTTACAAATTGTTGAAATTTATTTTCAAAATCAGTGTTCTATTCACCAAACTTATGGAGCACTTCGTGAAATTTATGGTTTATATAATCTTCCATCAGAGCTACTTATTCGTCTATCGTCCAACTATCGATAGATTCCGGACAACATTTTCTCTACCCGATGCAACAACAACAAGAAAAAGAACGGTACGTACAGAAGAAAATATCGCTGCTGCGAGTGTTAATGATGATCCAGATTTATTTATTCGTCGAAGTTCACAACAAGTTGGACTCTGTGCATCCACCACATGGAAAATTTTACGTAAGGATCTCGGTCTACACCTATCCAAGATCCAACTGGTTTAAGAACTGAAGCCACTTGACCTTAATGAGCTTCGTTTGTTTACTGATTCGGCTTTAGAACAGCTTGAAGTTGGTCCACTTTTTTATCAAAAAATTGATAACATTACTTCGAGAAATGGTCCAATTAATTGGTCTCCAAGATCATGAGACATAACTCCAATGGATTATTTTCTGTGGGGTTGTGTCAAGTCATTGGTTTTTGCTGATAAACCAGAAAAATAGGAACTTAGGGAGCCAACATAACTCGTGTAATTGATGAAATAAGGCATGAATTACTTGAAAAAGTCGTACATAATTTGTGTGGTCGAATGCGGTTTCTCCGAGAGATTCGTGGTAGAGATATGCCAAAAATTATTTTCAAAACATAAATGTCGTGAAATTATGTGTACCTACGTGGAATTCATCGCCAGCTAAGTGAATTAAAAAGAGGTCGAAATATTGGTCTACGGGAGGCAGGGTTGTCATTTCAAGAAATCGCTCCGTACCAACAGAAATCCACCCTTATTTCATAAAGATTGATTAGATTTTATAAAGAAAGGACCAAAGATCAGAGGTGTAGAATATGACATCACTGTGATTCACTGCTAACAAGTTTTGCCTCTGAAATAAAACCCTATGTCATTCTGTACGTACTTACCCTACGGTTATGAGATGTTATCAAGCGTGGTTTGATAATGCCCCTCTGAGACTTATAGCTATTAGAGACCGATTTGCGACAACTCGATCTTTGGTTGATGAGTGGTTAGGAGAAAAAGGCCATCCTGTAACTGTCCGAACGGTTTACCGCCGAAAAACGTCATTTGGTCTGCAGACTGGATGAATCAGAGAAGGAAATTGCCAAAGTGCTATCTACCGAGAAATATGGTGAAACCCTAGCCGTAGCACTGGATATCTCCGAGGCATTCGATCGAGTCTGGCATCAGGGACTCCTCGCCAAGTTTCCATCGTTTGGCGTGCCCCCAAAGCTATGTTCTCTGATAGCTAGTTTTCTCTCAAACAGATCTCTCCATGTAGTGGTCGATGGAGTTTCGTCTGACTCTCTACCCATAAATGCTGTTGTTCCGCAGGGATCAATTCTGGCTCCAACACTATTTCTACTTCACACAACGATTTGCTGGAAGCAACTTCGTGTCCAGTGCACAGCTTCGCGGATGATAGTACCCTCCATACCGCCTTTTCTTCTAGGGCTCCAATACCAGCCCGCCAAATCAAAAACGAACGAGGAAGAAATGTTAACAACATAAATATGGACTTACTATTATCTATAAGGCACAAATTCGACCTGTCCTGGAATACTGTTCCCATATTTGGAGTGCTGCACCTAAACACACCCTGAAACTCTTGGATTCTGTACAAAAAAGGGCAATTCGTCTCGTCGGTGATGCATCGCTTACAAGCTCGCTCACATCTCTGAAACACCGTAGAAAAGTGGGCGATCTGTCTCTATTTTATAGATATTTCCATGGGAGATGCTCTTCTGAATTATCAGCAATCGTTCCCCCTCTGGCAGTCTCTTCCAGACTAACCCGTCAAGTTAAGTCTTCACACCCCTTCGTGGTAACTTTGGAGACCTGCAGAACATCTCTCTTCAAAGACTCGTTCATCTAACGAACAGCGAGGCTTTGGAACACATTGCCTAGGGAGGTGTTCCCCGAGGCATATAACCTCCAGAAATTCAAGAAGAACACCAATTCCTACCTGCTTGCCCTTGGTTCTCAGTTCTCACGATGTTCTCTGAACATTACAGGATATTCCTCTTCGTGAAAACCCCAATATAAAAAAAACTCAAAGTGTCAGCAACGGCTTCTAAGGAAGTTACCGTATTTGTGAATATAAAAAGAGATCTCCTGAGAACTGATTCAGTAGGGTACAAGAACAATAGATTTAAGTGGTCGCAGTTCAGAATCTGGTTCAGTCCTGATAATTGTTCTGGAATTGGTTATTCATAGAATGAGCTTAGTCAGACAATATCATCAATTAATTTTATATGTTATTCAAATTTCATTTTTATTATGACTTTTTTATCTTTTGAATCTCTTGATGGAATGTTCGTGTCTCCCTCGTTGCCCTCTCACCAGACAATTCCAGATTTCAGATGAAAACTGAATTATAGAGCAGAGCTCAAGTCCTCGAACCCAAGAGCGCCTCGAAATATCTGTTCGTTATAACTCCAGCTCTTCAGATCGTTCGTTCCGATTCGTGATTCCGTTCCAGAGACTAATGTTTCCGAAACAATTCCCGAATAATTATATGATTCACTAATCGCCAAAGTTGATGGGAACAAGCTCCATCGTTTAAGTTCGCAAGAGTGTAAAGCTATTGAGTTAATAGCCGTTGACTGATAAGAGCTTTCATCGCCGTAACTTGGAAACGGCTTAATTTCTATGTACTGTAGCATGGAGCCTCGCAACTGATGGGTCCTAACCACACCGTGATGTCCTTTTAGCGAAAACTATTCCAGTATTCCACGCCCGGCTCTGAACATGGAAAATGAACGGCACAAATTCCCTGAGCACTCCGTCTTCTGCGTGCTCAATAGGATGCGCCCATTCTTGAAGCATGAGTTTCTGTTAGGAGTTTTAAAATTTCTTGTTTGGTGATTCTTCTTGTAATTTCATTTTCCAACAGTTCTTTCATGTCTTTGGTACACTATCCAAGTGAAATATCATGTGTGTTGGAAACATATTGAAGGTTGCGCCCATCAGTTTTATGCCTATTTCTCCTGAACTATGAAATCAATCATAAACATGGGTCAAAAAAAAGTTGTAGATCATGAAATTGTCTACAAATGATGAATTTTTTTTTCTACGAACCACCATTCTTGAGATATCACAATTTCAAACTTAGAAAATAATGCAGGTTGAGTCACTAAACTCAGAATGTATGAATTCAAAATAACAAGCTCTTTCAGAATCTGTAAAAATATATAGGGTGTGATGGAATTTCCGGTTGAACCGGAAGTATATTATCGAAAAAAAAGTACATCAGATGCATTTTGTTCCATTGCACTTACCTACCTGCGAATGTTCATAGATATCATTCTTTTCGTTTAAAAGATATTAACTTGGTTCCATACTTTATCCCAACCCTGTATAATACCACTCGTGCAGGTGCAAAAATCCTCGTCTTCGACTCGGATTTTTGTTGCCACCTGCACTCATGCTTCTTGTTGAAATATTACTTAGCAACGTGTTTTTTTTCGATTTTTTCGGAAAAATTAGATGCCCTTATGATATTACTCACGACAATTTATTAAGGTTTGTATTAGCCTTCGATTAGTGAAAATTAATTGTTTCTTACAATTGTGGATTCCAACATTGAATTGAATTTCTTTCAAATGACACCCCTGCATCAGGTATCTCCTCCCAGATGACTGGTATAAAGGAAAAATAGAGTATTATACAGCCAGTGTGAGATCTAGTTCAGTGTAGGATTTCCTGTTATATTCCCTGCACCCCAACATTTGTTCTATTGAGCTGAATAATCCTATAAATAAAAATCAAAGCACTACACTGCCATCTGGCCGATTACGTTTCCTATTTTGAAGGCTGAAGCCTCTTAAGGATCAAACACCTGATCGTACTTACTGGGCATAATATTCAGTGATCGAAGGTGATTCTTCATAAGGATAAGAAAAATTGTATATTTTTGTATAAATCGAACTGTTTCGAAGATATTCCTAATTTGACATCGAAAACATTGATGAAGTTACAGAATATTCTCGCTCTTTTCGAACAAATAATACAGGGTCTTTCACGAGGAACCTCACCCATATTTATACGGGAAACTACTGAACGTATTTTCATGAAATTCAGCACTTATAAGTATTTCACGATGCTGATGAAATCTAAAATATTTTCAAGGCATGAGCACCTCCGGTTTTTCCGGAAATGAAGTCAACTTCCGTTTTTCAAATTAGAACACCATTTTTTTATTGCAGAAATAGATTCCTTAGAAAATTTCAAGTTATTTTGATGTAACATTTTTCAGTTTTGGTTGGAAAATTCTCTCTGAGCAGGAGAATTCGAAAAAAAAATCGAAAATAGAGCTCCGCTGAAACAAGAATAACTTCGAGGTTTTTGGATGGAAAATTTTCATTTTTAAGATTTTTCAATATGTAAGATTGATGTATCCACATTAAAAATCGAAATGGCGATTCATGATACAGGGGGTGAAAAAATCGCTTTCAAAGTTAGGGATGACAAAATCGTGAAAAATCAATTTTTTCAAATTAGAACCCCATTTTTTTATGCCAGATATTGAATCTACGTTAAAAAATAATGTGAGTAAATGCATCACACCCTTGCCCTAAAGTGGATATTTTCTGAGTTATTCACAAAAAACTGTTTTTCGTCTTGAATTTTCAGCTATTTCTTTTCCCATCACGCCAAAAAGATGAAATTTTCAGGAACTGTTACTTAAACCATGTTTTAGATTTTACTACCCTAATATGCAAGAGAAAAAAGTTACAGGTTGTTCCTAAATAGATGGCGAATTTGGATTCGAATTTGTATCGGAAACCTCTTTATTTCAACTAATCGGCCATCGGTTTTCTCTCCAGTGATAAATAAATAATTCCTTATGAACCATATGCAAAAACTTACCATGTTTTACATTCTTTTTTTTAATGATAGATATCATTAATTACATCTGCCAAATTCCTCTTTATTCAGTAGCATTTTGTGTTTACTATTAATTTGGTGATAATTCGTATTAAGTTATAAAATCGATCACTATGTAAACATGGTAAGTTTTTGCATATGGTTCATAAGGAATTATTTATTTATCACTGGAGAGAAAACCGATGGCCGATTAGTTGAAATAAAGAGGTTTCCGATACAAATTCGAATCCAAATTCGCCATCTATTTAGGAACAACCTGTAACTTTTTCCTCTTGCATATTAGGGTAGTAAAATCTAAAACATGGTTTAAGTAACAGTTCCTGAAAATTTCATCTTTTTGGCGTGAAGGGAAAAGAAATAGCTGAAAATTCAAGACGAAAAACAGTTTTTTGTGAATAACTCAGAAAATATCCACTTTAGGGCAAGGGTGTGATGCATTTACTCACATTATTTTTTAACGTAGATTCAATATCTGCCATAAAAAAATGGGGTTCTAATTTGAAAAAATTGATTTTTCACGATTTTGTCATCCCTAACTTTGAAAGCGATTTTTTCACCCTCTGTATCATGAATCGCGATTTCGATTTTTAAAGTGGATACATAAATCTTACATATTGAAAAATCCCAAAAATGAAAATTTTCCATTCAAAAACCTCGAAGTTATTCTTGTTTCAGCGGAGCTCTATTTTCGATTTTTTTTTCGATTTTTCCCGCTCAGAGAGAATTTTCCAACCAAAACTGAAAAATGTTAGATCAAAATAACTTGAAATTTTCTAAGGAATCTATTTCTGCAATATAAAAATGGTGTTCTAATTTGAAAAACGGAAGTTGACGTCATTTCCGGAAAAACCGGAGGTGCTCATGCCTTGAAAATATTTTAGATTTCATCAGCATCGTGAAATACTTATAAGTGCTGAATTTCATGAAAATACGTTCAGTAGTTTCCCATATAAATATGGGTGAGGTTCCTCGTGAAAGACCGTGTATTCCGACTGACGAACTGGCTGGGATTATGACCAATACGTAAACGGTATAATTTTCTATAAAACCCCAGTTTTCCCCATGTTAAATCCCCCGAAATCACCCCGCTCAACCTCGCGATCATCCCCTTGTCTTTAGCATCCAAATTTATTTTCACATTCTCCCAACACAACTTTTTCACTCACTTTTTGCCGCGCAACGACTTGGGACGGCTCTCGTCCTAACAATCCCCATTCGGGCTCTAACGGCCTGCTTATCATTTTATGCATGTACAGTCTTTCCAAGTTTTATGCCGGCTCCGCAGCGTGTGAACCGAAACGGCGGGGTTCGCATCCCCGAATTCCATTTCCTCCGTGTTGCGTGCCTGTTTCGGTGCCACTGAGACGATATATACGATGGGCATTTCCCGAATAGGATTGGACTGGGAGTGAGATATGGGGGATGGATAATTATTTTAGCCGAATAAATATTTGTCATGGAGGAGGAAAGGATGAGAGGAAGGTTGGATGCGTGAGTGTTGTCGGTAAACATGGATTTGTTGAAGGATCTTCGAGACGTGGCAGCTTTGTGACGGGATATCTAATTTGACTCTTTCGTACTTTCGCTTGTTATCGGGGATTTTGGAAGAGTGCTCGAAAGGAAGCGTTATAATGATGAGTTTACACGAGTTTAACACTCCGACAGAGGCTATCACTCGATATACTAAAGGTGGATTTATACAGCAACTAAAATAAAATAAGAACTAAAATAAAATAAAATAAGAATGTTCACTTCGTGCATTTCAATGACAGCGTTTATACAGGAAATAAGCTAAAATAAGGAATAAGAATTAGAATAAGAGATGGTCAACTTTCATCTTTTTCGCTTATTTTATTTGGAAAATGATAGTGCGCATGACCCAAATCCACTCCCCAATCTTTTCCGTATTGATACTTTTGACAAGTTCTAGTTTTCTAACCTAAAATTGAATGAATATTTTTTTAAATCATTATTGATGATATATTTAATATGGATGACCAGGAAATCATGATGGGAGCGATGTTGTTATTGATGACAAGCCTTGAATAAAAGGCGGAATAGGCGATTTTCTAAACTTACACAAAAGTCATTGTCAAAAAATCTGCGATTTGATTGGTTCATTCTTATTTCTTATTTTATTCTATTGATCTCTATAAACCTATGTTGTCTGCTCTTATTTCTTATTTTATTTTAATTTAGTTCTTATTTTATTTTAGTTGCTGTATAAATCCACCTTTACATGTTCAGTTTGGCCAGGGACGAAGTGAATGGCCAAACCCCTCAGTATCAAAATGACGAGTTTCAAAACTGAATATTTAACTGGTAGTGATGGCATTTAACTGGTAGTGTTGTCAAAATTGCAAGAAAGAGAAGAAGTTTAACAGAAAGGACCGAAGCAATAGTTAGTAGGTAGGGTAAGGTTGCTCAAGTCGTACCCCTTGAGGAAATAATGCTGTAATATACCTACAGAACCACAAGTGTTTGGGATATCGTATTCAATTCAATCGTTTTTAAAAGTATGTTATCTTCGGAAAAATCGCTGTAGAATCATTTAAAACTCAAAAACAACTTGAATCGTTCCAATAAAAATCAGTATGAGACATTTCGTCAATCTGGTCGCCTTTTTTCTGAACTTTGGTTCCTTGCATATGCTTCATGAATGTTCTTATTTTGAAATGAAGTCAGTTTATCAAGGCTTCGATTTAAAACGTGTTTTCTGAAAATGCCAAAACGTAAATTATCAAACGCTGGGGCTAATAGGGATATCGGAATGCTGCAGGGTGGCCTAACTCAGGTTGTTGTAGCGGAAAGTCTCCAAGTCAGCCGAAGTGTGATATTTCGACTTTGGAATAGGTTCAGGGAGACAGGTTCCGTGTTGGAAAGACCAAGGCTTGGTGGGCGTCGAAAAACAACACCTGCTCAGGATCGTTTCATCACCGTTTCAGCGAGAAGAAACCCTACATCTACGTGTAGAATGCTACGGAATACTCTTCAAAATGCAGATGGGTCCAAGTTTCCAAGTGTTATGGTATGAGCCGGGATATGTTTCAACGGGCGCACAGATCAATACATTTGCCCTGGGAATATGACTGCCTTACACTATAGGGAGCATGTCATTGACAATATTGTTCCAAATTTTCACGCTGCTATTGGTGAAACTTTTCAATTTCTAGACGATAACGCTAGACCGCACCGTGCAGCCATAGTTGAGAATGCGCGCGAGGAGATTGGTATTCCACATTTAACAATACCTCCGCACTCACCAGATTTGAATTGCATAGAACATGCATGGGATATGCTCCAAAGAAGATTAGTTAATCATCAACCTACCCCAGAATCCTTAAATGATCTGACAGAGCTTCTGCCCCGTTTATGGAACCAAATTCCTCAAGAAATGTTCAAAAATCTCGAGTGTAGAATGCAAAGACGATGTCAAGCTGTTATTGATGCCCGTAGAGGCCATACATTGTATTGATTGTCTTAAGCTGCTTGAATTCTCTGGGAATAAAATTTCGTTATTTTACTCGATTTTTCTTAACCACCCTGTATACGCTGCAGACCAGGCTAAAATCAATTCGCAACTTGAAATCATATAAATATGATTTTTCATCACAAAAATCTTATTTTAACTATAATTTTTTGCAATTTGAGTCAATATCCCTAACTCATGTGGAGCAGTTTATTTAATGCCATCCAGATAAAACGAAAATTTTCACAAAAATATAACCTCCATTTAGTTACCTTTCAATCGCCATTCATGTTTTTCAAATGTATTTTCGGTACGACTGAGGCGTCTAATCACCTTACTCGTACCACCTATAGCCTAAGTCGTACTTAGAGAGAGACTTCTGTGAAGAAATTATTGGCACTTTTGTAAATAGCTCAGGAAAAAATAAAACATCACAATCAATTTAAAAAAAGAATGCAAGGAATTCAGTCTTATCTTTGAGGTCAACTTGAAATGTATTCCTTCGGTAAATTCTCACAAAGTCAATCAGACTCTAAACGTAAAACAAAAAATACAAATGTTCTGAACAAACAACATTTTTCAATTCGAAAATGATTGTGATTGGACACATATTTCTCTATTTTGCATTCTACGCCAGTACCACTGGCGGATCCAGACAGTTTTTCAGGGGGGGCATGAATTCTTTCAAACAACATCATAGGAGTTGAAGACTTGTTGTATTCAATACACGTTTTCTTCTTCTATTTGTGTTTTGCTTTGTTTCAATTTCATTTTTGTATAGACTGGAAGCTTATTGAATAGTTGGTTCAGTCTCCTCGTTGATTTTCTCAATCACTATTTTGGAACAGTGTGATGAATATTGAAATGAGACTATTTTTTCTGCTTGTCATCATTGTCAGTTTCAGAATTCTCTTTTATTGAAGGGCCAGAATCAATACAGCTTTCTGAATACCTAAGTCGTACCGGTTCGAGTTAGGAATTCCCTGCAGGTACGATTTAGGCAAAGAGGTATTTCAAGGATCAAAGTGAATTTACTGCTATAACCTCAAATAATTCTACAGTTTGAGTAAGCCTGAATGAGATAATCATTAAAAATAGATGTGTACAGGAAAATCACATTCCTCTCATGAATTCCTTACAAATTAGCTAAGAATTCATTAGAAAACTGTGGGATAAACGCACTTTTCGATTTTTAATGTTCAACAACATTCGCTTGCACGGCTATTTAGTTCAGGTCAACGTATTAAGATAGCACCTTCTATAAGCAACAGCTGGGATATCATAGGGGTACGACATAAGCGGTAGTACGACTTGAGCAACCTTACCCTATAACTAGATTCAAGTGGAACTATGCATTTCGAGATCGTGGGGCGCCTCATATGACCTTCTGCCATGGTTCTTGAGCTCATCTGATCTTATATGGGTGCAGGCATGGTCAAATTAGCCTTGTGAACAGGCATCAGAGGTGCTTCCCTTCTGATCTGATGCTATTTTGAAGTCAGCTTCGATCTCGGTGTCATCATTCCTGATTTGAATTACACAGCAGTATCGGTTTGAGAAATTATAACTCAATCACAATCGTAGGAATTGTTTGAAACGAACAAACGATTTTTCTCTCTCGATAGAATTTTGAAAATCGCCCAGGTCCATTCAAACGAATCCTTTTCAAGAAAATCAGAAGACATGAATAGAATCCCGAGGAATGGAAAATGAAGTACATAGCGAATTTCATATCGGAATGGAGTGTTCCGGGACACGATAATAACATGGCGTCGACATGGCATTTTCTGGACGAGTCATTGTTCCATTACGACTCTATATCAGGCAGCAGTGATACGACACGTTGTTGTAGTGGCATCCTCGACTTCGCGTAACACACCGACAATAGCTATCAAATTGAAGAGGAAATCCTATTGAGTTTCGCCCGCGAGGAATAGGAAAAGATCAAGAGATACGATGGGAATGGAGTGGCGATTGTTTTTCAGATAAAATGACGGAATAAGACGAGTTGAAGATGTATACGATCATGAAGAGGGAAGGATATCTAGGATTGTATTGACTTGATAACAATAAGGAATTCGATGAATATTGGATACAGACGATTCACTCACAATTGAAAATAAAACTAGAATTTCGTTTCGAAATCCAACAATATTCTACTTTTTCATAATTTTCACTAGAAGGCCCTACAGATGATAACCTGGACTACAACTCCATCTTCAAGACTTGAGTGTTGATCTCAAACATTTGAAGACACACCAGTTTACCACACCAAAGAATAATATAGTTCAATTTTTAAGGCGAGTTTATACAGCAACTAAAATAAAATAAGAACTAAAATAAAATAGAATAAGAAATAAGAGCAGACAACATAGGTTTATAGAGATCACTTGAATAAAATAAGAATGAACCAATCAAATCGCAGACTTCCGCCTTTTATTCAAGGCGATAATCGCAGTACTTGTCATCAATAACAACATCGCTCCCATCATGATTTCCTGGTCATCCATATTAAATATATCATCAATAATGATTTAAAAAAAAATTCATTAAATTTTAGGTTAGAAAACTAGAACTTGTCATAAGTGTCAATACAGAAAGGATTGGGGAGTGGATTTGGTTCATGCGCACTATCATTTTCCAAATAAAATAAGCGAAAAAGATAAAAGTTGACCATCTCTTATTCCTTATTTTAGCTTATTTCCTGTATAAACGATGTCATTGAAATGCGTCAAGTGAACATTCTTATTTTATTTTATTTTAGTTCTTATTTTATTTTAGTTGCTGTATAAACTCGCCTTTACTCTGTAACGCATAACCGGTGCATTCGCCACTTAGTGACATAGTTCTATGGAAGCCATAAGCTGACTGCGGCGCAACCTACCGCTCTCAATTGTGAATCTAAACCATCCAGAAAGAGTTCAGTGACCAACGGATGTAATTTAGAATTTTAGAATTTCTTGTATAGACAACAATGGAGGTCTTTTAGAAATCCTTCTTTGATTTGCTCTGTATTACTTCCTTAAGGGGACGATATACTCTGGCCGACGGCTACGGCGAGTTCACGCCCTCAATCAATTTTTCACCTTAAACTTTGATTTTGTTTTCAAATTGAAGTTAAAGGATGTCTTGAGGTCTCTCCAATTTCTTCTCTTTGAAAAAATTATTTTTTCGCATGAAAAAATCGGGTTGAATTTGAGGGTCTATGAAAATTGACTTCATAATCGTTTTTCGTCGGTTGTTCATCAATTTTTTTTTAGAAAATTCATTGCAGTGCCCTCGACAAATTCCATTTGAATAGGCGCTTAAATAATGCAAACAATATTGAAAATACTGAAAGTGTGAAATCGTAGATAACTGTCTGATGTTCCAGGAGAAAATCAAGCTTTCAGGTGGTGAATTGAGATCGTGAACTTGGAAAAATGGAAGGTACTTTTTGAGTGGGGGATCGGTGCTGTCGGCCAGAGTATAACGTCCCTTTAAGGAAAATCAAACCCCAAAATGTAATTGTTCCGAAAACGGTGTAGTTTAGCCCTTTCGACCAAGGGTTCTCACCTTTTTTTGAAGGATAACCTTCAAGAATTTCAAATGTTAACGACATTCATGCTCTTGTTGGATAAAGATTCATATACCGCAACGTTTGGTTCACATATTTACGCAAATATGGTGGTTCGAAATCTGGTTTTTCTGATAATGTCAAAAATCGATATGAACTTTTGCATTGAGATGGATACTGAGGTATCGGAGCTACATGCTGAGTTTTGTCCAGAACCGTATGAAATTTTAGCGAATATACTCGAAAAATCACAATAATTCTATTAGAAACGATATGGATTGACAGTTTCCTCGCTTTGTTTCAAATTTTCATGACTGCTGCCAAAAAATGCGAATCTACCTAAAAGGTGGATAAACGAGCGCTCAGAAGCTCCTAAATTCATGCCAGTGCTTTGAGTGAACCATTTTTTAAAGCTTGGTATGGGTTTTGAGGACAATAGATTGAAGCATCATTAAAGTTTATTCACAAAATCTCATAGTTTCATAGTCCTAAAACAAAAATTGTTGCCATTTGGTTCCTGAATTTTATGGATTTGGATTGATATATCGGGAAGATTTCACCTACTGCATACTTGTTCATCAGGTTTTGAAACAGCTCCTGATGTTGCTGACTCACAAACACAAAAAATCGATTGTTAATTTCACGATTATATGTGGTAAATAAATCATCATGTCTATAGCTGCCAACATAATGTATTTTTATACATTTGTAAAGTTCATTCACATTATATTCTGTTGTTGTTTGTCAGAAATATATCGATCGAATCCTAGAATATTTCGTATGGTGAACTTACCTATGGAATATCTCTATAGACTGGAATTTCATTGGGAATTCCCTGTTTAAAGCAAGACTTCATAGACGGAACGGCTGACCTAGGAGCTCGTCCGCCAAATTCAATTGAATACTAAACAACAAACCTGCTTCATTCTAGATCAAACAATCTCATATTTGCCAAAACGACTCACGGGACAAAGGACAAACAAATTAAGCAGTATGGTTCAGTTGCTGGTGCCGTGAATCATCTAAAAGACACAACATATTCTAGGAAGCCATTTCTATATTTTGAGGCAGGTGGTGTTGTTCTAAACTAAAAGTCTCAATCGAAGTGTGCCGTCGAGTGGTCATTCTTTCAGCCATAGGATGATATCGATGATATCCTTTTTGTACTGAAGAATTTTTTGTGTTATTTTTGTTTTGAGAGATGTTGAATGTTCCTCGAAGGCTTCGTTACTCAGAGCGTTTTGATGAATCAAAACTTCTGTTAACAAAATGTCATGAAAATTACGTGTAATATTGTTTACATACCTACATACAATATGTGTAAACTTTGCCATGTTATCACGATGTGAAAATCTCAGAATATAAATCGGAAAAATTAACAAACACCGACTTAAAACATAAAAGTTCGAATAAACTTGTGAATGACATTAGGATGGCCCTTCATGTGTTTGATGAACTCTTATTTCAATGTAATTAAGCCTAATTTTGAGAAATATCCCCGTAAAGAAAGTAAAAATTCATGATATTCGAAACTCGAAGTATATTTTCATATGGTTCGTTAACTGAAAGAATGACACTTTTCCGAAAGATGGAGAAAAGTTTTTGAAGCGATAGTTCAGCATCTAGTAAAGGCGGTCGTTCTACGCACTCACCCTGCTTTGGGGTATGCACAGCCCTTCTGCTCCGGCAATAATGCCGCCATCACACTGTAAAAATAGGATGGAAATTGAAATTTTTGAATAGAGAATGATAGAGTACATGGAATCGAATCATAACAAAACGACTGCCGGCGAAATTATTGAATTCCAACAGAAAATATCACAAAATATATGAAACGCTTCCTATGTCACAGACAGAATACAGCTTCGACATCAATCGATGACCAAAAATGCGACACACTGTTTTTATTTTATGCAAAATTCTTTTTTACTTACTTTTCAATTTTCGATTTGCCGGAAACAACACCGATTGAAAAGCAATACCGGATTTTGAGAGTAGTAACTTCACACGACATTATTCAGGAATATCTATTTTCAGGAATGAATAATTAAAACTAGAAAAATTAGAAAAGAGTAAAAATAAAATATCCAACAAACATTCGGTGCTGGATAGGAACTAGTTGGAAAAGGATTCATTCAACTGATAGGTTTGTTACTACACTGCGCAAAAAAATTAACGCACATTCTGAAAATCTCAATTTAAATGAAAGTTAACTCTACATTGACTTTATAACTTATTTTTTATGTTCTCCCGGGAAGGTTTTGAACGAATCAAGACACATTGAATGGAAGAAAAATTCAGGATTTCACCGAATCTTATGTGAAAGAAGAGAAATGAACAATTTTCAAAATACACAAATGCTGATAAGTGATTTAATACTTGGTGTTTCCACCCCTTGCGTTGATTATAGCTCGGCAACGACGGTTCATACTCAAAATGAGTGATCTTAAAATGTTCTGATCTAATCCTTCACAGATTTCTCCGAGTTGGATTCCTAAGTCATTAAGAGTTGCTGGATGATTTTCTGAACTTCTCAGCCTTCTATTGAAGTTGTCCCAAACCTGCTCAATCGGATTGAGATCTGGACTTCTTGCTGGCCATTCCAATCGAGAGACTTCAACCTCTTCAAGATATATATATATTCTTTTGAACGATGCGCTCACGATGGGGTCTGGCATTATCATCCATAAAAAGTAAATTTTCACCAATGTATGGGGCAAATGAAACTATGCTCTTCAAGAATGTTCGAACCTTATCCTACTTATCAGCATTCATAGCTCCATTATCAACAACACTATGTACGAGCAGTCAAAGATATCCCACCCCATACCATAATCGATCCTCCCCCGAAACCAGTAGTATTCAGGAAATTGCACTGAGCATATCTTCCATGTGGACGTCTGTATACAAGGGAACGTCGATCACAATGGTAGAGGCAGAATCTAGACTCATCTGTGAAGAGAACTCTTTCCCAATCGGCCTCTTCCCAATGGATATGCTCTCTCGCAAAATCTAAACGCGCCCTTCGATGGGCTGGGGTAAGAGCTGGGCCTTTTGCCGCGACACGAGGCCTTAAATCATATTCTCTGAGGCGATTTCTTATTATCATTATCTGAGTACTAATTTGCACCTCATGAGTTTGCTCAAGCTGATTTTGAAGGAGGCAAGCGGTTGCAAACCGTTGTCTCAACGAAGAAACTCTAAAGTAATGTTCTTGAACGGCAGTTGTTACACGTGGTCTACCCTGTCCTGGTCTTGTATGGGAAACTCCAAACCTTTCTGCAATTCTTGTGTATGTCCACCCTCCTTCTCGCAAAACTACCGCACATTCCTCTTGGGTCAAATTGCGTGTTTCGCGTTGCATACCGATCGAGTGTAGAAAATCAAACGAAAGAACATCTGTATTGAAGGAAAACGTTGAAAGTGGATAACATATGCATGCATAATTCTGATAAAAATAATTATCATTGAGAACACCTTCAGTTGTAGAATAAATTTGAGATCTCCATAATGTGCGTTAATTTTTTTTGCGCAGTGTATTTTGTAGGAAAATGCTCAAACTAGCCTATTTTTACTTTGAATAATGCTACTTTTTATGTTCATTGACGACTTTGTGAAAATCTCATTTTTCTTTAATGGATCACAATTTCTTTGGAATTAGAACTATTAACTATCTACCGAGTATTTTAATAACTTGGGAAATATTGAACTTTTAGAGTTCAATTGAAAAATTTCAAAAAAAAAAGAAATTAATTTATTTTTCCGTCGACCATAGAATAAAAGCTCATTTCAACGCACTCAAAATCATCCATCATGACCTATTTTAATGCATGATTTCTTATTAATGCATGATTATCATGGCAACCGAACATAAAATATTCAGTCAGAGCACTATCGAGCTTGGTTCGAAATCAACTTCTGTCACAGACTCACAGAAGGGTATGTTGACAACTCCATTCAAAATAAAATAGACTGCAGATGAAATTTCAGGTGATACAAGTTGCAAAGTAGATAATACTTCAACCTCCATCTTCTTCATACGTTCCTTATGGGATATCATAGGTAATGATATAAATGCAAACTAAATGTGAACTATTCAGAATGTCACAACATGTCCAATATTCCCTCTATGAATTTTTCGAATTGTTCCATAGGTAGCATAAATATCAATATATCGAAATGAACATAGAAATTTACATTATGTCAAATTTGTCGATTAAGCAAAATAAAAATTCATTTCTATCGAGAATTCATATTCAATTCGAGATGAGGTCGACGGAAAAATCTTGTAATCAACTCGTTTATTAATTCAGCGATTAATGGTCTCAAACATTAACGCGCTCGCTCCGCTCACGCGTTAAAATATTTCGACCATTAATCGCTGTCATTAATAAACTAGTTGATTAAATAACTATTTGGCAGTTTCGAGACATCAATTTCGATGAATCATTATGATTGAGTACAATGACTACAAAAATAACATTGGAACAAGGAGGAAACGCAAATATAAAAATGAACTCCGCTGGTGAAACTGATCATCGAATGCAGATTCTTGACATGTTTTGGAGAAGAACAGCCAGAAGAGACTTGATATTCGGTTATGTAGCATAGCCCGAGCAAAAGCAATGAAAGTCGAAAACATTGCCTTCGCTCAATGGAAAAGCCATCTCTATTCTCTACCAGAGCCGCAAACATAATGGAATTTGAAATTCTATCGCCGAATATTCCGCTAAATCTGAAATCAATCGAGTTATTTGCATTTTCTCCATGCATTGTTCGAACGATTGCACGTTTTTCTCATTGAAAATCCTCTCCATTAGTTTTTCATCTGAAACAAACGGCGGAATGGCTTTTGCGGATTGAACTCCATTCGGAAAGACAAACAGTGTGATCCTTGAAACATTCTGAAGTCGGTACGTGACAAATCTGTCATGGTGCAAAGGCAAACAGGCACATTTTTTCCATTCCTTGTTTTAATAGTGGAAAAGTCAAAGATATAATTGCTGAGGATCTGTTCTGTTTTCTTCCAATTAAAAATCGAAATGAACTTCAGCACAGAATAAAGGCGCGGTTATACAGCAACTAAAATAAAATAAGAACTAAATTAAAATAAAATGAGAAATAAGAGCAGACAACATAGGTTTATAGAGATCACTAGAATAAAATGAGAAATAAGAATGAACCAATCAATTCGCAGATTTTTTGACAATGACTTCTGTGTTTTGTGCAAGTTTAGAAAATTTAGTTCTATGTAAGTACATAACCTCAACCTCGCTATTTCAGTTGTCATTTCATTTATATTTTTCAAAATTTAATTTCTCATTAGAATCACTATAGAAAATATCATTAGTAAAATGGATTATGGCATTTTGATCGAGCAGGTATCAGCCTTTCCTCAGCTATTTTAGATTTATTTATCTCAGATTAGGGTCATGCGCACTATCATTTTCCAAATAAAATAAGCGAAAAAGATAAGAGTTGACCATCTTTTATTCTTATTCCTTATTTTAGCTTTTTTCCTGCATAAACGCTGTCATTGAAATGCATCAAGTGAACATTCTTATTTTATTTTAGTTCTTATTTTATTTCAGTTGCTGTATAAACTCGCCTTAAGTGAAAGTCTTATTCATCTCAATGAATTTCTTGTTTCAATACTAACAAAATCGTCTAAGACGAATTATACACATTATTATGACAAAAATAATAGATAGTCGATTTTATGATGATGAACTGAATAGATCCATGTATGTATACTCCATTCACTTTTATAATGTATCTCGGCTGGCCATGAATTAGGTTTATCAAGTTTTTTCACTTAAAACTAACGCAGGTTGGTACTCGTTTAATGTCAAATGATTATCAGAGACTTTGGCAATGCTTATTTCTATTTACTCTCTTTTAACTTTGTGAATGAAGTAAGTTCTTGTTATATGTTTAAACAGTGACACATGTTTCGTAGTACTTCTACATTTCCATACTGGAGTGTTTTAAGTTGTACGAAACTGAATTTTCGAAATTTTTCGAATTTCGAAAAGTGGGGAGTTCACTCGATTCTTGATTTATGTACCAGAAAATAGCATAACTGAATCTTCCAGTCATGTTTATATACGTGAAATATTTCCAGTATTAGGTAAAAGAGAAAAAAGTTTTTTCAACATGCGTCAGATCTTTGGCATTATCGAATTCACATAAAATATTCTCAAATTGATGATTCTCCCAAAGTAAATTGGGATAAATACGTAATTACTACAACCCCTATATAGAAAGGATAACGTCGCTTATTTATCTGACAGGAAAATTACTATAACCCATTATTTTCTGAATATACACGGTGAAATGTGTCAGAATTTCATGGCCAACCAGGATACATTATAAAAGTGAATGGAGTATAGAATCTATAACAGCTTGAAGAGCCTCACGATGAGAATATTTTCTTCCTCAGACTTTCCATGTTCTGAAACGGAATTATGTGCAAATGACATGATGGACTAGGTTTGAAACAGATGAAGTGAGTTCCAAGAACTCCCAGGATGATAATGAAAGGAATGATATGAAGTGAATACTGAATAATTAATATGAGTGAATATGTGGTTGATTCCATGAAAATCAGTCCAATTCATTTTTGTAATAATCGACGATTCGATGGAAACGAAAGTGTTACATTATACATAAGCTTATGACCGTCTGGCGTGAGTAGGGGGCATCAAATTTGTGTCAAGCCGTCTGTATGGCCAAATTATGCAAATTATTTCATCCACGGAATAGACGAATATGAAATTTCTGATTTTTGAGAGGTTCTACATTATGAATGAATATTTATTGGGTTATTCCATATGATAGTCCTATACCATAATTTGTATCAATGATAGTAATATGATTTCAAAGGTGATCAGAACAACGGTTAGCCAGTCGAAAATGACAGATAGTGACAGATGAATGACTAGACGACTAAAGTCTACAGAATGGCGCATGCACTGATTACATTGAAACAGTATCATACTTATTATTATCAATAACTTATCACTATGTAGGGATGGAGAATTATATATGTTTAATTCCAGAAGAAATAAACAATTGGAACGAAATTTTTCAAGTTCGATCGAAAATTTTTTCCTTCGAAGTATATCGACCCGGGGATTCACTAATTCGTAGATTACGAATCTATAATTAGAATTCTCCTTTGACGCGTAGTTTGGGAAATAATCGACCTTGAGTCGAAAAATCGCAAAAAATAGGTAATTTTTGGACTGACGTATTTCCCAGAAAACTTGATTTCTACAGATGCTGATTTTTTGCATATAGATTGATCCTTTGCGAATCGAAAAAAACAATTTTCATTCATCAGAAACGAACAGTTAAGATTTGCTGATTTTTTTCACGAAGGTCCAAAATTTCATCTTCTTCGAAATTTTTTCAAGTCCGATCGAAAATTTTCAGTGTGATTAAAATACAAAGAACATTTAAGCACAATTGGTCGAAAATTTCTAGGTCAAAATAACTCACCCCAGAAAATTCTTCCTTATGAATGAAAATTTCCAGACGATGCCTGGTCTGTTTTATGCGTCCATCAAATATCAATCATTCATCGAAGGAAGCCATCGATTCAAATATACATTCCCGGAATGTAATATCCGATGCAGAAAGGATGCAGCCAGGAAGCAAAAAATTGAAATGGTATTCCGAAGAGGTGAGCATCTGACATATCGATTTATCGAGAACATAACATTGTCTGTTGAACGAGAATTCTCTCTTGTCACGCAACAATTTTTTCACAACATTTGAAGAAGACAAATCATATTTTCAATTCTGTCCGATGGCTTCATAACGACCTACAATAGTGTAGGTCGGAGAAAACGGAGAAAAATCAATCGATGGAAATAAGCGACCGACATTTTCATGTTCTACGCCATTAGTAGGTCCCTATTGTTATTCAAAATTATTCACGATCGAAAAAATTTGAATAATTAATCAATCCAGCGGTTCCATGGTGCTCATTATCGCGTATACAGAGTTCAATCACGGAATTTATTTTTGAATGTGTTGGTCATTACCTGTATCGAGCTTCGTTAAAGATCCGCTATCTTTCATTGATAAATTTCGTAATTGTTGAGGACATTATGGCTTTTCGATGTTTGTCGACATGCAAGCGGAGATATTAGCCTAGCCTAGGGCAATATGTATTCACTGACTAGCATAGGTTAGGTTTCAGGAGACGATATTATTCAAACATTTATAGTTTCAATCATTTTACTTTGAAATTTGCGTAGAAGTTATTTCAATGGCATGATTTGATCATATCATGATGCATTCTAATTCAATCAAGCCAGAAGTTTTCAGGAGCAATTTTAAATAAGTATTTATTTATTCGTTACCGAATTTATTCCATTTGGCTGTTACACTCTGTATATGATACTCATAACGGAAGAATGACTCTTTGAGAAAGGCTATATTCAAACTTATTTGGTTAAGAATCAGTTGCAGAGAATCCAATCAAGCCGACTCCTTCAAATCAAACAGTCACGAGTAGAAATTAGAACAGTACAAAATCTGAGTTTTCAGGAAATTGACTTGAGATTATGATTTACTCAAATTAATTATTCTTATGTGAACATGGATTATTCATCATTTAATGAAGCTAACTCCTGCCTGTTGAATATTTTCGAGTTGAATTTGAATTTTTCAATTGATATTGATATTGTTTGTCCTGAATTTTTGAGGAAATTGTTTGAAATAATCGGAATTTCCTTTTGCCAATATCTAATCTAAACTGTTAATAAAACTCATCATTCAGTCAAGCCCACTCCCTCAAGTCTAAAAACCTATTCTTCTCGCCAAGAACAAAAAAAAAGGTTGCTTCATCAATAACCGGAACCTTCACCATTTTGCAACTGAGTTAAGAATTGAATCCAGAAAAAGTTCAGAGAAGTAAACTTTTAACAAGTCGAAAGTTCTTCACGATCATATAGCCGATTTGAAACTTCTAGAAAGGGATTTTTCTGTTGGTGTATTTTTAACATATTTTTTCTCGTTTTTCCTGCTTTGTTCTTGTTGCAAATCCTCCTTGAGTTCGATAGGAAAGTTTATTTTCAAGTACAAGAAACCCAGAAAAATATATATCAGCATATTCTTCAATCGAATTGAAATTCACTGCATTTATACAGAGAGACAGAATTTTTCTAAGGTTTTCATCTGTGCTCGTGTATTTTACGTAACATTGTATGGTGCCTACATAGATTGGAAGTGGAAAACAGATCTGTTACCTGTCACCATTCCTTCACACGTGTCATATTCCATATACAGGATGTCACATTCAAAATGAAACAGATGTCTCTTTTACTAGAATGATCAATAATTTTGGAAATAGAACTAGTCAATTTTGTTCATGCAGGGTACATTTTTGCATAAAAACCATCGATAATATATTTCATCCCTATTATGCTCAACCCCAACCCAACTCTGGAAGAGAAGCACATTAGAGGAATCTTCCAGGAATGCATCATTCCAAAAAGCTGCTTCGGGATTTTGTTGATGTAAGAATCAAGAATTATTTGGATTTCAATAGGAATACGCTTCATTACAGGCTTCCTAACTGAACATTGCCGTCTCAGGAAGCATAATATGAAAATGACGAGTGCAGATTCTGTGAGAAAGAAGAGGAAACTCTTGTTCAGCTGGCTACAGATTGCCTTTTTATGGAAATGAACAACCTTTTCGATACAAAATAAGGCAAAAATAATGTCCGTTTTTTTTAATTTTCATTTTATTCCGGAACCTTGACTTATTAAGTATAGGATCATATAGATTTTTATAGTTTTGTAGTGCTGGATCGTGCTGCCATCGGAGAAGAATAGTGACAGACCGGTTTCTGGCTTGTTATGCCGTCATCAGTGCCACATAACCCAAACCACGATAACAACCAAACGAAACGGCCAGGAATACGTGCCAGCAGGCACACCTGAGTACAAGGTAATGAACGTTGTGCCACCTGGCGGGTAGATGTCTGCGCTTCTTCCCAGATGTTCTTTCAAAAATTGTATTTCATAGTCGCTACTATGAGTTCGAGCACCGCAGTCATAACTTGTAATTACTTTGTATGACAAATAAGGAAATTATTCAATTTTCTGTCAAATCGCTCGAAATAGGAAAGTAAACTCTATTCACCTTTATAAAGTATCCCGGTTGGCCAAGATTTGGGTTTATCAAGTTTTTTCACTTAAAAATGAGGCAGATTGGCACTCATGAAATATCGGCAATGTCAAAATAATTCTCAGAGACGTTGTCAATGCTTTACTTTTTCCTAACTTTGTAAATGGAGTTTGCACCTTTAAGGTTTAACTGTGACATAGGTTTCGTAGTACTACTACATTTTCATACTGAAGTATTTCAAATTGCGCAAAAAGATATTCGAATGTCCTTTGTAGGCTTATTTCTTGAAAATTTTGAAAAGTGGGGTCCTTTTGTTCGTTGAGAAGTTTTTTGTCGGGTTATTCGAGTACTTTTATTCTTTTTTCGAATGAACTATCACAAAGTAACGAACTATTCTGCCCATTATATTTCAGTAAAAGTTCAACACTGGATTCTTGATTTCCGCACAAGAAAATAGCATAACTGAATCTTCCAGCCATGTTTATACATGAGTGAGTCTTTGACTTGTACATATATTTTAACTGAAGATTCTTGATTCTTTTTTTCATTTTCCATTTTTCCGAATTCGGCTCTGTTAAAAAGATATAGCCATTTGAAAAAAAATTAGGCTGACTACGCCTCTGAAATGATCTTCTGGAATTGATGCAAAGTTCATATTTCTCGATAGAAATTGAGTTTATACATTCAGGGAGTACTCAAGTACTAACCTTATTGGAATAAAAACGATAATTTCAACAAAAACAGTTAGTCTCATCAGATTATATCTGCAACTAAAAAGCCACATTTCTCACACCAAAATCTTCGATTTTTCTGCAGATTAGTTTGTAAACACTAATAACTTGTTCATATTTTTCTCGAAATTCCCAAAAAATATCATGAAAAAAGACTTTTCATTTAGATCATCAGAATTTATTATTAAACAACCTAACCTAATCTATTTTGTATCGATTCTGTGAATGTTTGCACAGAAATTTCAAGAAGATGTTGTCAGCTTGCTGATATTTTCATTGAGGTTAAGGATTTGTTACGAAACATAGTATAAATCACGATACACTTGTGTACCGTGGTATAAATATCTATGAATTCTGCCGTTTCCATCATAAATCGAGTTTGCCGCCAAACTTTACCACGCATGCGTAGAGCGAAAACCAAAAGGTTGGTTATCTGGAGGCCAACTGTAAACAATAACAAACCAGAGTCTCTGAACAAACTGTAAACATTAGGTGAAGTTCTGAATACATTCAGTGAATTATTGTTCTAATAAAATTATTATGTGAAGTGAATTAATATAATCTTAACCGTGTCGAGTTTATAAGATTCCAAGAGGATATTGTTTAGATAGAAACATCGACACAGATTATAAGGTATCAATTTTATTTTTCATTAATCGCGATTTATCATTCATATCCGAAGTTTGTATTTCATCGACATTTAACTTAAATATGGACCGGTAACTATGAATTTTCAATAGAAACTGTGCGTGTTAAATCCTCCTTGGTGTTCAATTTTATCTCCCACATTTGTGGGATTTTATTATTGAAATATCTCGACAAAGTTGATAAATATTGTGGCAACATTGTGAACTCGTTTAAAGACCAGAGAAGGAATAATATTCAATGATATTTAATTCAGAGACGCATGCAGATTATTCTTGAAATTAATGGTTTTTTCGTCAAATTTCTCCAGGTTAAATTGGAAATAACTAGAAAACGACGCGTTTTATTGAAAAAGAATAGGAATACCTTTAGTTTCTTAAATGATCGATTCTTTCGAAAATATTAACCGTTTATCTTTTTAAAGTGGTTTTATGGTGTTTTAGCGTGTATTGATGAGTCGACTACCCTGTAACTTTTATACTAGGAGAGATATTGAATAGGTTTTGATTGGGGAATATCAGTTCATTTGAGATAACGGTTACGAAGATATGGAGTATGGACAATAAAGTGTTTTTTTCATGGATTTTCGACACCCTGTATCTTCCAAACCAAACCGAATTTTGAAAAATGGTATAGAAAAAAGTGTTTCCTTTGATAAGAGGAACCTACAGTTAAAATATATGTACAAGTCAAAGATTCACCCTGTATACGTGAAATATTTCCAGTAGCACAGGAAACACTCTTTGGATTTATTGAATTCACATAATATTTTCTCAAATACATTATTTTTCCAAAGTGAATAAACATTTTGATAAATACGTAATAACTACGACCTCTATGTAGAAAGGAAAACGTTGCGTAGTTATCTGACAGGAAAATGACTGTAACCTAACATTTTCAAAGTAGACACGATGGAATGTGTCAGAATATCATAGCCAACCGGGATACTTTATAAAAGTGAATGGAGTATACATATGGTACAAAAATATAATCGAAAAGTAATAGCGAAGCGCTCAATGCAATAGTATTCAGGGTTTCCTTCGAAATGAAGAATGTTGGCACTTTCCATATGAGCGGCAACGCCGCAGTGCTAAATATACCAATAAAAGAAAACTGTTGATCTTTGGATGAACCAAATTTTCAGTCTCTCAAACGTTTAATTTGCCGTCAACTGTGAGCGAGCATATGCATATTTATAAGAAAAAAACCATTGTTGCTTCATCTGTTGAAACCAACAGAATATCAGCAAAAAAAATCAAATCATTCCAGAAAGCTCAAAGCCAAAAAGCCCCACAAAACTCACCCTCTGATCCTTGGGCCTGGTCTCCTGCCTTCTGGCCATTCCTCCCTCAACATCGGCGTAGATCAGATTCCTCACCGCCCCCACGAACCTCGGCTCGAAAATAACGCTGGGCAACGCCAGCAAAGTCAACTTGGTGTTATACCACGTCGGCATACCACCCACGTACACGTCCGAATTCGTCGAATAGCGCCCGAAATTGAATTCCTTCCCTCTGGAGGTCTTCATCAGCGTGCTGCCGTCCACCGTGAGGTACGTCCGATCCTCGTGCCTCTGCACCCTCACCTTGTGCCAGTGCCCGTCGTTCAGGTCCCTACCTACGGTTATGATTTGCGCGCCGCCCCCCAAATTGTACCTCAGTCTCAACGCACCTTCCACCAACTTGATTTCGAAAAAGTCGTATGTGCCGCCGTCGTCCGTGTACAGGAGGAGGCCGTTAGGTTGGTCAGTCTTGAACTCGAACTCTATGCTCCCGTTCGTACCCCCGCCCCATTTCCGGAACTGAGAATAAGAGTTTGTGCTCCCGTCGAGGAGGAAACCGAAGGAAAGACCAACGTAAAGGGATAAAGTGAATGTTTGAACGATGAAGGAACGCATGGTGAGGCTTGATGGATGATGGCCCGATTCAGCGATTCGCCACTGTGTTTCGTGTCACATTGAAGATGCTCATTTTCTGGTTCAAAACGCCGTGTTACGTCCCGCGATGATGTTTCACTGGTCGTTTTCTCATGGCATCATATGTGCTGGTCTGAAAGGAACAAAAGAATTCATATCATCAAATTCTCCTTCTTCATACACTGCGCAAAAAATTAACGCACATTACGGAAATCTCAAATTTATTCTACAACTGAAGGTGTTCTCAATGATAATTATTTTTATAAGAATTATGCATGCCTATGTTATCCACTTTCAACGTTTTTCTTCAATACAGACGTTTTCTCCCAGCAGGAATAAAAAAAATGATATTATCAGATTTTGAATGTATTGGCTCCATTCCAAAATCAGTTGTTCCCGATCAATTCTTGTGATCAATAGTTTTTCTTTCGTTTGATTTTCTACACTCGATCGCTATGCAACGCGAAACACGCAATTTGACCCAAAAGAGGAATGTGCCCAAGCGGTAGTTTTGCGGGAAGAAGGGTGGACATACACAAGAATTGCAGAAAGGTTCGGAGTTTCCCATACAAGTGTGTCCAGAATATTGCAGCGATTCAGGGAGACAGGTATGAATGTCTGAAGACCAGGACAGAGTAGACCACAGGTAACAACTGCCATTCAAGAACGTTACTTGAGAGTTTCTTCGTTGAGACAACGGTTTGCAACCGCTCGCCTCCTTCAAAATCAGCTTGAGCAAACTCATGAGGTGCAAATTAGCACTCAGACAATAAGAAATCGCCTCAGAGAATATGATTTAAGGCCCCGTGTCGCGGCAAAAGGCCCAGCTCTTACCCCAGCCCATCGAAGGGCGCGTTTGGGTTTTGCGAGAGAGCATATCCATTGGGAAGAGGCCGATTGGGAAAGAGTTCTCTTCACAGATGAGTCTAGATTCTGCCTCTTCCATTGTGAATGACGTTCCCTTGTATACAGACGTCCACATGAAAGATATGCTCAGTGCAATTTCCTGAATACTACTGGTTTCGGGGGAGGATAGATTATGGTATGGGGTGGAATATCTTTGACTGCTCGCACAGACCTAGTGGTCGTTGATAATGGAGCTATGAATGCTGATAAGTATATAAGGAACATTCTTGAAGAGCATGTAGTGCCATTTGCCCCATACATTGATGAAAGTTTCATTTTTATGGACGATAATGCCAGAACCCATCGTGCGCGCATCGTTCAGCTTGAAGAGGTTGAAGTCTCTCGAATGGAATGGCCAGCAAGAAGTCCAGATCTCAATCTGATTGAGCAGGTTTGGGGCAACCTCAATAGAAGGCTGAGAAGTTCAGAAAATCATCCAGCTACTCTTAATGGCTTAGGAATCCAACTCGGAGAAATCTGGGAAGGATTAGATCAGAACATTTTAAGATCACTCATTTTGAGTATAAACCGTCGTTGCCGAGCTGTAATTAACGCAAGGGGTGGAAAAACCAAGTATTAAATCACTTATCAGCATTTCAGTATTTTCAAAATTGTTCATTTCTCTTCTTTCACATAAGATTCGGTGAAATCCTGAATTTTTCTTCCATTTAATGTGTCTTGTTTCGTTCAAAACCTTCCCGAGAGAACATAAAAAATAAGTTATAAAGTCAATGTAGAGTTAACTTTCATTAAAATTGAGATTTTCAGAATGTGCGTTGATTTTTTTGGGCAGTGTATGTATCAAAATATCAAAATTCGAATATTCTGGACTTCCTAGCCATGATCTAAAAAAAATTTAAAAAACATGAACAGGAAAAAAGTTACTCTCATCGTTCGCATTGCATGGTTGCCAACCATCTGCGATATTAGAACCAAACCTGTCCAGAGCGGTGGGGATGAACCTACTGACCACGCAATACAGGCTTGATCCAGTAACACCGTCAATTCTCTGAAGATTCCAACTATAGTAAGGCAAATTTTAAATGAAGAAACTATTAGACCCCGGCTTAGACCATATATATGGTCTAAGGACCCCGGCTAGAAAGTCTGGAATTCTCTTATTTTGTAGGTGAATTCAGTTGTGGAAGTATCGAAATTATTCGAATGCATTGAAAACGAACTGAATACCGACGATAAAAATTTCATTCTCTATCCACTGTATAATATAGTTCGCAATAATTCTCAATTATTATATGAATAATAAACAAGGAAACAATAAAAAAATCAAAGATGGACATATATGACTCAAAATCAGAGTTTGAATAGATAAATATCTACAATTATAAAAAAATACTAAAATTGGCAAATCACATCATCTTTGATTGTTCTTGCCGGCCTGTTATTTCATTTAATTCATTTACTCTATTGTTTCCTCGTTTATTTTTCATATCATTGTAATTTTTTATTTGTATAATATGTTGTATGAGTCTTCTCTATTTCAGCCTGAAGAAGGCCCAATAAAGGAGCCGAAACGTCGCTGAAGGAATATTATTCCTTGACCGATACAATCAATTCCATTCAGAAGTCTGGAACGATACTTAAAGTTATCATCAAGATTCAATCAATTCCTCTTCATTCGAAAAATTTGAATGTTTCAGAATTAAATTTTTCACCCTGCTCAAGACTGGTTCCATTTCATCGAAAATGATTATGAATTATTGTATTTGAGGTGTGTAAGAATTGCTTGAACACATTGGATGGATAAGTTTTGAATGTCAATTTCATAATGAAACTTTTGGAGATTTTATGTTCGGTGATTCTCATGCATTTGCACATATCCCACGATCCTTGAGCGTAGGTTCTTGTGGATACAGAAATGAGATAATTCTTCTGAAAGTATCAAATAGTATCCACCTTTGAATAAGGCCATTGAACACTTGTAGTTGTGTGAAGGATAAGTTTTCTTCTGACGTCACCTAACAACAATGTTCAATATCAAACAAAATACTCTAGTCAGTCTAGTCCTTCTGATCGCAGCCGGGTGTTCAAGCCACGTAGTTACCTGTAGTCGTACGAAGCCTTTGGTTAGAAAGTTGAAGAAAAAAGACCAAAAATTCATTGAAAATTCATTAAAAAACATCGACAACCTCAGTCGAAAAATTTACTAAATGGCCAATGCGCCAGTTCCCAAATCTTCACTATAAGGGCTTTGTAATGATTTGATTAGGCCAGAATTTTGAGATCTGAGACAAATCCAGAAATAAAATATGCCTTGAAGAGACGGAAATCTAATTTTTCAGAGTTATCCAAAAGACTTACTCTGACTTTGTCCACTGAAAATGCGAAAAAGAGCCACAACTAATATTTTCCCTCAAATCGAAGTTTTCTTCATTCCAGTTAACTCTCCACTCACAAAGTTCCTTTTTGCGGAATCTTCATGTGTTTTTGGAGAATAATTTACCGAATGCTTCAAAGGATGATCTCGTTAGCTGTTTCTTTTTTCGGAGTTCCAACGATATTTTCGCAATACCGGATAAAACAGAGTTGAATAATTCATTGAAAACGATAAGTGCCTGGAATTAAAGGGAAATTTATTGCCTGAGGATCGATACGTTGCCATTCTATCCCTGACTCAGTAATTCTATGTTGCGATCTCTTTTTCCAACTGTTAATTCCCTTGAATAAATTTCGCAGAACGTTTGATAAACGACTTTTGTGAGACGATGAGTCAATATGAAATATCAATGAGATGAGAACACAGTCTCCATTTCCTTATGTTTTACTTGCTACGTATCTGATATCGTTACAGATAAAGCTATACTTGTCAAAAATATGTGTGACCAAAGTAACTTCCCAAACTGGTTTTTCCTTCTCAGGTAGTTTCAAAACTAGTTCCAACTTGGAACATGAACTGACCTATTCAGAACTACATTATTGTGCACTTTTGAAGAACGTGTGAAATTGGTTCTATGATTTCTGTTGTCCTTATTCCATTTTTCCAATTAGAATCAATGCAATTCTTATTATCAAATGAAGAAAGAAGTTTTGATGACTTATAAGAAAAAGAAGCTTCTCTTCCTCTTTACAAGTGATCAAATCTTTTCTTTCAAAACCATAAACGACGACATGATACAAAATACGACTTAATCTCACTAATCTCAGATATCATTTTATCCAATTTATAAATTTCTATCTATCCAAAATAGTTCAAATTCTAAAATTATTTTTCAATTTGCAACTCAAGGTGAAGGTCTTGAAATTGATGTGTTCTGAACACAATTTGTTTTATTCCCATGAAATTCTTGAAGGATCCCGAAATAGACCCTTAGCTTGTCACGTCACGCTCTTCTACGTACAAGTTTATCGATCTATCTTGTTGAATGCAATCATCTTGAATTTCATTGAAAGGAGAATTCCAGAAATTGGCTATATTTTGTGGGTTAGATTTTCTTATTGTTATAAGCTAGACGAAATTCTGTATCTCGATTTATTTCTGGAAGAAATGTGCTTAAGCCTGCGCTTCACAATTAAGTGATTGCCCATGTGTCTTGCTTACGTCATACGCGGGAAGTAAAATGCACGAACCTTTTCGTGTTCAGTGAATCCTCTATTGATGGGATAGTGATTTTTTCGGCGTAACCGCAGCCCTAAACAAACCTTCTTCAAACCACGTTGTATCACGACGATATCACAAGTCAAGCCAGAAAATCAGCCACATGCCGAACTCACAACTCGCTGGTTTATCCAGCCACCCCCTACTGTCAACTTTCAATAAGGTGAGTGATATTGTTTTGTACCTAATCCTGTGTGAACCTACCGGACATTCCTTTAATTTATTGAATCATGTGATGGGAACCATTAATTTAAGTTTATGAAGAGCCCCAGCATTCTTTTAATTGGGTTAAGGGCTCCTCAAATGCATATACCTACATATTATTTTTACTCTGAGACTCTGAGAAATTATGAAGCTCTGTATTTTATTGTAAAGTCACCAATTTTTGTGAATTAATTGAGACTTCAAGATCGGAAAAATAATTTTTTTTGGGTGTCTAATTCGTTTATTGAGATCAACTCATTGCTCAACTCACATGGAAGCAACAAAATGGCGAATGCGCAACAAAATCTATTACTCCATTCACTTTTATTTAATCACATAGGAGGTCATGGTTTCGTTTTCAGAAGTTGGTGCACCTGATGAAAAATCTGTGCGCGTACATAAAATATAGTTAATGACAAAACGACGATGCCAGTTTTTCTGTTTACATCAAAGTAAAAGTATCAAAGATTTTCCACATTTTGTTAGTTCGAATGGATCGGCGATTTCGGGGCGAAATATCGATAGGAAATCGCCTATTTTTCCGTTCTTCGTCGTCCAGAAGAAGTTTCGTGCAATTGTTATTTTTTCCTTTCTCGAGTTTTGGCGTGAGTACGAACGGCAAATTTGAATTGGACCAAAAATCGATTTACAAGCATAAATAAAGCGAAAGTAGGTACTTATCGACCTCTTCACACTTGATAACGAAGTTTTTCCAGGTATCTGGCCGTTTTTTTATTTGGAATATTGTGTAAGTGGACAAAAAAGGCTTCATTATACGATCTCCTAACGAAAGCGACCGGAAAATATGGGTCAGGTAGAATTTTCGAGCAATTATGAGTAGAGAACTTGCAGAATGAAAATGCACGATTTTCGTAAGTAAACGGGTTCTGGATGGCCATCATCGGTCTCTAAATGAATATTGTTGATCGTTTTCACGTTTCAGAAAAAAAACACGTCGAAAAAGTTAAAAAAAAGAAGAAATATGACTATATTGCATTCCACAGTAGGTGAATTCAGATTCCGATGAATTGAAATGTGTCACTGGAGCTTTCATTCCATTGCCGAAAGTGAAAATAGGCTATATTGAACCAGAATACATCGGTTCTTTCCATATTTCAGGAGTTTGTGTCTTATTTTAGAACAGGTGAATGATGAATGTGAAGCATATGTTTGACCTATTCCATTTTATTCGTACAAACCTACTGTGGTAGTAATGTATGCATATTTTTCAATCTAATAAATTACTATACAATCAGAATATTTTACTCCTTGTTCATGAGATCAAATAAATAAAATGTCGTCAAGTCTTGAACTTTCAGTTCAAGAGGATAATAAACATTAAATCTTCACAAGCATGCATATGAAAATTATGTGAAAGCAATGCAATTTTTTTCCATGGCGAAAAATAATATAATTATTTCAACAGTGATCTCTTGTACTTTTCATGCAAATAACTAGATAAGGAATCCTTTCTATCAATTCATATAAACGTAAACTATTTTCGTCCATCACATCTTTTCCAATTCATTCTCATTCTGAGAAATACGCTAAGAATGTAGAAAGGGCAACATAGTGTTGACTTGGAACATAAAAATATTTTGAAAAACGTCATAACTTCAATACAGAGTGGAATGTGTCAAATTTCCAAAGCCAGAGTTGTGATTTTATAATTGTGAATGGAGTATATATTGTACATTTGTACAGGGTGACCCAAAGTAGGTGTAACGAGCTGAAAGGATAGATAGTACTCATGAAAAATAATGACAAATTGGTCAATTTTCAGATACAGGTTGTTGTAGTTGAAAAAAAATTCAGCTGTTTTCATCCAGAACATTCATTATTTGCTTTTTGTTTCAAATTCCTCAGTTTGAGAATGAAAATCTCTGTTACCAATATTTTGATTCGAAGCGGTGAGGTATGGAGCTTTCGACATGGAGTACCATTTTTCAAAATAAGCATCAAAAATTTCGATCATGTCAAACAATCTTCTGAAATATCCTATAACCCCCTCACCAACGCCACTAGAATATTTTTAGCCATTTTGAAATTATTGCAAAAAACTCATTTTTGCAAACTCTAACATTCTGGAAGTGGAAAAAAGTAATGACCCATGTTTCTAGGAAATTTGTTCTCATTTCCATTAGAACTATCTGCCATATCAATTCGTCACATCTACTCTGGAATACCCTGTATATGAAATCATGAAATCAGAAGAACAACAAGCGTTGCTTCTATTTTCAGTACATTGCCTATTGTGTATTCTTCTGATAGGTATGTAAAATCAATTCAACTTTGACGCATATCTGGAAAATCAAAATTTTGTTATTCTCTATTTCTAGAACGAGTTGGTATACAAGCTGATCTGACTTATTTTCAGTATAGATTATCATTGGTTTCCGTTTTTCTGATGAAACTCATGCCAAAACCAAGACATTATTGTTTTTTCATCAGATCCTTGTATTTCCCCTCATTCATATTTAATCTCGATTCCATTTTCTGAATAAATGTATTCGTACATCGATTGTCGATTGGGGTTGGATATTTTCTTGGTAATGGGCAAATATATTGATTACTTCATGTCATCTTCCCATCATAGTGTAGGTTAAGGTTTGGAACATCTATTTCGAAAATAGATATGATGCGATCATTTTTATCAGAATAAATGACAGTTATATCAAATCGTTCATACTTCGATTGAATACTTAAAAAGATTACAAGATACAAGGTGAGTAAGAATATTGAAGGATATTTTTGTTTAAGTTTTGAATTCATTTATTTTTTCTTAATGGAGAAGTAAGTAAGTCATGACCTTATATTCTTTTTGTACAATATCTAGGTGATATAACAAATTATGAGTTCCTCAGAATTTTTCGATTGGAATTTCATGCCATTTCGGCTTTGTTAAATGATAAAACTAAGAAAATAACACACTGATTTGGTTGGAAATTGGTTCAATCTAATAACAATCTGAAAGAATATTATATTCTTGTCAAACTACTGTCATATAATAAAAGAAAACATTTTTTTCCTGTTCAAAATTCAAGATAGGAATGAAATCTACTGCAAAATATTTTTTGCATCATTCAAAATAACATCGAGTTATAGTAGTAATAGTCTTTCATAAATTTTCTTCACTCACAAACTTGACAATTTAAAAGAAAAACCGCAATTGACAGTCGAGTTTGAACTGAATAGAGTAGTTCTTCCTATGAATTTTCATCGTATCATTCTTGAGATCCTCTATGAGATCAGATCCATTGTACACTATAATACTATAAACATCAATTCTTTCCAGTACATAAAATGTTATTATTTACTAGTGAAATATGACAAGGAAACCTAACCTGTTTCAATATTTGAATTGAAAATATCCTCACCAGAAAATCTTAATCCATTTCAACCACCATTTTCCACCTTGAATTTCCACCAAAACGGCAAGTAAAAAGAAAACCGCGTCGATAGACAAGTTTTGCCTCACGATCAGGTCAAAGTGTGCTGTGGCTCCTACGCTAGAGCGTCGCAACGCCGAGGACGCGCATGAAGACTTGCGCTCGATGCGACGGCGATGCCTTGAACTAAAGACCAACTAGGGGTTGTAACCGATTAATGAGTGTACAGGGGTATAAATTATTTATGGAGATCGGCTCACTTGTTTTTCTGACTTCCATGAAAGTTGTTCGAGGTACCAATGCAGAGATGTGTTGATCAAATTGGGAGAGGTTAGATGTCTTTACGACAGAGCAACTAGAATAGGCTTTAATCATATAGATAGAAATAGGGAGATTGAAAACTTCATCGGAAATCTCAGGAAAATTGGCTGCCACTCGAATGTGCTTGAGAGTACCGGACCCAATATCAGAACTCAAAGAGAACAAACTGATATGATGGATTCCTTACAACGGGGCCTAGGACAAGAAGCCGAAAAACTGGAAAAAACCATCAAATTTCTGCAACTCATCGATTTGATCAACATAATTTAAAATCTATATTTTGTTATAGATGCATAGAAATACCTGGTGTAACGACTCTATACGGCACTCTAGCTTTGAGTTCTCGTTTTACTTCCGGAATAATCCGCAATATTTTATCGGTCGTGGCGCTACTGCGGCAATGGAAAATAGCGCGACCCCTTTCGGAAGAAATGAAAAGTATTTCAAGAACTCAGATTTTCGATCGACTAGAAAGTCTTAAACAAAATCTAATCAGGTATTCTAGGCATCTATATTTTGTTTGAATTTTTTGACATACTAAACTGTAAATGTAAATGAGATGTACCTAACCGTCCCGTAGTGCTAATGATCTGTCAGATCTTTGAAATCGAAGCACAATAAAATAAAATATACTGCTCCCCAAGAGTTAGGGATATCGTATTCAATCGTTTTTAAAAGTAGGTATGTAATCTTCGAGAAAATCGCTGTAAAATCATTTAAAACTCAATAACAACTCTAATCGATCCAACAAAAATCAGTATGAGACATTTCGTCAATCTGGTCGCCTTTCTTCTGAACTTTGGTTCTTTGCATATGCTTCATGAATGTTCTTATTTTGAAATGAAGTCAGTTTATCAAAGGCTCCAAGTCAGCCAAAGTGTGATATCATGACTTTGGAATAGGTTCAGGGAGACAGGTTCCGTGTTGGAAAGACCAAGGCTTGGTGGGCGACGAAAATCTACACCTGCTCAGGATCGTTTCATTACCGTTTCGGCTAGAAGAAACCCTACATCTACGTGTAGAATGCTACGGTATACTCTTCAAAATGCAGATGGGGTCCAAGTTTCCATCGAAACCATCAGACGACGTTTGAGAGAGGTGAATCAATGTTCTAGACGTCCATTAAGAGGAGTTCCATTAACACGTGACCATACCCGTCAAAGACTGGAATGGGCAAGGCAACATATCAATTGGAACGATCAATGGCGTAGTGTCCTCTTCACTGATAAATCCAGATATGGACGATTTTCAGATTCTCGAAGAATAAGAGTATGGACAATCCCACGCATACCCCGTAATCGTCGCTATGTCCAAGAAGTCCAAGGAGAAGTGTTATGGTATGGGTCGAGATATGTTTCCACGGGCGCACTGATCTACACATTTGTCCTGGGAATATGACCGCCCCACACTATAGAGAGCATGTCATTGATAATATTGTGCCAAGTTTTCACGCTGCTATTGGTGAAACTTTTCAATTTCTAGACGATAACGCTAGACCGCACCGTGCAGCCATAAATGAGAATGCGCGCGAGGAGCTTGGTATTCCACATTTACCAATACCTCCGCACTCACCAGGTTTGAATTGCATAGAATAGAACATGCATGGGATATGCTCCAAAGAAGATTAGATAATCATCAATCCACCCCATAATCCTTGAATGATCTGAGAGAGGTTCTACCCCGTTTATGAAACCAAATTCCTCAAGAAATGTTCAACAACCTCGTGTGTAGTATGCCGAGAAGATGTCAAGCTGTTATTGATGCCCGTGGAGGCCCCACATTGTATTGATAGTCTTAAAATGCTTGAATTCTCTGGGAATAAAATTTCGTTATTTTACTCGATTTTTCTTAACCAACTAAAATCAATTTGCAACTTGGAATCATATTAATATGAATTTTCCTCACAAAAATCTTATTTTAACTATATTTTTTTGCAATTTAAGTCAATATCCCTAACTCATATGGATCAGAGTTTATTTAAGTTAATGGTTAATGTAAAATTCTGATTTGGATAAAGAAGATTTTAGGCAAAATATTAAGATTTTCATATTTTTGGAATGGAAACCCCAAGCTCTACTGAAATATGCAAAAATCTTTACTGTCAGAATTCCATGAAATGGAATATTGTTCTATAAATAAATATTCATAAGCCCTATTTCAGGAAAATATACCAACACCATTGATTGGTACCTAAAAAAGTTCCAAAGAAATCTTCTCACAGAAACGCGGAATTTTCCACAGGAAGAAAGTTACAGCCAATTTAAAAAATGAACATTTGAAAAACACCCTCTCACACTTAAACGATGAGACACATACATCAGATTCTTCTTTCAAATATGTCCCACTCTGTACTCTTGGTTGAAAATTCTCTTGACCCCCTAGCCTGAAAAACTCCCTAGATCCGCTAGTGGGCATGAAATACTCTAATCCATCCATGAAAGCCTACATCAATATAACAATAAAATAATCATAAATTCATGTTGTTCAATTTCTGATTCTGACCTCTGCAAACAGCCCATTGCTATAAGACGTTGAATTGATAGTGATATAAAATCAGTATAAAGATCTATAGTTCCCGAATCATAAATTCTTCAAAAACTGTCGTTTCAGTTCCCTACGTTCACGCGACAAACTTGGAATAAATCAAAACCAGGAGGCAGTTATCGGTTTGGATTCCAGCCACGAACACCGGTTAAATCAGGCTTTCAGGGATGAAATTGTGACGAATCGTATCGATATTAGACAAATTTTTCGATTCATCAAACTTTCTCCATTCCAAGATGCTAAAAGTCAGTTTTAGAAGTTCTCGAATAATGATTCAACTATAATATTCATTTTAATACCAATCATCAACATATACAGGTTCTTAATAGTAACTAGTTGCAGAATGGGCACCTATTCCAACTCGTATGCGAATTTTCGAACGCATCAGATTATATTCTCCATTCACAATTATAAAATCACAACTCTGGCCTTGGAAATTTGACACATTCCACTCTGTATCGAAGTTATGACGTTTTTCAAAATATTTTTATGTTCCAAGTCAACACTATGTTGCCCTTTCTACATTTTTAGCGTATTTCTCAGAATGTGAATAAATTGGAAAAGATGTGATGGACGAAAATAATTAACGTTTATATGAATTGATAGAAAGGATTCCTTTTCTACATTCTAGTGACTTCTGTATTGCATCTTAGCAGTTGGTGTGACTGTTACGAAAATTGACAGATCGTACGTTTCGAATTATGAAACCATTTATAATTACGCATTGAATTCGTGAATTTTGTTTGAAGAAATCGATGTTTCACCTCCAGAATTAAGAAAAAATTGCGAATAAATTAATACCTCAAAAATCCTAATCCATGTATGAAATTCAGGTAATGTTTTGGTAGCGTATTTTGAATAACGAATGAGGACATATAAATGTTCTACATTAAGGTGAACTCATTCAATGTAATGCAGTGTGGCTCAGAAATTTATAAATAAAACATTTCCAACGATTATTGATTGAGAAAATAGAAGAAAACTAGCTATAGAACTACGTATATAACCTCACCTTCCAAACGGAAACTTTGGTATTTTTTTGCAAAAACTAAGATGTTTGCATACTTCTCGTTATCATTCTCGTAATCTGTGACCCAAACTTAGTGAGTACAATTTTTTTTTACTTTTCCAAGACAATCCTTTTAGTTCTAAATAATTACCATGAAATTGGATAGGATCGAAAGCCAGTGCTGACAACCACTAAACGAAAAATATAACTGAAAACAATGCTATAATAAGTTCATTGCAGTACTGTTTTTAGTACTGTAATGAAGGCATTACGATACTGAAATAGAGAAACTAATTTATCTGCATCAAAATGTATCTACTTATATAAAGGGACATCGCATATTTACACAGGAATTTCTCATACAGACGAAGTCATTCAATCGATCAGATTCAAAAATGCCATCAGATAAGAGTTTGTATGTCCTGATACGAATCATAAGGAAAATCATAAGGAATTGGAAAGTTTATTTTTGCATTGACTGTATCTCTTTTTCATTTGTGTTTTGAATTCTGAGAATAAATGGCTATTTTTATTATTATTATTAATCATTATGGCACACGTCGTGCTATCGAACTGGGCTACGAATTGTACCATAATGATCGTCTTTATGAGCCATGTTACATAAATAACTATCAAATTTGGAAATGCAAATTTGCTCTTCGGATTGAATCACTGTCAGATCTATTCTTCTTGAACTTCTCATTTATTCATCTGAGAAATCCATACCGCAATTATCCACAAATTGAATCTTTCCTTGTCATTTAGCTGGGAATCGTTATCGTGACCAGCTTGGACACCCCTATTAGGACTTATTGGACTGCCACTCCAGTAGCTGCGGTAGATTATCGGCAAGGATCTGCTCCAACATATTTCGAAGAAATCAATCAATGGCGAAGTCAGCGGATGCTGTGTATTCTATATTGGGGGAATGATCTCTGCTGCATAGAGATTAATGGAAGATTATCTTCTTATTCTCGAAGATGTGGAAGTAAGCTTTCAGTGCTGTTATTACACCGAATTTCGGGAATATTTTCGTTGGATGATGGAAAATGTCATTTCCAATTTGGTCTCTGGTTCTTGGACTTGCGACAAACAGATCCAAAAAAATCTTTGCGTAAGTGGACGATATACTCTGGCCGACGGCTACGGTACCGATTCTCCGTTCAAAAAGTGTCTTTCATTCTTCCAAGTTCACGCCCTCAATTTTTTACCTAAAAGCTTGATTTTTTTTATTTAATTGAAGTTAAGGGATGTCTTTGGGCACTCCAATATCTTCTGGAAAAAATTATTTTTTCGCATGAAAAAATCGGCTACGGCTCCGATTCTCCATTCAAAAAGTGCCTTTCATTTTTCCAAGTTCACGCCCTCAATTTCTCACCCTAAAGTTTGATTTTTTTTTAATTGAAGTTGAAGGATTTCTTGAGGGCACTCAAATTTCTCCTCTTTCAAAAATTATTTTTTCGCATGAAAAAATCGGCTACGGCACCGATTCTCCATTCATCACACAAAAAACACTGTTAGTAGAAACAATGGCATAACCATTGAATCAATGATATACTGTATTCCCTATTCCTGAATGATTACTATATTTAATTCAATGCTAATCTTGTTCTTCCTATGCCAATGCTGCCTATTTTTGATTCAATTATAGGTCTCATTGATTTTATCTAAGCAGTAAAAGTATTCAATGGAATGCTATAATTGGGAAAAGAAAAGCGTTAGTTAGTTTCAATGAAAGGATACAATTAAAACAAACCCAACTTTTTTTCTATCAATTAACTATAATATTTCAGGAAAATAAATATATTATTGAATAACTATACATTTGGATTGTTTTAAATGTAGGATATATTATATATTAAAACTGAAACAAGATGTAATTTCTTGAAAGGTAGTTTACTATAAAAAGAATGAATGCTTGATTTTGATTTAAATAAACTTCATATTGGAGAAAAAAACTACATCAATTGAATCAATATGATGCAGTTGTTATAAATATTTTACTTTATTTGAATTAAAAGTTTATTATTGTTAATTTAACTCTTTAATTTATTGATTGAATGAAAAGATGTATCAAATAAAACTATTATGAATGTTTTACATTTGATTATTATTTTATCAACAAAATCATAAATGTTGTCTCAAGAACACAATAACAATAAGTAAACAGTAACATACTAATATTCATAACAAAACAATAACTTATTTCCTCTAATTTAAACATAGTTATGGTACTGTGATAATAAGCGACATTGTTAAATAGGGATCTAAGGGATATTTTTCTTTTCGATTTTCTAAACCTCAAAATACTTCATAATCAAAACCTTGTTTGAAAATAGAATGAATGTTAGAGACTTGATAAAATTTTTACTAACATCAAACTCTGTAAGTAGTGGATAACTCTGGGACATGAACTAATTATGATCAATATCCAGTTTCATAAAATAACAAGTTACAATTTTACAAGTAAAAGTACTTGTAATGCACATTGAAAACAAGTGAATTTCACCAAATACTGCTCCCACTTCTAGTTGGATTACAATTTTACGAATTAATTTAATCGGTATTGTTACCTTAGTTCTTAGTTAGTTATTTTTATGGAGCGGATATTGGACAAAAAACTTACAACTCGTAGAATATTTGCCTGTTACTTATAACTTGTTTTATGAAACAGGCCCAGGTATATCAAAAGCAACCACTAAGATTTGGTTCAATTTAATCTTGAAATTGGATGTTCCTCCTTCGAAAGCGATGGTGCACCAAGTTTTAACTTAAGGGGTTGAAATAGTGAAATAACTAAGTAACATCCTAGCAACTATCGGTAAAATATAAGTACCATTATTAGATTGTCTTTCGTTTATGGCACACATTCACAATGAAACGGAAGGCTTTGAGACATTTTTATATGAATATGAAAATGTGGAACTAGAGATTGCATTCCCCACTTATTTAATAGCTCTTCCATTTTCAAACTCTTTCTTCGCAGTAACACGCACACGCAACTAAATACTAAATCAAAATCCTGTCGCGTCTTGATGTCTTGATGCAGTCGTCTTCGTAGCTTTCTTTACTATTTTTGAATCAATCATAGGCTTCATTGGAATAAATCTAGTTATTGCTCCGTTACTATTTTTAGCAATTGAATTAAATGGATCAATTCATTCAAATATAGATTGTATTCAAAGCAAATATAGTTCTTTTTTATTTCAATATTATTCTGATCGATTCATTCAAATAGAAGTCTTATTTAACTAATATGCAGTTCTTCCTTATTCCAATATTATTCTGACTATAATTGAATGACAGCCGTATTATTCAATGAATTATCTGAATTTAATCACTCCAAGAATAATTTATTGATATAAGAAGAAGTTTTATTGGGCCAACTGAAACGATGTCAATAAAATATCTACTATTGCCGTTAGCACAGTCTTTTTTGTGTGCAAAAAGTGCCTTTCATTCTTCCAAGTCCACGCCCTCAATTTTTCACCTGAAAGCTTGATTTTTTATTTAATTGAAGTTAAAGGATGTCCTGGGGGCACTCCAAATTCTTCTCTTCGACAAAATAATTCTTTTGCATGAAAAAATCGGCTACGGCACCGATTCTCCATTCAAAAATTGTCTTTTATTTTTCCGAGTTTACGCTCTCAATTTTTCACCTGAAAGCTTAATTTTTCTTTAATTGAAGCTTAAGGGTGTTTTGAGGGCACTCCAATTTCTTCTCTCCGAAAAAATTAATTTTTCGCATGAAAAAATCGGGTTGAATTTGAGAGTCTATGAAAATTGACTTCATAATCGTTTTTCGGCAGTTTTTCATCAATTTTTTTGGAAATTCATTGGAGTGCCCTCGAAAAATCAATTTTCTATATTAAAAAAGTTCCATGTGGAAAGGCGCTTAAATAATGCAAAAAATGATGCAAATACTGAAAAGACTTCCAGAAAGTGTGAAATCGCAGAGAACTGTCTGAAATTCCAGGAGAATTTAAAAAAATCCAGCTTTCTGGTGGAAAATTGAGGGCGTGAACTTGAAAAAATGAAAGGCTCTTTTTGAATGGAGAATCGGTGCCGTCCACCAGAGTATAACGTCCCCTTAAGGTAGTAGGGACAGAGATCATATTCGTTAGATGTACCCATCTGATAAAACATCGAATTATTTCATCCCGTTTAATGTAGATGTACCTTGTAGATAGATTCACATTTAAGAATCCAACGGAACAAACAATATGACAGCTTTATTAACAATTTGACAGCAGCTGTCGAACAAATCCATGATCCCAGATCAGTTATGAGAGAAATTGTGGCTTGGTTTTTCATTAATTTCCCAGAGTTTTCTATGGTTATGTATCAATCTGCATCCAAAAGAGAGAATTCCTTTAGAGCAAATCCGTTGTTTTGAAATTATCAGTAAAGCATGTTTTTTTTGTCCATTGAAAAACTCAAACTCTGAAACGTTATAGATTTTTTCCATTTCGTCACAAAATAAAAAAGTCAGACATTTTGACAAAATGGTTCATGGTTGAGAGAAAATCAATCAATTCAATGGAAACTGCAATGTAATATTAAGAACTCTGCATTTCACCTACCCTGATGATTGAGGAAGAAATTCGGAACACCATCTTACACTGGTATATGAATATGAGCATCGTTGAAAAAGATTTCTAATGGTTCCATACTACTGGGAAAGTAGGCCCCGAATAAAAGTTTCGAGGAAACTGCTGCGCTACCGTGAAAATCTATACTGATTTTCCGGACCTCTGATATCTTTCGGGAAATTGCCACAAGGGGGTGCTGTATGTAGTATTTCCTTCGAATTTCTAGGAAAATAAAGAAGAACCGATCCATAGATTAGAACAGAAATGATGTTCTGATGAAACTGATAATGGTAGAATTTATTATTGGATCATGTTTGTGATTTCAACATCCATCAATACAATTGTTCAATTAAAATGACGACCATTCATATTCTATCCTATATATTGATTGAACAATTCTTTGATATTGGATATTTTATTGAAACTTTTCATTTGGTGGAAAAATACTTCTAATCAACGAAGAAATCATCACGAAAAGCAACAGAGAAACCATCAAGAACAATTGAACAATTCTTTGATATTGGATATTTTATTGAAACTTTTCATTTGGTGGAAAAATACTTCTAATCAACGAAGAAATCATCACGAAAAGCAACAGAGAAACCATCAAGAAAATACCATGTCATTGTTCGCTGTCTTTCAGAAAAAACGGTATTTGGTTATAACTTTTCGAATATTCTAACTTGAAAATCAATATAATTACAGAGTTATAGCATAGACGACGATGAGAATTATTTTAAACGAAGATCATTACATAATACATATTAAACCATAAAATTTATTTAAGTGATTAGATAAATGAAACAATTCAGTACGGTTCTGTTCTTAAAAAAAATTATCTTCGATAAATTTATAACTTTGAGATAAGATCGTTAACCTGGAATTATCTCGATTCCAGACTGTTTGTGCCACCAGATAAAACGCAACAATAACTTCGATTTGCTTTAGGAACGGTATGAGAGGGATTTCGGATTCCAAAAGTGAAACCTTTTTGTTGAGTGAAGTTGCAAGTGAAATTGTGACATTTCGATGATAAAACACCTGATTTTCGGCCTCGTAGCCATAACAGTCGCATCAGGCGCCAATATATTGGGAATATGGTTTCACGCAGGGAAGAGTCACCATATATTGGGAGAAATGCTTTTTAAAGAACTTGCCAGGAGGGGTCATAATGTAACGATGGCGAGTCCCTTTCCTTTGAAAGAGAAATTTCCGAATTACACTGATATTTATCTGAGTGGAGTTCAAGAGGATCAGGATGGTATGAATGTTTTTGAAATTCCTTATCGTTATTTGTTGATATGCTAATTACCGATAGTATATTTAATTGGTCGAAGTTCATTGATTGGAATGAAAAAAGGAAAGAAAATGACCACGCTAACCTATTTTATGCAAACTACTTCTTCAAATATGGTTACAGTTTTAGACCGAATGCCCATTTATTCATAGTATTTATTTTCGGCTCTAGGACATCCCAAGGAATCGTATAAAAACAAAATTTTTCCATCTTAACATTATCAATCCAGAGTTTGTATACAGGATGTTTGGTAATTCGACGTGAACCTTGGAAAGGGATATACTAGATGGCATTTGCAGTGAATTGCGTCGAGTAAAGCATGGTCCGAAAATCTATGGTTACGAAAATATGGCGATTTTTCAACTTTTTTGAAATTTTCTGCTTCGTTATCGAAAACAATTGATTTTGTAAAAACTACTTCACTCTAAATAGTCGAGGAATAGTTTTTTCAAAGCTGAGGAGATGGTCCTCATTTTTTGCGAAAAACTATTCTCTAAAAATTCGGATAACCCGAGATATACAGGGTCATAAATGGCTGCACCTGTTTTTCTCATAAAATCTTGATGAAACGATTGAGAATCGGGGCTATTCACTAAGCAAAAATGTTATTAATAATTATTAATAAGCATGGGATAACGACGATTTACAGTTGCTATCCATAACAACTTTGCTTAGTGAATAGCCCCGAATTACTCGAAAAAAGTATCATGAACTTGGTACAAATGTAAGGAAAAACTTCCCTGTTTCATCAGCTTTCGAAAAAGGTACATATGTCAATAATTCCTCCATGCAATCAAAAAATATGGCCGGAAAACCAAAACCAAGCAGACAACAGACTTTTTCGAGTCACTTAGATTATCGAACCATGGCCCGCTTACGGCTTACGAATCACGCCGAGTGAAATAAAGGATAATACGAGGGATAATAGGATACCTGAATGACTTGAAAAAGTCTGTTGTCTGCTTGGTTTTCCGGCCATATTTTTAGATTGCATGAAGGAATTATTGACATATGTACCTCTTCGGAAAGGTGATGAAATAGGGAAGTTTTTCTTGACATTTGTACACCAAGTTCATAATACTTTTTTCAAGTAATTCTCAATTGTTTTATCGAGATTTTATGAGAAAAACAGGTGCAGCCATTTATGACCCTGTATATCTCGAGTTATATTTTTAGAGAATAATTTTTCGCAAGAAATGAGGACCATCTCCTCAGCTTTGAAAAAAATATTCATTTAATATTTAGAGTCGAGCAGTTTTCACAAAATTAATTATTTTCGATAACCAAGCAGAAAATTTCAAAAAATTTGAAAAATCGCGATATCTTCGTAACCATACATTTTCGGACCATGCTTTACTCGACGCAATTCACTGCAAATGACGTCTGGTATATTCCTTTTCAAGATTCACGTCGAATTACCAAACACCTTGTATACTCAGGGAGATTCCGGAGGGGACAGTCAGATTTTAGGAGAAGTTTACACTACTCAAGGCAGTTTCGAAACAATGTTTGGTTTATAGTTGGGGGCCTTTATTGAGAGTCAACAGGGTGATTTGTCCGATTCGACCGATTTGTCTTTTATTCATAACTTCGATATCGCTGAATCAATACTGATGAAATTTTCAGTGTAGACCAATATGATTGTCTTCTTTGAATTATTTCAAGTTTTTTTGAAAAATACAGGGTGGGAATTATGATAAGTTTATATTAAATTTGCAGCTTCAAAAAACACCCTGTACATTCCGTTTTCAAAAATTTGCTACCCACTTCAGATTCTACCATAAGTTCACATTGCTGGAGCGTTCTCATTTTTTTTGACTCACATCCAGTTTTCCTAGAAAAGATTTGTGAAAATGAACAATTAATATCGTTATTTCACTCCAAGGCAGTGAGGATATTCTGAACTGGGTGGTAAAGCTGTATCGCTGTAAAGCTCTTCCTGAGTCCTAAAGTAACTTGATTTATATTGAGATTTCCATGGAAAATTTTCAATTCGATCAGATTTATTTTCATACTTTTGGAGGAGCTTGGTATCTTCGGACAATACAGCTCTACTATCTAGTTCAGAATATTCCCACTGTCTTGGAGCGAAATAACGATATTGTTTATCTTTGAAAAAAATTTCTATGAAAACTGGACGTGTGCCAAAACAAATGAAAACGCTCTAGGAGTGTGAACTTATGGTAGAATCTGAAGCAGGTAACGAATTTTTGAAAACGGAATGTAGGAGGAAGTGGGGCACAATGATACAAGGGGCATATAGATACATAAGCATTATGCGATAATCGTTCGGAAATATTTGAGTGGGGGCATCTTCCAAGCCCTCCTAATAAGGATATAATGAAACACCTGTGATCGCACTGAGAGTCAGTTAGTCAATGGCTTCTACAGGTTGTTTTTTCAACCAGCAAATTTAATCTGAACTTATCATAATTCCCACCATGTATTTTTGAAAAAGTGTTGGAAATATTGAAGTAGACAATCATATTGTTCTGCGCTGAAAATTTCATCAATATTGATCAAGCCATACCAAAGTTATAAATAAGAAACATTGAGTTCAGAATATTCTCGCTGCCTATATTGTTATTATTTGAAAATTTTTTTCTAGGAAAACTGGAGCGTGTCAAAAAAATACAAACGCTCCAGTAATGAACACTTATGACAGAATCTGAAGCAGGTAGCGAATTTCTGAAAACGGAATGTACAGGTTTTTTTTTTCAACCTGCAAATTTAATCTGAACTTGTCATAATCTCCCCCTGTATTTTTGAAAAAGTGTTGGAATTATTGATAGTAGACAATCATATTGTTCTACACTAAAAATATCATCAATCTTGATCGAGACCCATACCAAAGTTATGAATTAAAGAAAAATCGGTCGAATCGGACAAATCACCCTGTGAACTCTCAATAAAGGACCCCAACCATAAAACAAACATTGTTTCGAAAGTGCCTTGACTAGTGTAAACTTCTCCTGAAATCTGACGGTCTCCTCCGGAATCACCCTGTATATACCTTTCTAGATCGATCAGAACTACAGATATGAACTTATTAAAAAATGTTCAAAAGTGTAATGAACATTGATCATTAATTTGCATGTTTCTTCAAAGACCTCCATCGTTTTGCTATGGAATGTCAGTCGTATTCCAGCCGAGATATTTCTCCTACTTCAATTTGATGAAAGTAGCTGTGATGCTGTGAAAAGAATCTCTGATCGATGAAACCATCATTCCTTCTATCTGGATCAATAACATCTATCGAATCTAATTTCACCATAATTCTTTCAGCGAGAGAAGCAATCTTCTTGACTATGAGTGAGGGTGGCGTCATGTCAACGCTTAACGACACAATCCCGTTAGTGCGGGCTCAAACAGAAATCACACTCACCCATCCTGAAATGAAGAAACTTTTGGAATCCGGAGTCAAGTTTGACGTGATAATCATTGACTGGTTTTTGAACCCAGCCATCCTTTATTTTGGAAAATTATTCAACGCTCCCGTGATTCCCTTGGCATCACACGGGACGACGGTAATGGCCAATAGCATCGTCGGGAATCCCTCACCACCATCTTACTTACCAATGTCAATGATCAACTTTCCTATAGAAATGAGTTTCCTTGAAAGAGTAGCCAATGGTATTATAACCGTTTGGAGTAATGTTTACGGCCGAGAAAATACAGAGTGAGTTAATTCAGCATGAAGCAAGCATAAAAGGCCCATAAGTATGGGACCAAAAATGTTTCGTTTTGGAGTAGAAGTTTGAATTTTTTTTCAAGATTTTTTCTCATCCCCTATCTGCATTTCCTGAAGGACCCCGCACTTTTTATATGTAAAGTGGTGACCTGTCGAGTTTTCTGAAAGTTTGGTATGTTGTTGTACCCGACTCAGTGACCAAAAGTGTCAATGGGCCCACCCAATCCAATGGCTAGTTTTCTAAATACGGGGTGTTAAAGTTGAAAATTGCCCTTATTTCGGATTTATTTTTTAAATATTAAGAGTTAGATTGGATTTCTGTTGCATACACACGTTCACTAGGTGTTCAGGTAATGAAATTAGTGGATAAGTATGATTAAATATTTACAGGGTGATTCACGAATATATGACAGTTGTTTCTTGCCAAAATTCACTTTTTCTACTGTGACGTCAGGAAGGCATATTTTTGAAATGTTCTTTTCGATTTAGTATTATGACGACAAAAGATTTCACAGTGCATATTTTTTATACATGGTGTTTCATAGAGAGAACCACTAGACATTATCATTTTTTTTAGGATTAATTCGAAACCCTGTATTTTTGAATTGATTTTTGGGGAAAGTAATACTACAAACATATGTGTGGCTCTAATCTCCAAAATACTCATGGTGGTTTATTCATAGGCAGGTGTTCTATTTTGGGAAAAGTTCAAAAAACATGAATACCCTGTATTCGAAAATTTCCTCGGTCAAAGGCAACTATTTTCTCACTATATATTGATTCCTACAACATCTCCAGAGGTATGAATTCTGAATCCGATACTATGACCAGTTTTCGAGATACGGGGCGTTAAAGTGGAGAATGAATGATTACATCAGTTGTTTTTTTCAAATTGAAGAGCCGGATTGGTTTTATGTTGCGCCCATGAGTTCAATATGAGTACAGATAAGATGCGCATGGAAGAGTTCAGCTGAAATATTCACTTTTACAGGGTGATTCACGAATAAATCACAATAGCTTTTGCAAACACTCGTTAATTCTACAGTTTCGTCACAGAGAAATTATTCCATGAAGTTAATAGGTACCTAGTGGTTCACACTTTTCAGTCTGAAATACTTCATTACAATTACTTTTTATACAAAAAATACCAAAAATACTTATGCTTTGAATTGATTGAAATGAGAACTTTTCAGTGAATTTTGAGTATCTTTATGAGCGCGCTCACTAACTGCGCTATCACAACCAAAAAGATGACAATTAACAATCTTCTTGTGTAGATATAATACGAACCTATTTTCATAGGTAGGTACTCCACAGTAAACAATATTCGTCTAGCTAGAGCGAGTTATACCTATAGGTATGTTGAAAAGTTTGAATCTATCATAGTCATTACTTCGGTTATTACTGTATGAAAAGTAATCATAATGAAGTATTTCAGACTGGAAATTGTGGACGACTATAGGTATTAACTTCATGGAATAATTTATCTGTGACGAAACTGTAGAATTATCGAGTGTTCGCAAAAGCTATTGTGATTTATTCGTGAATCACCCTGTAACAGTAAATATTTTAGCTGAACCTTTCCATGCGCATCTTATGTGTACTCATATTGAACTCATGGGCGCAACATATAATCATTCAGGCTTTTAAATTGGAAAAATAAAATTGATAAAATCATTTATTCTCCACTTTAACGCCCTGTATCTCGAAAACTAGTCATAGTATCGGATCCAGAATTCATACCTCTGGGGATGTTGTAGGAATCAATATATAGTGAGAAAATAGTTGCATTTGACCGAGATAATTTTCCAATACATGTTTTTCGAACTTTTCCCAAAATGGAATACCTTCCTATATAAACCACCATGAATATTTTGGAGATTAGAGACACACATATATTTGTAGTATTACTTTTCCCAATAATCAATTCGAAAATACAGGATTTCGAATTAATCCTAAAAGAAATGATTATTTCTAGTGGTTCCCTCTGTGAAACACCCTGTATAAAAAATATGCACTGTGCAATCTTTTGTCGTCATAATACTAAATCGAAAAGAACATTTCAAAAATATGCCCTTCTGACGTCACAGTAGAAAAAGTGAATTTTGGCAAAAAACTACCGTCATATATTCGTGTAAATATAAATATTTTTAATCATCCTTATCCACTAATTTCATCACCAGAACACCTAGTGAACGTGTGTATGCAACAGAAATCATATCTAACTCCTAATAATTAAAAATAAATCCGAAAATCTGGGCCATTTTCAACTTTAACATCCCGTATTTAGAAAACTAGCCATTGGATTGAGTTGGGTCCAGTGACACTTTTGGTCACTGAGTCGGGTACAACAACATACCAAACTTTCAGAAAATTTGATCCTTTGCCGTAGATATTTCAATAAAAAAAAACTGAACATTTGTAAATAGAAGCTTTGTTGTTATACAGAACTTTATGGTGTCTCAAGTCTTACCGCATCTGCTACCAATTTCGAGAAAAAGATTTGGACGATTCTCAGGAAAATCAAAATTGTCATAAAAATCCAGTTGGTAAATTATTCATTTCTGAGGGTATGGCGGGTCATGACTAAAATGCTGCGGTTAAGATTGTTGAGGCGTTAATTTGATAATTTCCATCTCTTTCAGCTATCATCTGGGTTTGATCGAGAAGCATTTCAATGATACTATGACATACGATGAGATGAGAAGCCAGGTGGCCATAGTTTTCAGTAACGGACACTACTCTTACGAGCATCCAAGACCCTTCGTTCCAAATTTGATACCTATTGGTGGTTTTCATGTGACGAAACCGAAAAAACTTCCAAAAGCAAGTGAATGAAATCAGTGTGAAGCTGTCAACTGAACCAATATTTTGTAGCACTTTCAAGAATTCATGGATGATTCCGAAAACGGCGTAATCTACTTCAGTCTTGGCTCCAACATGAAAAGTGTTCGGCTTCCTGATGAGACGAAGCAGGCAATTTTGAAAGTTTTTTCTAAGCTTCCATATAGGGTGATTTGGAAATGGGAGGATGAAAATTTGAAGGGGAAACCGAGCAACGTCCTTATCAGTAAATGGTGTCCACAGAATGACATATTAGGTTGGTACAGAGTTCTTCAATAATTTCTCTATAGCCTGTGTAAAGGTAGAATATATTTTTTAAGCTCATCCGAAATTGAAGCTGTTCATATCTCATGGCGGTCTTTTGAGCACCATCGAAGCTCTTCACCACGGAGTTCCAGTGTTAGGCATTCCTATATTTGGGGATCAGAAGACTAATATTCCCACTGCTGTTCGGAATGGTTACGCTGTTCAAATCGACTTGAAAGAACTGAATGAGAAAACATTTTCAGCTGCCTTAGACGAAATATTGAATAATCCGAAGTGAGTAATTTCATACTCATTTTGAACTGAAATATAAAAGTTTCTGCACCATAACCTATTTGCTAATTGAATGAAAATGGATGAGAAATCCATGTAAGCAAAATGTGGGATAAAAATTATAAATGAATTATGAACTGGAAACAATTACCATTTAAAACAATTATCTGAAAACAATTCCCTTCAGATATTAATTTTTTGTTCATTTCAGATATAGGAAGATGGCTAAAAAACGTTCTTTATTATTGAGAGACCAACCGATTCCACCTATGGATACAGCAGTATTCTGGGTAGAACATGTTATTAGACACAAAGGTGCCGATCATCTGAAGAACCATGGGGCAAACTTGCCATGGTACCAATATAATATGGTAGATGTCTTTTTATTCGTAGTCGTTTGTGTAGTGTCGATTTTATATTTATTGGTGTATGGTTTTGTGTACATTACGATGAAATTATACAGAAGTATTATTGTTGTTGAACCAAGTAGACCAACGAAAAAGAACAAGAAACAAAAAAGAAAATTAAGATTCAAAAAAGACAAATGAGATTAGTGGACATGACTCTGAAAGAGAATTAAATTTTATTGACACAATGCATTTTTACTTACTATACCGATAAATAATAACGAAAGATTTTTTCTGAATATACGAGGATGTATTGATATCTAGTAAGCCTAGACTTGCGATCTTGCGATACCATATCAACGAACAATAATCTATAACAAGTGTAGAGTTCGACGTCAAAAAAGTAAACCAGATTAACGAAATGAATTAAAAAAAAAGATGTCCACCGAAATTGTAAAAATCGAAAAATTGGAGTATCGCGCCATCATCAAGTATCTGTATTTAAAAGGGTTAAGAGGAAGCATATTTACGAAGATATGCTCAATACCCTTGGTTATTATCTATGTCCTTCGTATGCGACCGTGCAAAATTGGACTGCAAATTGAAAAGTCGTAAATTTTCCATTGAAGATGATGACCGATCGGGAAGGCCAGTTTCTGTGTCAGTCCCCGAAAATATCGATGCATTTCATGATATGATTTTATCAGACCGTCGAATTGGGCTAAAACGGATATCTGAAGCACTGAAGATTTCACACGAACTCCTTCATCATATAGTTCACGTCAATTTGGACATGAGAAAATTTTCTGCAAAATGGATCCCCAAATGTTTGAATGTTGACCAAAAGCGTGCATGGGTATAGAAGCATCGCGTTCGATCTGTGCTCGATTTGAAAACGATGTAGACTTCTTAAACGGAATTGTTACTATGGATGAGACTTGGGTACATTTCTACGATCCAGAAACAAAGCAACAATCGATGGAATGGCGACACTCTGGTTTTCCAAGACCTAAGAACTTTCGTGTTCAAAAATCTGCTGGGAAAGTTCTTGCTTCAGTTTTTTGGGATTGCCATGGAGTAATCATGATTGATTTTTTGGATAAGGGTAGAACAATAACTGGAGATTACTATTGGACATTACTGACCACTCTACGGAAAGAAATTCAAAAAAAGACGCGGAAACCTATCCAGAGGTATTTTGTTTTCACTGGACAAGGCCCCAGTACACAAATCCCATGTTGCCATGAAAAAATTCGTGATTTAGGGTTAGAATTACTGGAACAGCCCCCTCAATCACCAGATTTGGCTTCGTCCGACTATCATCTCTTTCCTCAACTGAAAAAAAGTTTAAAAGGTCGTAAATTTTCTTCCAACGAGGAGGCATTAGAAGCTGAGGAGGACTGGTTTGCAGAGCAAGAAGAGACATTTTTTTGAAAGGTCTAGAGACGTTGCAGGTTCGCTGTAATAAAAATATTCAATTAAGAGGAGAATATGTTGAGTGATGAAATATTTTGAAATTGAAATTTTGTTCGGTTCTATAGTAGGCTAAGAATTTTTCAATATGAACATTCACCCATACCAAGTGCCCTCATCAACAAAATTGACGTATCTGAGCGATTTCCCAAAATTTTTCTGCTGGAAATGACCTATTTTCCTATTAAATGTGACACCGAGAATGCCCTCGATCGAATATTGTTTTCCTCCAATGGGCAATGGTATTTACTGAAGTTTCTGAACACCTCGAAGAAAAGGCAAAGTCTCATGTATAGCGATATGGTGAGAATTACGAAGTGCTCGTCTCAGATGGACGATTCCATTATTCAAGACGGAATATAATAGATGTCGCCATTCCTCTCTTGCTTCCTGACATGGAGGATAAATGGCCAAAATATCCATTATATCTTCCATATCCCTCCATCGATATACGTTATCAAAGGGATCTCTTCTAATTGAAGGGTCCTTGACAGTCTTTCTGGTCTTCTCAGAATGCGATCACTGAGTCAGCCGAAACACACTTCCTTTTCCCGAACAAAGTAATATCGAGATGTTTTCAACTCGAGTAGTCTGACAGCGGAAGGAATTGCTAGTCAGTTCTAGCTATAGGGTTGCCCGCCTTAATACAGGAATCAGGATTGGGATAACAATGAGAAACACAACTAGAAGAATCTAGTCTAGACAACTGGGAAAAATACGTTTATGAGTGAAAACGTATTCCATAGTAGCATTGAATCTGTATGAATAATGAATTTGATCGAGTTCCTGAACACTGCACTGGAAAATATTTAATTTGATCGATTATCTCAAGAAGTTTTCCCAAAATTCAGATATTGCCCGAAAATTTTTTACAGGCAGGACTAAGGTTTATTGAATAATGAATTATTTACATAATCATCAGTGACTGTTCAAGGTGGTGAAAAGAAAGATTCCTTGCCGTGGCGTTGCCGAGAAAAAGGCTGTTGCAAAAGTGATGATTAAAATAAGAACATCCTCTACGAGAAAATCGCTTTTCACCATATTTGAAACACACATCAACCAGAAAATTGAAAATATTTGAAGTTTATATCACTCTAATAATGAAGTAAAATCTTCCACATTCCCATAATTTTTTCGTGGTATATCGGCAACGCCAGATAAATTAGGAAAAATTTTGATGCCGATAAATAGAAATACTAATTTGGCACTAAACGATGAAATAATATGAAGGGGTTACCATTATAACAAACCGACCCAATTCTAATACACCCTGAACCTACTATTATTTTAGGCACGATATATCAGTGCAAGAGCAACCACTTTAGCAGAAAAATTATTCCCTAACTGAGGTAAGTAATGAGATTTTCTACTTCATTGCACTAATGGGCACTCTGTATATGTACAGGGTGGGCAAAATTGGTGCTACATGAACTAAAACTTTTAACCCGAGGAGATAGAGAAAAATGAATGGCACCTTATAGTCTTCTTTTTTCGAGAAACTGATAATGCCATAAACTGCATTCCTCTATCTTCTTTCGTTTCAGAGTTATAGGCCAAAATTGAAATTTCGGCGAATTCAACTTCGGTCATTATCTCTGTTTCTGTTTATGCTAGGATGTTGAAATAAAAACATTGTACAGGCACTTTTCTGATAGCAGTCCAGTGGCCTACTCTGATTTTTTTCAAGAGGTTTATTCGCTGAGTTATAACATAAAGTTGTGTTTTTTCTTATGGAAACAGTAGTTTGAAATGAATCAGAACGAATCGCCATTTTTTTTCCCGTTTCAGAAATATATCATATGTTTTAGTTCATGTAGCACCAATTTTGCCCACCCTGTAGATATACCTATAAATGACTAATTCTAGTGAATTCTCTTCTTCGTCAGTTGCGAAATATTCACAAGACATTCATTTAAAAGTGGAATAGATCACTTTACTTCTTGAACTATGTATGAATATATGATTTATCCCCATAAGAATTACAATAAAATTAAAAGAAAGATATACGAGATACACTGAGACAAACCTAAACCTATACACGAAAAACAGTTAAAACTATTCTCACAAATCCAACCCAATTTGAAAACTGACCCGAGTTCCCGATTACTCTAAATAGTGCAGAATAATTGCAGTTTGCCTTTCGCGAGGGAATATCTAGATTCGAGAGGCTAGCCTCAAGCCCAACTTAACATTTGGCGTTAAGGCATGCGGGCTTCTCGCCTGCTGTCCGTTCCCTATAATGTAGAGTAACGTTCTAGACAAGGAAGTGCGAGGCCAGCCCATCGCTAGCCTCTGACGGTTACTGGGAGGTGAAGAAGTGAGATGAATACACAGTTATCGGGAGATATGGAACGTAGACACAAAGACGCATTTTATTGCTTTATAATGAAGGGAAATTACGATATAAATGTGTATGGATGCAGATAATTTAAAAAAATGTATTGATTGAATGAATAGAGGAAAGTCACCAAATATGAAAAAGTATCCTAATATGGAATACCTTCATTTCTTCAAGACTATAAGTAATTAACGGAACATTCGACCATCTTCTGTTTCATTCGGTCTACTTACTGTCGCACTCACACCATCGAGTCTGTTGCGCAAACGCTTAACGTGTGACAGACGTGTTTTGTTTTGTTGTCGTGAAGAAAATTTTAAAAGGTAAGTAGTAAATGAGTATTACCAGCTATTATGTTCGTATACATAAGTGTTATACTATTCAGTATATCGGTATTATGTTTATTTCACCATTTTGTGATCTTTTGGCATTAAAATATTGTGACTTGAAAAAATATTTAGAAGAGTTTGATCTAGTATGAAAATCCAAATATGGACAGTCGTCGGTGTCTAATTATGGAATATACTTGATGTGTGGGCTCTGGGCACATTATGATTGTGCTGGTCCAGAGTTTGATACTTGGATCTGTGGCTTTTGCAAGTAATTATGTAACTTCTTTCATTTATCACAATATGTTATATTCATATAATTGATCTCAAAGATATTAATGTCCATTTTTGTTATTGTTATGTTGATTTATGCTCATATTCCATATATGGGTTCCTATTCCATATTTGGTTACTCATTTGTGATTTTGATTTTTGTGTTAGATTTTAATTAGATAACTAATATATTTGATTAGAGGCTGTTAATTACTACATGTAAATGTATGACTAATTAGTATAAACATTAAACTGATTCAATTAATATGAAGTTTTTTCTTTGTATCCCAAAAACAAAATGGTATCCCATATTTGGTGACTTTCCCTTAATTAATAAAATATAATATTTAAACGTGTATAGCCACTGATAATCATTATGGTTACCGATATCGGTGGAATGATATTTTTACTATCTCAAGCCAGTTTCTTCTCGGTGAGTTTTCTTGGAAAACCCCATTTCGAATCTGATAAATCTTCACCTCATAATTCGAAATTTCAATTTCAATGCATGTCTCGGAGGGATAACGCAACTGAAGAGAAAATATCAGTAGTTAAGTACCTAGATCGAATGGTGCAATCTGAAAAGCTGTTCGCGTTTGCTGAAAGGAAATAAAATATCGATTTTATATATCCCATTCAAGCTGCACTGAACCAATCAGCCAATTTCATTAGATCCTTGAAGAGAGAAGGCAGGATTTTCATCCATTTATACGATTGGAATCGAAACAGAGCACAGGGATGATCAATCATCTGGAATAAGGAATTAGTGAGCAGGAAGCTCAATCGATAATAGTTCACATTTAGCAGGTGATTCTAGATATCGCTCTAGTAATTGAAACCCTAATTGAAAATTATTTTATAGATATTGATTAAATGATACCGTAGGAGAATTCTGCATCTGTGATGAAACTTTTTTGGGTTCATCCTCCCAATATCTGTAACTTCAGAAATAAAAAATTATTGAATATCGAAAATGCTCCTGCCTTCTCACACATTGATTTCACTGAAAATTTTCGAGTTCTACCGATTTCAATGAATGTCTTGATTGTTTTGGGGAATAGAGGAACATCTTTTGTTTATTTTGTGCTTTGTAATTTGTATATCGTTTAATACTTTCAACAAGAAAGATTTTAAACTTTACACGATTGTTCTTATTTCATATACCTCACATCTCCGAAAGGGATTCAATTAAATTCATAAAAGATGACCCATCCCTAAATTGCCCCATCTTTGAGGCAATTTAGGGATGACGAAGTAAAATTTTCCGCAAAAACACATTATTTGGTACAAAAAATTGAAGTTTTCAGGGCACAAAGAAACTATGTTGTGTACACTTCAGCGAAATGACAGATACTGAAAAATAGAGTTTTGATGGCACTTTAAAATACGTCATTTCAAAGTGCCAGATGGAACAATGGAATAATGAACTAGTATAGATTTATTTGTTATCAAAACCGTACAAACTTATTTATAGTCCACAGAAAGACCTACAATCAAGTTCAAAAGATCTATCGTTTTATATTGGCTCAAGTCTATAAAAGCAAATAATATAGGTAATAGTGTTTTATTCTGAGAAAAAATCAGTTTCATTTCGAGTGGGGGAAGATCTTTTATAAAGTATCCGGGTTGGTCAAGATTTGGGTTTGTCAAGATTTGGGTTTGTCAAGTTTTTCACGACGCAGGTTGGCACTCGAGAAATATCGGCAATAATTCTCAGAGACGTTGCCAATACTTTTTTTATTCACTATTTTTTAACTTTGTAAATGAAGTATTTCATGTTGAGCAAAAAGGTATTTAAATGTCTTCTGTAGGCTTATTTCTTGAGAATTTTGAAAAGAGGGGAATTACATAGGTCCGTCTTTTCGTTTAGAAGTTTCTCTGTCGGGTTATTCGAGTACTTTCATTCTTTTTCCGAATGAACTATCACACAGTAACGGACTATTCTGTCCATTATTTTTCAGTAAAATTTCAACACCCGATTCTCGATTTTCGTACAAAAAAAAAGCATAGCTGAATCTTCCAGTCATCTCTATACGAAGATGTATTGATATCTAGTAAGCCTAAACCAGTTCCATGCATAAACAAAATATTTCGATACCATATCAACGAACAACAACTTATTAGTAGTGTCAGTGTAGAGTTCACGTCAAAAAAGTAAACCAGAGTTACGCAATAAATTTAAAAAAAAGATGTCCACCGAAATTGTGAATATTGAAAAATTGGAGTATCGAGGCCATCCTCAAGTACCTACCTGTATTTGAAAGGGTTTAGAGGTAAAAAGATTTACGAAGATATGCTCAATCCCCTTGGTGATCAATGTCCTTCGTATGCGACCGTGAAAAATTGGATTGCAAGCTTTAAAAGAGGTGAATTTTACATTGAAGATGATGACCGATCGGGAAGGCCAGTTTCTGTGTCAGTCCCTGAAAATATCGATGCAGATCATGACATGATTTTATCAGACCGTCGAATTGGGCTAAAACGGATATCTGAAGCACTGAAGATTGCATACGAACGCGTTCATCATATAGTTCACGTCAATTTGGATATGATAAAAATTTCTTTTAGACTTCTTAAACCGAATTGTTTTACCATGGATGAGATTTAGTTTCGTGTCCAAAAATCTGCTGGAAAAGTTTTTGCTTCAGTTTTTTCGGCTTGCCATGGAGTAATCATGATTGATTTTTTGGATAAGGGTAGAACAATAACTGGAGATTACTGTTCGACATTACTGACCACTCTACGGGAAAAAATTAAAAAGAAAAGACGCGTAAAGCTATCCAAAGGTGTTTTGTTTTTACAGGACAACGCCCCAATACACAAATCTTATATTGCCATGCAAAAAATTCGTGATTTAGGGTTAGAATTACTAGAACACCCCTCTCATTCACCAGATTTGCAGAGCAAGAAGAAACATTTTTTTTAAGTTCTAGAGACGTTGCAGGTTCGCTGTAATGAATGTATTTAATTGAGTTAATTATATTGAGTAATAAAATATTTTTACATTGAAATTTTGTTTGGTTCTATAGTAGGCTAAGAATTTTTCAATATATCCTCGTATACGTGAAATATTTCCAGTATAAACAGGAGAAAAAGTTTCTTCAACATTCGCCAGGTCTTTGGGAATATTGAATTCACTTAATACAGGGTGTAACTGAATAAGTGTAAAACATTTAAGGAGGTGATTCCTCATCGAAAAAAAGATAGGATCTTTCATATAAAGAAACTTCATTGGAGCATCCCTTGTTAAGATACAGCCCCTTAAAGGGGGTACATAAAATTTGTATAACATGCGTAATGTTTGAAGGTAGACATATTGAACATTCACTATGATTTCTACATGTTGTGTGTTTTGTTATTAATAACTTAGTTTTGTTTATTACCCTTTAATCGTTTAATGCAGGTACTAACTACAAAATAACAATAAATCCAGTTCGCATTTATGACGATGTATCTCTGTAGTTGTTCGTAAAATAATGTTTTGCTGCTTACTGGTTTATTTTGGGCAAAAAACCTAGGAGACATTTTTTGTTTAGAATGAAACAGGCTATCGGAAATAAATTTTTAAATGGTAAACAAACAATAAGACAAAAAGTTACATTGGAAATGAATTTTAGGGGTTGCGTTTTTCACCCCTTACAACCATGGGGTAAACCAAATAAATTACTGGCTAAGTGTCTTTTTGGTAGTACAAAACGTCAGGTTAATTTCAATATTGTAACTTTTTCAGTGTTTGTGAAAAAAATTGTTATACAAATTTTATGTACCCCCTTTAAGGGGCTGTATCTTAACAAGGGATGCTCCAATGAAGTTTCTTTATATGAAAGATCCTATCTTTTTTTCGATGAGGAATCACCTTCTTAAATGTTTTACACTTATTCAGTTACACCCTGTATTTTCCCAAATTCATTACTTTCCCAAAGTGAATGAACATTTTACTATAACCTCTATGAAGAGAAGACAACGTTGTTTAGTTCTGTTCTGACTGGAAATGATTATAACCTAACATTTTCAAAATATAAATGGTGAAATGTGTCAGAATATACTTTATACAAATGAATAGAGTATAGATAAAATTCTTCCTCAAACAATTTTTTCTAAAAACTCGACAAGACGTTAATCATGAATGGGCAAGTTCATGGCTCTTACAAGGTCGAAATTCTCTTGCGTTTCGTCCTAATTATGAACTCCATAACTCTCCATGGCTGAAATATTCTTCTGAAACATCATAACTCCAATGAGGACCTTCCCCTAAAACAGCCCAATAAATTCCAAACCTACCCCAATTCGCTTCCTCCAGCATCTTCCAGCATCAATGAGTTAAACAGCGGCTTGCGCTGTGGGGCAGACGCATGGCCTGTTCCTCTGGGCGTGAACAAGTTTCCTGAAACGGTTTCTGGACTCGGGAACACTGGGAACAGTGTTTCAGCAGTTTTCGCGATGTTCGCGTTGTGCATGTCCCGGGGGCATCCCACGATACAAGACGTCCACAATCAGAATTGTGAGTTACGCCTCTACGTAAACGAGTTAGTTTAGAGAACTTTAGGGTGTCCTCGAATGAGACAATTGAAAGAGATGTCGAAAGTTACCCGTTTTCCTGGAAAAAAATTTTTTCAAAGCCAAATTCTAGAAAAAACTAACTTATTCGATGGAATTGTTTGAAAATATGATCGATTAAAGATTAGAAGAATAAGACATCAAATTTGCGGGAACTACATGATATATCATAAAGCTACTCGCGGATGAGAATTCTAGACTTTAAGTTTCGCCAGAATTTTGATTTATTTTTTTGTTGCATGAAAACGAAGAGAAAGCATTGTCTCAGTCCATTCCATGTCAGCCAACTTTTTCGTAGTTGAAATTAAAGGGGGTTCATAAATTGGAGGTTCAAACAGACATGGGAGATTCCTTGCATAATTTCAAGAAAAAAATGTCCCATAAACATGAGACCGCTAACGTTTCCTTTTCGAGAAATAGGGTGTTTGAATTTTTTTGAGTTTTTTTCTGAAAGTATCTGCATTCCACGAGATATTCGATTGAAATTTTGCATATACAGGGTGGCCACTTTTTCAATGGCATTGTATTGGTAACTTTTAAACCATAAGAGTTAGAAGGTCGGTCAAATGGAGAAAAAGATGCATTCATAGAAGCATTGTCAAGCAGTTCAAACAAATCGAGATTATCAGGGCCGGTTATTGAGATATCATAAGAAGAGCAAATTCTGTCATTTCGATTTTTATTTTTTTTTCACTTTATTTCAAATATTATCAAAAAATGTTACAGGAATTTTTTATTCAACAGTAAATTATCTTCAAAATGACATAATCAGATTTCGTATCAAACGTTTCGTTCTTCCTGGGCCACCCTCAACCCTATTTTTTTTCAATACGGACCTGCATATTTTATGACACTTTTCGAAATAACTTTTAACGCTGTATTCAACGATATATCATACAATGTCCTTCAAAGTTGATTTTACAAAATGGTGAAAATTTCGAACACTTAGGTACGTCATTAATGTTCATCTGGTACCTTCGAATAATCATTTCATTTGTCTTTCATTAAATGATAGTTTCTTTTAATTATTATGAATTAGGTTTTTCACCTCTTGATATTTGTAAATAATTTATATGTAAGAGAATCGAAGCAAGAAACAGGTTATAATTATTCACTGATTTCAAGAGGTGAAAAACCTAATTCATGATAATTAAACGAAAATATCATTCAATGAGAGACAAATTGAATGATTATTCGAAGGTAAATGATGAATATTAATGACGTAAGTGTTCGAAATGTCCACCATTTTGTAAAATCAACTTTGAACGAAATTGTATGATGTATCATTAAATTCAGCGTTAAAAGTTGTTTCGAAAAGTGTCATAAACTATGCAGGTCCGTATTGAAAGAAATAAAGGTTGAGGGTGGCCCAGGCAGTACGAAACGTTGGATACGAAATCTGATTATGTCAATTTGAGGATAATTTACTGTCGAATAAAAAATTCCTGCAACATTTTTTGATAATATTTGAAATAAAGTGGGAAAAAAATGAAAATCAAAATGAGGACACAATAATCATAGTAGATAAAACAAAATGAGAGAATTTACTTTTCTTATGATATCTCAATAACCGGCCCTGATAGTCTCGATTTGTTTGAACTGCTTGACAATGCTTCTATGGATGCAACTTTTTCTCCATTTGACCGACCTTCTAACTCTTATGGTTTAAGAGTTACCAATACAATGCCATTGAAAAAGTGGCCACCCTGTATACTCCATTCACTTTTATCATGTATACCGGTTGGCCATGATTTGGGTTTATCAAACTTTTTCACTCAAAACTGACACAGGTTGGTACTCGTTAAATGTCGAATGATTATCATCCGAGACGTTCCTAATGCTATTTTTTATTTACTCTTTTTCATCTTTGTAAATGGAGTAAGTTCTTTTGAGGTTTAACTGTGACACAGGTTTCGTAGTACTACTACATTTTCATACTTAGAGTTGTGCAAATTGCAAAAAAGTATTAAAGTGTCTTCTGTAGGCTTATTTCTTGCGAATTCTGGAAAGTGGGGAATCCCATAGGTCCGTCTGTTCGTTTAGAACTTTTTCTGTCGGTTTATTCTAGTACTTTTATTCTTTTTTTGAATGAACTATCTCACAGTAACGGAGTATTCTGTCCATTATTTTTCAGTAAAATTTCAACACTCGATTCTTGATTTCCGTACAAGAGAAAAGCATAACTGACCCTTCCAACCATGTTTATATACGTGAAATATTTCCAGTATTAACAGAGAAAAAAGTTTCTTCAACATTCGCCAGGTCTATGGAATTATTGAATTCACATCATATTTTGTCAAACTCATTATTTTCTCGAAGCAAATAAACATTTTGATCAGTACGTAATTATTACGACCTCCAAGTAGAGAGGATAACGTTGCTTAGTTATCTGACAGGAAAATGATTATAACATTACATTTTCAAAATAAACATGGTGAAATGTGCCAGAATTTCATGGCCAACCGGGATACATTATAAATGTGAATGGAGTATAGATATAACAATTTAAGGTTTGCACCATGTGAACCAAGGAACACTGTTTTACTCCAGAACCTTTTTTGGAGAGCTTAAAGCACTCTTGACGTCAGGAGCTTTTGAGCGCTCGTTCATCTATTTTGTAAGTTTATCCATCTTATAGGTAGATTCGCATTCGAGAATCCAACGAAAAAAAATTTGGACAGTTGTCAAAAAATTTTACTGCAGCAGTCAAAGTGTCAAAGTTAAAATTGTAGGCAACATTACATTTTGATTATGCTGTATAGTGTAGACCCTTATTTCAATACTAATCAACTATACCCACCTAATAAATCAATAACAACGGATTAAGTACTTAGGTACCTATATGAATAAATAATGGCTCAATATGTTGGAAATGTTTGTGAAAATAATTCGAAATACACTCTTGGTACATATACCAGGGATTCAAATTATTGTTCGGATTTCATTTGAAATCCGTCGATAATTTCAATCCTATGACTAGTTTTTGAGATACAGGGCGTTGAAGTTGAGAATTACCCACTTTAACTACGCGCGTATCTTGAAACAGAATCGAATGAACTTCAATTTTTCTCAAAAAACATTTCATTCCATCCCCAGGGAGCAACCATATGGAGAAATATGACCGAAAATCGTTACGAATACAGGGTTATCCATAATTGAATGCATGCCCGATTTCGAAAGTAGGTATACAGGGTGTCCCACGGTCGAGTGCCTATTAGACGTTTCTGGAGAACTGAACATATTTGAAATCCGAAAATTGGTATTGTGATATTGTTGGAAATTCTCTATAGACCTAAAATATTTTTGGAGCTTGAGCGCTTCCGGTTATACCGGAAGTGGAAATAAATTTGTTCAAAAAATATTTTTTTCAATATTTTCTGATATGATTGAGTATTCAATTCTGAATACATTTCTGTTGAAACCATTGCATTCATCCGAACAGTTTTCAAAATATCGAGAAAAAACCTGAAAAAATGTGAAATATTCATCGTCAGTGTTATGATCATTATTCTTATTCTGAAAATCCCGAGTGTAAACCGTTCTCACAACGTCAAAGTAGAAGAATGTGAAAAGGTCATGCATCTTTTGAATTTCATAAATATCATCACAGGGTGTTTCAAATTGTGTGTCGAAAACAGTGATCGAAAATTGGCCATAACTTCTGTTTTTCAAATTAGAACCCTATTTTTTTATGATTGCGTTAGATTCTGCGAAGAAAAATAATGATAGCATTCTCAGATGCTCTTGCTCCTAAATTCAGTAATTCCCGAGATATTTAAGCTTTTCTGAATTCATGTTATACGTAGAGTCAAATTCATCTTATCTTTCGCATGAGAATATTCTGTGGCCAAAGAAGATAAATTATCCCATTAATAATTCACAAGTGACAGCTCTCATTTTAGGCCTTAACCTTACTTCCCGATTTTACTATGGTTTCATAAGAATAGTCATCGAATCTGTTGGCATGAGAATATTCTGTGACCATAGAAAATTAATGATCCTATTAATAATTCACAGGTGACATAATTGTTACTATGGTTTTACAAGAATATTCATCGAATCTCTTCAGGTTCGATGAATTTGACTCTACGTACAACATAAATCCAGAAAAGCTCAAATATCTCGGCAATTACTGAATTTAGGATCAAGAACATCTGAGGGTGCTATCAATATTTTTCTCCGCAGAATCCAACGCAATCATAAAAAAATAGGGTTCTAATTTGAAAAACAGAAGTTATGGCCAATTTTCGATCACAGTTTTCGACACAAAATTTGAAACACCCTGTGATGATATTTATGAAATTCAAAAGATGCATGACCTTTTCACATTCTTCTACTTTGACGTTGTGATAACGGTTTAAACTCGGAATGTTCAGAATAGGAATAATGGACATAACACTGACTATGAATATTTGGCATTTTTTCAGGTTTTTTTTCGATATTTTGAAAACTATTCGAATGAATATAATGATTTCAACAGAAATGTATTCAGCATTGAATACTCAATCATATCAGAAACGAAAATATTGAAAAAAATATTTTTTGAACAAATTTATTTCCACTTCCGTTATAACCGGAAGCGCTCAAGCTCCAAAAATATTTTAGGTCTATAGAGAATTTCCAACAATATCATAATCCCAATTTTCGGATTTCAAATATGTCCAGTTCTCCAGAAACGTCTAATAGGCACTCGACCTTGGGACACCCTGTATGTCAGTTCCAGAGCGAAAACTTTCGCAAAATGAACTATTACACTAGATATGTTGTTGTTACATCGAAAAAACCTGAAATACTCAGAATACGTACTGGGTGATCCATTTATAAAAACAATTCACAATGAAGGTTAAGTGGAATCCCTGTATTTTTGGGTTGATTTGAGGTGTCTGTTTGATTTTTTCAGAACATATCATCATGGACTTCAAAGAATACAGGGTGATTCAGTCATGAAATGAACTGTGAACCTCACGAAAATACCCAAAAACCCCCTTTTTTTCATCACCCTCTATTTCAAGATTAACTCCGTTGAGGTGGGAGTTTTCTTTCACCACTGTACTTGATATAAAAACATCAACACGACTGAGAGTTTTTATCCACTTCCTATGACCAGATTTTTTTTATGTAATATGAAAATTATTCATTTTTGTTATTCTGTTCTTATTCCAGCAAAAAATCTGGTCATAGAAAGAGGATAAAAACTCTCAGCCGTATTGATGTTTTTATATCAAGCACAGTGGTGAAAGAAAACTCCCACCTGAACGGAGTTAATCTTGAAATAGTGGGTGAAGAAAAAAAAGGGGGTTTTTGGGTATTTTCGTGAAGTTCACAGTTCATTTTATGACTGAATCACCCTGTATTCTTTGAAGTCCATGATGATATGTTCTCAAAAAATCAAACGAACACCTTTAATCAACCCAAAACTACAGGGTGTCCACTCAACCTTCATTGTGAAGAGTTTCTATAATAATGGATAACCCAGTATAAATTCTGGGTATTTCAGGTTTTTTCGATGTAACAACAACATATCTAGTGAAATAGTTCAATTATGGATAACCCTGTATTCATAACGAGTTTCGGTCATATTTCTCTATAAAGTTGCTCCCTGGGGATGGAATGAAATGTTTTTTGAGAAAATTTGATGTTCAGTCGATTCTGTTTCGAGATACGCGCGTAGTAAAAGTGGGTAATTCTCAACTTCAACGCCCTGTATCTCAAAAACTAGTCGTAGGATTGAGTTGGGGCCATGTACACTTTTGATCAGTAGGTCGAGTACTACATTATACCAAAAAAAAGAATATTTGACGCAACGCCATTTGCCATAAGAAAAGTGCGGGGTCCTTTGGCTGAACATAATCATTCAAATATTGAATGTTTGTACACATTTTTCAGATTTTGTTAGGAGTTGAGTGTTCCGGAATTCATTTCACAAATTAATTCGCGTAATTGAACATTTCGCTTCTTTACCTATACTCCATTCACTTTTATAAAGTATCGCGGTTTGCCATGAAATTTTGACACATTTCACCGTGTATATTTTGAAAATGTTAGGTTATAGTTATTCTTCTGTCAGTTGAACAAAGAATGTTGCCATTTCTACATATATGTCGTAGTAATTAGGTATTTAACAAAATGTTCATTTACTTCTGGAAAATAATGAATTTAAGAAAATTATCAGGGTTACTTTTAGGTTATGGTCATTGCACTATCAGATACGCCCACAACGTTGTCGTTTCTGCTGAAAAATCGTAGTAATTACGTATTTATCAAAAAGTTCATTTACTTTAGGAAATTATTATGTTAATTCAGAAGACATTTAAATACATTTTTGCACAACCCGAAATACTCCAGCATGAAAATGTTGTGGTTCTACGAAACCTGCGCCACAGTTAAATCTTCGAAGAACTAACTCCATTTACAAAGTTGTGCCAACCTGCGTCTGTTTCAAGTAAAAAAACTTGATAAACCTAAATCATGGCCTACCGCAATACTTTATAAAAGTGAATGGAATATAGACATTGATTTTTTTGAGACTCACACAGTGTCCTAAATATCTTCTTTGAATCTAAGGCGATTATTTTTTTTTTTTCAGGTCTCAACAAACCAGTAAAAGGTGGCTATCTACTGAGGTACCGAAGTGAGTATCAGAAACCCTCTTTATTTTTCGAACAATTCTAACAAATATTTTCTTTTTTATCTCAAATTATGTATGCGAGAAAACTTACCGTATCGAATCGAACGATAGGCTATTAGGTACGCAATATTTTCTACCACTTGTGAATCCAAAACACCTAAGAGAATCTCAGCTGACTAACCTAAACAAAACTCATTCAAAAAATTGCGTCAATAAATCGAATCTCGAAAAATAATCGAAAACCCATTTTTTCTTCACCCAAAGTTGATGCTCTCATTTCCTCGTTCTAACAACCGGATTTTCCCATGGAAAAACTCCCCCATCTTCCTCGTAATTTCCGTAATTGAAAGGTTCAAAATCTGTTTCATCGAATTTTCGACGATGTGCTCTTTCCGTCGAATTTCGAGCGAAACTAATTGCCTTTTTGTTTCACCTCGTGCTTGGACGACCCATTAAAAATCCTTTCAACGGGCCCACTGTTTATGAAATATTGACCTTAGCGCCCTTTGAACTTCCAGCCCTGTCCGCCACCGACTAGCGACTACTCGAAGGGTTCGGTGGAGACGGGACCAAAGGCAAATTATCTGGAGGTCCTCTTGCGTTGACAGGTACACGTTGTTGGGCGTCCCGCGATCAGACCTTTCAACTACAGCTTAATGGCCATTGTAATTGCATTTCGGAGTTGTGTCAGTTGCTTCGAAAACACTTCGTCATCTGGAGCAAATTTAATGGATGATTTGAGTGCAGAAGAGCAGTTGGCTGTTGTTGACACTATTGGAATATTTTTCCATTGCTCGTGAGATTGGCATAAGTGTTCGGTATTTGTAACGATGGAAGAAAATAAATTTGTAATTCAAGTTATTTTGAATAACAAGAGACTTCCTATGAATCATGAATAAGATTTGTTCTGGATATACTGGAAAATAATATCGTTTATTTTCTAACGTACGATAACGACGTCATTTTTCGACTGGCAGGATCATCGAAAAGTTCTATTTCTCCGCCTAGGCGGAGAAATAGTTGCTATGGCTGAATTTTCCCTCCGGCGACGGCAGTAAAAGTGTCGTAATGCAAAGGATGAATTTTGCAAGACAATCGTAACTAGGCAAATGTTCCATTTTTAACTCAATTATAACGATCGTAAATGCCAATCGAAAAGTGGATATTCAGATTTTCATGAATTTCTAAATGTTTGAAAATAAAATAACATATTTCATTCGAAGGAGAAGTGACTTTTCATGGTTCGCTTTCAATTACCCGCCTCACTACGTTCGTCGGGTAAACTCAAGCTCGCCATGAAAAGTGACACTTCTCCTCCTTATGAAATAATGTACTATTCTCTCAAGCCAGTAGTTGATTATAATCATTTGTCAGCTCATTGTGTTCTTCAGAGTCGTGCAAAAGACATGAAGACATCTTGAGGATATAGAGCTATCTGATTCTGAGCTATGATTACTAATGACGAATGTCCAGCCAAATACCAGGAGTGGTACATTTCCATCCATCCATGCTTTCTGTGTATGCAATGGGTAGTGAGGCTGCCAAAACATTTGTGATTAAATGTACTAGAAACTAGACGTATGCAAATGGCAAAGGTCGCTTTCTGATTTCAAATCTGGTAATTTTGATCCTCCGGTTAGAAATACCAACAACTTCAGACCATGGCGTAGAAAGGGAAGCAAATATGTGTCAAACAATAGGGGAATTGTTAAACACACTCAACCAACTTTGGCTTACCATTCAAGAATATTTGCAAATTGAGAAAGTAATAGAGTAGACACTCAGGTCCCGTATAATCTTTAGGTACTGAAAAAATTAGAAGGAGAAGACATTGTGAAAATCCTGGAAAAGGCTTATTAATTAGGGTGAGAGGTGCTGGCTCAATAATAATAATAATAATAATTTGTTAATTCCATCGATCACTCTGTGATGTAGAACATATCATCTTACTTACTGACAATTGACTATAGAAGAATCTCTTAGAACTGCGACCAGATGGATCGTGATCACAAACTAAATATGACTTGGAACACGTAAAAACGTTGGGAATAGGGACAAAATATCACTTATGACAAGCAAAAGAGCGTAGGGTGAAACATGTTGTCTCAATTCTCACTTGGTACATCGGCTGTACACAGCAATGGTTTGGCCAATGGTTGGCTATGGATCTTTGTTTTGATGGCCTTGCTAGGATGGACGTCTGGAAGACCAATTCCTGAAGTGGGCATGCTAGGGTTGACATCGATATTGCAAATTATCTGTTAGACATTACATTTACCGAAAAACAGTTAGAATGGAGTGAACCACGCAAACAACTTTGACAAGTTGGTGAATATTCTGGCTTCTTGCTTCCAGTCGATGAACCAGAGGCGTCCCTGTAGCAGGAGATACCTAGATACATTATTTCACTGGCATCCAGTATAGCCAGGGGCAGATTGTGTGTGAAGCCAAACTTCCTTAGATTGATCAGAGCTTACTGATTTAAGGTGTGCGTTGAATATTGAAGAGGTTCAGGATCTAACAGCATCACCAACGCAACCCTTGATTTCAACTATAGAGCTCCTCACACCATGGTTTATGAGGCATGCTGATCCTTGTAGTTTGAAGGGTTTCAAGATTATCTTTGCTCGCTTCATGTAGATGATGATCATTGGTCGAACAACGCTAACATAAAGCAAGCGCACAAGCATTGGTCCAATTTCTTATGCAGAGAATGATGATGACAGCCCCAATGGGTTGAATCCTTTGTATCTCTATCAATACCTATATTAGAATCTTCCTTTTGGACTTTGTTCAGAATCCAGAGCATGAGATTCACGTTACTTATGTATTGTTGATCAAAATTCGAGTACCCTAACCCTTGAACATTAGTTGTGGTAGAGCATTATAAAGACAGGTATGCTAGATAGACCTGGCTCTATGGTTGATTGGGTCAAACCATAGACTCGAAAATTACAGGACTCGCAACATTTTCATCGCCATCTATCGGGGTGATACACGAACATAAACAATAAATTATTATAAATTTGACTATAAGATGCCGCGGCATTATTCTAACACCACGAACCTAACCTATTTCCAATGTTTTTCATGTGAGCATGCCGAAAAAAGTCATCACAAGATCTCTCATTCCGAAAATATGCTCATTCGATTACAAATTTAATTTCATTCGAAGGAATCTGTAATTTTCAAGTCTATGGTTGGACCCAAAATGGCTTTTTCTGGTATACTCCCCTTTATAGAGCTTTAGTTGTGGCAGCTTCTCCAATAGTCAATTTTTTTTCCAGAGGGACTTTTCTGTAGTGGCTGGACGGAAGAATGGGTAGTCTTATACGAAGACTCTACATTAGCTTGGTATGCAGATAAAGGGCTCAGTAGACCTAGAGGTCGGATACGAATCGGGGATTCGCCAGATCTTCTAGCTGTTGGAGAATGGACGAGAAAAGTGCCAAAAAGACCCAAGTTTCCTAGAAATTGCCATGTAGGTCAATTATTAGCTATAGGTTCCAGACGACCACAAGATGTACACTGGTTGATAGCGCAGTCGCCTGCCGAAGTCAAGTAAGTACCTATTCACATCATTTTCAGAAATTAGTGATATGTACAGACAGAGATAAAAGAATTTCTCTAACGGTGATTCTGTCTTCAAGATGCTAAAGACATAAAATGATTATTCCTGTAGCTATACGAGTATAGGTACAAGGTACATAATATACATGGTGGGCTTTTCAAAACGAAACAGACGAGATAATGGTCGGAATAAATTTGTTTCGAAAAAATGCTCGGACACGTCGATTTTGTTTCGAGGGGGACAACTTTTGAGGTCAAATTCACAACTATATCGCTTAAACCCTTAGTGTTAGAACACCAACCCCAAAATTTTGAATAGGAAAGATAGGGTGACTGATACCTCATTTGGAAGGCCTTTTTATCATGAATTCAGCGTAATAATTTTTTTCTCATTCAACGCATTCGTTTTCGAGATATTCAATTTTGAATTTCGTACAGTACCATTCATTCCGCTAACCATGCTATGTGAATTCATCAAATATTTGACTAATTATTCATTGTTGAAATTTTAACTTTGTATTTTGATGTCTGGTGTATGGCAGTTATGGAGTTTCATCAAATCTACAGAATGAATGAATATTAAATTCGATTGATTCAGGCAGCTTGCTTGACGACAATACGATCTTTGTTTCAACTTCAAATGTCAATATCTCAAGAATCAATGAATCAAATGAAGAAAAAATCAATATCCTGAATTCAGGATAAAGGGACCTTTAAAATGAGATATCACTCACCCTATCTTTCCTATTCAAAATTTAGGGGTTGGTTTCCTAACACTAAGGGTTGAAGGATATAGTTGTGAATTTGACCTTAAAAGTTGTCCCCCTCGAAACAAAAATCGACGTGTCCGAGCATTTTTTCGAAATAAATTTATTCCGCCCGTTATGTCGTCTGTTTCGTTTTAAGAAGCCCACCCTGTACGTTGTACAGGGTGGGGCAGAAGAACCTATCCGATTTCAAATCCCTTTTTCTCAGAAGAGAGAACAGGTAGAGTAGTGGGGTGAAAACCGTTAGAAAGCTGGTTTTATGCCATTTGTCAGTAGTCAACATGCCTTGGTCTGGTGAACATCGTGCTTTTGTTATTGAGCGGTTTATCGAATGCGGCGGTTCGATAATTGCTACACAACGTGCTTTTCGAATTCATTTCGGACTCGGGCGTCATGATCCTGTTCCACATCACGCTACGATTAAAGTGTGGGTGTCAAATTTTAGACAGACGAGTTCAGCATTGAAAAAGAAGTCGCCTGGACGTCCCAGGACAGCAACAGGACCTGAAAACGTGGCCAATGTGAGAGCCGCGATTGAACGTTCCTCGCGTCGTTCGGCGCGAAAACATTCGCTCGCTTTGGGGATTTCCAACCGCAGTATTCGGCGAATTTTGCACCGGGACCTCAAAATGCATCCCTACAAAATGGTTGTTGCACAGAAATTAAGTGAAAGGGATTTTGAAACCCGTACGAACCTGTGTCGCGATCTCCGAGAACTGCCAAACGACGATGTTGTGCTCTTCACGGACGAAGCCCATTTTCACCTTTGTGGCGCCGTAAACAGGCAGAATTTGGGGTTACCTCAAATCGAAGGTTTACCAGCATCGACCAAGGACCCTTCTTGCTTTACGAAGGGAAATTGCTCGGGCAATTGAAGAAATTCCTGTGGAAATGACGGTGAAAGTCATGGAAAGCTACCGCGAGCGCCTAAATAAGTGTATCCGCTCCCAAGGACGACATTTGAGTGATGTGCTTTTCAAAACTTAAATTTAAAAATGGCATAAAATTTGCGATATGTTAATAAAAAAAATTTTTTGACAAGCTGAGTGGTTTTAATTTTATAACGTTTTGAAATCGGATAGGTTTTTCTGCCCCACCCTGTATATGAATCGTGTTTCGCTTTGTCCTGGCAGTAAGAGATAGAGATATTCTGATTTGTGTTTGCAAGTTTTCATAAAAATCAACTCATCTTGAAGAACAAACAACGCAGCCAAAACTGCAGAATAACTAGGTTTCAGGTTTCATGGGCTTGGTTTTAAGTCAAATTCGATTTTGCTTTTATCGAAATATTACATCACCATATCGAATCATTCATTATTCATGTTTCATTTCTATTCTCTTTCAAACCCGACATCAGAATATTGCAGGGCGGAAATATTTGAGTGCAATTTCAATTCACTCATTCCTTAATACACGTGCGTATAAATGAATCATTTATTATCATCCCCCAACTGTCATTTTAATGAATTCATCTCCTCATCCATTCAATCATGCAGCAATCTATAATTTATTATGTATTCATGACGTTACTGGAGTCAGATTTCATAACAAGTGTACATAACGTGATGTCTTTCCGGATTGTTTTCGAAACATTCTTGTTTGTTTGCAACGAAATATGTCAAATACAGGGATCTGGAAAGGTTCTCGGACAAAAAGGTTAGATTCAATAAGGGTGAAATAGATACGAACTAGCGAAACCGATAGAGATGAGGCCTTTGCAGGCGAGGGATGTAGGTCCTTATACATACGAGGACCATGAAATGTTATTAATTTGCAGAAATAAGTACGTTCTTATACACTGCGTAAAAAATTAACGCACATTATGGAAATCTCAAATTCATTCTACAACTGAAGATGTTCTCAATGATAATTATTTTTACCAGAATTATGCATGCATATGTTATCCACTTTCAACGTTTTTCTTCAATACAGATGTTTTCTCCCAGCAGGAATGAAAAAAGATGATATTATCAGATTTTGAATGTATTGGCTCCATTCTAAAATCCGTTGTTCTCGATCAATTCTATAGTGATCAATAGTTTTTCTTTCGTTTGATTTTCTACACTCGATCGCTATGCAACGCGAAACACACAATTTGACCCAAGAGGAATGTGCCCAAGCGGTAGTTTTGCGAGAAGAAGGGTGGACATACACAAGAATTGCAGAAAGGTTTGGAGTTTCCCATACAAGTGTGTCCAGAATGTCCGAAGACCAGGACAGGGTTGACCACGGGTAACAACTGCCATTCAAGAACGTTACTTGAGAGTTTCTTCGTTGAGACAACGGTTTGCAACCGCTCGCCTCCTTCAAAATCAGCTTGAGCAAACTCATGAGGTGCAAATTAGCACTCAGACAATAAGAAATCGCCTCAGAGAATATGATTTAAGGCCTCGTGTCGCGGCAAGAGGCCCAGCTCTTACCCCAGCCCATCGAAGGGCGCGTTTGGATTTTGCGAGAGAGCATATCCATTGGGAAGAGGCCGATTGGGAAAGAGTTCTCTTCACAGATGAGTCTAGATTCTGCCTCTACCATTGTGATCGGCGTTCCCTTGTATACAGACGTCCACATGAAAGATATGCTCAGTGCAATTTCCTGAATACTACTGGTTTCGGGGGAGGATCGATTATGGTATGGGGTGGAATATCTTTGACTGCTCGCACAGACCTAGTGGTCGTTGATAATGGAGCTATGAATGCTGATAAGTATATAAGGAAGAGCATGTAGTGCCATTTGCCCCATACATTGGTGAAAATTTCATTTTTATGGACGATAACCTCATCGTGCGCGCATCGTTCAGGAGTAACTTGAAGAGGTTGAAGTCTCTCGAATGGAATGGCCAGCAAGAAGTCCAGATCTCAATCCGATTGAGCAGGTTTGGGACAACCTCAATAGAAGGCTGAGAAGTTCAGAAAATCATCCAGCTACTCTTAATGACTTCGGAATCCAACTTGGAGAAATCTGGGAAGGATTAGATCAGAACATTTTAAGATCACTCATTTTCAGTATGAACCGTCGTTGCCGAGCTGTAATTAACGCAAGGGGTGGAAATACCAAGTATTAAATCACTTATCAGCATTTCAGTATTTTGAAAATTGTTAATTTCTCTTCTTTCACATAAGATTCGGTGGAATCCTGAATTTTTCTTCCATTTAATGTGTCTTGTTTCGTTCAAAACCTTCCCGAGAGAACATAAAAAATAAGTTATAAAGTCAATGTAGAGTTAATTTTTTTTGCGCAGTGTAGTTGAGAGAAGAAGAAAAATAAAAATTACATCTCTTTCATATTAACAACCTAAACGAGAAAGGCTCGAATGAAAACCCACATAATATGTTTGAAATCCTTTGCTTCTGTAAACCTAGAAATTCTAACGTTTGCAGTAGGACTTTTGATGATGTCTGTAGTTACATACCTGAAATAGAATTGAGTTTATGCATGTCAGCAAAATTGGAAGATTTTTCCTTTCCATTCTTAGATGAGATGAAAATTGGATTCAGCAAAACTGTGCACTGCAGAAAGAAATCTGGTGGTTGAGAATATAGGTATTAGAAAGGGGGAAGATTTCATGTGTGGCCATAGTATAAGTTATTTGTAAGAGCAATAACTCAAAGGATAGGTGCCATTTATGCCAATTTAGATGGTTCCAATTCATTCCTTGGCGTAACGCAGTTGTGTAACAATAGCCACAATAAGGCCTACACCATATAGGCAGTATTAACTTCTAACGGCAAAAACTTTGCATTTGTTGATAGAGGAAAGTCACCGAATATGGAATACCATTTTGTTTTTGGGATATAAAGAAAAAACTTCATACTAATTAAATCAGTTTAATGTTTATACTAATCAGTCATACATTTATATGTAGTAATTAACAGCCTCTAATCAAATATATTAGTTATCTAATTAAAATCTGACACAAAAAACAAAATCACAAATGAGTAATCAAATATGGAATAGGAACCCATATATGGAATATAAGCTTAAATCAACATAACAATAACAAAAATGGACATTAATATCTTTGAGATCAATTGAATGAATATAACATATTGTGATAAATGAAAAGTCACAGATCCAAGTATCAAACTCTGGACCAGCACAATCATAATGTGCCTAGAGCCCACACATCAAGCATATTCCATAATTAGACACCGACGACTGTCCATATTTGGATTTTTATACTAGTTCAAACTCTTCTAAATATTTTTTCAAGTCACAATATTTTAATGACAAAAGATCACAAAATGGTGAAATAAACATAATACCGATATACTAAATAGTATAACACTTATGTATACAAATATAACAGCTGGTAATACTCATTTACTACTTACCTTTTAAAATTCTCTTCACGACAACAAAACATAACACGCCTGCCACACGTTAAGCGTTTGCGCAACTGACTCGATGGTGTGAGTGCGATAGTTAGTAGACCGAATGAAACAGAAGATGGTCGAATGTTCCGTTTATTACTTTAGGCTTGGAGAAATGAAGGTATTCCATATTAGGATACTATTTCATATATTTGGTGACTTTCCTCTAAGTACACACAACCAAACTTATATGGAATCACCCTGTTATTTGGAAAAAACGAATTTTAATTAAAAAAAAGTCTCTGAAAAGTGAAGAGCAGTTTTCCCAAAACAAGTTTATTACAAAAATAATATAAATTATTAAAAGATTATTTTTATAATAGAACAGAAAATTAAAAGTCTAAATTTCTCTAAAAATAATTTTTATGTAACTGAGAATTGAACAACAAATAAAACGATTGTAACAAATCAATAATCAGTATAACCACCCCTGGCATATATACAAGCTTGAATTCGACGAGGCATGCTTTCTATTAAGTTGTTAATTTCTTCTTCTGTAACATTTGCCCATTCCTCTAAAGCCGCTCGTATAAGTTGCTCTGCGTTACCAGGATTATTTTGACGAGCTCTAATTTTTCTTTTGATCCTATCCCACAAGTGCTCGATAGGATTAAGGTCCGGTGAACAATAAGGCCACTATAAAACAGTCACACCTTCTGTTTCGAAAAAAGTTTTTGCAACTCTGCTGCTTTGTGGAGGTGCATTATCCTGCATAAATAGGAAATAATCTCCAAAAGCACCTCGCCAGAGCCTCACTACAGGTTGTAGCACTAGATCAACATACCTAGGCCCTGTCAGAGATTGTCTAATGGGAATTAAAGGAGTTTTCTCACCAAACATAATTCCGCCCCAAAACATTACAGTACCTCCTTTGTATTTAGGGATCGGTCTTGCAGCTTGGAGCCTAGCTTGCCTCCCTCTACCTCTTAAAATGCGAACACGCCGGTCGTCTGATCGTAGGCCAATTCTGGTCTCATCCGAAAATAAGACATTTTTCCAATCTTCAATAGTCCAATTTTCATGCTCTTAACACCAATTAAAACGGTCAACTTCATTTTGCCTTGATAGTTCTGGAACTCTTAACGCTCTTCTCTTGAATAATTCCCGAGCGCAAAGTCTTTTTCTGATAGTTTCGACAGAAACACTAACACCTGTAGCTTGCAAAAATGGCCTTTGAAGCTCTGAATGAGATACTGCGGGATTTTTTCTTGCTGTTTGGGCTAAAAAGCGATCCTGCCTTTCTGTAGTTACTCTTCCACGACTTCTTCTCGGCCTATTCTTCAGGGTTCCTAACTCCAGAAACCTTGCATAGGTTTTCGAAACAACCCCTTGTGTAACCCCCACCGTTCTTGCAATCTGTCTTTGTGACATACCTTGTTCTGCCATAGTAATAATTCTTTCTCTTTGGACTTCCGATAACCCCACATAAGGCATTTTTTTCAAAACTTCGCAAAAAAACAAAATATAAATTCACTGCGACGTTCGAACGAAATGGTAAAATCGACACTGCAAAGCCAAATCTTATCAAGTGCTTATGAACCTAACTGTTTTTGTGAGTAAACACATGCACTTTTCATTTGCTTTTAACGAAAAAGATATCAAAATAATATACTAATAATTAATACTGGGTGATTCCATATAAGTTTGATTGTGTGTATATCAATTGAATGCGATGATCTGATCACGGATCATATCATTATGAGGGAAATTATTTTTCTAAAATCAACTGTTCGAAGTATTTCATTTTCTAATATGTAATATGTACCTATATCAAATGCTCTATCGATATCGACCACTTTCGGTCAGGCAGTGGGACTCTTGGTATGCCTTCTGAAAGGGGCTTCCACTCGTCACGCCGTTAATTATCTAGTCTTAGTGGACAATTTCGAGTTGATCTCCTTGAAATGAAATGTAAATCCTCTTCTTCGAAGGATTCGAAGCTTACGCGGCCTGTCAAGAGTGAAGCGTTCTCCTCGCCCCAACCACATTATTTTTCAGGAAAAAATTTTCAGTTCTTCTTCTTTGATGCGAGTTTCTTATCGATCCTTTTCTCGGCATGGGAAACGTAGATGCAAATCGTGAGCTTCGTTCTGTTTATTGTGGGTTGAATTGAATTGAAAAAAAAATGAGCGAAAAACTGAAATGTTCACTCTCGTATTCTATTCATGGAAAATGAGAAAAAACGGAATTTGTGTACACTCTGCACCTCTTCAGAATTCGTTGTGGATGTGCTTAAATAAATGGAGATGAAGAGGTTGGATTGTATGAAAGAAAGGTTGCAAATATAAGGATCAATTGATCAATTTTTACAATACAATGCTTTTCGTGTCTTCTTTTGATATAAGAATTAATACACTCCTCACAACCTGATTTTTGGAAGAAAACGAACCATTTCCGCATCTTCCTTTGAATTTAAACAATTTTGTATTTTTTGCTCCGAATTCTGCAACATCATTTCATGAAAACAAGACAGAAATAATTCTACTATCTACCCACCTATTTTTCAAGTCCCCTTAGGATTTTTCGATGTTTGGTTTCATATCATTTCAATTTCAAGAAAACCGTTAATTGAAAAACCCAAATCGCTGTTCAAAACATACGAAAACGAAAAGGAGAAGGCAGTTTTGGATGATCATTTGAAATTCACCCTCTATACGAGGTGAGATTGTGTACAGTTCCTCGTGATCTCCCCTGTATAAAAGAAGTTTCGAGAAAAAGGCGAGAAGAATATAATTAAGTAGCCATTTTGTGGTTGAAATATTGATTGAATTTCGAAAAATACGGAATATTCAAAACATTATTTTTGTCTTAAATATAGAGGAAATACGTACAAAACGACATATGTATATGGACAAAAGGACTTAGGCATCATAACTTGAGTTTGGAGGCAGCAAATGCGGAACTGCCTACCACATCACACGACCCGAGTGGCTTCTATTAACCTCTGAAAATTGGCAAGAGCTACTCTGGTGCATTCGGTCGTTATGAGTGATAACAGAAATAAATAGTTCACGAGTTTTTTTTTTCATTGCGCCAAATTTTTAGAAGAAATGGCCAGTTTTCACCATTATTCTCATTTATATCGCATTCATTTCAAACTTTACTTATTTGTCACGAAGCTTGTTTCATGTTGAATATACTTCCTATATTTATTCGATATATTTCAAGTTTCATAAAGCTTATGGACAAAATGACAGTGAACGGACAAAATGACATAGGTATTTCAGCTGAATTAACCGTATCTACCGGACAACACCGATACCAGGCTCCATCAGCAAACAAAGAGCCAGGACTTGTCTTAACATATTCACAACAAAATATTCATCTGCGGCTAATAAAGGCAATGCATCTCAACCTACTCTTGCTGATCCTATGATGAGGTTTCTCCAATCCCATAAAGGACGTTTTATAAATGGACAAGGCAAACGTTAGCCGAAGACTCTATAAACGTACTCAGTTTCAACTTCTACACCTAATATGATTGCAATCAACTCAAAAAATGAGCCCTTACCTCGTCCAAAGAAAAAAAGACAAGTTCCTAAAGCATTATTCAAAGAAGACAATGGAGAAGAAAATGTTCCTAGCAACTTTTGAGATGATGAAGACGAATGTCCATCTGTCTTTTGTTACGACATTTTTTCCCGATTCAGATCGGGAAAAAAACCAGTCTCCTACAGGAAAAGCCCTGGAAAAGACTGGTTACGATGCATGCATTGGTTGCATTGGGCTCACGCATCTTGTGCTGCTGTTCCTAGAAGAACCAAGCGTTTCATTGGTGAACTTTGTCAGTAGTTTTGTAACTATAAGTAGAAAATTACAATTGCCTGTTGCCGTTATGCCATTTTGTCCATAGAATGCGGAATAAATGAATTTCGTTTACTCCAATTTATCTGAGAATATTTCATTTCTTTGGTACTTTTATTTTATAAAGGTTGATTAGATTTTATGAAGAAAGGACCAAAGATCATAGGTGTAGAATATGATATTACAGTTATGCCTTTGAAATGAAACCCTATGTCATTTTGTACGTACTTTTCCTACCTATACGAGTATAGGTACAGTATAGGTCAAGGGCGTAGCCAGGAATTAATTTCGGAGGGGGTTTTGAAATTTTGGTCTGTCGTTTCCATCTAGTTTCATATCGTTGAATGCATTGAGTTCCACTTCTTTTCTTGATACAAACAAACCATCTTCAACCTACAATAGCTCAGATCCCTGCAAATTTCCGCTCCGGAACGAAACCTGAATACATAAGAACACGCAACGTTGCTGCTCGCTTCAATCCTCAGCTTCTGAGGTAGGAAAATCTGGAGCGCAGCTCATGGAGCACCTGAGCACATAGCTGATATAATTAGGGAAGCTACTAACTATTCGCCAGAATAATAATTGGCGGTTCATTTCAGCTTTAATGAGACAAAACCGCTGAGATAGGATGCTTTTCCGAGTCTATACGAGTTGAACTACGAAAGATATTACACGAAGAGGTTCAGGTGATTATGACACACTGTGATATATTGCGTGTGGTTTCTAGTAATTGGGATCAAGTTCACTTCCCTCAATTCCCGGGTTTGTCGCCAATTCCCAAGGAAGTGCTGAATTGGAAAAACATTCGATATGAGTCCTAGAACCAATAACGACGTCATCTTTCCGATAAGAACAATGTTTGACTATCTTCCATATGAAGGAAATGTTTAGTTGGTACTCTTCAAGACGTAAAAAGAAGGAAATCATGTTTGGTTTTCGTTTCGTCCCAGTACCGCTTATAGTACTCATCAGATTGGCCTTTATGGCTAGCGCCCTCTGTGAGCTGAACAGTGAATCGTGAATCGCCACAGTATCAATTTCTCAGGAGACAAATAAATCATTCCACACAAAAATCGAAACATTTGATGAATATTACGAACTATGTACACTTGGAGAGGAATCCAATTCCCAAGGAAGTGCTGAATTGGAAAAACATTCGATATGAGTCCTAGAACCAATAACGACGTCATCTTTCCGATAAGAACAATGTTTGACTATCTTCCATATGAAGGAAATGTTTAGTTGGTACTCTTCAAGACGTAAAAAGAAGGAAATCATGTTTGGTTTTCGTTTCGTCCCAGTACCGCTTATAGTACTCATCAGATTGGCCTTTATGGCTAGCGCCCTCTGTGAGCTGAACAGTGAATCGTGAATCGCCACAGTATCAATTTCTCAGGAGACAAATAAATCATTCCACACAAAAATCGAAACATTTGATGAATATTACGAACTATGTACACTTGGAGAGGAATGAAGTCTTTCATATACTCCATTTACTTTTATAAAGTATCCCGGTTGGCCAGGATTAAGTTTTATCAAGTTCTTTTACTTTAAACTGACGCAGGTTGCCACTCGTGAAAGTGAAAAAATTCTGAGAGGCGTTGCCGAAGCTAATATCTATTAACTCTTTTCAACTTTGTAAATGGAGTTAGTTCTTTTAAGGTTTAACTGTGACACAGGTTTCATAGTTCTTCTTCATTCTCATACTGGAGTATTTCAAGTTATGCAAAAAGTTATTTAAATGTCTTCTGTAGGCTTATTTCTTGAGAATTTTGAAAAGTGGGGAATTCCCTAAGTCCGCCTGTTCTGTCCGTTCAGAAGTTTTTCTGTCGAGCTATTCCAATTTCAGTACCTTTATTCTTGTTTTGAATGAACTATCACAAAAGTAACGGACTATTCTGTACATTATTTTTCAGTAAAATTTCAACACTCGATTCTTGATTTCCGTACAAGAATATAGCATAACTGAATCTTCCAACCATGTTCATAAACGAGAAATATTTCCAGTAGGTATTAACAGAGAGAAAAGTTTCTTCAACATTCGCCAGGTCTTTGGAATCACTGAATTCGCATAATATTTTCCGAAATCCATTATTTTTCTAAAGTAAAAAAACATTTTGATAAATAGGTAATTACCACGACTTCTATGCAGAAAGGGCAACGTTGCGTATGTATCTGACAGAAACATGACTATAACTTAACATTTTCAGAATATACACGATGAAATGTGTCAGAATTCCATGGCCAACCGGGATACTTTATAAAACTGAATGAAGTATACTTGATAATTTTTTATAATGATCCAAATTAACCATTTATTATTTTTTTCAGTGATTGGATGATTGCGATAGGACATACGGTAAGTTGAACAAATACCTGAGTTTAAATTCATATAACCATAGGTAAACTTTGAAAATCTTGCTGAATATTGCATGGGTATTCTGAATGTTCATTAATATTTACAACTGCATTCAATGACAGAGAGAGCTATGCCTTTTCCTAAACAAGTTTCAGTTACTGTAATGAGCAGGATCAAGTTTTTTTAAATCTTCTCATGGGTCTGATGGAAAGATTGAAGAAAATGCTCTCTAGTCATGGTCCAATAGAAATTTCACCTAACGTTTTGCCTAAATCTTCGCTAAGCATCTCGGTTGGAGGTTGTAACCCGACGATTGACTGCTCCGAATTGGTGATACTACTGGTTCTATTGCTGTATTTATAGCCACAGTTCCACAGTCCGCGTGGCCGATCGGTCCATCCTCTGAGCCCCTCGAGCGAGTTTAGTTTTAGAATTGTACATCGCTGGCAACCAAGCACTATAAACAATGGGATTGCCTTTTTTCCAGTTTATGATACTGATACATCCAGGAAAGGTAGTGCACCAACTTTCCATTTCCATAGTAAACTCAATGTTTGCTTGCCTGTTATAGAGGTAGACATCCAGTTGTTCTTCACCGTGACTCCAACTCATGGTTTCTTTGGTGCTGTTTTAATGACGTCGTTCTCGAATTTTCCATAAACAAATTGGCAGAATCTCGCAAATCAAATTGCTGACTTGTGAATGAATTTTGGCTTGGAAAATTCAACCTCCTTAACCTGGGGTTTTACAGAATCTTTTACTCTTAAGGAGCTTCGATACAGAATACCTTCATTACAGTTCAAATACCCTTCAAACTAAAGGACCCCACACTTTTCTTATGGCAAATGGAGTTCCGTCAAATTTTCCAGTTTTTTGGTATAATGTAGTACTAGTACTCGACCTACTGATCAAAAGTGTCCATGGCACCAACTCAATCCTATGACTAGTTTTCGAGATACAGGGCGTTGAAGTTGAGAATTACCCACTTTTACTACGCGAGTATCTCGAAACAGCATCGAATGAACTTATTTCTCTCAAGAAACATTTCATTCCATCCCCAGGGAGCAACCATATGGAGGATTATGACCGAAAGTCGTAACGAATACAGGGTTATCCATAATTGAATGCATGCCCGATTTTGAAAGAAGAAAATATGTCAGTCTCAGAGCGAAAACGTCCGCAAAACGAACTATCACACTATATATGTTGTTGTTACATCGAAAAAACCTGAAATACCCAGAATTCATACTGGGTGATCCATTATTATAGAAACTATTCACAATGAAGGTTGAGAGGACACCCTGTATTTTTGGGTTGATTTGAGGTGTTTGTTTGATTTTTTCAGAACATACTGTCATGGACTTCGAAGAATACAGGGTGATTCAGTCTTGAAATAAACTGTGAACCTCACGAAAATACCCAAAAACCACCTTTTTTATCACCCTCTATTTCAAGATTAACTCCGTTAAGGTGGGAGTTTCCTTCACCACTTTACTTGATATAAAAACATCAATACGACTGAGTGTTTTTATCCACTTCCTATGACCAGATTTTTTTTATGTACCTACCTAATATGAAAATTATTTATTTATGTTATTCTATTCGAATTCTAGCAAAAAAATCTGGTCATAGGAAGAGGATAAAAACTCCCAGCCTCATTGATGTTTTCATATAAAGTACAGTGGTGAAAGAAAACTCCCACCTCAACGGAGTTAATCTTGAAATAGAGGGTGATGAAAAAAGGGGGTTTTTGGGTATTTTCGTGAGGTTCACAGTTCATTTCATGACTGAATCACCCTGTATTCTTTGAAGCCCATGATGATATGTTCTGAAAAAATCAAACAAACACCTCAAATCAACCCAAAAATACAGGGTGTCCACTTAACCTTTATTGTGAATAGTTTCTATAATAATGGATCACCCAGTATGAATTCTGGGTATTACAGGTTTTTTAGATGTAACAACAACATATCTGGTGAAATAGTTCATTTTGCGAACGTTCTCGCTCTGGAACTGACATATTATTTCATACTTTCAAAATCGGGCAAGCATTCAATTATGGGTAACCCTGCATTCGTAACGATTTTCGGTCATGTTTCTCTATAAAGTGGTTCCATGGAAATGGAATGAAATGTTTTTTGAGAAAAATTGAACTTCTTTCCATTCTGTTTCGAGATACGCGCGTATTGAAGGTGGGTAATTCTCAACTACTAGTCTTAGGATTGAGTTGGGGCCATTGACACTTTTGATCAGTAGGTCGAGTACTACATTATACCAAAAAATTAGAGCATTTGACGGAACGCCATTTGCCATAAGAAAAGTGCGGGGTCCTTTGAGAAACATTAGAGAGAACACAATTCAAATAATATTCTCAGCCACATGAAAAGATAAAATATTCTGGAAGTCTGGGTCCGGTAAAACTGAAGAACAGTGTTACTTGTCGTCCATAAAGGTTGTTTGGACAGAGGACTCGAGAATGAAAATCAAATTATCCAATTTTATTCAACCTCCAAATGTTTTCGATGATAACAACCTACCTCCATAAAAATATTTTAGGGTCCCTCCTTCGTATCCTCAAGTGTATAAAACAGGACTCCGATCTGAAAGCTCAACAAGCCGTCTGCTCCAGCCTTAAAATGACTTCCACCCCGAACGACTTTATTGCATTCTCCGAAGCCCTCTAAACTTCGAGTTTGTCCACCTCCAACGAACTACACCTTTGAAATTGAATTTTCAGAACTCCTTCTTCCTGAAGGTTCTATTACACGATTTCTCGAGGGAATTCTCCCGTTTGGTTGGTTTTCGGTCAAATTCGTCATGAGCCATTCAGTCTAACCGATCTGGATGTCATTTAATTCCCTTCTTCGAACTTACATGTTCTGTGTAGGAAACCCGAACTGTTATACGATCATCTGGAGGAGACGAAAGCTCCTCTCGATATAAAGGCCCATTTCATATTGATTGGACTGGAGTCTTCGTCTCCTCAGGGAGAACTGTCGATAAAATATGCCAAATTGAACGTAATGTGATTTGATTCAGAGAACAGAAAACGTTCTCGAAGCACAATAGAGACTTCCGTGCTGAATACCGTTTACCGATCAAATATTCAACGACGGCAGCATCTGTGAACAAGGGAATTTGTGAATTTAATATTTATTGGTGATATTTCTGGCGGAAAGTGACTGTTAATATTTAAAAAGATATACTGAGTAGGCTGATGGTTATCCAATCTTGTTGATGTTTCTTCAGCATTGTGACGTCTGAACAACTAGCTATTGTCGTTATAGAGACATGTCATCATCAAGGGTTTGATTTAGATTAGATAAGAGGAGTGACGGGTGATCATCTGGTCTCCCATGCACCTTAATTAACCGAAAGATCTAATATGCATCCTCGCGCTTATTATAAGTCAGGCAATAGTGCCTCAATGAACTTTATCATCACCTTTCTAGGGGCAACATCCATCACTGGTTGGGGCTTTAAAAACCAAGAGCCAAAGTGTTGTAGCCTTTTCCGATGAACAGCTTCACAACCGCATTGCAAGTGCTTGGCTGACTCAGAAGGGGAAAGTGGCTTTCGGCTCCTTCCCAAAGTTTATCAGATGATACCTCATTGGACAATGTCCCGTGAGTGCGCCTGTCAGTTTCCTCAGTTCCAGTTTACTGACTGAGAGAACCTCAGGCCATGGGGGCCAGTTTTTTTAATCTTCTCATGGGTCTGATGGAAATATTGAAGAAAATGCTTTCTAGCCATGGTCCAATAGAAACTTAACCTCACTTCGGATACAGGGGGGGCATCTGGCCATGGCCCCCCTTTGGACATCGAAATTGACAAAAATCCTGATTTGTTTCCAACATTTTGTTTTTTTATTAATCCCGATATCTCGATTTGTTTGTGAAATGTGACGGTTTAAAGAAAATGCAACATTCTTAATTATTTTATTCAGTTTTAGCAGAGTACCTAATACGTAATTTTATGAACAAGTCAAACAACAAATAAACTAATAATTATTACGAATTAATAACGGGTATTTCCCCCACGAGCGCGAATAACTGCCGCAGTGCGTCGTGGCATACCCTCTATTAGATGTCGAATCTCCATCTGGTCAATCTGATCCCATTCTTGGACCAAAGCATCTCTCAAAAAATCTAAATTACTTGGAGAAGGAACTCGGTTACGAACTCGTCTATACTCATCATGTCCCAGACATGCTCAATTGGATTGAGGACTGGGCTAGGTGATGGTCAGTTCATCCTTTGAATTTCTGTTTCGTACAAATATTGAGATACAATCCTCACAATATGTGGTCGAGCGTTGTCGTGCATAAACATGAACTCGTTTCCTATAAACGGTGCAAATGGAATTACATGTGGATCTACTTAGCACATCAAGAATATATCGGTTAGCTGTCATTGCTCCGTCGCCAACAATGACCAAATCAGTTCGAGCTTCTATGCTTATGCCGCCCCAAACCAGTGGCGCACCGAGGGGGGGGGGGGGGGGGGGGGGCTGTCGGGCTGCAGCCCCTCCCGAGCTCAAAAATAAAGGATTGTTTTCGTCGTTTTCGAGTTTTTTTTGTATGTAAAACCCTGATTACTCTCGAGCAGCCCCCCCCCGAATGAAATTTCTGGGTGCGCCACTGCCCCAAACCATTACCGAACCTCCTCCATAAATGAGTCTTGTGGAAAAATTTGCTTGTTCAAACCTTTCGCCTCTTCTTCGGTATATTCTTTCATTTCTTTCACTGGCCATCTACCGTCATTTAAATTATGACCTTTTCTAAAATGTTGCCTTTTCTTTAAACCGTCACATTTCACAAACAAATCAAGATATCGGGATAAATAAACAAACAAAATGTTGGAAACAAATCAGTCTTCTTGATAAAGTTAATTGTGTGCATATCCACTAGCAGAATTAACCTACAGAGTGTGTCAAAAGTAGAGGAAAAAATTGTTTTCTCTTCTCCCCTGTATATCCAGCGAATACTGAATTACTTTTTTCTACAAACGTCAAAAAATGACAAGGTTCGCGCATTGACAACAATATGCGAAGTGACCCTTTTTTACAAGCTTTTATTTAGTTTCACCTGTCCCGGTGTCTGTCTGTAATCAAATCTTGCAAGTTGAATATGACACACTTCTAATCGTCCGATTGATTTGAAATTTGGCAGGTGTACATAGTTCTGGTGACAATGCATCATGAAATATTTTTTATAGAAAAAAACAAAATGGCGGCTTCAAAATGGCGGATGAGTTTTGTAATTATCATCCGATTCCATTCAAAATTAGTATCTGGGGGTTTTTGGGTTCGACAATGATGATTCTTCCGTCAAAATTGAAAAATTCAAGATGGCGGCTACAATATGGCGGACGAGTTTTGTAATTATGATCAGATTCTGTTCAAAATTGGTATCTGGGGGTTTTCTGGGTAGGAAATTACGATTTTTCAAAATTGAGGAATTCAAGATGGCGGCTTCAAAATGGCGAATGAGTGTTGTTATTATAAAAGCTTGTTTAAAAAAATGATTTTTTTATTATAGCTTGTTTCATTTTCCTTCGTTACCATGACACCGTGCGCGAAGTAGTGTGCGAAATACTTACTTCGCACACTGCATGTAAACTATATGGGATTTTTATATTTTAACCTTTATGTTCCTCAATCAAGCAAAAATCCAAGAAATCATTTACTTATTGATGTATAACAATTACTTGATTTGGAAAAACAGATTAAGCCAGTTCAATACTATTTTTCATATTAAGCTAAGCATGTTACTCATTTTAGAACAATATTTTTGGCGTTTGTAGAAAAAATTCTGTTTGCATCTCAGGCGCGAAATACTTTGGTGATCTCGACTTTTTTTTTCAACTCGGCTGCGCCTCGTTAAAAAAAATCAGTTCTCGATCACCAAAGTAGCATTTCGCGCACTAGATACAAAAATAACTATAAGATGTCCGAATAATAATCATAAAACTACAGTATTTTATCCAAAAGTTGCTGAAAAATCCAAATGAATCAGCCCCCCCATTCGAAAATTATAGAATTTTCAAATAAATCATTGTTTTGAATGGATCGAATTTTAAGTCGGAGTGTGGCCCCCCCTGAAAAAATTCATGCCCCCCCCCCCTGAAAAACTGTCTGGAATCGGCAGTGCTTCCCCTCAGTATTTCTGAATCTGTTTTGATAAGAAAAAAATGTTTTATATGAAAGCATGAAGGTTCCTGTAGCTATATGTGTCTCGAAGAAATCTTCATGTAAGGGTGTACCAGGAAGTGCATACGAGAACAAGATCCAAATTTTTGATTAGTAGGTATTTTTTATTATGCTCTCGAATTCGGCGAGAAAAATACTTCCTCCTGGTGAATGACACCAGTATTGTCTTTTTGGAATTTATATTGAGACCTTCTCGGTTTAACAGTTCTGTAGCTGGTTTACTGCAGGTCTCCATCCTTCACGAATTTCCAGATAACTTTTTAGTGTTCATATTTGATGATGAATGCAAGTGGAGGTCTTACTCAAGTAACAATTTCCAGTATCAAGAAAATGTCCCCACCAATATTGAATTTATGCAACCAAAACATCAGAGGGTGATAGCTACTCAACATATTTATTTCGATTCATCCAATTTTTATCGATTCCACTTCGTTCTCATCTAGTGAATGTTTCTCGAATGAAAACGTGAGGAGTTTTATGGAGAGATTTGGGTTTAAATCTTTACAACAATCAACGGTTCAAGAACTGAGGCCATTAGACCAAAAACGTCGTTCATTTTCTGATTTTGCTGGACAATGATGAGCAATTTTATCGAAAAATTTCATTCAGTGATGAAAATCATTCTGGTTGAATGGTTATGTAGCATTCCGAAATTTTTCTCTCGGCATAAATGGGGATAATTAGATAGCCTTGGGAAGTTAAGCATAGATGTAATCGAAAACTTCCCTTACGTGTATAGGTGACATCAGCAAGCTGCTCAACTTCTTCCACCTTAGTCGATCTAATCGAATTCAGAATAATTACCTCGAACAACTTCGGCGAAAAAATTTTGAACACTTTCAACTTCTCCAAAGTTTCCAATACCGAATCAACCGCTTGATTGCTTCTAACGCTGTATCGAACAAACTTTCTGTCGATTAATCAGGCAATATGGAGGGGTGTGAGGCGGTGCACTTCCGAAGATAGGGTGGAAATTGCATGAATTTTTCTTTTCCGTTTTCTTTCTCGTCTGGAGCTAGTCAACTATGTTAATTCATCGAACAATGAGACAGCTTTAGCTTTCGAGATAAAAAGAAAACTCAATAGTGGGGATATTTCTGATACTGATCCTAATCAGTGATGTACGAAGGTTTCGTACATACCGTAGAAAGGATAATTTGAAGCTGCTCCCAAATAATTCGTTCATGATCCCGGATATACCATTTGGAATGTTTTTCGATAATTCCCTAGAATTTCATATGGAATTTCCTTTAGATTTGAGAAGCCATCCACAGAGGATATAGCCAAGAGAATATACTCACAGCAGAATCTTGAGATCTTAAACAAAATTTGAGATATCAAGATTGGTTTGCAGTTTATCAAACAGAAGAAAGTCACAACAACAAACAAGAAGAAATATTCTATCAAATTCACTTACTTCACTTGAACATAACTTGTCCCATTAAAACTATACAGGGTGACAATTTAAAAACTTGCCAGGCCAATATGTCGCGACAAGGATGTTTTCAGAGGCATAATTGGCCTTGTAAGTTTTCAAATTGCCACCCCCTGTAACTATTTCAAGGATTCAATAAAAATTTGCAAACCATCGTATTTATGTAAAGGGACAAGTGATCTTTCAATTGAGGTGAATCTCACCCCCTATTCCGTATCAAGAATTTAGGGGTGATAGCCCTCACACCGAGGGTTGAGGAGATTTCGGCTTACAATTATGCTCAAAATATGTCACCTCCGAATAGAAAATTATCCTTGTCGTGAAATAATTGGACTGGCAAGTTTTCAAATTGTCAACCTGTATGATTTCTCCACAATGTCGGTATTTCTGTATACTCCATTCACAATTATAAAATCACAACTCTGGCCTTGGAAATTTGACACATTCCACTCTGTATCGAAGTTATGACGTTTTTCAAAATATTTTTATGTTCCAAGTTAACACTATGTTGCCCTTTCTACATTCTTAGCGTTTTTTTCAGAATGTATATTTCATTTTGGAGAACACAACAGAAAATTGCGAACAATATTCTACATATAAAGGAGTTTTTGGATTTATGATTGTAAAGATTCATCGATGTGCTTTGTTTTCATCATGATATTGTATGTGATATAATTGTGAGGGTGCATAACATTTCTATTTATAATATTTCTCTATTTCAAATGAACAATAGTTTTATTCATTCATCACAAAGAAAATAGACATAATAACTAAATTAACGAATTTGTTTACAGAGAAACTAATAATATCAATGCAATAGAACTGAGTTTTGGTAATAAATTAATAAGCAAGAATGTCCATTCCTGAAAGCTTTATAGACATACATTTCATTTATTTGATCTCATGAACAAGGAGTAAAATATTCTGACTGTATAGTAATTTATCACTATACTATACTATTTTTATTTTTACTATTATTCATACATTAACATTACTACCACAGTAGGTTTGTACAAATAAAATGGAATAGGTCAAACATAGGTATGCTTCACATTTATCATTCACCTGTTCTAAAATAAGACACAAACTCCTGGAATATGGAAAAAACCGAAGTATTCTGGTTCAATATAGCCTATTTCTACTTTCGGCAAAGAATTGATAGGAATGAAAGCTCCAGTGACACATTTCAATTCATCGGAATCTGAATTCAAATAGTTGAATGCAATATAGTCATTTTTCTTCTTTTTTTTTAGCTTTTTGTCGTGTTTTTTTTTCTGAAACGTGAAAACGATCAACAATAATCATTTAGAGACCGATGATGGCCATCCGGAACCCGTTTACTTACAAAAATCGTGCAATTTCATTCTGCAAGTTCTTTCTGCGAAAATCCTACCTGAACCATAATATTTTCCGGTCGCTTTCGTTAGAAGATCGTATGAGGAAGCCTTTTTTGTCCATTTACACATTCCAAATGAATTTTGAGCACTAAAAACGATACCGAAACTATCCAAACTTCTGGGGGACCGGAATTTCGTTTGAAATCTTTCTAAACGGCCAGATACCTGAAAAAAACTTCGTTATCAAGTGTAAAAGGTCGATTAGTACTTACTTTCGCTTTATTTATGCTTATAAATCGATTTTTGGTCCAATTCAAATTTGCCGTTCGTGCTCACGCCAAAAGCCGTGAAAGGAAAAAATGACACTTGCACGAAATTTCTCATATCGACAGGAAACTTCTTCTGGACGACGAAGAACGGAAAAATAGGCGATTTCCTATCGATATTTCGCCCCAAAATCGCCGATCGATTCGAACTAACAAAATGCGGAATATCTTTGATACTTTCGCTTTGATGAATACAAAGAAACTGGCAACGTCGTTTTGTCATTAACGATCTTTTCTGTACGCCCACAGACTTCTCATCAGGTGCACCAACTCCTGAAAACAAACCATGACCTCATATGTGATTAAATAAAAGTGAATGGAGTACAATCTCAATGATCAAGAAATCAAATTAAATTCTGTCCAATGGCAGAAGTTCTACAAAATGAGCTTCAGGAATTACCCATCAGCAACGCCGCCATCTTAATTTGAATTCCAAATTGTAACTTATACGGAATTCAAATTTATTGATAATTAATGGATAAGTAGATAATAGTGGTGAGCTTTATAACCGGATCGGTATTGTAGTTCCTGAAGCTTACGACACCTCTTCAACACCCCTTCTCCCATCTCCTCCCTCAGACGATATCAATTCAAAGTTCTCCACTTACGGTATTCTGATATTGATTTCAATTGTTCCAGCTACCGCCACCGCCACATTTTGAGGATAAAGTACAACCTCACAAACAACTTCCTCAGTCCCAACATCACAGGGAAAACATCGTCCATTTACAGGTTTCCAGATGTAAGTAGATAAAAATGCGAAATCTCTAGGGGAAAAGGAAGCGAGTACCTACTCGTATTATTGGGATAGATGGAAGGGGATGGGGTGATATATGAATACGACGTTTGGGGGCTCTCGCAAATCGCATTCAGAATATTCGAAGTTGTTGTGGAATTCACACTAAATCTGAATTTCGATTTCTGTTTGTTTCGGACATGACCCATATCAAATGCTGACTTTGAATTTGGTGGTAGGGAATGCTTCTGAGAGCTACAACCTCACGAGTTTGAACTCTCAGAAGGAATTGTTCATTCATGTAGGATTTCATTTCGATTAAGGGTCTACATCCCTGAAAAAAAAGGAGTCAGAAACGATTTATTTTTTCTGATTGATGAAGGGTTGTATAAGTGTATAAAGATGAAAATAATTAAAAAAAATATTTTATAAGTTTTAACTGAATAAAAAGGATATTCCCCATCATTTTTGGTTATTTTTCAACATTTCCACCATCAAAGCTAACAGAAATTTTTGTGTTTTTTCATTTCAGTATTGAAGTCTATCATTTAGTTAATCAAATGTCCATCTCATTTTTCTTTTATAATTCACTGTTTCTTTGTAAATAATATCACAACAATGTGTTGTTTTCGCGAAATTTATTTCCTTCAATTTTTCTATTCGAAATGATAAATATTCATTTTCATCAAAGACAATTTATTAAGGTTTGTTTTAGCCGTTGATTAGTGAAAATTATTTGTTTCTCACAATTGTGGATTCCAACCTGGAATTGAATTTCTTTTAATGCACTGCACTGCCATCTGGTGGTGAACGTTTCTTATTCTGAAGGCTGAAGACTCTTAAATTTACCTACATAGTGGCTAAATTTCTCAGTTTTTTCTTAATTTCGTGTGTGGGACGCTTTATATTGTGCCCATGATCAGCGTGACATTGTTGCTTTGCATTTGATGACTTCCATTTCCATGTGTAAGCTTTCGAGTCCTGAATGTGAAACCTTTATCTAATAGTTGAAAAGGAGTGTAATATGAGATAAAACAGTTCACCATTTCTTGAAATAAGATAAATGGGCCAATTTAGACGCAAGTGTTTTCTTTGTAGCTTATCAGGATAGGATAGGATAATTTATAATGCTTAAATATGCACTTGGCACTTGCTCATTCCATTGGCTTAAGTCGAACAAGAAGTAACACCACTTTTCTCAAATTCAAATTGGGGGCAAAACCGAGAATAAACATCAAGGGCATAATTGGGGTAGTCAAGTCAGTTGTCCGTTGGGTACAGAGTTAATTGTTGGTCGGGGAGTCAGTACAGAGTTCCTACGGTAGTCGGTAGAGAGTAGAGCCGGAGGTAGTTATTGCCATTAGAGACGGAATTAGATCTTCAAGGCGGTACCATATCGGCGGTACAGGATCAATTGGTGTACAAGATCAATCGGTGTAAAGATGTTTTCTATCTCAATGAAGATCAGCTGGAGAATTTCGGTCAATTACCCATTTCTGACTAAATGAAAATAAACAAAATCGCCAGCTTCTATGGAGGCATAGAAGGCGAACATTGCTCTTGTAACTGGCTTGATTTCCGTCCTGATCTCGTATGAGTGCAAATGGAGAATTGAAGGTTATGAAAAGAACTCGGCAGAGGCCGAAATATTCTTCAAAAATGGTAACCAATCTCCTGGAGAAAAACAAGCGATAAGATTTGTAAAGTTTTCGTCGTCTTACACTAGGAAGCCTGTCCAGCTAACAAGTATAGAGCTCGGGTGTATTGTGGGACTGCTGATAGGGCACTATCTGTATAAATATCTCTCGTATCAAGACAGCAGACGAAATTTGCAAGCTATGTGAATCGAAGTAAGAAACCAAACACATGGTGTGCAAGTGCCCAGATCTTCCTGCCTCGGAAACTTTTTTCTACAGCCAATCGACTTCAACATACAATAATAATAAACCCCTTTACAGCTAAGATGTACAGTGGTTGACACCCTCATATTGAGTTTTCTGTCAATTGGACCAACCCAAACAATTTCGTACTGGCGTATCTCCCCAACGAGAAACGTTTGTATTTTAGAAATGCACAAGCTAGAAGGGCCGCTCATCCTAATAATCCTCTCCAGCTCTACGGAGCAAACATCCCCAAATTTGTTTTCGAGCCAAATCCGGATGATAATCGAAAATTCTCCTGCCGCCTGGATAACCAAATACGGATTAGAAGAGACTAGAAATGATCGAATGATGAATGAGTCCCTACTGTGGATGAAAAGGCTCCCTGAATGATGAATATTCAATAAAATATCTAGACTGTATTTTGCCAGGCTTCTCATCTGGAGCGCTTCCGATAGGAAGCAGGCGCCAGGTGGAAGAGGAAGTTCATCAATAGGTATCGAATATTGAAAGAGGAAGAGGGCTTCTTCATTTTTTTGAGTATACATATCTATTGATGTGATAAATCACGTAAAAAAGTAAATCTTAATCGTTTTTTTTATCATAGTGTACAGAAGATCTAAGTCTGTCACTTGGAGAAAACTGCAGGTGAAATACGTTAAAAAGACATATATGTACAAAATGACATCATAACTTCAGTTTGGAGGTATCAAATGCGGAACTGCCTATACCATATCACACGACCCGAGTGGGTTCTATTAACCTCTGAATACTCGCAACCACTACTCTAGTTCATTCTGTCGTTATGAGTAATAACAGAAATCAATAGGTCACGAGTTTTTTCATTGCGCCAAATTCCTAGAAGAAATGGCCAGATTTCACCATTTTCCTCTTTTACATTGCATTCATTTCAAACTTTACTTATTTGTCATTGGATTCACGAAGCTTCTTTTATGTTGATTATACTTTTTGTATTTATTCGATATATTCCTAGTTTTATAACGCTTTGTGGACAAAATTACATATACCTACACTAAACAGACAAAAAGACATAGGTGAATTAACCGTATCTACTGGATAACATCGAGACCATTCATCCCAGGCTCCATCAGAAAACAAAGAGCCAGGACTTGTCTTGATTTATTCATAACCAAATATTCATCTGCGGCTAATGAAGGCAATGCATCTTATCCTACTCTTGCTGATACTATGAGGAGGTTCCTCCAATCCCTAAATGACGATTTATAAGAGGACAAGGCAAACGTGAGCCGAAGACTCGATGAACGAACTTAGTTTCATCTTCTACACCTAATATAATTGCAATCAAATCAAAAAATTAGCCCATACCTGCTCCCCAAAGAGACAAGTCCCTGGGGCATTATTTGAAGAAGACAATGAAGAAGAAAATGTTCCTAGCAACTTTCGAGATGATGAAGACGACCTTTTTCCGATTTAGATCGGGAAAAACCAGTCTTCTCCAGGATTAGCCCTGAAAAAGACTGGTTACGATGCATGCATTGGTTGCATTGGGCTCACGCATCTTATGCTGATGTTCCTAGAAGAACCAAGCGTTTCATTGGTGAACTTTGTCAGTGGTTTTGTAACTATAAGTAGAAAACTACAGTTGCCTGTTGGCGGTATGTCATTTTGTCCAAAGCATGCGGACAAAATAAAATTCGTTTACCCCAATTTATCTAAGAATATTTTATGTTTTGGTACTTTTATTTTATGAGGGTTGATTAGATTTTATAAAGAAAAGACCGAAGATCATAGGTAAAGAATATGACATTACTGTAATTCACTACTAACAAGTTATGCCTCTGAAATAAAATCCTATGTCATTTTGTACTTACTTCCCCTATACAGGGTCTTTCACGAGGAACCTCACCCATATTTATACGGGAAACTACTGAACGTATTTTCATGAAATTCAGCACTTATAAGTATTTCACGATGCTGATGAAATCTAAAATATTTTCAAGGCATGAGCACCTCCAGTTTTTCCGGAAATGACGTCAACTTCCGTTTTTCAAATTAGAACACCATTTTTTTATTGCAGAAATAGATTCCTTAGAAAATTTCAAGTTATTTTGATGTAACATTTTTCAGTTTTGGTTGGAAAATTCCCTCTGAGCGGGAAAATTCGAAAAAAAAAATCGAAAATAGAGCTCCGCTGAAACGAGAATAACTTCGAGGTTTTTGGATGGAAAATTTTCATTTTTGGGATTTTTCAAGATGTAAGATTGATGTATCCACTTTGAAAATCGAAATCGCGATTCATGATACAGGGGGTGAACAAATCGCTTTCAAAGTTAGGGATGACAAAATCGTGAAAAATCAATTTTTTCAAATTAGAACCCAATTTTTTTATGGCAGATATTGAATCTACTTTAAAAAATAATGTGAGTGTATGCATCACACCCTTGCCCTAAAGTGGATATTAACTCAGAAAATATCCATTTTAGGGCAAGGGTGTGATGCATACACTCACATTATTTTTCAACGTTCATTCAATATCTGCCATAAAAAAAATTGGTTCTAATTTGAAAAAATTGATTTTTCACGATTTTGTCATCCCTAACTTTGAAAGCGATTTTTTCACCCCCTGTATCATGAATCGCGATTTCGATTTTTAAAGTGGATACATCAATCTTACCTACATCTTGAAAAATCCCAAAAATGAAAATTTTCCATCCAAAAACCTCGAAGTTATTCTTGTTTCAGCGGAGCTCTATTTTCGATTTTTTTTTCGAATTTTCCCGCTCAGAGAGAATTTTCCAACCAAAACTGAAAAATGTTACATCAAAATAACTTGAAATTTTCTAAGGAATCTATTTCTGCAATAAAAAAATGGTGTTCTAATTTGAAAAACGTTGACGTCATTTCCGGAAAAACCGGAGGTGCTCATGCCTTGAAAATATTTTAGATTTCATCAGCATCGTGAAATACTTATAAGTGCTGAATTTCATGAAAATACGTTCAGTAGTTTCCCGTATAAATATGGGTGAGGTTCCTCGTGAAAGACCCTGTATAGGTTGCACTTTTTCAAAAATAACGGATTGTTACAAGAAAATTCACTATCGTACTTTTTGCTTCGAAAAGAGTGAAATCCAATTCAATTGACCTTATGACATGGCAAATTTGAAAAAATTAATTATACGATTAATTCAGTATCTAAAAAAAAGTTATACTTGTTTGACTAACTAGATGTCGTTTCAAATCAGTGGCATATTTCCGACTTTCTCTTTTCCCTTAATTTAAATCAGGTCTAGCACTCATAAAGTACTCGTTAAATTTTTGCGCTCCATTTGAGTCCCGTCTTCTTTCCATTCCATTTTTCTGAAATCCAGAAATTCAAAACTTACCCTCCTTGTGTGTTTCTGATATAATGAACCGTTCAATACTGCACGGCTCAGACGAAAGAAAAACTTTGCAACGCTCGTTGGTTTCAGTTCCTGCTCTTAATTATTTCCAACAGGAAATTTCTGAATAAAAGTTGGGCTTTATGAACCGGTAGGCTATAGTGGAGTTGGAGCGGTATAAATGAAGGGTTAATAATGTTGTTCTCACTTACGCTCGAAAATTTTCATTTCGATCCAGAATGAGAGATATTGTACAGGACGAGTCTCTTGTACACATATATTTCAACATTTGCAAACTTTTTTACGTTTTCCATCATTCCGAATTCGGCTCTGAGCATTTTTTCAATTAATATTTACATCCCAGATGCATTTAAATGGTCCAAATGGAAATATGCACTTCATTATTACTATATGATATGGTCGATTGACTATGCTCAATACCATTGGTGATCAATGTCCTTCGTATGCGACCGTTAAAAATTGGACTGCAAGCTTCGAAAGAGGTAAATTTCCCATTGAAGATGATGACCGATCGGGAAGGTCTGTTTCTGTGTCAGTCCCCGAAAATATCGATGCAGTTCATGACATGATTTATCAGAACATCGAATTGGGCTTAAACGGATATCTGAAGCACTGAAGATTTCATACGAACGCGTTCATCATATAGTTCACGTCAATTTGGACATGAGAAAATTTCTGCAAAATGGATCCCCAAATGTTTGAATGTTGACCAAAAGCGTGCAAGGGTGGAAGCATCGCGTTCGATCTATGCTCGATTTGAAAACGATGTGGACTTCTTAAACCGAAATTTTACTATGGATGAGACTTGGGTACATTTCTACGATCCAGAAACAAAGCAACAATCGATGGAATGGCGACACTCTGGTTCTCCAAGACCTAAGAAGTTTCGTTTCTAAAAATATGCTGGAAAAGTTCTTGCTTCAGTTTTTTGGGATTGCCATGCAGTATTCATGATTTATTCTTTATGGATAAGGGTGGAACAATAACTGGAGATCACTATTCGACATTACTGACCACTCTACGGGAAAAAATTAAAGAGAAAAGAGGCGGAAAGCTATCCAAAGGTGTTTTGTTTTTACAGGACAACGTCCCAGTACACAAATCTCATGTTGCCATGCAAAAAATTCGTGATTTAGGCTTAGGGTCAGAATTACTAGAACACCCCCCTTAATTATTCACCAGATTTGGCACCGTCCGACTATGATCTCTTTCCTCAACTGAAAAAAGTTTGAAAGTTTTCTTCCAACGAGGAGGTAATAAAAGCTTTGGAGGACTGATTTGCAGAGCAAGAAGAAACATTTTTTTTAAAGGTCTAGAGACGTTGCAGGTTCGCTGTAATAAATGTATTCAATTAAGAGGAGAATATGTTGAGTAATAAAATATTTTAACATTGAAGTTCTGTTTGGTTCTATAGTAGGCTAAGAATTTTTCAATATATCCTCGTATATCTGACCATCATAGAGAGCGCTAGATATACACGGTTCTAACCAAGTAGCATTAAACATAACTATTGAGGTTAGATCTATCCTAGTAAGCTGGATATGCTGTAAGGAATCGACAGCAAAGCTTCCTGAAACTTCTTGGTGTTGTGCAGTAGGAATTCAAGAATTAATAATTGAAAACAAATCCTTCCAACAAAAAATAATTTATTCGTTCTTCTTATAATCAATAACAAGCGAACAATTCTCTTATTGGAGATTTGGATACTCTATAAGCTTCGATTATAGTATTTATAACCAATTTGTCCATGCTTATGTGGGTGTCAATAACAAAATCAATTATCTTATGGTGATATCTCCTGGCACCATCTACTACCTTCACGACAATATTGTTCACAATGTAGTTAAATGCAGCGTGTTCGACCAAGCCCATCTGTTTATCAGCCCAAATGTGGAGTTCCCCAAGATCTTCGATGAGACTTTCTGCAGCATAGCTAACCCGGCAGATTGACTTTGTCATTCCTGAAAAAATCGACATTAAATTGCAAAATTCCCAGCAATCATTAGGGATTGTCTTACCTAGAAGATTTAATATTGGGGTTTTGATACCATCTCTAGATCCAATTCCACTTCTGTCAACGCCACGACCGGTATGTCTCTCATGGTAATGCTTACCATGCTTATCCCCATGATGCTTCTCATGACTGTCATGTCTCTCCCTACTATCTTCTTTCTTGTGTTTATTGTGATGCTTTTCACCACTGCCATGTCTCTCCCTACTGTCTTCTTTTTTGTGTTTATTGTGATGGTTTCTTTCGTGACTGTCATCTTTCTCGTGTTTGTTATGTTTATCGTCATTGTTTTTGTTGTGCTTCTTTTTAGGGGTCAGCTTTCCGACGATACCTCCCACATTTTCTATTGCGTCCTTGGCTCCGTCTATGATACCTTCAGCGCCTTTCTCAATTCCTTTTCCGATACCTGGTGGAGTACTCATTATTAGATACGAATTGAAGAGTTCCTCATTACAAAGAAAATATTGTATCGTTGAATATAGTTATTTTACCTTAGCATTCGGTAACACATCATCAAGATTTCAATAGAGAAAACTTTGACAGATGGAAGCAAATGATCAACCTGCTGAGAAACTAGGGAGCCAGGTAAAATGACTATTACATTTGTGAAATATTACCTCCAATTACATGTTCTGCCCCTTCTCCAATATCACCAATGATTTCTGCAGCTCCCTTTCCTACATCTTCTACCAACTCCCCGGCTCCCTTTGCTATATTTCCGATGACTCCAGATCCCAAATCTTCGACACCATGTTCAATTCCGTTCACAATACCACCTGCTCCCTTTTCAAGATCACCAATGATTTCAGAGCCGATCTTTCCGGCACCATGTTCGATGCCCTTTGCAATATGTTCGGCTTCTTTGGCAAAACCTTCGACACCCTTCTTGATGTCACCACCCAGCTCGCCAATAATCTTGCCTGGATTCTCGATATTGTTGAGAATATCACTTCCTATGTTTCCTCTAGCTCCTTTAAAAAATTACGTTTATTGCACTTTCTGAAGAATTAGGAAAGGAAATGCACCAACAGCAATTAGAATTCAAGGAATCCAAAGCTGATATGGAAGTGCCAAAGGAAACTTAATCAAGAAAGCAAGATCAACAAGGTCTCTTAACTTTGAGTTTCTGGTCACTCAGGAACCAAAGGAAGCGAAGATTGCAACACCCTTGCCAGAAAGGGAGCACACAAGCTACTTATCTTTCTGTGATATAGGCAAATGCACCTATAAGAGAGTTTATGTAGAAGGAAACTGTCATGAAGTTCGTTTACAGTGCTCTATTTTGTCAGTTCGTCTTATGATGATTTTGCGATTCGTCCCAAATATTTTTTTATTGCAATATTGAGTGGCATGGAACAGGAGATATTCAGGGAAATATGCGAAAAATTGGTAACCTAAGATGAAAAATTACGAATGTGACCATAAGCTCTGAAATTCTCGAAAATAAAATTCTTAGCAGTACAGAAGGAATATCAAATATCTTCTAACTTAAATCTCTGTAAATCTGAACAATTATATTTACTCAATGACTTAGAACTGACGTTAACTGCTATTATGATGAAATATATTCGTATTCCTTTCTACTCGTTGACTCAACGTTTTCAATTTTCATGCTTGAGACTCAAGAATTAACTGTTAGTTTCGAATGTGTTTGAATTATTTCAATAATTTATTGGTGCAAAAATCTGTATCTCACCTTCAATTAATCCAAAACAATGAGGAATGTAATGCGAGAGCAAAACCAAACAAACAATCTTGGGAAGGAGCGCCATTTCTATCGGACTTCTCTGATAGTTTGTATACACTATAAAGTTTTTTGGGGTTTCCACTATATATATTGAATATTTTCCGGGAATCCATTTGAATGTCAAACAAAATTGATGATATTCTGCCATTGAATTGTTTCACTTAATATTATCTCTTCTTTAAATGGCGATACTTTATGAAAAAGGAATGAAAAATTATTTTATGCAATGGTTACGTACGTCGTTCAAAATAATACATTATCGATAAACTGAAAAACATACGAAGTCTGTACGCTTAATTGTGAAAAAACCACACTTTTCTACTCTACTCCATGGAAATCAAAAGATTATGTGAGTTAACTTTAATGTTTTGTGACGAAAAGGAAGCTTACCATAAAAAATAATCAATATAATATAAAAGAATGGTTAATGCTTCAAATAGGTACCTAGACCTCACTGTAATTCATCTAAATTTCGAAACAAGCAATATTTCTATAAAAAAGCTCTTACGTCGCCTACGAAATATCCCTCAATTTTATTTTCGTAATTCAACAGAATTCAGAACTAGCTTCAACAAATTCTTTGAGACTTCATAGAGGTGCTTGATGAATTTACGTATTATAATAATTATATTGTATAATAATATTATTATAATGAACAAAATTTTTAAAGTTGTCATAATGAATTTCAACTTGTAACGTTGAGCAAAAAAATCTGATATTACAGAAATATTGGAACTCGCTATAATATGGAGTGTAACAGCCAAATGGAATAAATTCGATAACGAATAAATGAGGGCGTGTTGGGAAAAACGCTCGAACACGTCGATTTGTAATTTTAAAAGCGCATATTTTTCAAGAAAATAATATTATATAGGGTGTTCCATGTGACCGTGGCCAATACCAACTTTCTTATTTAAAATGCAACCCCCTGTATATTATTTATTCTTTGAATTCTTCAGAGAATTCTAGACACAATTCATGCACAATGTCCTATACCTATCTTTAACTATTTCGGAAGTATTAAGTGTTTTCAGATTTATTGCAAAAATCAACGTTTCAAATAAAAATTATTTTATTCCACAAATTCAGTACATTACACTCAAAACCTAATAAGTAATACTAATTATTTCTTAATTATTAAAAAAACGAAAAAAAAACATTAATGTCAATGTAGGAAATGTTCAAAATGCTCGCCGCGAACGTCTTGGCAACATGCTAATCTGGTGTAGAATTATTGTCTTCTAACGTTACTCAACATTTTAGGCGTGACTGAACTAATCGCAAGCGTGATTCGGTTTTTTAGGTCGTCTAAGTTTAAGGGTTTCGTTTCGTATACAATACTTTTGACATATCCCCACAAAATGAAGTCTAATGTAAAATTGTAAAAAATTGTGAAAAATCTTAAAACACTTAATATTTCCGAAAAAGTTGAAGATAGGTATAGGACATTGTACATGAATTATGTTTAGAATTTTTCGAAGAATTCAAAAAATAAATAATATACAGGGGGTTGCATTTGAAATAAGAAAGTAGGTATTGCCCACGGTCGCATGGAACACCCTATATAATATTATTTTCTTGAAAAATATGCGTATTTAAAATTACAAATCGACGCGTTTCGAGCGTTTTTCCTAACACCCCCTCATTTATTCGTTATCGAATTTACTCCATTTGGCTGTTACACTCTATATGTTTCTGATACGCCATCTGGATTACACATGTTGCACAAATAAATCAGTCTACATCATAACTACGGAATTCCTGGTCAAAAAACGTATAGTCATCTTAATTGCAAATAATATTGTATAAGGGAATGAAAAATTGTGAGGATTGCCCTTTCAAATGTTCAGTCTATGGTTTAATTTTTTTTGACAATTTCTATCTCGTTTTTTACTTTTTCAATAAAAGTGTTCGGACAAAGGATGACGATATTTCCATATTCGATATAATGAAGCTTCTACAACTAAACTCTTCCATGATAAAGTGGGAAATTCTACGATGCATCTAGTAGGTTCTAATACAATGAGAAGTAAATACGAGATGTTGTAAGCTTATTACCAGAAACCTGTGAAGTTAAGTGTTTTTCACAGGTCATTCTTGAAATTATTCCATCGCTCAATGAGGTAGGTTTCTCTCCTAATCGAACTGTTATCTCTAAAACTCATCCAAAATATTAAATGGTAGCTTGTAGATATATATTCGTATCTTTCAGTTCAAGAAACCAATTGAAAACAAATTTCACAGCAGTCAGAGAAATATACCATGAACCGGGAAATATTTTCAATAATTCGACAGAATTCAAAATGGTTCTGATTACGCGATCTGAATCAAATTTCGCATTCAGTTAGAATTCATCATTGTCCATCTAATTGCAGAATCTCATCTAGATTCAATCCATAGTCTCGAAATTATCCGGAAAAATTTTTCTAAAGGTCACATTTACGGAGACTCCAGTCAAATATTGCCAATTAACTAGACATTCGAGTTCCTCATCAGCGAGGCAAAGCTTATTATGCGAGACCACAATTCTCAAAATACAGACATGAATTAGCCCCCGTTTGAGTAGAACAAACGCACAAAACAAGTTTTCTATATTGAAAGAAAAAAACGTTTAAAAAAGTTTCATTTCCGAATAACCAATTCATTGAAGCCTGTATTGATATTTTAATCTCATTATCTGATTTTACTTGTTTTCAATGCAATTGCTATATTCTCCGAATTTTTAGCTGAATTATTGATTTTCATTTCATTTTTCGCCACATTTATGTCTATTGTTTCCCTTAGCTGAACATATAAAGAAGGAACGAAAGATAGAGGAAGAATTTCAAAGAATATAGAATCAGTTTTCTCACATTTATTGACACTCATTCAGTATAGATTATTTCAAAATTTTATGTAGAAAACTTATCACAAATTCACATCAGAGAAGCAATCAGTTATATTTTCTTGCCAGGTCTTTTTTCTTCAGCCTTAGCACCTTTCCTCTCCTTATGTTTAGAATCCTCCTTTGATTCACCGCTTTTTTTGTCTGCTCGTTTTTTGTCATCTTTGTGATCATGCTTCTCTTTATGGTCGTGTTTCTCTTTATGGTCATGTTTCTCTTCGTGATCATGTTTATCTTTGTGGTTGTGTTTCTCCTTGTGGTCGTGTTTATCAATTCCTTTTTTACCCAAATCTTCTGGTTTCTTTTTATCCTTTCCATCTCTTCCACTTATTTCGGTTTTTTTCTCGTCTTCCTTCTTACCTACATCTATCAATTTTTTAGATTCATCCTTTTTCAACTCAGTGTTCTTTCCATCTTTCGAATCGATGGACTTATCGTCCTTAACAGTTTTGTCTGAAATCAATGAGAGATATAAAGGTTTCATAATCGCAAACCGTTATTCAATTGAATGTGCTTTCTAACGATTTAACAAATTTCAAGGAATTCGAATACGCGGTTTAAGTGTAGTTCCAAACACATTGTAGCCCAGTAAAAACTGTCTTGGGGAGGTCCATCGTCAAAATAGGTAGCATATCACTCCTGTGTACCAAATTCAGAGATTTTCGGATTCTGAGATGAAAAGAAAAGAATATTTTGAGGGGCCAAATTCTTGGTGCTGTAACTCCAAAGGAGAGGCCCCCTGACAAAAACCGAAAAAAGAGGTATCGAGAATCAGTGATCAAATTTTGTTTCATTCATTCCGGAACTTCCTGTACCTACTATACCAATATAAAATATGGCAATGATTATACAAATATCGTCTCAGAATACCGACTATTTAGGTTTTGTACATTTAAATTACCTACCGAATATTCAATAAAATACCGAGTGTTTTATTCCGAAAATGCACTGTTCATCATTTTTGTATAACGATATACAAGGTGTTCCATTCATCAAATATAGTGATAAATCGATGAAACATAACTGATTATTGAAAGTATATATTTGTATCACAAAGTAATAAAGAATTTAGTATTTTCTTACCCTCAGGAGCGCAGTGAGAATATTGAAGAGATATAACACTCAAAATGACGAATACAAAAACAAAGCTTTTAGGCAACATATTGACCTCTACCTTCAAGCAATATTAACAATGACTCTGAATAAGTGAAGTTTCGTTGATATATACTCGCAAAAAATTCTTATCGATAATTCTGGTAGCTCGAACAACGAATGAGAAATCACAAATATACGGTGTACCTATTATTTGCAAAACAAATTTATCAGAACCCATTCTTTGCATTTTGCATAAACACGTCAGGAAGTGTTTAGAAAAGAAGTAATTGTTTCGATATTTTTCCAATTTTACGTATGATTTATCGTTCTGAAAATTATGTAGAAACTGAATGACCACTATTAATCTTTCGGGCGATAAGATAAATGAACAATTTTTCCTGGTTTCTGTTGTACTTATTGGAACAGTTTACGCGATCAATAATTATTAATATTGAAGCCTTTGTTTTCATCGTTTTTTCTTTGTAACTTCATTCAACCCCAGAATATTTCCTCCAAACAAAATCATACGATGAAGTGTCATCTCACCAATAAACCAGAACTAATTGATAGTGGATTCTAAATGAGTGGAATTATTGAGAAAAATCTCGGTTACAAAAACTGGGACGGCACAGCTTGAATTTCTAATTCATTATATGAGAATAATGGAGTTTTTTTCTCCCAAAGGCAGTAAATATTTCTAGTTTGTCTCGAGTATCAGATTGTACACCCTAACTGATGAGGGGATTGTGTTTCAAAATGAACAGCCTGCTCTCGGAGGTAACGTTAGTCATCGTTACTGTTTGACGTTCCTCATTAAACGACGACAAAATTCATTAGAATTTTTTTCATGATTTTATAAACTTGGTATGTTGTTCCCATCAGCACCGATTTCGGATTACTGTGAAAAAGTGGAGGATCATTTGTGAATCTCATGGCAGAGGATGATCAAATGCACAAAATAACAATTTTACGAACGATATTTTACGGATATAACATGCGAACACAAAAAAAAGTTCGGTATTATAAACGTCTTTGCAGCCTCGGTTGAACAATCTTATTTCTCGAAGTATTTTGGCACGTTTTTTTTTATACCATGTTTGGATAAATTCAATAATCGTAGTCTAATAAAGACAAAACAAGAATCTAATTCGAATATTCCCGTGTTTTGTGACGGTCATGGCGGAGAATTTAGAGGAATCTGATTTCCTACATCAAAACTAATTATGCAATAAAAAAATCTGTAATTTATGAACTGAGGACAGACTTCGTACGAATTTTTTCCACTCGAAGCTATTGCCAAATACGCTCTAGTCTTTATCACTTTTGTCAACTTATTTGACTCGAATGATCTAAGTTTGTACTATTTTGATATTCTGAAAAGTCTTATTTCAAACTCGTATGCCAAGTAACCAAATAAAGGCTAGGACAATACAAAACATCCAATGAAATTGCATTAACATTTAGTCGTACAAGGATGTACTTATACTTAGGATAGGAACAAATCATTCTTGGTCTTGTTTGATTGAGTACATGAAATACACATCGAATTTAAAGATAGCATTTATTATTAACTATTCAGGTTGAGAGTCATGAAAAGAATCAGTCTAGCAATATTATGCAGGACTCCGCAAGTCACAAAAATAATGGTTGTTTTCAAATGTAATCAGATCGCGAATAAAAGAATGGAAAATGTTCTTTCACACGCCAGAGAGTCTTTAAATTCAATTCATAGTTCATATGTGAGCTTCATTGAATAATTGATCATCCATTGATCTGCGAGATGGGATCGGTGTCATCAATCATTTCTTTAGAGTATATTCAAAATTTTCTATGATGAGAATTACCAAACTTATAAGCTTATCAACTTGGAAATTTGAAGAAAAGTAATCCTTTTCACACCTGGAGTATTCAGCATTTTCAAAACCCATTAAAATAAGCATGCACCTGTACCTAGGAGCTTCTAGCCTGTACTATGTAATAATAATCAAGAAATCCTTTTAGAACGGTGAGTGAGCTCCAGCAACACGGTTCTAATACACCGAAATTTGGTCAGTCAATACAACCTTTCCCTTGTTAGTTGCTATTCCTGTTGATTGCTTGGCATTTTGATTTATGATAGAATGATAAAATAAACACTGAAATACTTTTCGATAATGTCCAAAATTCTAGACATTTCACAACTTTCTGACTTTTTTCTGATGATGTTGATTTATGTATACCACAAAAATCTTCGAAAATGTTAACAACTCTGAAAAGATCCAGCTTATTCAGAGTAATTTCATCCACCCGATAAAAGAGTATCTTTATTTGACCAAAATCTCCTCTTCGTGCCATCTTCGAAGTGGTCGAAAGAAATGTGAAATCATTCGATTGGCATCTTTCTTATTCACTATTCACTACTATCTTTCGAATGCCTTGCAGTTATTTCATTATTATCATAACTAGAGTCATTTTCGATATTATATTCACACAGGAACCTAACCTGGCAATTCTATCCCTCGAAGGTAAGGCACAAAAATTCAGTTTCAATTTAGGAATATCTTTCCAAACACCAAAGATGAATTATTAATACATAGCAAACCTACAGAAGATAATATATCAATATAATATCATAATATTTTCATTCCAAGCAACTTCAATGTGCCAAAACTAAATGTTTTGTGTCACATAAAGTGAGGTTAGTTGTCGGCCATCTAGAAACGTCAAACGTTTCAATCCTCGGTTCAAACCTCAAACGGAGCTATAATCACCGGTTGAGTCAATCCAGGGTTGAACCCGAGGTTGGATGTTTATAATACGGAAATCGACATTCGACGGCGGATTTGGGCTCAACCGAGGATTGAAATTGTTTTATAAAACCGGCCCTTAATTGTATTGATTCTTGTTTCATCGGTAATCTAATACTGACAAAGACTCGCATTAGCAGATAGAGATTTTTACTTTAATCGTGAGAAAATTTCATATTTCTCGCGGTCTTATTTGATGAGTAAGGGAGCCCCATAATACGACTGAATTAGCTCCAATAGGAGCTGGAGCTTGTAACACATTAATAAGGTGTTCATGTCGAAGAATCTGTTCTTTTTCATCGTTTTCATTCAAGCGTTTCTTTTTCAGCCCTACCGAAAACTTCAAGTCAGTGCCAGAAAACCCCTTCAACATCCCTAGCTACTGCCTCAAGATCACAGAACTTCGAGAATGACCACACAGTTATATCAGGGGTGGAAATAGGATGGGGTCACGGTTGGGGTTGGGGCGGGGCTGTTTGGGCAGCAGAAGCCACTTGTGTCCACGATGCAGCCGTCAGTTCGAGTCTTTACTGTCAAAATTTAGAAGACTACAGTTTAGGGGGCTACGAGGAAATGGACTGGAGCGCCATCGGTGACTTCTGCTTTTAAACTAAATTTAAAAGTATCAAAAGTGTTCATAACGTAACCTAGACGGGTACATACCTTTTGTTGCCAAATGTTTATGGGTGTGGGATTTTTCAAGTATAAGAATTTTCAAGATCGTTATCATAAATGGTCGTCAATCTCAATGGAATGAAAAAAAAGGGCTAGAGGAACATCAACATTCGGGTATATCCATTCGGCAAAGAGACCAACATACCTTATTTGAAGCGAAAGATGTATTCCATTTATGGTGACCGCGGAAGAGAACATTGGTAATATTTTATTTGCTGTTAGATGACACTATGACTATGAATAGAAGAAAGTCACCAAATATGGAATACCATTTTGTTTTTGGGATATAAAGGAAAAACTTCATGTTAATTCAATCAGTTTAATGTTTTTACTAATCAGTCATTCATATGTAATAATTAACAGCCTCCAATCAAATATATTAGTTATCTAATTAAAATCTAACACAAAAAACAAAATCACAAATGAGTAACCAAATATAGAATAGCTGAACCCATATATGGAATATAATCTTAAATCAACATAACAATAACAAAAATAGACATTAATATCTTCGAGATCAATTAAATGAATATAACATATTGTGATAAATGAAAGAAGTTACATAATTATTTGCAAAAGTCACAGATCCAAGTATCAAACTCTGGACCAGCACAATCATAATGTGTCCAGAGCCCACACATTAAGCATATTCCATAATTAGACACCGACGACTGTCCAGTGTCCATATTTGGATTTTCATACTAGTTCAAACTCCTCTAAATATTTTCTCAAGTCACAATATTTCATGACAAAAGATCACAAAATGGTGAAATAAACATAATACCGATATACTAAATAGTAGGTATAACACCTATACAAACATAACAGCTGGTAATACTCATTCACTACTTACCTTTTGAAATTTTTTTCACGACAACAAAACAAAACACGCCTGCCACACGTTGAGCGTTTGCGCAACTGACTCGATGGTGTGAGTGCCATAGTTAGTAGACCGAATGAAACAGAAAATAGTCGAATGTTCCGTTTATTACTTATAGTCTTGGAGAATTTAAGGTATTCCATATCAGGATACTATTTCATATTTGGTGACTTTCCTCTAATACTAAAAGCGACATTCCTAGTCGAAATATGGTCACGTTATTCTGCTCTGATGATGGACATAAGAGGACCAAAAGCATAGTTAACTAGACTTCACTTTATCAAATGAACGAAACTTTCATTGGTTTACCTCATATCGAAGTCTAGGTCTTTCTTCAGGATAGATTTTTCCTAAAAATCAATGTACTGAAGGTTTTGAAACGCTCAACAAATCCACTGTTGAAAAGCTAACAGATCTCACGTAGAGCTAAGCCCTAAGCTTTGCAAGACCTAATTCTTCAAGCCTTAGAATTACGCCTTGTACAGTTGAGAGCTTGGCTCTACGAGAGTGAAAGTGTTGAGGTTATTGCTCTTGGCAAGCTTTACAAAAAGTGTTTTTGGTGAGATATGTTATTTCTTCTTCTTATGATGGCAGGGAGGTCAAGAACACTGAGACCTCCTTCGTATGGTGATCATGGTTCATAAAATATGAGGAATAATCTCTTCGGGGAGGAGTAAGGCAGCATAGAATATTATTTCTTCGTACTAGGTCTCTATGCTTTAACCTCAACCAAATTTTGGGACGATCTGATGTCAATCACTTAGTGAAATTGTCACTGAAATAGTAGAAATTCTCGTGCATACAGTTTTCGGTCCAAAATTCCGAAATGGAACCCCTAAATCCGATGCGTAAGATGAAGAAGGAACGCGAACAGCACATTTTCGACGCTCCGCCCTACTGCAGAAAGGACTTTCCTGTCATTCCCCTGGTTGATGAATGTTTGCCGGTCCCTTTGAAGCTGGAAGTATCCGACGCAACGAGGATCATGTACTTCATGGAAAACTTCAACGGCATTTCCAGTCAAGAGCTGGAATTCGACATCAACACATACCTGAAAGCCATGTGCCAAGCGAGCGACGTCTTCATTATCCACATCATGCGGATCTCCCAGCAAGGGAGGGTGCAGATGTTGACTGAGAGGGTGCTGGAGAACGAGGTCATCATGCCCTTGAGCAGAAAAACAATCGATTCGATCATCAAATGGGACGGCCAGAATTACGTGTGTGCGAAGGAGTTGGATCCGGAAGTGAGGCGGATCTGCAGGAAGGTCATGGGTAGGAAGGGAGATCCTTTGCACGTCATCCCCATTTTGTGTAGGTGTCGTAGGGATAAAGATGCCTCGCTGAGGATTCACGGTAATCCGGTCAGTCGCATTCGATCATTATTTTTCAAAGTTCATCTCACTTTCATCAATCTACAGGGTTTTCATTTCAAAACTTGCCACCCCTACTATTTCCATATATGTATATTTTTTTTTAAATGGCCGAGACCCGTCAATTTTGTTTTTGAGGGGGAACAATTTTGACGTATAAATTAGCTCTCCCCCTTTAACCCCCTACCCTCCTGAGCCACCCCTACAAAAATCTTAAATGAAAAAGGGAGTCGAGTGATACTTCATTTCAAAGGGCTTTTTATTCTCTATATTTTGGCATTTGATTTAGAATCTAAATATCCACACTTTAGATAACTACTTTCTTTGAGCTAATTGTTTTGGTTCTTTAGTTGCCATTCATATACAGGACAGGCATATAGGGATATTCGGAATGGCATTATTGAAGGGCTGGATTCCCTGTCAGTACAATGGGATTCTACATTATTTCTATTTCCTCCTTCCTCATATTACATATTCTCTACGTCCTACTGTCCTAGCTCTTCATTTTTGTTCTGGTATCTTAAAAATCTGTCTGAAAGTATATGCTTGGACTGTATGAGTTAAGGTGGGCGTTCAATGTAGTTTGTCTTTATTTCAAGTTGCATTTGAAAATGGTTTCACTTTGAGAACTGAAATTTTGTGGGTGAACTCAGAAAGGATTGGAGTTCTTAATGAGATAATTGAGATTAATTCCATTTCAACAGTTCATTTTTTTTCTTTGAAAAATAGAAGAAAGTGAGCCAACTCATGCTTCTGTTTTATTTCAAACGAAAGACCCATGAAAATAGTTCAACTTCCGATTAAAAGTGAATCTACAGATAATTTCATTCAGAAAAACAACTTGAAATACAGAATTGGCAGAGAATGGCCAAATTCAAAGTTTAGCGGGAAAAAGTTCCTGCTTTACCCACATTTTCACTAATTTCATAGTTCAGCGAGTTTCGGATAGAGAGCGCCATTGTACATTTCATTCATAATTAGAGAGATATTCATAGAACTCATAGAGATAATGTAAGTTCTATGGAGATATTCCGTAAAATGCACGGTGGCGCCTCTATCGGTTGACTGTTCCTACGCGCTTCAAACGGCGACCTTAAATCTTTTCTGTCTCTGCCATTTGGATCATTTATCTCGATTATTTCATCCTTTCTCTGTACATATTGTCCTCAGGGTCCGTCTATATAAAGTATCCGGTGAAGAGAAAGAACATTAAAATTCATCCTTTGAGCACGGACTTCTTCAATTAGAACCCCAATTCCTGCACGGTCAAACTCACTTATCACTCTTCTATTCACGTCGGCAGCCAAAATCTAAAAATTCTTCTACTTCTGTTAATGAAATAAGAGCACCAAATAGCACTATTTTGGTCCCTCTATCTTCAGTTTTCCAGTGTACCAATAAACTGTTAGGTCAACCCTGTATTTCCTATATTTCGATTCAATAACCACCCAATAGGCTAACACGATTCTCTCTAAACACTCAGGTTGCATTGGTATGTCTTCTGAATTGCGAAAAAATCGAATATTACGTGCTGAGGGCCACTCAGGAACTCTTCAGATATTGTTCTACCACCCTTCTGAATACCATGGAAGGCGAAGAAGAAGGTAGACTGAAAAGGAACTGTCATCTGCTGCTAGAGGGTTCTAAGAGCTTGTTCAGGAACATTCACAATCTCGATAAGCTGGTGAAAGAAATTATGTTGAGCGCTCGAAATTTGACAGACGCTGAGAGGTGTTGTTTGTTTCTTATGGACCCTGAGCATCTACATTGGGTATCCAGAGTCTTCAACCCTGATCCTGCAGCCGGTTTGATGGAAGTACGAATTGCTATAGATCAGGCTATTGCTGGTAGGTTTTCCAATCACTGTGAACCAAAATCTTAACTTATATCGCCTTCTCTTCTGTCCAGTAATTTATGATCTTCAAAAATACTATCCCCTTTTTCCATTGACAGCTCATGTGGCAGCAACTGGTAGAACCCTGAACATAACAAACGCTTATGAGCACCCCTTATTTCATCGAGGCGAAGACAATGTGACTGGCGTCAAAACTAGGAACATTCTGTGCTTCCCAATAAGGGATGAAAGAGAACTTCTCGTAGGCGTTGGACAACTTTCCAACAAGAAGAATGGTACTTTCGATGTTTTCGATGAGCAAATCGTGGAAGCTTTCTCCATGAATTGCGGCATTTCCTTCATGCACTCCTTGATGTTCAAGAAGTTGGAGGAATGTGTCACTCGTACAAGAATGGCTCAGGTACATTTTACCACATATCTCGGGATATGTAAATAATTCAAATTTGTAACTCCCCCAGGAAATCATGATCTACAAGGTTCACGTCACCATGGATGATGTAGCTCAAGTTCTATGCTGCAAAACAGTACATAGGATTCCCTATTTTGATATGTTCGAATTCCTGACCAGAAGCATTATAGTCCCTGAAACTGTTTGCTACGTCCTGAGAATATTCGATGATTTAGATTATCTACGAAAGTTCAAAATACGGGACATAACACTCATAAAGTTCTTCCTGACCATCAAGAACGTTTACAGGGAAAATCCTTACAGAAATTGGCAACACGGCTTCGCTACAGGTCATTTTATTTATTGTATGTTGAAACAATTAGGTTTGGTGGATAATAGGTATATATCGCCTTTGGAAGGATTATCGCTTCTCATAGCTGGCTTTTGCCATGATGTTGACCATTTGGGTTGCACCAACCCCTTTCTTTTAAACACAAAAAGCGTAGTTGCCAATTTCTTCACCAGTGAACTTTGCATGAAAGCCAGGCATTCCTTGAACCAAACTCTCACCATCCTGAATATGGAAGGATGTAACATCCTGGAAGGTTTGAATGATCGCGACTACAATATCTGCATAGAACTCATCAAGGATCTGATACTCTCGACCGATTTGAGTATTCACTTCAAACTGTTATACAAGCAAAAAAAGATTTGTACAGAATTTTACCAGAATTTCAACTCCGCACACAGGTACTACCTCTGTTCTCTTATGATGACAGCCGCTGATCTGTCAGATTTCGTGAAAGATTGGGTGAACACCAAAAGAATATGCTGGTACCTCTTTGAAGAGTTTTTCAAATTCGGGGACTTGGAGAAGCTGAAAGAAAGGCAGCCTATCGGAAGTATAGACAGGGAACATGCGAAAGTTCCAGATCTTCTGATAGAATTCTTGGAGGAAGTCTGCCTCCCTGTTTTCAACATATTCACCACGTTATTCCCTGAATTGGAAACTATGAGATTCAATCTCGAAGATAACATAGAACTTTGGAAAAGACTTATTGATTATTTCGTGGAACAAGAGTTGGGTGGTGTACAGGCATTAGATGTTCTGTTGACTGAAGGATTGGACTTGGAGGTACAGAGATTGAGGGATGAGATAAGGCAGGAAAAGATGGAATCTGCTGTATTAGGGGAAGAAGAAGAGGAGGAACTCACGAAAGTGCACGAAGAAGGCAGTGCCTTCTCCCTGTGATTCTTTCACAATCATCGATTTTTCATTTGTTGGTCTCTAAATAAAGTATTTCGTCCTGCCTTCGTATTTACTTTTTCTAAATAAGAGAAATCTGAGAATATGAGTTTTTCTTCGGATGCGATTGAGTGGGTACTCAGAAAAAAGATTGGGACAACAGAATGTTCTGTAGAAGTCTAGTTTCGAGACAATTCCATTCTTCGTATTGTTCTTGGAGTGGCTGGGAACAGTTAATAACTCCAGAATCTCCTGCTGAAACTTTTTGAATTGGCGTTACCTAATATAATTTCCATGGAAATTCCCTACTAACCCTACCATACAATTACATATTCATGAATGTTGACAACGAACAAATAAGGTCTAGTTTTATACATACAGAACGGTGCAATCTACATGAAAATATACCAAATAATAACCTGAAAGGTCCGTAATGTGTTTATTCCACTCAAATCCCATCCCTTTCATATTATTCCCGTCTTTAAGAATCCAATTTGCATTTTTATTATAGTCCTTGCTCCAGCAGAAAAAAGTGGCAAACAAGGAGTAAAAAGAGGAGTCCTTCGTAATAAATCGTTAAAGTTAGTGTTTTCACCTGAAATTGAAATTACAGGGTGAGGCAGAATGGAACCCCATATTTTTTGAATTTTGAAAAGATACGGGATAAAAAATAGTTATATTTCCCTCATGTGCGCGAAGTTTTACATTTTTGCACGCAGATGAGATTATCTGGCACTTTACCTACTACGAGTTAAAAGCAAAATTCGTTTTTTTTTCAATGAAATTTCAATGTACGAACTATAGAAAAAGAATTATACAGGGTGTTCTACAAGCTCTATGATAAACTTTGACAGAAGGTAGATGTGCTTCTTCTGAAATTTTTTTTCATATATGAAATTTTTTCGGCAAGATTTCATCTCTAGTGATATAATATATGAAAAATCCTTGATAATGATAAGCATAGTCCAATAGTTAGAGGAATTCGTGAGGATCGTGTCGCGGCATGTTTCAGGAGTGAGGGAACAGGTCCGACTTTCTTCAATTGAATAGGCGTCAACTTCAATGTCTAATAACTTCGCCAACTTGAAAGTTTTACATAGGCGATTTTTGGTTAAATTGTTCATTATTAAGATATCTAAAAACAAGGTGTATGCACTCGTCAATTTTTGGATGCATTGACATTCGACCTAATCGAAAATATTATACAGAGTGTAACATCCAAATGGAATAAATTCGATAACCAATAAATGAGGGCGTGTTGGGAAAAACGCTCGGACACGTCGATTTGTGATTTTAAATGCGCATATTTTTCAAGAAAATAAAATTATATAGGGTGTTCCATGTGACCGTGGCCAATACCAACTTTCTTATTTCAGATGCAACCCCCTGTATATTATTTATTTTCCGGATTCTTCAGAGAATTCTAGACACAATTCATGCACAATGTCCTATACCTATTTTTAACTATTTCGGAATTATTTGGTGTTTTCAGATTTATTGCCAAAATCAACGATTTAAATAAAAATTATTTTATTCCACAAATTCGGTACATTACACTTAAAACCTAATGAGTAATACTATCAAATTATTTCTTAATTATTAAAAAGAAACAAAAAAAAAACATTAATGTCAATGTAGGAAATGTTCAAAATGCTGGCCGCGAACGCCTTGGCAACATGCGAATCTGATGTAGATTTGAATTTTTTAAATTTCTTCTCAGTAATGGTTTTCGCTTACTTTCTTCATATCAAGAGGTAAATGGGAAATAAGTATTGCGTGTAATGTATCGAATTTGTGAAATAAAATAATTTTCATTTAAAATGTTAATTTTTGTAAAAAATCTGAAAACACTTAATATTTCCGAAAAGGTTGGAGATAGGTATAGGACATTGTACATGAATTATGTCTAGCATTTTCTGAATAATCCAAAAAATAAATAATATACAGGGGGTTGCATTTGAAATAAGAAAGTTGGTATTGGCCACGGTCGCATGGAATACCTTATATAATTTTATTTTCTTGAAAAGTATGCGCATTTAAAATTACAAATCGACGTGTCCGAGCGTTTTTCCTAACACCCCCTCATTTATTCGTTATCGAATTTATTCCATTTGGCTGTTACACTCTGTATGAGTTTCTTTGAGAAACAAAATCTAATCAGTGCATACACCATTATTTCAGACACCTTTTTTATTTCAATGAGTACCTGCTCAACTTCTCGGTTTTCGTTCTGGCAGATTTTCAATATTTCTTAACTGGCTTCCGCATATCTAAAGCTTCCATACACGTTTGCCGACGAGGGATTTTATATGATCTAGTTCCGCAAGCATAAAGTGGCATTATATGGTCCATAAGTTGTTTTATCGTCAGCGTAGGCGGAGAGCATACCAGTTCTAGAGTGATTTTCAATGTTATGCTCAATAAAAAATTTCCTGAGCATTCAATAATTCACGAACAAAGGATGGTCGTAACGCCCATTGCAAAATGCAAGCTAGAATTGGCCCGAAGGAACCTGTTTTATTCAGACATCGATTCAATATATAATATTCAAGTTGGATACGAAAATGCCACAATCTTTGCATCACAACATCAGTTAACGTTTCATGAGTTCCTTTTACAACTTATAAATATTTGGATCAATAGACAGAATCAGATGTAATGTCTTCTCCCAAAATCACTGAATTTGGTGCGTCGGAGTTTTATGACATGTGCAATCTCATAGAGCTTCCTATTGTCTTTGGAACCATTACACATAACCGCGTATTTGAATTCCTTGAAAATTGTTGAACCGTCAGTCAATTTTCATTGAATTCGGTTAACTTTCAGTGTATCCAAAGACATTGGGTCTAGTAAACAGTGCCTACCCCAAAAAAAAAAAGCGCTATTATATCATAAAACTCCTATGTACCAGATTGTAAAGAGGGGTCACCTGATTTATTCTCAAAAAAAGAGTTGATATCGAAATTGAATAATTTCTTATACGTGCTCCTGAATCCTGATGTCCTTTCATGAATTTATTCAATCTTATACTTGGAAAATCTCTGGTTTCTACGAATTCAAGGATATTTCTCAATGAGTTGGATGTTACCTTAGTATACTTCACGGAATTAATATGGGTGTGTATTACACTATAGACAATTAGGAGATGTGCCACTTTATACATAGCTATACTGAATGTTTAGAGTAAAATAATGTGAATGTTCGACATGTTATCGGACAGCATTGTAAGTTGAAACTCCAAACCCTGTTAGATATAGAGTTTTACATGTTTTTACCAGCTGAAAACGGAAGCGATCATCCCAGTGCTATAGTGCCGATTTCATATAAAACCATTGGTCTGCAGATAATCAGTGAAAATTCTCTCGAAGAAGATATGGCGATCTCTGACATAAAGACGCTTTCACTGAATATCCTGCACTAATCCAGTTTTCCTTAGAGTGCCTTCTGAATATATGAATTACCCCACATTTAATCGAAGCAAAATATGTACTTGTTTATCACCAACTTTTTTTCATTTCTTCTCCTGTATCGATACCAATAATAATACCGAATCAAATTCCTCCAAATAAAATGAGACTTTCTTCCTGAAACGAATGCCAGAAATGAAAATCCTAATTTTCAGCCACCTCCAATTTTCATTTTGAATTTTGAAACTGTAACTTAATCGGAAAAAATGCCTCATGAACACGACTTGTGCCAATCTTTTGAGAATATTTGTTTGATGTTCAAGTTAATCTGAAAAAGAATTCTCGACCGATGATTATCCTTTCAAAACGAAATAAATCGAAATGCGAAAAACAATATTTCGATTGTAATATTTGGGACCAAATTTCCGAGTCCGAAATGGAAAAATCAGAAATCATCTTCAAGATCTACCGAAATCTTTTCGAAAAGAACATCGGAATATCAAAAGTATTCTTCGTCTTCTCTCTATCTGAACCGGCCATAGCTTATTCGTCAATGATCTAGAAGTAAGTTGAATGTGTAGATATTTGTATAGGATTATAGACTACTGATTGTGATACATGTTACACATTGAATAGAATAAAGAGAAAATGTCGTTTAGTACAATAATATTATTGTTCTCCTTCCTTTCCTTTTTGTCCAAGACATAAGTCTAGACAAGAAAAATTCCATCTCCTTTGTCCACAAGAAATCAGCTGGCGCCTCAGAAAAGGTTGTATAGATAAATTGATTTTAACCATAGGGGATCGGTCACTTGTACTGCAATATCTGTTCCATTCTCGTTCTTTGTTTAAAAATACCCATTGGACTGATTTATGGGTCATCTATTGACAAGGATCTCAATCCAAGAATTTAGGTCCAGTTTGGGAGATTCATCTGGTCTTTTGAGTCAATGACCATGTCTTTTGAACCTTCGTTCCGCTTCTCAGTATAAGCTCATAAAACTAAATATATGGTGACAAATTATTGCAGAACAAGTTGCATTAGAGCACACCTGCGAGACATCGGAATAACTCAAGTCCTAAGTTTTTCTCATTGGTCTGTAGATTCGAGAAATGGGTTGTTTTTCCCACTTTAGTCGAAAATGTCCAATGAGAGCACTTTGTTATTTTGAGGCGTTTTTCGATTCTTGACACCCAATCAATTTTTGATCTTTCCCTTGGAAGAGGAAGAGGAAATGAACCTCCCTTAGTTTCAATCTTGTCTTTGAAAACCCTATATTACAGAGAAAAGCAATCAAATGTAAATCAGAAACGTCGGTCAATTATAACTTCTTAATCAGTTGCAAAACAGGAACGTCTGCCATTTGTGGTTCTTAATCAGTAATTAACCAGTTGTAAATCAAAAACGTCGGTCAATTATAAGTTCTTAATCAGTTGTAGATATATCAAAATCGTCGGTCAATTATCAGTTGTCTAGCAGTTACTCGTCAGTTCTTAATCAAAATCGTCAGTCAGTTTTTGTAAATCACAACTGCTCATCATTCTGCCTTGCTATACATTTTCATATAGAGGGTAGAGTTTAAAATTGTATTCATAATACTAATATGTACTTGTATAATTATTTCGTGCTTGTTATCTAAGTAAAGGTAACAAGAAAAATCACTTTGCACCCTTGCTATACATTTTCATATAGAAGGTACATTTCATAATTCTTCCCTGCCATACATTTTCATATAGAAGGTAGAGTTTATAATTCCATACATATTACTTGTATATATTTCGTGCGTGTTATCTAAGTTGAGGTAACAACAAAATATAGTGGTTGAATGCTGTTTTGTTCGACGATCTCTTCGACAGCTGTCAAAATTCTTTTTCCGTTAGATTCTTGAACCAGAAAATGCGAATCTACCTACAAGGTGGATAAACGAGCGCTGAAAAAAATGTCAAAGCTTTCCGGGAAATATACTTTTCCACAAGAGTTAGGGATATCGTATTCAATCGTTTTTAAAAGTATGTAATCTTCGAGAAAATCGCTGTAAAATCATTTAAAACCCAATTACAACTTGAATCGATCCAATAAAAATCAGTATGAGACATCTGTTGACCTTTTTTCTGAAGTTTGGTTCTTTGCATATTATGCTTCATGAATGTTCTTATTTTGAAATGAAGTCAGTTTATCAACCGCTCCGATTTGAAACGAGTTTTCTGAAAATGCCAAGACATAAATTAACAAACGCTGAGGCTAATAGGGCTATCGGAATGCTACAGGGTGGCCTAACTCAGGTTGTTGTAGCGGAAAGGCTCCAAGTCAGCCAAAGTGTGATATCTCGACTTTGGAATAGGTTCAGGGAGACAGGTTCCGAGTTGGAAAGACCAAGGCTTGGTGGGCGACGAAAAACAACACCTGCTCAGGATCGTTTCATCGCCGTTTCGTCGAGGAGAAACCCTACATCTACGTGTAGAATGCTACGGAATACTCTTCAGAATGCAGATGGGGTCCAAGTTTCCATCGAAACCATCAGACGACGTTTGAGAGAGGTGAATCTAGGTTCTAGACGTCCATTGAGAGGAGTTCCATTAACACGTGACCATAAGCGTCAAAGACTGGAATGGGCAAGGCAACATATCAATTGGAACGATCAATGGCGTAGTGTCCTTTTCACTGATGAATCCAGATATGGACGATTTTCAAATTCTCGAAGAATAAGGGTATGGACAATCCCACGCATACCCCGTAATCGTCGCTATGTTCAAGAAGTCCATCCATTCCGAGAAGGTAGAGTTATGGTATAGGCCGGGATATGTTTCAACGGGCGCACAGATCTACACATTTGTCCTGGGAATATGACCGCCTTACACTATAGGGAGCATGTCATTGACAATGTTGTGCCAAATTTTCACGTTGCTATTCGTGAAACTTTTCAATTTCTAGACGATTACGCTGGACCGCACCGTGCAGCCATAGTTGAGAATGCGCGCGAGGAGCTTCGTATTCCACATTTACCAATACCTCCGCACTCACCAGATTTGAATTGCATAGAACATGCATGGGATATGCTCCAAAGAAGAATCCTTAAATGATCTGAGAGAGCTTTTGGCCTGGTTATGGAACCAAATTCCTCAAGAAATGTTCAACAACCTCGTGTGTAGTATGCAAAGAAGATGCCAAGCTGTTATTGATGCTTGTGGAGGCCATACATTGTATTGATATCTACTCTTAAAATGCTTGAATTCTCTGGGAATAAAATTTCGTTATTTTACTCGATTTTTCTTAACCATCCTGTATACGCTGCAGACCTGCAGGCTAAAATTAATTTGCCACTTGAAATCAAATCAATATGAATTTTCATCACAAAAATCTTATTTTAACTATATTTTTTTGCAATTTAACTCAATATCCCTAACTCATGTGGAGTAGTTCATTTTTTCATAGTATTTTTAATTCATTCAGAAAGAAATTCGAATCTCTTATTCAATTTCGACCGAAATCTCTTTGAAAAAAAAGATTTAGCTAGCGTTGGGCTTGGGCGCCATCATTGTTATGGTTCTCTCTTTATTATGCTTTGTTTCAATATTATTTTCAATTTAACCAGAAACAAATTCACAAACAAGGAGATCAACTTCTAATCTTCATTTTATTGCAACCGAAAATCCGATTTCAGTTTTTTTTCATTAAATTCGAGAGCAGAGAAATTTCATGATGATAATTCATTTTGAAATAGAGTTTTGGGATCAATTTAAGAAGTTCATCTTTATTTTTGTTGCTTTCGAATAAGTGAAAAGCTGAAATTTTGGGTATTAGCATGAGCATTAATTTTGTCCATGAAAATCCTTTTGTTTTGTTGATAACCCACCACAGTGGGCTCTAAAATATCGGTATTTAGTCACATTTTTGTATTTAGTGTAAAATTCGAATATGATGAGAATTCTCTAGAGAAAAAAATTGGAAGGGTATCTAGAGCAAGAAAGCTAGAACGAAACTCGTATTACAATTCTGGGATGACTGCAAGGACTAGTCATTCTGTAACTACAGTTACAACAGGTAAAACCAGCAAAGTTCCCGATTTTCATTCTCGGTTGCCAAACTCACAATAATTTCAATGAAACATTGTTCTCTTGGAAAGCGGTAATAATCTTAAGGGGTGATTCAGGTGGCTAACTTGAGAACCTGCAAATTAAGCCATTAATGGTGGGTTGATTCTAGATCAAGCTCCGATCACTGGTGATTAAGCTTCGTGAAACCCACCGTTAATTTTTAATTGTCTGTTCAGTCCTTGCATAATCGGCTCTTTATACTTCCCGAATATTCAATACCAAAGGACTCTTCCTTCAGATCCTCATACAGTCTTGTACAAGGATATTTTCATCTACGTCTACCCAGAAACTAGACATCTGAAATTTTGCCTTCTCTAGTCGACAATTACAAACGAACATTCTGCCACATATCGAAACTAAATGGGCGTTTAATGACGGAATACCTCTAAACTCCACATTACCACAATGTTACAAGAGAACAAACCATTAGTCACTGAATTAATCTTTTTCCTAAAACGGTAAGCAGTCAATAACGACCGGTACATTACGTTCCACCATCTCCAGAGACCTGACACCGTTACACCATACCTGGGGTCGTCCTGTAGACAAGCCCAAGGCGAAGCTATTCCATGTCGAACTGCTGGTTCGTGAGCCGGCCTCAGTTTGCGTTCATTAACTCGCGACGAAGACGAGATCGGCAACAAACACGACCCATTTTCCGGTATCTGATATTCGTGAGCATACGGGCAACCTGCAGAAATATCTGTTTGGTTAACGGCAACGGGGTGGATCGTTGACCCAAGGACTGTGGAACTTTAAGGCTGTGGTGAGTGCAGACATCCTGATTTTGAAGATACGCTACCGAAAGAATTCGAAACAAGATTTTGTTTCAAATTTTCAAGGGTGATAGAAATTCCAAAGCTCATAGTCTTCAAAAGGCTTTAATTCTCCACATTCAGCGCTCGTTCTGCATAAACGAGAGAGGTTTCTTTACATGGTAGAATTCAATTACGTCCGACCGGCTACAAGCACTATCACTTTCGAACGGAAAAATCTATCGGGTGTTTTTTAGAGTGATACAATTTTCTATTGGGATAACTGTGATTTGACAGAAGGTAGAAGCCATGTTGTTTCGATATTTCTGTTCAGTAAGCTTTGACAAATTATCATGGTAGGACTCACGCCGCAACAAAGTTTTCAAATTGTTGGAATTCATTTTCAAAATCAGTGTTCTATTCGCCAAACTTATACAGGGTCTTTCACGAGGAAACTAACCCATATTTATACGGGAAACTACTGAACGTATTTTCATGAAATTCAGCACTCATAAGTATTTCACGATGCTGATGAAATCTAAAATATTTTCAAGGCATGAGCACCTCCGGTTTTTCCGGAAATGACGTCAACTTCCGTTTTTCGAATTAGAACACCATTTTTTTATTGCAGAAATAGATTCCTTAGAAAATTTCAAGTTATTTTGATGTAACATTTTTCAGTTTGGGTTGGAAAATTCTCTCTGAGCGGGAAAGTTCGAAAAAAAAAATCGAAAATAGAGCTCCGCTGAAACAAGAATAACTTCGAGGTTTTTGGATGGAAAATTCTCATTTTTGGGATTTTTCAAGATGTAAGATTGATGTATCCACTTTAAAAATCGCGATTCATGATACAGGGGGTGAAAAAATCGCTTTCAAAGTTAGGGATGACAAAATCGTGAAAAATCAATTTTTTCAAATTAGAACCCCATTTTCTTATGGCAGATATTGAATCTACGTTAAAAAATAATGTGAGTGTATGCATCACACCCTTGCCCCAAAGTGGATATTAACTCAGAAAATATCCATTTTAGGGCAAGGGTGTGATGCATACACTCTCATTATTTTTCAACGTAGATTCAATATCTGCCATAAAAAAATGGGGTTCTAATTTGAAAAAATTGATTTTTCACGATTTTGTCATCCCTTACTTTGAAAGCGATTTTTTCACCCCCTGTATCATGAATCGCGATTTCGAGTTTTAAAGTGGATACATCAATCTTACATCTTGAAAAATCCCAAAAATGAAAATTTTCCATCCAAAAACCTCGAAGTTATTCTTGTTTCAGCGGAGCTCTATTTTCGATTTTTTTTTCGTATTTTCCCGCTCAGAGAGAATTTTCCAACCAAAACTGAAAAATGTTACATCAAAATAACTTGAAATTTTCTAAGGAATCTATTTCTGCAATAAAAAAATGGTGTTCTAATTTGAAAAACGGAAGTTGGCGTCATTTCCGGAAAAACCGGAGGTGCTCATGCCTTGAAAATATTTTAGATTTCATCAGCATCGTGAAATACTTATAAGTGCTGAATTTTATGAAAATACGTTCGGTAGTTTTCCGTATAAATATGGGTGAGGTTCCTCGTGAAAGACCCTGTAGAGCACTTCGTGAAATTCATGGTTTACATAATCGTCCATCAGAGCAGCTTATTCGTCGAACTATCGAAAGATTTCGAACAACATTTTCTCTACTCGATGCAACAACAACAAGACGAAGAACTGTACGAATAGAAGAACATATCGCTGCTATAAGTGAAAGTGTTAATGAAGATACAGATTTGTCTAATAGTCGACGTTCACAACAAGTTGGACTGTATGCATCCACCACATGAAAAATTGTGCGTGAAGATCATGGTCTACACCCATACAAGATCCAACTGCTCCAAGAACTATAGCCATCTGGACGATAATAAGCATCGTTTGTTTGCTGATTGGGCCCTAGAACAGCTTGAACTTGATCCACTTTTATCGAAAAATTGTGTTTAGTGATGAAGCTCATTTCTGGTTGAACGGCTACGCAAACAAGCAAAATTGCCGTATATGGATTGAAAACAATCCTCAACAAGTTCTGCAGGTTTCATTGCATCCTGAAAAATTCACTGTATGGTGTGCTTTACACGCTGGAGGCATCATCGGTCCATAAGTCTTTGAAAACGATGCTGGAGCTAATGTTACAATGAATGGCGCTCGTTACTGATCGATGATCAATGATTATTTGTTTCAAAATTTGAATGGCATCGACCCATAAATATTTTGGTGTCAACAAGATGGTGCTACACCTCATCCTTCTAGCGTAACAATTGATTCATTGAATAAAAGATTTGGCGATAACATTATTTCGAGAAGTTTCAATTCGAATGTAGGTACATATTTTGTTTCAATTTAAAGTTCTATCACTCTAAATAAAACACCTGACAGTTGAAAAATCACCCGTTATGATTAATAGAGTATAATTTGTTTATGAAATCATAATTCGATGATTTTCGTGAATGACTTGTTAATTTTTCTTCTTAATTTCTTCGTCGAAATCAGATTGTTTACAACAGTGTTTTTCAACCTTGGAGTCGCGACCCCCCAGGGGGTCGCGCTTCTGTAGGGGGGTCGCCAGAAGTCGGGAGAACTTTAGTAAGGGAAGGTTGTGCTTGTTTCTGATTAATCGAACGACACAATTTTTCTCTCATGGAACACTCTCATTTCTCCAAGATATGAATTTTTCTCATCAATTTTCATAAACAACCCCCCAAATCTCCAAACCTAGGGGCTAACAAACTATGGGGTCATTTGTATTTCATTCTTTCGGCATTCAAGAAACACATATTCGAATCTGATCGTTAAACACTCTCATTTCGTCGCGATATGAATTTTTTCATCATTTTTTATAGAAAAACCTCCAAATCTACAAACCTGGGAGCTAATAAACTATAGGGTTTATTGTATTTCATTTTTTCGGCATTCAAGAAATACATATTCGAATCAAAACGTGGAACACTTCCATTTCTCCGAGATATGAATTTTTTTCATCATTCTTCATAAACTAAACAACCCCCCAAATCTCCAAACCTATGGGCTAACAAACTATGGGGTCATTTGTATTTCATTCTTTCGGCATTCAAGAAACACATATTCGAATCTGATCGTTGAACACTCTCATTTCGTCGAGATATGAATTTTTTCATCATTTTTCATTAAAAAACCTCCAAATCTACAAACCTGGGAGCTAATAAACTATAGGGTTTATTGTATTTCATTTTTTCGGCATTCAAGAAATACATATTCGTATTTGAACGTGGAACACTTCCATTTCTCCGAGATATGAATTTTTTTCATCAATTTTCATAAACAACCCCCCAAATCTCCAAACCTAACAAACTATGAGGGCTATTGCATTTTATTCTTTCGGCATTCGAGAAACACATATTCGAAACCAATCGAGAAACACTCCCATTTCGTTGAGTTATGATTTTTGTCAGAAACCACCCCTAACATCCCCCATAACTCCCTCCCTGAGTCTTGAAAGTCTCCAAACGAAAGAGGATTCAATTTCTTATCAACCCATAAATCTCAAATCTGAATCTGATTGCAATACGATCTCATTTCACTGAGTTATGAATTTTTTTCCATTAGCCATTTTTTGTCTTTGAGTGTATGTGTGGATGTGGCTACCCTCTCATCGATGTATGATGTATGGAATGAATATTTGTAACACTGTAACATACACAACCATACATGATAAAAAAGCGAAGGGTCGAGGGGTCGCGAAATATTTTCTCATACCAGGGGGGTCGCATCATGAAAAAGGTTGAAAAACACTGGTTTACAAGCTCAAATAACTATGGAATTGATTTTCCCAATGCACTAGCCTGCATTTTGAAGACCTTCAGAAATAAGGGTGAATAAATTGGAAAACCACTGGAAAAGTTGTATCGAACTCAGGGGAGATGATACTGAAGAATAAATTTATTTTTACTCGTTATTCCATGCTGTTTCATATCAATTTTCCTAGTAAATCGGCGGTATTCATGAGCCCCATATAATTTTCCCCCATTGTTGGTTCCCACTGCGCCAAGGGGCGAATAGAACTTCGGCCTTCGCGGATATTCAGCAAGAATGCCATTAAAAATCCGAGATATTATGGATGTTGAAGTTTGGTCGAACCTACTCCAAGGAAACCGCAGAAGAGGCTGCTCCGGCAGAGCAAACATTCATTAACTTGCCTGGATTAGGAAGCGAGTCCCACAAATTCTGTTCTCGTCCTATAAATTCCCAATTTCTGAAGTGTCTTTCCTTGCAACCCTAATTGGAAAATATTAGTTTATAACTTTAAGGTGAGTAATTACGCCGGACTGCAATTACTTCCCATTAAGGTATGATTTATGGGGGTTTCAAATGCAGGAAGGCTTCCGCGTTTTGAAATGAAATTCAATGAACACCGTCTAGGGTTGGATTGCTCCATTTGTTCTGTTTTAATTCGTTTCTTAATATGATGTGGGTGAACATACAGCATACAGGGTGTCACATTGAAAATAAGACAGAGGGTCTTTTCAAGTAGCGAAATCGAGATTTTGGAAAATCGCTCTGACCCGTCAATTTTTTTCATTCTTTCACGTAAGAACCATCATATAATTATTTCATCCCTTCGATTTGCGTCTCTTATTCCCTTGTTTTCTGTAAATAATGATAAAATTACGAATTTTATGAATTATTTTTGTTCATGTTTATATCAATGTAAAAAATCATGCACTAAGAATTTGAACCAAAACATGTGTATTGTGTATTGGTGAAAGGGGTCCTATAGAATGGCCAGCCAGATCTCCAGATCTGTCCTCTCTTGACTTCTTTTTCTGGGCCACTTATAATTGGAAATTCCTGCCACAGACTGCACCTTTCTGGAATAATTATTTGCGAATAATTACAGAATGTGAGGCGTAGGATTGAGCAAAACAATACAATTGTATGGAAGTTATTGAGGCTTAGATTAAACTAATATTATCTCGTTTTTCTGAATAAATTTTTACTTCCTTCATTTTTTCTTTGAATTTGGTTCATCTTGTGCTCCAGGTAAATTGGTTGATATTAATGATATTTCATTTTCAAATAATGAAATCACAAAAAAAATTCACTATCATATTCAGTCAGGACAAGACCTGTTCAACACCATCTTATCTATTCGAATTTAAGGGGCTGAATTTGCCGTGCAGAGGGATAAAATGCCTCTCTGTTTCGGTGTCAATGTTACACCCTGTATTTCCATATTCATTTTGAATACTCTGTATCAGATGTGAGGAAGATATTCAGTTGATAAGTAAACTGGATGGCTCTCAATCCATTAGCATTTATGAAGTATCCCGGTTGGTCAAGATTCAGGTATATCAAAGATTTCTATTTAAAATTGACGCAGGCAAAATAATTCTCAGATACGTTGCCAATGCTAATTTATATTTATTCTTTTTTAACTTAGTAAATGGAGTTTTAAGGTTTAACTGTGACACAGGTTTCGTAGTAGGTACTCTACTACATTTTTATACTGGAATATTTAAAGTTGTAATATTTAAATGTCTTATGTAGGCTCATTTCTTGAGAATTTTGAAAAGTGGGGAATTCCATAGGCCCGTCTGTTCGTTTGGAAGTTTTTCTGTTGGGTTATTCGAGTATTTTCATTCTTTTTTCGAATGAACCATCACAAAGTGACGGACTATTCTGTCCATTATTTTTCAGTGAAATTTCAACACTCGATTCCTGATTTCCGTACAAGAAAATAGCAACACTGGATCTTCCAACCATATTTATATACGTAAAATATTTCCAGTATTAAGAGAGAAAAAAGTTTCTTCAACATTCACTAGGTCTTTGAAATTATCTAATTCACATAATACACTGCGCAAAAATATTAAGGCACATTATGGAAATCTCAAATTTATTCTACAACTGAAGGTGTCCTCAATGATAATTATTTTTATCAGAATTATGCATGCATATGTTATCCACTTTCAACGTTTTTCTTCAATACAGATGTTTTCTCCCAGCAGGAATAAAAAAAGATGATATTATCAGATTTTGAATGTATTGGCTCCATTCTAAAATCAGTTGATCTCGATCAATTCTAGTGATCAATAGTTTTTCTTTCATTTTATTTTCTACACTCGATCGCTTTGCAACGCGAAACAGGCAATTTGACCCAAGAGGAATGTGCCCAAGCGGTAGTTTTGCGAGAAGAAGGGTGGACATACACAAGAATTGCAGAAAGGTTTGGAGTTTCCCATACAAGTGTGTCTAGAATGTTGCAGCGATTCAGGGAGACAGGTATGAATGTCCGAAGATCAGGACAGGGTAGACCACGGGTGACAACTGCCATTCAAGAACGTTACTTGAGAGTTTCTTCGTTGAGACAACGGTTTGCAAGTTTGCAACCGCTCGCCTCCTTCAAAATCAGCTTGAGCAAACTCATGAGGTGCAAATTAGCACTCAGACAATAAGAAATCGCCTCAGAGAATATGATTTGAGGCCTCGTGTCGCGGCAAGAGGCCCAGCTCTTACCCCAGCCCATCGGAGGGCGCGTTTGGATTTTGCGAGAGAGCATATCCATTGGGAAGAGGCCGATTGGGAAAGAGTTCTCTTCACAGATGAGTCTAGATTCTGCCTCTACCATTGTGATCGACGTTCCCTTGTATACAGACGTCCACATGAAAGATATGCTCAGTGCAATTTCCTGAATACTACTGGTCTCGGGGGAGGATCGATTATGGTATGGGGTGGAATATCTTTGACTGCTCGCACAGACTTAGTGGTCGTTGATAATGGAGCTATGAATGCTGATAAGTATATAAGGAACATTCTTGAAGAGCATGTAGTGCCATTTGCCCCATACATTGGTGAAAATTTCATTTTTATGGACGATAATGCCAGACCCCATCGTGCGCGCATCGTTCCGGAGTACCTTGAAGAGGTTGAGGTCTCGCGAATGGAATGGCCAGCAAGAAGTCCAGATCTCAATCCGATTGAGCAGGTTTGGGACAACCTCAGACTGAGAAGTTCAGAAAATCATCTAGCTACTCTTAATGACTCAGGAATCCAACTCGGAGAAATCTGGGAAGGATTAGATCAGAACATTTTAAGATCACTCATTTTGAGTATGAACCGTTGTTGCCGAGCTGTATTAACGCAAGGGGTGGAAATACCAGGTATTAAATCACTTATCTGCATTTCAGTATTTTGAAAATTGTTCATTTCTCTTCTTTCACATAAGATTCGGTGAAATCCTGAATTTTTCTTCCATTCAATGTGTCTTGATTCGTTCAAAACCTTTCCGGGAGAACATAAAAAATAAGTTATAAAGTCAATGTAGAGTTAACTTTCATTAAAATCGAGATTTTCAGAATGTGCGTTAATTTTTTTGCGCAGTGTATTTTCTCAGATTCATTTTGATAAATACGTAATTACTACGACCTCTATGTAGAGAGGACAACGTTACTAAGTTATCTGACAGGAAAATAACTATAACCTAACATATTCAAAATATACACGGTGAAATGTGTCAGAATGTCATGGCCAACCGGGATAATCTATAAAAGTGAACGGAGTATATGTCAGTCTTTTTGTTGAAGGATTAAAGCTTCAAACTGCGTTCAAATAGAAGCGACATGAGGACATGACCTTGCAACCGATTCGATTAATTAGTAGATATGAACATACGAGAGTCATGTCACATCCATCGTTCGGAAACAAACGGAAAACAGGGGTACAGACACACTGTATGTCATTCACCCCTTTCTAGTGCGACCCAGTTCCTGGCATGAGAGGATGAATTCACCCTGTGACCTGATTTTCGCCGCCGAAGCTCTGTCAGGAATCCCTCCCTGCTGCGTCGTCGAAGCTTGGGATGGCAAAGATGCATCGAAGTCTTCCAAACATCGATATCCAATCGGCATTTACGATGCAGCATACCTGGACCGGCGAATGAAGGGGTTTTTAGGAATGGTAGTGTGGATTTTCGTCTTTGTCAATGAGTTGGATGTACAGAAAGAAAAGAGACACTGATAAGACAAAGATAGGAGTACCAGTGTTGAAGTCTTTGATATTTCTCAATATCATGATGTTTTAAGTCTCAGTTCATCTCCTTTGTAACGTAAGAACTTGTTTCAAAGGCTCTCCCGAGCAGTAGAGGAAAGTCACCAATATGAAATAGTATCCTAATATGGTCATTTGGAATACCTTCATTTCTCCAAGACTATAAGTAATAAACGCAACACTCGACCATCTTCTGTTTCATTCGGTCTACTAACTATCGCACTCACACCATCGAGTCAGTTGCGCGAACGCTTAACGTGTGGCAGGCGTGTTTTGTTTTGTTGTCGTGAAGAAAATTTTAAAGGTAAGTAATAAATGAGTATTACCAGCTGTTATGTTTGTATACATAAGTGTTATACTATATAGTATATCGGTATTATGTTTATTTCACCATTTTGTGATCTTTTGTCATTAAAATAATGTGACTTGAAAAAATATTCAAAAGAGTTTGAACTAGTATAAAAATCCAAATATGGATAGTCGTCGGTGTCTAATTATGGAATATGCTTGATGTGTGGACTCTGGGCACATTATGATTGTGCTGGTCCAGAGTTTGATACTTGGATCTGTGACTTTTGCAAGTGATTATGAAACTTCTTTCATTTATCACAATATGTTATATTCATTCAATTGATCTCAAGGATATTAATGTCCATTTTTGTTATTGTTATATATTGATTTATGCTTATATTCCATATATGGGTACCTATTCCATATTTGGTTACTCATTTGTGATTTTGTTTTTGTGTTAGATTTTAATGTGATAACTAATATATTAGATTGAAGGCTGTTAATTACTACATATAAATGTATGACTGATTAGTAAAAACATTAAACTGATTTAATTTATATGAAGTTTATTTTTATATCCCAAAAACAAAATGGTATTCCATATTTGGTGACTTTCCTCTAATGTCAGAAGCTTCTTTGGCCACCTGAATTAGAGCTTCGAGATCAGCTTTCGCTTTCTGGGTATCAAACAGGACTTTCAACTACTGGAAGTTGCCAGTGGTACTTTTTCTGCAGCCATTCTGTTAGCCAAGGCATCAGTCTTCCTGGTTCTGCCAGCAACATTTCTTTCAAAGTCTTCAATTGTTCACTTTCTCTTTCTATGGATGTTCTGGAGAATCATATTTCCTATGGAATGCACATATTTTTGCATAGCCAAACGTTTCCCTCTAGTTGTCTCTCCAAGCTCTGCAGAGACCCTAAGAAAAGAGCTCTCTTCATTTTTTTCGATTGCCTACATCTATCCGAAGGGTTTCTCCTTCTCTTTTGGCTTTAGTGCATCTTCTCTGGTAGATACTTCATGTTTTCAAGAAGTTGAGATACTTTATACTTTGAAATATCTGACAGTTGTCGTATAGAAGCTGGATATGTGCCGAAAACTTTCCAAAATCTCCAGATCTTTGTTTATGGAAGACTTTTGTCATCTCGACTGTTTCAGGTTCCCTATACAAGCAAATCATGTCCTCATTTCAACTAGGATAGAGATTTGCTTTCTTTTCTGATCCCAGGTCCACATACATCACTAGGTATATGTATACCTTTCAGTTGAAGAGGTAATCCACTAAGTGGTCTCATGCCATGTTTCCCATTAGAGGAGGCTCACATAATTCTCTACATTCAAGATCAAGAGAGAAGTCTCTTCATTATTCTCTGCCTCTTCTGATGCTTCATTATACTCTCCTTTTCAAATCTTCTCCTGGACTCACATCCTGATATTTCTTTAACTCCACCCTTCTACTTCTTCTTGATATTGTCCCAAACTATTCATATCTTTCATTTCCTCTTCCAGCAATATTCCTTTTACGAACTTAAGGGGAAGTATTTCAGAAAGAGTTTCTAGGACTCTGGATGTGGATACAAGATTAGTCTTCTGTCAAGGTAAGAAACAAGTGGCACACAATCAAATTCTTCAAGTTCCACACCTACAGATTTCATTTTCTTTATTGCTTCTTTAGAACTCCTTCCATCTTTATGACCAGTTACTTTCTTCTCACGTAAATTTAATCGGTTACAGAAGATCTTTTCAATATTACTTTGCAGATAGCACACCCCCTTAAAAAAAATGGGGTGGTTCATACGGGATACATTGTTTGACATCTTTTTCTTCGAGTGGCGATTCAACTTGAAATTTCCACCAAAATCACGACCGCTGAATTTAACAATTACATATATTTCATGTACTTCAGGCCTTACCGGGCCCATAACCTATTTAGTCTTGGATATATTTTACAATATGAATGACACAGAAATAACAACGTGATGGTAATGAGTATAATGTAGCAATACCAAAATAATTATGTTTTCAATGAATTTATGCATCGAAAACTGGGAGGAATATTTCCACCCCTTCTCATAATCCCTCCCTGTATCGTCGTAGGTAAAGTACGATCCGTAACCTCATTTCCTCCCCTCGTCGGATGAGATTCTAGAGATGCCAATATTGTTGGGCGAACACTGATTAACCTCGATTTATGGATTGTGGTTCTATTGATTGATGCATCGCTCTAATATGGACACTGTAATATGGACATCATGTAATTGGCACAAGTTCCCTTCGTTTGTTCGAGGAATTATGGATGTTAAAATGAAACGCACGGAACATCATGTTGTTCTTCCTATATTATTGTATATCGATTTTCTAATTCTAGAGCATCAAATAAGTTCCTACAAGATCTACGTCAAATTGGTTAGTGCGGCTAGGAGATTTTGAATTCTTTGTCAAAATTCGGCGTTTTCTAGATAGGGAACAGTTGTCAAAACCTGTAAATCCAACATGGAGGCTTCAAAATGGCGGAATTATTTTCTGGTTATAGTTTAATTATACACAGAAAAGAATAGAATAGAAAAACAATTCTCATCAGAAGGAAAATTAAAGAAAAAGACGAATGTATGAGACTGAATAATAATATCAAGAATACCTAATTATAATCATCGTAATTTTGCCAAAATTTATACATTCAAAGCAGCGTCTCCAGAATGGCGGGCAAGAGTGTTCAATTATGTTATACAGAGTTCCACAATGAATAGGAAGAAGAGGACTTTTCTGGCAGAAAAATCAAGATTTCGGAAAATCACATGGATCTATTTTGTTCTTGTGGTTATATTCTTGATATAAAACCATCATTATATCCATCATTGATTTCTATAGGAAAATACACTGTTGAACGTTTCAACGCATCCCAAAAATTCGTATATCCTTCAGCTACTTCCATCTACCGTGTGATATTCCCGACATTATCAGCATCGAATCAATTTCCAATTAAAGTCCACCTATACATGCAAAAAGCAGCCTCACCACTTCCTTTTGAAAACATAATTTGTTGGGCGGTATGTTCATTAACACATTTCGATACCGATATTGCAATCTGAAACTTCAAAGGATTCGGGAATTCGTTGAAATCCTGTTTCCAATAGAGGTTTAGTTCTTAATTGACTTCTTCGTCTCATGGTTATGAGTTGAACGAATGAATCACCTCAAATTCTATTGAAAATCAATATCAGAATTTTTGGGGGATGGGGGAAATATTCTTTCTCAATTGAAGGATACTTTGGGAGGATTCTGCTTCTTATTGGAACTTTTTATGGTTTTCTCCCTCAATATCTGAAAGACAAGAAATATCAGAATTGTTGTAGAAAATGCAGCTGCGTTCTAAGTTACACAGGAGCAAAAGCTCCTTACTTGAGGAAAATGCTTGTAGCATATTTCAGAAATCTTTTTATTTTTTACAGATTTTGTGAAACAAAGAGAGAAAGACAGAGAGACTGAACAATTAGGAATAGAAAATGGCTTCCAGGCTGGCTGCAATGCAGGTGAGAAATTAATTTTAGTTTCGTATATTTCATCCAGAAGTAGTATGACAATTTCATATTCCACTAAAGTGAATTATGCAAGGTGTTTCGAAACAAGTCCGAAAAATTTAGAGGGGTGATTCCTCGTTCGAAATAAAGGGTAGTTTCTTATATAAATGTTGGGTCAATAGTCAAACGTTAGGGAGATATCGCGGTTCAAAGATGGCGGAAGATTTATGTTTTCATTACGTATCTTAAAAACGAAAAGTGAAAGAATGATGATATTTTATGGAAGTATTGCTATTGAAACTATTACTATATGAAAACACACTTACTAGATATTTTTCCATGCTTTCAGAATGAGTGAAGGGGGTTGAAGTAGACTACCCCTATCATTTTTGTTAACTAAATTCAAAGAAAAACTTACGCAATGACTTGGATAGTATTAAATTCGTATAGCCTTGTTTGGTAAGAAACTTTTTCATCTCCTGTATTTTTCTCGTAAAATGTTCCGTTTCGAAATAAAAAAAATGAAATGGAAATCATAACGTTTTAAACTATACTGCTCCACAAGAGTTAGGGATATCGTATTCAATCGTTTTCAAAAGTATGTAATCTTCGAGAAAATCGCTGTAAAATCATTTAAAACTCAATAACAACTTGAATCGATCCAATAAAAATCAGCATGAGACATTTCGTCAATCTGGTCGCTTTTTTTCTGAAGTTTGGTTCTTTGCAGATGCTTCATTCTTATTCTGAAATGAAGTCAGTTTATCAACGGCTGCGATTTGAAACGAGTTTTCTGGCAATGCCAAGACGTAAATTAACAAACGCTGAGGCTAATACGGCTATCGGAATGCTACAGGGTGGCCTAACTCAGGTTGTTGTAGCGGAAAGGCTTCAAGTCAGCCAGAGTGTGATATCTCGACTTTGGAATAGGTTCAGGGAGACAGGTTCCGTGTTGGAAAGACCAAGGCTTGGTGGGCGACGAAAAACAACACCTGCTCAGGATCATTCAATCACCGTTTCGGCGAGAAGAAACCCTACATCTACGTGTAGAATGCTACGGAATACTCTTCAAAATGCAGATTGGGTCCAAGTTTCCATCGAAACCATAAGACGACGTTTGAGAGAGGTGAATCTAGGTTCTAGACGTCCATTAAGAGGAGTTTCATTAACACGTGACCATAAGCGTCAAAGACTGGAATGGGCAAGGCAACATATCAATTGGAACGATCAATGGCGTAGTGTCCTTTTCACTGATGAATCCAGATATGGACGATTTTCAGATTCTCGAAGAATAAGGGTATGAGCAATCTCACGCATACCCCGTAATCGTCGCTATGACCAAGAAGTCCATCCATTCCGAGGGGGTAGTGTTATGGTATATGGGCCGGGATATGTTTCAACGGGCGCACAGATCTACACATTTGTCCTGGGAATATGACCGCCTTACACTATAGGGAGCATGTCATTGACAATGTTGTGCCAAATTTTCACGCTGCTATTGGTGAAACTTTTCAATTTATAGACGATAACGCTAGACCGCACCGTGCAGCCTTAGTTGAGAATGCGCGCGAGGAGCTTGGTATTCCACATTTACCAATACCTCCGCACTCACCAGATTTGAATTGCATAGAACATGCATGGGATATGCTCCAAAGAAGATTAGATAATCATCAACCTACCCCAGAATCCTTAAATGATCTGAGAGAGCTTCTGCCCCGTTTATGGAACCAAATTCCTCAAGAAATGTTCAACAACCTCGTGTGTAGTATGCAAAGAAGATGTAATGCTGTTATTGATGCCCGTGGAGGCCATACATTGTATTGATAGTCCCAAAATGCTTGAATTCTCTGGTAATAAAATTTCGTTATTTTACTCGATTTTTCTTAACCACCCTGTTTACGCTGCAGACCTACAGGCTAAAATTAATCTGCAACTTGAAATCATATTTATATTAATTTTCATCACAAAAATCTTATTTTCACTATATTTTTTGCAATTTAAGTCAATATCCCTAATATAACTCATGTGGAGCAGTTTGAATTGCGACACGTAATGATTCACATTTTATTTTTTTATTTCAAAACGGTACATTTTACGAGACAAATATAAGAGATGAGAACATTTCTAATCTAATTTAATACTATCCAAGTCGTTACGTAAGTTTTTCTTTATTAATTAATTAAAATACTATAAAGAGAGAAAATTGCAGAAACAGCGTTCTTGGCATGTTTATTCGAGTGAAAATCAACGTTATCTAAGAATTTCATTATTCCCTTCTGTTTGTTGATTCATTATTCTTGAGAACAGATTAACTCAAAACATCGAATTCCTTCAATGTTATCATCATTCAAGGAAATTTGAAATTGAAATTGGTTCGACCAGTAAGAAGTTATATGAACTTCTCCAAAATGCCCATTTGCGAAAAACACCTTAATAGTCCTTTTCTGATTCCCTAAGAAGTTCATGGTCAGCAATTACAAAAACCATCAAAGTTGTTCTCGCATGAGCGCAACATTTTCGTCGTAAGTTCCACACCCTCGGAAATATGCACAATCTCGTGTCCAACTCCAATTACACACAATAACAAATCTGTATAATGCGATGGCTGATATCGCGATTGTTCTCGCGACCTCAAGTTTGGCGACTTTGGGTAAGGTTGAGCGCCCATGCGATCACTTGGACTCCCACGCAATATGGCATCTGTTGCGATAGACTTATGAGTCATCCCAAAATTGGATACCTACTCCTTGTTAGGAGATATTGTATAACAATGTGAAGGTGATCATTCGATTACGTGGACTGGTAACAGATCGAATCACTATTTCTTGAGGCAGGATTCACACATCGTCGAAAGTGTTGACCCCCCCCCCCCCCCCCCCCAACAACTCTCAACTCAAACGCATCATTAATCTGTGGCGACCAACTTTCGACCGCTGTAAAAATCGATAGGAAATCTCCTCGCCGATCCAATGGTGTGCGAATTATCGAGCTAGGACGAGAGGTTCTCGAAAAATAAGAGATTTCCCAAAATTTGAGAGGAATTTTCATGAAAATTCTCACAAAAAGCCATTTATTTCCTAAAATACTGATCCTAGGAGAAATCTGATTACATATCCGCAATCTACGACCCTGAATTAATAAAAAAAATTTTTTTCAAATTTCTGTACGACTCCGATCGAAGAAATTTTCATTCCGAACTCAATCGAACCGGGTCAGTTTATATCGACCAAAGTCACTTTATTAACTGATTCGAGGTCGTAGATCACGAATATGCATTTAGAATGTTGATAAAAAAATTAGTTTTCAAAATATGGACAAAAATACGAGTAGCCGGCTACTTTTCAGTAAGTTATTATAGGTTACTCTGTTTTGTGCGAATTCTGTATGTTCTAGCTGAATGAAAAGCACACCATGAGATCGGCAAGGAAATTTTCTTTCGATTAACAGAATAGTCGCGCAAAAAACGGCTCCTAAACAATATTTTCGATACTTATATGTACACACAACCAAACTTATATGGAATCACCCAGTATTAAGATGAAATATTATTTCGATATCTTTTTCGTTACAAGCAAATAAAAAGTGCATGTGTTTACTCACAAAAACAGTTAGGTTCATAAGCACTTGATAAGATTTGGCTTTGCAGTGTCGATTTTACCATTTCGTTCGAACGTCGCAGTGAATTTATATTTTGTTTTTTTGCGAAGTTTTAAAAAAAATGCCTTATGTGGGGTTATCGGAAGTCCAGAGAGGAAGAATTATTACTATGGCAGAACAAGGTATGTCACAAAGACAGATTGCAAGAACGGTGGGGGTTACACAAGGGGTTGTTTCAAAAACCTATGCAAGGTTTCTGGAGTTAGGAACCCTAAAGAATAGGCCGAGAAGAAGTCGTGGAAGAGTAACTACAGAAAGGCAGGATCGCTTTTTAGCCCAAACAGCCAGAAGAAATCCCGCAGTATCTCATTCAGAGCTTCAAAGGCAATTTTTGCAAGCTACAGGTGTTAGTGTTTCTGTCGAAACTATCAGAAAAAGACTTCGCGCTCGGGAATTATTCAAGAGAAGAGCGTTAAGAGTTCCAGAACTATCAAGGCAAAATAAAGTTGACCGTTTTAATTGGTGTTTAGATCATGAAAATTGGACAATTGAAGATTAGAAAAATGTCTTATTTTCGGATGAGACCAGAATTGGCCTACGATCAGACGACCGGCGTGTTCGCATTTTAAGAGGTAGAGGGAGGTAAGCTAGGCTCCAAGCTGCAAGACCGATCCCTAAATACAAAGGAGGTACTGTAATGTTTTGGGGCGGAATTATGTTTGATGAGAAAACTCCTTTAATTCCCATTAGACAATCTCTGACAGGGCCTAGGTATGTTGATCTAGTGCTACAACCTGTAGTGAGGCTCTGGCGAGGTGCTTTTGGAGATTATTTCCTATTTATGCAGGATAATGCACCTCCACATACCAGCAGAGTTGCAAAAAAATTTTCGAAATAGAAGGTGTGACTGTTTTAGAGTGGCCTTCTTGTTCACCGGACCTTGATCCTATCGAGCACTTGTGGGATAGGATCAAAAGAAAAATTAGAGCTCGTCAAAATAATCCTGGTAACGCAGAGCAACTTATACAAGCGGTTTTAGAGGAATGGGCAAATGTTACAGAAAAAGAAATTAACAACTTAATAGAAAGCATGCCTCGTCGAATTCAAGCTTGTATCAATACCAGGGGTGGTAATACTGATTATTGATTTGTTAAAATCGTTTTATTTGTTGTTCAATTCTCAGTTACATAAAAATTATTTTTAGAGAAATTTACACTTTTAATTTTCTGTTCTATTATAAAAATAATATTTTAATTATTTACATTATTTTTGTGATAAACTTGTTTTGGGAAAACTGTTCTTCACTTTTCAGCGACTTTTTTTTAATTAAAATTCGTTTTTTCCAAATAACAGGGTGATTCCATATAAGTTTGGTTGTGTGTATATCTTAGCCATTATATTATACTCAACAATCTAGTACTTTAGAAATCGTTGGGATTTCATTCCGGAAAAAAAACCGTGGATAATTCTTCTGATAAGGTTCATATCGGAATCGTCAACCGACAGTTGCAAATCATAACAGAAATTTTGCACTAGAGTTTCATCTGAGAAAAAAGTCCATAATGTGCCTCATCGGAAAACATGATTTTCTGAGAAAAATCAGCTGGTTGTTCATTGATGAAATTGAATGAACGACGTCTTAAATGATCTAAAGTGATATTTGAAACTTATATGCCTTCAGAGCTAAATGCTAAATCCTTGTGTAAAATGCGCCATGTTGTGAACCCACTAAGTTCAACTTGTTGTGAACGTCTTCTAATGGACATTTCATGATCTTCAGCAACACTTTCACGAACCAAATCAATATTTTCTAGTGAACGACCGCTACGACTGTATTTTTCACTTTTTTGGTCTTCCACCGAACCGGTCTCTTGAAATTTTTCAAGAATTCGACCAATAGTGCTTTCAGATGGATGATTATGTGAAACATAAAATCCACGTAATTTTCTAAAAATAATTCAGCAATTTGAACGCGTTGTTGTATCGTGTACGAAGCCATTTTTATAAATGTCATATACATCACGCTTCTTAGTGGGCCATCTATACCTATTTTATTTATTCTCAAAAAAAAAAACGCTCAATTTGAAACACCCTTTAGATTGTTTATACCTTGAGATACCTAGGGGGCCAATACTTTTGACGATGTGTGTAAGTTCTTCCTCTAGTCTTGGTTCAATTACCAAAGCGTAGATTGAGGCTGGATTCTGGATCTGCATATTCTTAACCTGAACCACATAGGTTCATTGTCAGGGTGAAGGTTTCATCTACCATTTGAATTCGAATGATATTGATCACATACCTGTTTCTGCTTACTTTTTTACACCTCTGGCTACGATACATCCAAATTAGGTAACGGTAATGATTTATTTTCAAAAAAGTTAGAATGGTCTACCCCCTCATATCCCATCAAGTCCGTTGTAAAACCTTGTTTGCCCTCTCCTCACCCCAGACTCGATAAATGAGAGGCAGTTCGAGGGCATTTTCCACTCGACCCTGGGAAACACTGATTACTTGGTAATTTCTCTGAACAACAAACAACTCACTGAAAGTTTATTAAAGACTTCAAATTCCGTCTGAAAGAGAATGAAATCAGCGTCAACCCCTGCACATTGTATACGGGCGAATATCGACATCGTAAAATCATTTACTCAAAAAGTAATTCGAATAAGAAAAGTCGATGAAGTTATTGCTAAACTTTCATTTAACTTTGACGGTATTCAAACTTGAAGCCAGTCTGGCAGCGTTATGAACCCAGTCGAGAAAAGTTCTATTATTGTGAAAGCTTCCATTAAGTTCGGAATTAAAATTAAGAGAAATTCATCGGATGAAGTGAGAATTGGAATTTTGTTTTATTTTTCTTATTCCGAGTTGGTACATCTTGCGGTTACTCGGGGATGAAATGAAGAAAATATGCGAATGTTTCGGAATGGAACAATCACATTCTTCCCATTCGCTGCAACATTATTTTACGCCGAGTCCTAAATTCTGATCAAAATGTTTGTTAACTTTTTTCTCATACCCAAATTTAATTTTTTTCAAATATACAGGGTAGGCTTTTTAAAACGAAACATACAAGATAACGGGCGGAATAAATTTATTTCGAAAAAATACTCGGACACGTCGATTTTTGTTTCGAGGGGGACAACTTTTAAGGTCAAATTCACAACTATATCGCTTCAACCCTTAGTGTTAGAACACCAACCCCTAAATTTTGAATAGGAAAGATAGGGCGAGTGATACCTCATTTGAAAGGTCCTTTTATCCTGAATTCAGGATATTGATTTTTTCTTCATTTGATTCATTGATTCTTGAGATATTGACATTTTGAAGTTGAAACAAAGATGGTATCATCGTCAAGCAAGCTGTCTGAATCAATCGAATTTATTATTCATTCATTCTGTAGATTTGATGAAACTCCATAACTGCCATACACCAGACATCAAAATACAAAGTCAAATAATTGATGAATTCACATAGCATGGTTAGCGGAATGAATGGTACTGTACGAAATTCAAAATTGAATATCTCGAAAACGAATGCGTTAAATGAGAAAAAAATTATTACGCTGAATTCATGATGAAAAGGCCTTTCAAATAAGGTATCAATCACCCTATCTTTCCCATTTAAAATTTAGGGGTTGGTGTTCTAACACTGAGGGTTGAAGCGATATAGTTGTGAATTTGACCTCAAAAGTGGTCCCCCTCGAAACAAAAATCGACGTGACCTCAAAAGTGGTCCCCCTCGAAACAAAAATCGACGTGACCGAGCATTTTTTCGAAATAAATTTATTCCGCCTGTTATCTCGTCTGTTTCGTTTTGAAAAGCCCACCCTGTAATAATGAAAGGAAACAGAAATGGTGCCAATATAGAGCACGGCATCCTCAAACCCTCAAATTTGAATAGGGACGATGGGTCGTGCGATAAGTTGTTGAAAATGTCTTTTCCTTCTGAATATAACAAGATTTGATCATTTCTTCACGTAATTTTCGATTTCGAAAATGGAACATCGCCCAATATTCCTAGAGCATAAGATTATTACCAATTTCACAGGGAAGAAATGAAGGGAGGGGGAAAAATTGGTTCAAAAAAACGAGATAAGTGTTCTGAATAGTTGAATCTAACAAATGCTCAAATTTATCTACCATAATCATTTTATGCTCCAGGTGAATTGAGAGGTGTTTCATTTTTAAAGCCTTATATTCATATAAACGAATAATCCGATAATGGTCACTGTATTTTGTTACATTCATTCAATCATTTCTAGGAATTCCTCAACAACTTCTCTTGTTATAGCAATAAACAATTGAAGAAGCGAGATAATTCTATAATTGTTTTGGTGCTGACTCACTAGCATTAATTTGCATCAAATTAATATTTATTTACCCATTCGAAGATTGTTGCATCGCATATTCCTACTATTCGTAGAAAACAATTGAGTTGAGTAATTCATCAAAGTTAAAAATATCATTCATTATTGTGGTGGCCACATCTGTTCGTTTATAGTAAACTACTCAAAAAATATGATTTTTATAGGTTGGTTATCTACACCAGCTAGGACCTATACCACCTCACAGTTTACACTGTGTCCCATTTTGGTTGAGACTGCACTGTATATCAGCTATTATAAAAGACAGAGACATGCAATTTTCGCAACCCTTGAACCCTGTATCACTTTTTTGTAAAAATTTAAAAGCCACAAACAGGAATATTGCAACTGCCAACTACCTACTTAGTACTTTTGTTCCTGAAATACAGGGCGAAAACGCTTTTTAAGATGTTATTATTTCTCAGGCCCTGTATGGGTTAGAAAAACTGCTTATAATAGATAGATATTTTTACATAAAAGTCAGTGGCGTATTTAAAAGTTTTTCAGAACACTGCTTTTGAGAATGGACACAAACTTGGTATTTTTTAAATGGAATACCCTTTATATTTTAACGTCAAATTTTTGCAATTTTTTTTTCTGAATACATTGATGTATCACAAACTAATCTTTTATAAATTTTAGCATCAAAAATTTGAAAAACCCATATTTATGTTTGTGTTTCAATAGTAGGCCATGAATTCTTTCACACATGCATTTAATTATTACATTTTTAAAACGTCATGTTTAAATATAATTGCAGCGCTGCTTTGGCATTCTCTTTAGAAAGGTTTAAACATTTGATAATTTGTTACTTTTCAAAACTTTGAAATTCCATGTTTTCACCGTCAGCCATCATTATTGATTTGTATTGACTCTGTTTGTGACTTAGTTTTCATGAATGCGATAAACAAATTTTTTTAGACATGTTCGACTTTGATGAATTCAAAACAAACATAAACATGGATTTTTCTGATTTTTTTAATCTAAAATTCATTGAAGATGAGGTTGTGATACATCAATGTATTCAGAAAAAAAATTGCAAAATTTTGACGTTAAAATATACAGGGTGTTCCATTGAAAAAATACCAAGTTCGTCCCCAATCTCATAAACAGTGCTCTAAAAAAAATTTTTGAATACCGGACTGACTTTTATGCAAAAATATACATTATACCTAACCAGTTTTTTTTTCTGTCCCATGCAGGGCCTGAGAAATAATAACATCTCAAAAAGTGAACATTTTCGTTTTCACCCTGCCCTGTATTTCAGCAACAAAAAAAGTTAGAAAATTTCTGTGTGTGGCTTTAAAAGTTCTATCTTATTTATATGTAGGAAAATGTTTTTTTGTAACTTCTAAGCGCTCTTTTTTCAGTGTTAAAACATAAATATGCACCTGCCAAGCATCGTTAAGAATGCATGACTATACCGATAAATTCAGGGAAGGAAGCAACTTGAGAAACCTATAATCATTACTAAGTGTGTTTTTCCCTCAACAACCCTCTATTTGTAACGTGTAGACGGTTAGTTTCCTTAGAAACGTTAATGCGCAAAGCTCCATTCATTGGTCAATATTGACATCGCATATTCATTCATCCAAATAGTACCTACCGGTGGCTACCTAAATCAGAAAAGTTACTAAAACTATTTTCGTTCCCAATAAAATTTTGGACTCACTATCCTCGGTTAGCGATGATGAGTTCGTTTTTGGTAGATTTTGCGGTGTGGCGTCATCATGAATAGATATTTGTCTGCAAGTTTGAACAATGTAGTGTCTATTGACCTTGAAAATTCCTGGGTTGCTCAAAGTTATCAGGTATGAAATATGTTTTTTAAGTAGGTATATGTCCCACATTTTTATAATATCGTGAATAACAACTACCCCCTCGCTTACTTTATTAAATGTAGTCTTTCTTAGAACAACTTTGTCGCCTACAGTTTTGTAATGGTTATCAATATGTTATTGTACCTCTTCCCACAATGATCTGCCTTGTTTGGCTCGTACAAGAACAAACGAATCATCTAGTTTGCCAGTTTACTCAGAGTTCCCGAAGATCAAGTTCTTTATTCATCTATTAGGATGACTAAGACGTTAATTTGGAAAAATTTTGGCGAACAAGTTTTTTTCTGTTGGTAGCATCTGTTACGAAGTCTCTCGAGTTAAATTCTTTTGGAGTGGATTTCCACCACAGCTGAAATGCTGTTCGAAAAATTTTGAAGGTTTTATTTGCAGGCCCGCTTCCAACAAAAACAAATGCAAGAAAGAGAAGAGAAACTACTGAAGCTGTATGAGAGCCAGCAACAACGTGCCTTCGACAGGGTTGGCAGAGGAAGCGCTGGAAGTAACACAAGTATCAACTCGACAGGGGGTGGCAAAGTCAGACAAATGTTCGAAGAAAGGCGAAGGGCGGGAATTGATAAAAGTTATCCCTTAGAACCAATAAACGGTAAGAGCAAATCGAATTTTTTTCAAAAAAACATTTATTTCTCAGCTGAAAGATGTTTTTTGGTTATCTCCAAAAAAAATTCTGGAGTTCATAAATCATTAACGCCAAATTCTATCGACTCAGGTAAATCAGTGGCAAGAATACCCAACGGCAAGCAACCAGTCATCACGAATTCCAGAAAAACCGTCAAAGCCACCGTCCAAAGAAGTGTTACTCACATACGAAATGGCAAACCTCTTATTAACAAACGAGAGACAGTCCAGAAAATATACGACAACAATAACGGAGTGGAAAAATACGAGACCAATCACTACAATGAAAATTTGTTGGATGATACTGATAGCTTGGTAGATTTGATGAACAGAAACAATATTTATGATAATCTGGACGATGAAGAATCTCCTCCATTGGAAAGTGTTGAAGACGATGTTTCGTTCATGGGAAAGCTCGCCAATGTAGGAGGCGTTCCACCTAGTCAAAATAGCAGATCGTCACCTATCAGATCGTCACCAATTAGATCGTCACCAATCAGATCGTCACCTAAAAAAACCAAGCAAATAATCTCAGAAACGAAACGAAGTCCTCCAGCACAGGTAAGCATGAAATTAATATCGGAAAATTCAATATATTATTAGGGACTGAACGAGAATAAATTCGCTATCACAAAAACGCTTATATCTTTTGAACCACTGGACCGATTTCGAAAATCAAACTCATTTTCGAATCATCTTCTAATTCTAATGAAAACTGTTTCCACAATAAAATACCAAAAACTATTATTTACAAAATTCATGGATTTTTTTCTGGAATTCTTCTCATCAGTCACTTTCTGGAACGCTGTCTTCATCTTTTGCTCGAATTCCGCTAATGTTTTCGTTGATTTCTTCAATTCTCTTTTTACCAGGGCCCAATATCTTTCGATTGGCCTGATTTCTGGGCAATTTGGTGGATTGGCCTCTTTGGGGACAAAAACCACCCCATTAGCTTCGAACCATTTCTTGGTTGCCTTGCTGTAGTGGCATGAAGCTAAATCTGGCCAAAAGATTGTTGACACATCGTGCTCACGTAAAAATGGTAAAAGTCGCTTCTTCAAGCATTCCTCGATGTATATCTTCGAGTCAACAGAGCCTTGGCCAACGAAAAATTTGCTCCTTTTCCCACAAGTGCAAATTGCTTGCAAACCAGGAATTTTTTAGGAAACTTTGCTTGTTTCTTCACGCGAAATTGTTCGTCAACATTTCCTCGAGAATCTGCAGTATAAAATTCCTGCCCAGGAAGTAGCGAGAAATCAGCCAAGACATAAGTTTCGTCGTCCATCACGCAATAGGAAAAATTTATCAAGAAATCTTCTTTTAATTTCTTTGCTCTTGATTTCGCTTCTTGATTCTTCACAGCGTTTCAGTCTGGCACTTTCTGTAGGTACTCTGTATGTTCTAAGCCTACAACTCGACTTGATTTTCTGAACGGTTGACTGCGAACAACCCACTATTTGGGCCACTTTCCGTCCTGAAAGGTTAGGATTCTTCTGAAAAAGGCTGATGGCTTTCTTCACCTTTTTTGGGCTATGAAACCCCTTTTTCCTCCCGGTTCCTTCCTTGCGGTTAATTATAAATCTTCGTTGAGGCGCTTAACAACTCTTGATACCGTTTCCGGACGAACGCGAGCCTCTTTTGCGATTCTTTTGAAGCTCCATTTTAGGTAATTTTGAAAAAGTTTTACTATAAATTCTCGTGTTTTCACTTCGCTTGACATTTTGCAACAGAGATTTGGAATATCAAATTTTGATTTTTTCTCAATTGGTTCAAGAGATATAGGCGTTTTCCGCGTTTTTGTGATAGCGAATTTATTCTCGTTCAGTCCTTACTACAGTAGCATGAAGTATGGAGAAGCTGCTGGTTTTTCTACATTCTCACTTCTAAGTATTATGTGTGCTATGTAGGAAGTATGTATAAGGAAAGCGCTTGCTTTATCATTCTCGGCTGTCCCTATATTGGATAATTGAGTGGAGCTTCGTAGGAAATGGAAATTGTTTTATTATTCCCTATCCTTGATCATTCAGGCAATAACAATAAAGCTAAAATCTCCGTGGCTGAAATTACAACGCCACTTGGCAGTTTGCAGTGTTTTATTCTTTTATTACCACCGGATTTACAGCTTTCGTAAATTTTCCGAACGTTGCTGATCTCTCGAGGATTTCACTATCGATTTTTTTGGGACGCTGACCTTGACTCTGCACGGGTAAATAACCCCACGGTCATTTCGCAGAAGTCGCTTTTTCCAGATATTCACCCAAGATAAGTGAAAATCGCGTGAAGCTACAGGGGGGCGTATGACCGATAAAAATTCCAGCGGAAATACGTTCTGTTGCCGAGAACGACTACAAATTACCGAGTGGGGAAGATTACCGGCCAATCCAGGGTGTGCAGATTAGCAGGAAAAGTGTTAAATGGGTTAACCAGCCCAGGAAATGAACTTCTCGGAAGAAACTTTTTTGGGTTTCAGATTTATGGTCCTGATAGGACTAATTTTTGCAGTATTGAATTTTAAAAGGATTTTTGAGAGGAAGATACCTGATTAAGTACATGTTAAACATCAACCCAACCAAGACCACATTAATTCCGTTTACTCGGAAGAGAAAACTTCCAGCCATGAAAACGTTAGCATCAAACGGAAATATCTTGGAGTGAGGGGCTGGAGTTGAATACCTAGGAATAACCCTAGATTCCCTTCTGTGGAATAAGCATGTTGATATGCTACTGACAGAGCTACAAGGGCTCTGATGGCGTGCAGGCGTCTATGCGGCAGGAATTGGGGCTGTAACCCAAAAATACTGCGATGGATGTACGTCATAATTGTAAGACCTATGGTGGGTTTCACAAAGCGTAATCACCGGTGATCCGAGCTTGATCTAGAATCAACTTGATTTTTCAGTTCAAAAATCAGAGAATCAAGCCGTTGATCTCGAATCATTGGTGATCACGCTTTGTGAAACCCACCGCTATAGTCACATATGGGGCAGTAGCCTGGTTTGCTAAGGCAAGTCAGGTAAGTACGAGGAAAATGCTCGACAAAGTACAAAGGCTTGCCTGTGTGTGCATCACGGGAGCTATGAGAACGTGCCCAACCAGGGCGCTTGGGATCATCACAGACCTCACACCTCTACATCTAGTGATTGATAGGGCAGCCCATAAGGCCATCCTCAGACTATCTAGAGAAGGATCAGGCAATGAGAGAGTCAGGTTTCAGAGAGCTTGGTCCTCTCTGAATGACTACACCTCATCTGCAAACCTTCCTAGTGATGTAATGATCAAGAAAGTAAGCACTGAGAAAAACTTCAGTACATTGCTAAGCAAAAGAGAGGATTGAGAAAGGGAATACACCAACTATAATCTCAAAGAAAATACAATAAAATGGGAAACAGATGGTTCCAAAACCGCTACAGGAGCTGGCGATGGGATTTACGGGTCAAGTACCAAGTGTTCACTATCGTTAGGCTCCTGTACAAGCGTCCTTCAAACGGAAATACTCGCAATCGGAAGATGTCTAGATATAAATCTAGAAAGAACCTATCAGAAGTGCGATATAGCTATTCATACAGATAGTCAAGCTGCTATTAAAGAACTGAGAGCTCCTACGTCATTGACTCAAAGCTGATTTGGGAGTGCCGAAACAAACTCAATGAGGTAGGCAAGAAGAAAAGGTTTTTTTAATCTGGGTTCCCGGTCATTCGGGAATCGTAGGAAACGAATAGGCCAATACACTTGCCATAAAGTGCACAAACTCTACTCACTGGCTCAGGACCCTTCTGTGGTATAGGAAAATGCACCTATAATAAGGAGTTAATGCTGAAGGAGAGAGCCGAAAGAGAAAAACTCTGGGGGAATCTCCCAGAGGGATGGATCACTCCAAAAAGTTCCTCCGGAACTTCGAAACTGCTAGATCCAAAAAATATCTGGATCTCAGTAAAAACCAACTTCACTTACTCACTGGCTTTCTCACAGGACATTGTCGCCTAAAGAAGCATCTGTTGAGAATGGGTTTATCGGACACTGATGAGTGTAGATTCTGTGGGGAGGAGGAAGAAACTCCTATTCACCTGGTTACGGAATGCTATGCCATTTCAAGCCAAAGGAAAGAGTGCTTTGGACAAGAAACTTGTAGAAGTGGGGAGTTACCTTCCTTGAAGCCATCCCAGATAATGGATTTCATCAAATCTCTGGAACTGGAGGGCGAGCTGTAGGAGGCGCGATGATGACAGCTCTAATAGGAGGCACAATAGACCTTGAGGTCGCAGTGAACTGTAACCCCTTTTCACTATAACTATATAAGTAGGTACATGTTAATAAGTCACTCGTTGTGATGTGTACCCATTTAGCGGAGCTATTACGAAATGTATTGGTAGAAAATTACATATTCTCAACTCATGATAAGGTTCTTAAATGCAGACATATGAGTAAAAAAAACTTGTTCTTCGCAACAACAGGAGCAACTAAACTGGCGAATCCTCGAAGAAATTCGGCATAGAAAGTCATTACTGTCAGTTTGGCACTAATTCTGTACTTATCAAAATTCAAATAAAATCCCAGAAGAAATATATTCTGAGGAACAGATCCACTCCAATATTCCAACTGATATTAACTTTTCTTTGGGCAGATCATCAGAAAATCAGTCGTTAAAAGTGAAACGCCTAGCAGAAAACCTATCCTATCTAGTCAAGCATCACCAAGGAGTGGTTCCAGTTCCAATTCTTCTCCAGTACATAGTATAACTAAGGTAAGCAAGAATTCATTTGTATTCCGAGGTAGATAATAGAAATAGATATATAACATCTCCATAGCACAAAAGGGTTGTTTTCCAGAAGTGCGGAAAGTACTACTGTTAGGGTACGTTCTCAGAACAACGGAATATCCCTGGCAACAGCAAATGTCAAAATTCCACTGTTTGATAACTCTCGAACGGATGAACATAGATACATAGAAACCCTGGTGTAACGATATCATCAAAGAGGAAGTCTTTGACGATACCTATCAATATAGATGGAATCTTTTCCCAATTATTAGGACAATTTTTACAACGATAAATTAGGTACTTCAATATTCCGATTCTTTCAAGATGGCAGCGACGGCAAAACCCAATGCTACCTCTTCGGTTCGAAGTCCAAGCAACGCTAGGCCGTCTTCCAAACAAGCACCACCACGTGCAGCTATGAGCGCGGTTGTGAGGGATGATCTTCAGGAGTGCGGCTACTGTGGAAGAAGATTCGCAACCGACAGGATACACAAACACGAAGATATATGTGGCAAGACGTCCAAGAAACAGAGAAAAGCATATGACGCCTTCAAACACAGAGTGCAGGGTACTGAGGTAGAACAGTTTGCGGTTGGTCCTAAGAAAAAAGGAACTAAGGTAATTGAATGCCAAGTTATAACACCACTTTTTCTTGTATGTGGTCTATTCCAAGTACATCCATTTTTGTGTTCTTTAGGCCCCTCCTAAGAAGACGCCTACCGTACCTATGGGACAATCCAAGAAAAATTGGAGGAGAACACACGAAGAATTTATAGCGGCAATAAGAGCAGCGAAAATGGCACAGGCGCACTTAGCAAGCGGAGGAAAACTATCAGATCTACCCCCGCCGCCACCTTCATCCAACCCCGACTATGTACAATGTCCAAGCTGTGGGAGAAGATTCAATGAGGCTGCAGCCCAAAGACATATTCCCAAGTGTGCTACTTACGAATTCAATAAACCGAAAGCTGGTGCAGCAAAAAAACGATGATTGTTACGATTGAAATCTGTTATTTTTATTGCTTTTTCCTATTTTTTGCCCATATAGAATATAATATTTTGTATTTTTAAATCTAATATTTTATTTAATGAAGAAAAAAATTGTTAACTGGGAAAGGATGAAAAATTTAAATCGCTAATCTCATTAAACATTGAAGAGTACTGATTTCGTTATTCAATGAACCAATTGAATGCTTCATAAAAGGTGTACCTTAAGTATACACTCAGGAGGTCCACTAAGAAATTGACTATTTTATCATATGCTGTACGGAAAACTACCCTTTATTTATTTAAGGGTTAGACAAAGAAATTAATAATAACTATTATTACTAAAGGCAATAGTAGTGGATGAACTTCTACACAGGCTAACGAAGCTTGGCTTCGAATGTGTAGGCTATGCTGACGACATATGACAAATTTAGAAAGAAACTATCAGAACTGCGACATAGCTATTCATACACATAGTCAAGCTGCTATTAAAGCACTGAGCTCCTACATCATTGACTCAAAGCTGATTTGGGAGTGCCGAAACAAACTCAATGAGGTAGGCAAGAAGAATAAGGTCTTTTTAATCTGGGTTCCCGGTCATTCGGGAATCGTAGGAAACGAAGAGGCCAATACACTGGCCAGAAAGAGCGCACAAACGCCACTTACTGGCCCAGAACCCTTCTGTGGTATAGGTATAGGAAAATGCACCTATAAGAAGGAATTTATGCTAAAGGAGAGAACCGAAAGAGAAAAACTCTGGCGGAATCTCCCAGGGATGGATCATTCCAAAAAATTCCTCCGGAACTTTGAAACTGCTAGATCCAAAAAATATCTGGATCTCAGTAAAAACCAACCTCACTTACCCACTGGCTTTCTCACAGGACATTGTCGCCTAAAGAAGCATCTGTTGAGAATGGGTTTATCGGACACTGATGAGTGTAGATTATGTGGTGAGGAGGAAGAAACTCCTATTCACCTGGTTACGGAATGCTATGCCATTGCAAGCCAAAGGAAAGAGTGCTTTGGCAAGAAACTTGTAGAAGTGGGGAGTTACCCTCCTTGAAGCCATCCCAGATAATGGATTTCATCAAATCTCTGGAACTGGAGGGCGAGCTGTAGGAGGCGCGATGATAACAGCTCTGATAGGGGGCACAATAGACCTTAAGGTCGCAGTGAACTGTAACCCCCTTTTAACTATAACTATTACTAAGGCAATCAGGTAGAATTACAATGAAGCTAGTACATACTACATATAATTTATTCAAAAACAATTCACAATAAAATTTATGAAGGCACAATGTAATTTTGAGATTCTTGAAATTTCTAATTCGAAAATATTCTCTGCGTTCAATCTTTTCGCTTCTTCCTCAAGAATTTCTTCGCCTCTTTGAACATTATTTTCACTTCTTCACTGTCTTCCATATCTTCGAAATTAGGTTCGTCCATATACTCGCTATCCGAATCGCCAGCCCCAAAAACTTCTGAACCTGACGAACTTTCATCTGCACTGTACGGATCTCGTTCTTCTTGACTATCGGAATCGGAATCCACCACTGCTTGAGCGTCTACATTTCCTCTCCTTCTATTACCTATCAAAGAGAGTTCGAAATTACGAGAGTAACACATCAAGAGGTACAGAGCAAGGCATATTGATATGGAAACATGATTTTTTAACGGTGGAAAACGATTCTTCCTTTTCCATTACCTCAAGAAATTCTCTTTCAACAAAATGATATCCTGAAATGGTTTTTGTCTACGACTGTGAGCAATGATAACAAAACACAAAATATGTATAATTCATGCAAATTTATTATTCCATTCGCGATGCAAAATTTAAAACAGATTATTTGTCCAATATTTTATCCTTTGTGAATATCGAAAAACAGCAGTAATGCACTGACACTAGGAACAGTAGGAACACACCCAAACACATTTCACAAATATCATAATTTAGGGCACAGTAACTCCGGAGGTAGGGGAGATGTCCAGTTTCCGCATATTTTCGTAATATCTCCTGAACTAACCCTCTTACAATTCTGAAACAAATTGTTGTCTCCACATTGATAGATTTCATATTAGGATATACCACATTATACATTCGTCCTTTCATCTTTATCAAGATGTGTGAAAAAAAAACAATTCATTTCAATGTTATTTATTTGAATATATATAGTCTAAATAGATAGCAAAACGAAATAGAGACAGATAATCTGTATGAGAATTAATTGACTTACCTCATGTTTCTTACAGAATTATTTTGAGAGAATCAGATGAGATATATTTCATGCCGAATGAATTTAATATTGAAAAAATTTATAAATCATAATGAGAAGTTGTTTGAAAAAAGAAGAGAAGAAAATCAATTAGATTGTCATACTTTGTATAGCGAAAATTATTTCTACATACTAATTTCTTATTAATTCACAAGAAGCAAAATTGGGAGATACCGAGGCATTCACAAGTTTTCAGTGTAAAAAAAAACCATTGTCATATTCATTACAATCAATCCAACTTCCTTACATTATGGAATAATATATCACGATTGGAGAGGGGAAAGGAAAATCCGTTCATTACAAAAATATTTATATTGATTTCATACAAAACTCTTCATGATTTAACATTGCAAACAGAACATAAAAAATTATTAAATATATATTTGATGAAACACTCATTCAAAACTCTCACAACAAGATGAAATATCAAGCATGTCAAGCAAAAAACTTTATCAAATATATCGCTAGTAAATTTATCATATCTAGCTGTTATATAAGAGCTATTTCCTATAGAATATTTGCTTGCACCTTTATCACAATTAAACTGACTCTGAACAGCCTACGAAATGTATGCTGGTTTCACTCCCTCCAGTTCCGATCAATGTAAAACGACAAAAAATAATGAGGAATTGTTAATTTCTTATTCAATGAGAAATATCTAAAAACCAATCACTGATAAATATCAAAAGAATTTAAACAGCCATGAGAACATTTTCCTAATTATCATCAAATTATCACAATACATGAACTCCAAATTAGACCTCAAATTGATGTGTAGATGGATTCGGTGAATCAACGGAACTCAGGAAGTTTTGGGGAGAATAACGTCGCCAAAAATAGAAAAGCTGGACAAGGTAATGCAATGTTTATATTTTTCATTCTTGAATGTGCCACTCTACTTCACATTCAAAACTAGGATAGGAAAATGTATTTCCTAAATTTTGAATATGACGTATGTATATCATTCTTATAAAAAAACTGTGGAATACTAGGCGTTTCAGTTTGGATTCAATTCACCTCAAAAACGATTAGGAAAAGACAAGTTTGAACCAACTATTTACCCATAAAGAAATACACAAGCATCACTAATGCCAATCTCAATATTTAATGATTCATTTTAATGAAAATGTAAAATAGGGTATGAACGTCATAGAGTCGGAACTGGCATAAGTAAAACCCGCCTACAAATGCGTACTACCGCCACCCCCTCCCTTCCCTGGGCCGAACCTCTGGTTTCTACAGTGATTGCAAAATGGACATCCCGTAGTATATATGTTGTAAGTTTTATACTGCTTACTTGAAGTTGGTTTCGGAGCTGGTCGTGATGTTGGGTGTCTGTAATCTCCCCTGTGTTGTGGATTGCTTCGATAACACTGAGAGCCGTATGGACACATAGGTCTATTGTCATCTGCATTATCGTCATAATCTGAATCTCCGGGATGACTGAATTGATTCTTGTGGCTGGGATTTTTTCTGAAAATAGTAATTCAATGTTGTTAGCATTCACAACTAGGGAATAGTATGTATATCATTTCCTAAATTTTATTCAAATTCCATCAAACATAATCAGAAAAAAGTTCAAATACAACTTGAATATCAGCTCACCTATAACAGTTTTGACCATACCAACATTGTTCTCTCCTTACTGTATTGCCCATGCTTGCCCCACTTGAGCTCGCAGATGCATCCACTGGATTTTGTGCAGTCTCCCTATCTTCAGCTGGTTCAACAGTATCTTGAATAATAGATTGAAATCAATTGAAATGAATATATTACTATTGATATAAAGAATCTTAGTTTATCTATCTCCATTCACAAAACATACAACTAAATAAATTACTGGTGTGGCTTGACTTATTTTACTATTATTCATTTCAATAATTCCAACTAAACCTTCTCAGTAAAGACATAAACCCTTTAAATCATATTTTACATAAAGCCGGTATTTCAAAATTTTTCTTACCATTTTCATGGCCATCAGAAATTTCATTAGTACCTAGATTAGCACTATTTACTTCATCTATATTTTCTTTTTTATCAGTCTGTTCTTCTTGATGTTCAATTTTCACCTCATGTTTTTCAACTTCATTAATCATAGGCTCTTTAGTGATATCATCTAATATCTCTGAATTTGTTTTATCTGCATTGGCATTATTATTATCTATATCATCTCTTGCTTCCGAGTTTTCCTCTGAATTACTGCAAAATGTCAGCCAATGTCAGCAAAACGTAAAGAAGTTTTGTTTGAAATAAACAATAAAAAATTATTGTCAGATCTTATCAATACTTAAGAGCCACATAAGACACTAATTGCACAATAAAAATTACATTTGTTTTACTACTTACTCTTGCACACGTTCCACTATTTCTGTATCTCTAGTTACTTCTGGTAACATTTCAGCATCGCTATCCTCATCATCGGAATCTGAAATAGTTCCTCTCTTGAAAACCTGAGTAGTAGTATCTTTTTCAGCTTCTTTTGAAGTTTCTTTATTATCTTCTTCATTACTTTGAGCTACAATTTGATCAATACTATCCTTCAATTTATCTAAACTTTCAGTCATGAGTTTCAATTTTTTTCTTTCCTCAGAATAAGAATCATCTATATTTCTCTTGATAGATGTTGACTGTGACACAACAGTATTGCTTGTTGAAGCAATAATTGTATTTGTGCTAGTCGGATTTGAGACAAAAACAGTGGAGACACTACTTCCAGCTACAGCTTTTTGTTCGTTTTCATTATGCTCAATTTTGACAGTGTACCATGTATCAACTAAGAAGGCAAATTTATCACCATCAGATAATCTAATTGACTGATCCTTTTTCAATATTTTTATATTGGCTGTATTCGATGACATGAAGAATATGGGCGACACATGAATCTACAATCAAAAATATCTGCTTAATTCAAAAAACATTACCACTCGTAACTTAGTCTAGTAACTGGTCACTGACAATGATACCCTCTCTTACCAATGTTAAGGTAGCTTCATCATCCTTCACATTTATAGTAATATGATTTCTCGATATCTTCTTATCATTACACTAAAAGGATATAATTAGTACATCATTTTAAGACTCAAAATTAATCACATTTGCAAATGATCCTCTTCCGACAACATGTTCCCCAAGTTGTAATATGCAGAGAGGTTTTTCACAGTCATTTCTATCCACATTGAATATTTTCAAAAGTACCATTTTTCATAAACTTAAAATTGAACAAATTTGAAAACTTGAAAATTTGACGTTTTCGAGATGCTTTCAAAATATTATTGTTCTATGCAAAATTGCAATGGGCGACAAAGAGCAGAGACAAACTCTCTCCGGGTATGGTCCGTATATCAACCAAGTTCGGTTGGTTCATGAGAATCTATGGTTGGTGGCTGTCATGCCGTTCCGTAAATGAAATATGTTCGGTTGGTACATGGAAATCAGATATTTACGGGACATGGTTCATTCAAATCGCCCGATGTTTTCATGAACCGAATCAACCGGAGGTGATCGTGGGCTGCTTCGTAGGCTTTCGGGTTTCTTCGGTTTGTTATTATTCGAATTTACGGCGGATGTTTCCTGATGACAGCGGTACATTATTGACCGAAGATTTTCGTCGGTTCCTTGGGTTTATATTGCTCACAGATCAAGCGAAAGTTAAAAGAGATGAAATTTTTGGGTTCTCGCGATGGACTTTGAATCAAAGACTCCTCGTTTGTGTATTTTGTCCAAAGATATTCTACAATTGTAGAATATCTTTGATTTTGTCCAATAGGCGAAACCAAAGATGCAGTACGCCCCCTATCGTTAACGTTTTCTATTAATATATTTCGGGTTATTTGAGAATTCATTATAAAGTTTTCTGATATGATATTTCAGATACGTTTTTACTAACTCCTGTGCAAAACCTCTGAGGTGTATAGTTTTTTGTGCATTATTATATAAAATTTATTCGAGAGAATAATTAAAATCTTTACTTTTTGAAATAAAGAACTGTATTTGAAGTTGTATTTTTCATTCATTATCAAGGAAATACGAGTCGATTCAAAGCACATTTCATTCCAAATTTGAGGAACAAAAGATGTGTAGGTAAATAGAATCATTGTTCAAACAATGATGAAATTATCCAGCTTTCCACGAGTAAATTTATTGGAATATAAAAAAATTTAAATAGCGTAACAAATAAGTACTCATATAAATCCATCCACTTCTGTATTGAAATACTTGGTACAATTCTATTTATTTTATATATCTGTATGTAAATATGTACTTAAAACAATTCTTTTTATTTTATATCTAAATTCAGTATTGAAGTAGAAATATATCAAATAATCTGAACACATCTCTCAGTACCGACAAAAGCTGTGGACTGTTCGCCAAACAATTGCAAAGATGGGAATACCACAAGGAAAACTTCATGGTCCAATTGTATTAATTTTATACCTAAATTCAGACAAAGAAATTCATTCAATTTCATCATATGCTGATGATACATCTCTGATCACGAAAGGTAACAGTTGGCCTGCGGTGAAAAATTACATGAGTAGAACCATGGAAAAAATTTAAATATGGCATCACAAACAAAACTGTCCCTTGATATAAAGAAAAAGTATATGGCATTCTTCTAGACAATGGCCACACACCCCAAGTTTTCATTTATTTATGTATATTGGAAATGAACAAAGTAGACAATCATAAATATCTACGCCTCATTTTCTTTAAACATCTCAAATCTCTGTCAAATATATTCAGTTATCTGTACATATACTTATTTTACTGTATTAAGAACATCCTAAAAAGGGACTGGCTTATCTTAGTTTATTAATCCCTAGCCAAATCAATACTCAGATACAGTATATGTACTCATATGGAGAGGTCTTTATATAACACACTATATAAATTAGGAATCGCATATACATACTTTTTAAAAGTAATAAAAAATGTCATCAGTTTATATACTACAAGACTTCTCTATTCAACAAAGACACTTAGTATACGGAATCTATTTATATTATATAGACCTTCGAGATTCTTACTTAAGAGAATGTCATGAATTTGTTCATAAAAATTACAGGAGTTTTATGTATCTGTCCTAATGAATGAATCCTATTTTTTTTTGGAGAAAACTAGAGGTTGCATGTGATAAATATAGATGTTCAGCATCTAGGTGTGGAAAAATAAATAATATATGAGGCCCAACTACGGAAGTTGGCTCTGTAAGCAGCCATGGCTTTTTTCCTAATTTCCAATGTGCATCATTCTACATATACTGAAAATACCTCAGAACAGCTTCTTGAATAATTCTTCTAAATGTTCACTCCATTTCTGATCTTGTTGAAATAATACTCTTAAAATATCGTCAACTGAGTCTGAGGAGAGAAAGTCAATGTTTGGGTTGTCTTTAATTAACAAGAGTTTATTTTCTTCAAACCATTCAACTGCAACCACCAATTCCACACAAGTTGCTATATCAACTGCAATATAAATAATGGTTGATATATCTCACCCCCTTTCTTGCATAGTCCTTCTCCAGAATTCTATTATGGTTCTTGTTTTTGACCATAAAAATTAGTTTTTTTTTGGACGTTATTCAATGATCATTGTTTTTATAGTTAATAATTCTGGTAAAGAGAAGTAAGTCTTATCCCCAACTAACAGAGTATTATCGAGAATTTTCCAACATAGGGTTCATGAAGGTCCAGATCTAACTACGCTTCATGATTTGAACCAACTCTGCCTGGGTGAATGAATAAATTTCATTTTATGATCGTAAATGGTCTAAAAAAATTGTTCACAAATAATTATGTGAATATACGATACAAACAGTCCTTTGGTTTTCTTACATGCATATTGTCAATAAATTAGGAAAGAGTGTTTCTGTGAAACAAAGAATCAACAATCTAAGGTATCTGTCAGTGGGCCATTCACCGATACTAGAGGCTTAAAAACACCATTACATCTTTAACTTTCCTCACAATGTTGCTGCTGCTATACGAACATTGAATGTTTCACATATGGATAATAAATTATTCGAAAAATACAGTTACGAATTGTGGCTCAACTGGTTTCAGTGAGGCCAGGTAGCAGTCCAACGTCAAGCCCATGGAGCAGGATAGGAAAATTCAAAGTGTGAAATTTTGAATGAACCTATGATAATTACCTTCTTCATACAGAAAATCTTTTTTCCTGCATATTATTTCTAGGAAGAGATCCACCAGATAACCAAGACTTAAAGCTTAAGCTTCAAACAATATATATTTTGAATAAATCGAATAGCCAAAACAATGCGATACGATTCCATAATCCAATGTTTTGCACAATATCAGTTTCTCAAGTTGGAATGAACCCATTCCATTGACGAAAAATATTCTAAGTCCACAATAAAAACAAATGGTTCATCACCGGGCGTCCCGTAAATACAGCTTTGGTTGATGAATTGACATGTACCGCTGTCAGAAATTGACGTAACCGCTCTGAAAACGTTGGTTTGTTTGTTTGGTACATTGGTTGATATACGGACCATACCCTCCGTTTGATTCACATAATTCTATGGTTTCATACTTGTTGAAGAAGAATAAGAATGTGCTTCGCCGTTTATGATTTAAGATCTACTTCTGTGAACATAACCCATCTTTGAATTATCAAACCAATCCAGGAAAGGTACTTTTTCAAATTTCCATGAGAAAAAAATAAATAAAATGAAGAAACCAAAAACTTTATCAGCAAATATTGCAAATCTTTTGAATTCCTTACCGCAAGGATTCGATGAAGATGATGAAATCGACGATACCAGTGCTAAAGTGTTGTCTGCAGATAGTGACGAGAGTGACCAGGGGGAAATAAGCGAAAGAAGTAAAATAAGGGCTCAAAACATTGATCTCTTAGAAGAAATAGATGAGAAATATGCAGGGAAAGTCAGTAATCGAAAAAACTACAGGGATTCAGATGCTGACAGTGAAATTGAAGGTAAACAAATATCTCTTTCCTTGCAAATTGAATGATTCTTGAGAACTTAACTAAATGAATGAATTTCAATAAACTAGTCAAAATATTCATTAAACTTGTTTCACCTTAGCTGAAGTTCTAGAAAGATATTTTGAAGATGATTATGCAATGTAACATTAATATTTGAGTGGATTTTAATTTGTCAACAACTTTCCAGATGCGGATATTGAAGACACCTCAGATAATGATAGAAGTGTTGAAGATAGTGGAGAAGATGAATATGATGATGCAGAAGCTAATGAAATCAATTCAGATGAAGAAAGTGGTGATGAAAGTGAAATTGAAGAAAGTGATTTATCTAATGGTTCTGATGTAAATAGTGAAGATGATGTGAATTTCAAAAATTTCACAGATTCAACAACAAAGGATGAAAGCAATAGAGGTGAATGTGTTAGGAAGCAATTGAATATTTGGGAAAGTTTGTTAGAGATACGCATCAAATCTAAAAAAGCTCTATCAGCCAGTAATAAATTGCCTGTTGGTGAGAAATTCAAGGAAGTTTTCAGTAATGCACATGAGGAGCATAAAAATAAACTTTCTCAAACTAAGAAAAACTTAACAAGTCTCTTAGATAAAATGATCACCCTTCAAAATTTATTATTGGACAAATATCCTGAAACAAAAAAATTGCTGTCTAAAACAAATGAGAACAAGCAGGTAGAGGATGATGATGAAGAAATAACGAGTGGAGATGATTCAGTTCATGAGCAAGAAATAAAACGTGTGAAAATTCAAGATTTCGGAAAACATTTAACAGAAGGGCATCAAGTATATAAAATATATAGGAACAAAACAATAGAAAAGTGGTATGATAAAACAAGAATTAAACATACAGCTTCGAATTCTCATACAATAGTTGATCAGATTAACAATATTCTGATGGATAAATCAAAATTATTAAAAAAATCTCAGATGAAAAGATCTAGCTATCATATAATTGGTGAAACAGAAAAACAAGAGGAAGAAGAATATAATGTAAATATTTATGATGATGAAGATTTTTATCACCAACAATTAAGAGAACTTGTTGAATTCAAGTCTTCTGACATCACTGACCCTTTGCAGCTGAGTCGGCAGTGGGTTCAGTTACAAAATATGAGAAGCAAGATGAAAAGGAAAATCGATACACGAGCAACAAAGGGTCGTAAACTGCGATTCGGGGTGCATACTAAACTAGTAAATCATCTCTCATGTAGGGAATATGAAAATTCTAAAACGGAAGATGCTAAAAATGAGTTGATCAATTCAATATTTCAAAAGAGTAACTGAATTTATTAATAAATTATTGTTATGGCCATTCTTTATTTTCTTTAATCAAAACAACCCTCAACTTCCCACCTTGGTCTTGATATCATAAACTAGAGTTCAAAAAGAATTCTAGTACCTATGATTGGCTAATTACTTGAGAGATTTCAAGTTGAAATCATTTTTGTCATTTTCTAGCAGTTCTAAACACATGATTAGAATCTTAGACTTTCCTTGGTCTGAGATTAGAATACATATATTCAAAGATCAAAATTTTAGGGTTTTACCACTTTGTATGCTGCATGTACCTTTCTATTCAATTAGTTTCATCTACTTTCTTCCGTAACATCCACTATCTGATGAAAAATCTGTTAAAATCACAGCGTAGAAGTAGAAACATATTTAGTTTTTACGCTCTTGGACGTCCTTCGGTGTTTATTTCGAGTTTTGATACTTTGCGTCCTAATAAAATGCGGCTTTGTCGTATTGTGTTTCACGGCTTCGAGCTGAGTCAGAGATGATAACTTTTTCGTGGGTAATAGTCGTCTGTGGTAATATCTTTGGTCTGTGGCTGCTGCATTTTCATACTTCTGTGGCTCATGTCAGTTTGACATGCGCTCGGATAAACAAGGAAAGTGGAAACCCGATCAATTTTCTTCGCGGGATCGCCCAACTTTTTTGACGTTATCCTCATGTTATCATTTTCATTTATAAAATTCGGAACACCATTCTAATGTTTACATATGGTTATTATGTAGTGTGAATCAACAGTGCACAATCATTCAGGTTCCAGGAAATTCCAGATTTACAAATTCCATTTTTCTAATTACCAGGATAATCTAATCTATTGTAAGTACTAATTTTGAGCACTTTACTGGCGAATATCTTGTTGAAATCCCAATTTGGTTCACTTTCAATTCGATTGTTTATTTCATTGTACTCTTGTGAATTAAATTGTTTAGTAGAAATTGACATTGTGCAGACTTGTACAATATTATTGATTTTCTTTGGCGGTCACCAAATCAAGGACAATACAGGGTGTAACTTCATTTTTGTTAAACGGATAGAAGGTATTTATTATGGAATGAGGTCTCCATTCAATTGCTTCTAGCTTTTGATTAAAAATATTTCATTGATGAGGTGATTCCCTATTGTGAGCAGATTACCTAGTTGATGAATCAGAGGATATTCTGATATCTTCTTCTATATCTGAAACTGTTTATTGAATAAGAAAAATTTCATTTGTAAATTTTGAAACAGCTAGAAAATTTGATAAATTGCTGAACTACTCAATAATATACCAAGAATATTGTATGGTTTCATTATAATTCGAAATGGAAAAACTAATAATCTTTTTTTATATCAGACCTAATTGTTACAAATATTTCATGAGACAATAACTGATTCATTTTTTAAAAATTTCCAGCAAAATGCCGGCTCCTCCAGCTCCCGCTGCCGAAAATGGCGCTCCCAAAACCGAAATACAGGAACTTCAAATGAAGATCGGTCAAGCAACAGATGAGGTAATATGAGTTGAGTCCCCATTTTCACATAACTGATGTTTATTTTTTGTGCTTCAGTCACTGGAATCAACAAGGCGGATGCTTGCTCTTTGTGAAGAGGTGAGGAATTTTTGATTTCGTTGTCCAAATATGAATGAAATAACAAAGCTACATCACTTGGCTAAAAATTTATCAAATATTCAGTGTTTGAAAATGCATCAGTGAAAATATGTTTACAAAAATCTTAACTTTTGTCTGAATGTATTACATGTTTTGCACATTTGTCTTCCACATACCTGCATTGCATTGCAAAATTACTAGTTTTTGAGTTTGGTATATTGGAAGTTATTGATAAATAGAAAACTTCCTGAAAAAATCTCTTAATCTGATTTTCTTTTCAATTATATTGTTTACCTATTTTTAATAAAATATCAAATTCAAAAATATAGGAGAAATTTGCAGTGCCCATTTACATCTCAACAATAAAAAATTATGTGCTATCTAAAATGCAGGGTTTTGTGATTGCTCAGTATATATTTGAATATTTGGTATGTACTGACAAAATCAACCTTTCATTCAAATACCGAATCCTCAATGAAATTATTGGAACCATCAACAAAATATATTCTACCAAAACCAGTTATTATTATGAAATTGCAATAAATTATGAATTTTTATGTGCTGAGCAATTATTTTGATTTCTTTTTTCTAATGACTTCCTTACTTCGTTTTCTCTTATGAATTACAAGCAAACTGAAATATTCAATGCACCATTCAATTTCTCCCAATTCTAAGAGAAATTCCATATCATTGATTGATATCTCTAAACCGACTATGTTTAATTATACATAATTGGAATATATGAATATGGAATTACCCTGAGAATGACTCTAGGTACTATTAACCACTAATGTTTTCTGGTCCTTACCCATCTTCAGCTGAATAAACTGATGCTTATATCTCTCTGTCTTTCCAAGGTCACCTTATTACCAAGGTTTCGAGATACAGTGTGTTCCATTCTATCTTGACGAGTTAAAAGTAATAAATGTTATTACTGGAGTTAAGAAATGTTGTAGCAGCTTTCATAAAACATGTTTTATAATGGAGAGTATTCGAATAAACTTGGACTCTTTGTGCAGACTTCTATTTTCAATATTATAAAAATTAAAAAAAAAATTGCTAATTTTGACTAAGTCATGAAAAAGGACAGTGCATGAAAAAAATTTGACTTCAAATCATGTCATTCAATTTCAATTATCTTTCGTTCATTCATTCTATGCAGAACTTTTAATAAGTATAAATTATGGGGTTTCAATTAATATTCATTCTGAACTAGATTTTCCCCCTTAATGTTTTTATTAAAACATTACTAAATGGAATTGGACACACTGTAATATGTGGTTTTCCCCAGACACTTCTGGTCCAAATAGAGAGACCAAACTGAAAATTGTATGTGTTAGATTACCTTTAATCTGTGCTTAAATGGATGTGCTTCTGGACTCTATGTTGTGGTAGGGGTAGACTGCAAGAGTGGCTGTGTTCTGTGTCATGTATGTGTATATGTGTATGTATAAAACAAATATACATATTTTATGCGTAGATAAAGTCTGTGTCAGGTTTTTTGGAACATAATAACTAGTTTCAGAAAATTTTCATATCAGCAGTTACAAAATTGATTTAATTTTGAAGTCTCAAAAATGAAGTGGTAGTGCACTGAACCAAAAAATAATTTGTTGGAAATACTCTCGTTAAAGCATCCTTATTTTGCATAAATAATAATATTTGGAATCAGATCTACAGATTGGATACATTTCAAGCAAAGTATGGAATTTTCAGTGTAAAATTTAACACTGGAGATTGAGTGTTCATTGTTACATGTAGATGAAACATCTTTCAACATATGATACGTTTTATCGTTTTCACCACCACAACAATGTGACTGAGACACTCTAATGCAGTGAAGCGATTTGAGTGTAGCTCTCTCTGTCATTATCGATGTGGTGTGAATCCTCTCTTTCTGTTATATCGATTTGTCCATTCTCTGTTTGAAATTTAAGCAATCGGTATTTTGGAGTACCCATCACATTGAGATGCAATTTATGAATTATTGTTAAGAGGATTATTATTTGAAGCACAGCTATATAATGAATGTTTTATCATTGCTTGTAGTGAGAAAATTTGTTTTCTTACTATTGAAATCTAGTCATTTTCGGAATAGAAGACTTTTAGACTTTTAATCTCATGAAACCCTGGCATAAAGACTGAAATATATCTATGTATAGAAAGATATACTCCTACATACAAACACCTACGTGAAAAACATCTCTGAAAACTGCGAAAATTCGAACCACTACCATGACATAAAACTGAAAAATCCTGACAAATCCATGAAAGAGCATGTTGATGTTGACAGTGTACTTAATCATTCGATATGAAATTCATGTTTTGATTTTGTTTTATTTGTCGTATAAATACGGTGAAATAAAAATTATTCTGAAAAACTGAAGAGAGCTGGAACACATAAAACGTCACTTGCCCCTGTCGTGAGCCTCTGGCGTTTGTTTAGCATAATTCAGTAAGTTTTATAGAACTTACACATCCTGCCAAATATGAAAATAGTCATAGAGTACCTACTGGGCACATATAATTTATGAATTTCGAAGTATTTTCATACTCTCGGCTCAAGGTTCCATAGTTGAAAAAGTTCGAATTAATGATACATCCTGTATCTTGTTAGGTGAAATAGGATAGATCAAGAATATTTCAGAAATATTCGTTTTATGTGAGAGTATTTAGTACTACTTGCATCATCCATAATATCATCTATAAAAAAGAATTCTGCGCAAAATTCATGATATTTTTAGCCATTACACCATAGCCCGAAATTGAATTATTTCGAGCTGTATTCACATAAATGATTTACTAAGGACTGATAGCAAAATAGTTAAGGCTTAGCATCAATCGAACGTGAAATAAAAACTCTAAAACTTTCAGAGCTTTCTTTCTTCTGTATAGTGTCTAGCATTGTGGGTCCGACCACTTCTCCTGTATTTTTTTTAGAGTGAAGGGAATTATGAGAAATTCATCTATATTTCTAATATTTTTCAGTCGTAAAGACACATAACAATGAAAGTTTGAACAATGTACAAAAAAAGGAAAATAACATAATATAAAAGATGAGTCTTTGACTTTTTTCATTGTCGATTCTTGAGGTTAAAAGAAACCTTTATTTCATTTTCCAGTTCAATTAATACAGCTCTGTTTCAAGCATATATTTGAATACTATTTTTCGTTGAATATTTACATAGGTATAAGGAATAAACAAGCACCATTTAAGCTAAAATATTGAAAACAATATTTCTTCCTCAAAAATAAATCTCTTCTACGATTTACCTTGAATTATATATGCAAGCTTTAATTATTCGTTCATATTTTCTAAAGAATGCGTCTTAACTCAGTAGGAATAAGTTTTCGTATTCTGAAGGAAATATTGTCCTGAAGAATATTCAGTTCACCTATCTAATTTTCAACCTTCGTCAGTCAAACGTTAACATGTTCTTCAAGTGGATTTCCATAAAGGATAGTCTATTATGTATAGCCACGTCTAGACACAAATATTCTAAAAATATATGTTTATATTAAACATAACAATATAATAACATTATTTACTAACAGTTACTAACTTCCAATTGTACACCTGTTTCTTGCTGCTATAGAGTAAGGAGGCAGGGATCCGTACCTTGGTCGCTCTAGATGACCAGGGAGGTGAGTCCCCCTTTCATCCATATATCATTAACCACCCTCTCATTGAATACTTCTTCAATACCATTCATTCGACCTCACATTAACTCCAATACCACCTCAATATTCGAAGGTATGAATATTCAGGAAAATCACGTCAATGCGACACATTAGACAAGACCTGTGTTGCCATACTGGCGTTTTTCTTCCATGATTGCTTGCTAGCTTTGGGTAAATACTGTGAAATTGTAACATGAAAGTTACATCGAAAAAATTTTCATATTTTTCAAAATAAGTGGGAGGCCAGCTTTAAGGGAAAATGAATTCACACTTTAGGAGAAATCATTTTTAGTAATCGTAATCTGTATTCTTTTGTTAGGCAATTAGGCATTATAAGAATATGATAAACAGGTCAAAATTTGAAATGACTTGCATATGAACGAAGGATTATTCCACGGCAGATGAGGATAAACCGAACTTTCTTATAACATGATATTGAATTCAGAATGAAAAATTCGTGGAATAAATAGTCTTTCTGTAGAATTTCTGAAAAAGAACACTGTTACACAAATTATTCCTCGTGTCCATTGAAAATGAAGGTGATGATTTGGTAGTTTGAATACATTTTTCCTATATCCATATCCGAAAAATTCTTCCTAACAAGATTTCTAAATTATCAAAAATTCAAAATCTTACATTCGTAAGTAACAAAGTGGTAAAGATGTGTGTTTTGATATTGTGTAGTTTAATTTGAGAGATCTATATGTGCTTCGTATATGAATTGCATGTTCCTTTCACAGTTTTCTTCAACTCCTCCTTTTATTGCTTAAACTTATCTTCGTTCTTCACTCTATACATACACTGTTTCATGTTGTGTTGTAATTTTAAAATGCACGCTTTTGTGGATTCGTTGCTAAAGCACTCGTTTGCCTCTTTTTGTGTTCAGTACAACTAAGTCCGCTCAAAATAAATGACATGAGAAACGGTAAGAGTGGTTATAAAATGAAGCGCTCTTTGATATTAATTCAATATCATCGCTAGGAGTTTTCTAGGTAGCCAAGTGTTTGTGAATAATTTTGTTCCTTTACGAATTTTCAATTTTCTTAATGATATCTATGTATGGTCTTTATGGAAGGATGTCATTCAAAATGCAATTTTTCGACTTCAATATTTATCAGCCATTCAAAATGAAATATTAAATCTGCCTCTGTGAGAAAAGATACTTTCAATAAGTTTGGTCACTATGAATTGCCTCATTCATATTGCTTGGAAATAAATGAACCTGAAGCATATATTTTTGAGTAATCGGTGATTGTATAATATGTAACTATTCATTCAAATTATATCTCAGATATATGAGACATCCAAGATACTTATATACAAAAAATTTTTGATAAATCTTCAATATATTCAATTCTGCCTTGAATACTGAAATAATTTCCTACGCATCGTTTGAAATCATTTTTTCAATTTAGGTGGTTTTACTTTCGAATTTTCAAATCCATAAAACGATTCCTTGAATCTGACTTCCTCCCATAAAGAAATTTTGAACATTTATTTTGTTTATTTTTTCCCGAGGAGGTAGTTTTTTTTGTTCACAGACGACCTGTAAGTTGATTCTTTTGATGTTTGTAGAGCCACGAGGTGGGGATGAAAACCCTGGTCATGCTGGATGAACAGGGCGGTAAGCATATTATCAAAAATGTGTCTTTTCTGCGTCAAACGTTCTATCAAGACAAAAAAATGTAACCATACTGCCGACATTATTGCCATACTAACACGACCTACCCTTAATATTACACACATCAAAAGAATCTGGAAATTGTGCAAAATTTTGTGTCAATATTTCACGAAAACTATTGATCTTGAAGTTTTTTATCTTACTTTTCAACGTGGACATCTCGTTATTCGATCGTGAAAAGTTGTTAGAGTTGATTGATGAAATCCTGCACTGAATAATATCGACTATGTATATTTCTTGTGCATTCTCGTCTTCTGAATTCAAAAAATGAATCCAAGTTCTTAAAGTTTTATTTGGATAAATTTGCTGTCCCGCAGAAGTTATGGTTTATGGTTATTTTAATCTTTGATATAAAAATGTATCTTTGCAATTGGTTCATCAAGTTAATGACTTTTCATTACACTTTCAAGCAAAAAGTTGTTTCATTAACTTTCCAAGATATCTTCTCACCAAATAGTTCTGTTATGTTGAATTTTCAGTTATATTTTGACAATTTCTTATTCCCAAAATACTCATAATCTGATAGTTTCTCAAATAAGACTTTTTCGTAAGAAATCTTTACATTTCATTATTTATTTTTATTATGGTTGTTTTTGTGGTCTCCTTCACCCATCAAAAAGGTCTGATGCGACGATTCTTCCTACTCAATATTTCATTTTTGATCCCACAATAATAAATCAATGAACTGCACAAATATCGAACTCCTTCAATAGCAAAATGTTCGATTAGGTACTTGAATATTCTATTCAGGCAAAGATTTATTTTATTCCCTAAAATGTTTGTTTGGCATATTCGTACTAGAGCCTGTATTCAAAATATGGTTCCAAACTATGTTAATCGATATTGAGATCATAAATGTTATTGTTATCGGAAATGAAATGAAAGTCTCGAAAATTTTGGACAAACTCCAGATACTTTTGATGAATGTATCTCAAATGAATATGTTCACAAAAAAAGTATACTTTATCAACCAGAAATAACCATTAAATCAACAGCTTCTTGAATTCATTGCTAATGAAAAGTAAAATAATGTTTTCAAAAGGAATAAGGTAATATACAAGTGAATAGATTTTATAAAAATAATTGAGGGTGCCATGTTCTATAAAGAAGATGTATCCAAAAAGAATATGAAATATCTATTGAATCTTCTTATTGCATATTCATTGGACAATGGTTATTTAAGGTTGTCCCGGTCTTTCTGAAAAAAAGACACCATCATTCCGAAATAACATATTTCGTTGTAATTTTCATAAACTCAAATTCCACTCAATCAAATTGAGTATTTGAAACTATAATTTCAATATTTTGTTCGTGCGTGATTAACAGTTCGACATTCATTAAAAGAGTTACATTATTAGACTTCCAAAAATACGAGGATCCACCAAAACACCCCATTGAAGTAAGTTACCGATATACTCACATTTCATGGTTTATCGTGTTTCTCACACTGTTCTCTTCCAACCTTATAGATCGATGTTTTATTACCCCCGGTCGAAACATCTATGGCATGCCAATCTATAGTTTAGATTAGTTTTAGAAGCTTCTAGTTGTCAAGACTTGTGCAATCATAATTCTGCCACCCTTAGAAAATTAGTATTATCAGTTTTTAACTCTTCGGAAAAATGAATCTGGGTTCTGTCGCTTCATATCAAATCAAGTCCACATGGTTAAAGGTCTGCCTCCATCACAACATTCCAAAAGATGTATGCTACCATGAATATGTGTATTATATGTTTCATTCCTACCCAATTTTTCTCCGGCATTTTTTTGTACAATGTCTGTAACCCTCATAACTCTTTACCGAAAATTTGATTGTTGAAATATCCTCTGAAAACATCTTTTTTCTGGCTTCCGCGGAAACTAGTGCCAAAGACTAGTCTTTGCTAGTGCGCATGAGCGATAAATAGGAAGTAGCTTGGAGTTGGAGGAGGATATCAAGGAAAGAAGCGGCAATATGGCGATTATGCAGTCGGTAGCGACTTGAGTGTTAGGTTATGAAGAGGAAACCGTGGTAATATGAAAGTAAAAATACTCGAACACCAATTAGTGAGACCAATTCTTTATAAATGCTTGTTGGGCAAATGGTTGGTTCGAAATGGCAAATGGGTTTCGACAGATAGGAAGCGATTGGTCCGGCCAAGTCGAGCCTTTGCTTGTCTAATACATCACCAGGAATTGCGTCATGCTCCGTGCACCAAATAACATAATAATTATTATCTAAGCCCAACGGAGTTTACTTTTATGTCAAAGTTGGATTTCGTTGAGTCCTACTGTTGCAATATATGTAACTGTTGGTTTTCAAGATTTACTGAAACCTTAATATGTCGCACATATTAGATTTTTTCAGCCACTTAATTTTGACTCCATTTGGCGTCATTTTCTTATGTCTACAAAGATAGGACCATATTTTTGCATACCTTAGTTTACATAAGCCTGTATCTGTTTTTAGCTTTTGTTTCTCCCGAAATCATATTCGAGAATAATTTTGAAATAAAAATGAAAAAATGTAGTGTTTTTATTCATACACAAGTTGTTACATGAGTTTGGGAGGTGATACTACCAGAATTGTGATCGTACAAGTAGCATTTTAGATGATGCATGAATGCTTGCTGAAATATTAGTTTAGAAATTCAATAATGTAATAACTATACCTTCTCCTCGTTCATTCTGCGATTTTTTTCATGCAGAACAACTGGACAGAATCGAAGATGGCATGGACCAGATCAACACTGATATGCGAGAGGCGGAGAAAAACTTGACTGGTATGGAAAAATGCTGTGGTCTCTGCGTACTTCCATGCCAGAAGTGAGTAAATCGGAAAATAAAACACTGCACACTGAACAGGGTCCTGCAATAGTGCGTTCTTCTTCCTTAGCTGTCGAACCAGACATCTCAGATATTTCGTTGGAAAGTAGACCTCTTGTACCTTCATTTCTGCATCTCAGGAAATTATTTTCTGATATACAGAGTGTCCCCGATAAATGTTATTCAACAAATGGAGGATTTTTTCAATGGATCACCTCATATATTTTCACATATTTTCAATGGCCTCCATTACCTCTTTCATGACGCAAAATCTAAGGAACATTTTTCCAACGGTTCAGATCTTATTCGAAGAAAACTGCAAAAAGGTGAGGAAAAAGCAGTTCAGTAAAAGTCTTCTGACGATTTCCAAAAGCGATAGTAACATGAATTTGAACCAAAAGTTTTTTAATTGAAGGATCTGCCTTGACATGGTTCCTAAACGATCAACCTGTCATATACAGGGGTGTCCGTTAATAAGGTCCAAATATGGAGAACTTGAAATTATTATTTCTCGATTTTTTCAAATAGAACACTCTGTATTTTTTTTCCACAATGATGTAGAAAATTGAATAGCTTACATTTTCTCAGAAGTAACCTCAGGATTATTTCAACTCCCGCATCCAGCAGACACGAAAAATGAAATCGCAACTGAAAATTTCATTCAAATAATAACATAATAAAAACTAACGGACATTCTAAAGAGGTTGAACAATTAAATATATATATTCTTTTGGAAGAGAGAAGTACATACTGTTTTCATAAATCAAACAATACATGGCATATGGCACGTGTGAAGAAATGGCGACAAGGAACAGATTATATAAAAGAATAAAATCTGTTTCCCGCTCCAAATCTAAGTGTTAGCAGAGGGAATGTAAACGGGGTACCATACAATTCTGAGTATGAGACACGAGAACAGATAAAAACCTCTGAAAAAACTCTGTCTCCCCGTTTATGTATAATTATTGACAAACTTCAAAACCTTCCCAGAATCATACTTCCTGAGCATCATCATAAAAATGATAATTCTTTTCCGTACAAGCAATACATATTGATCACGTATTCAACCTATATCAGTTTTTATCGGCTTTCCAAAAAAATATTGATCAAGTTATTGCTATTTAGAGCTCAAAGCACTTTCGAATACAGTGAATCAGTATGAATTTTTGGAAAAAATAGGATGGTTGATATGATTTTCATGTTAGGGCAGTGCCACAGAACCTGTTTTTTAAGGAAGTCTAACTTATGCTGCCCAATATACCGATGGGAAACAAAAATTCATACTGATTTACTGTATTCGAAAGTATCTTTGAGTTCTAGTAGCAATAACTTGATCAACATTTTTTTTGGAAAGCCGATGAAAACTGATAAATTGGTTGAATACGTGATCAATATGAATTGCTTGTACGAAAAAAAAATATCATTTTTATGATGATGCTCAGGAAATATTATTCTGGGAAGGTTTTGAAGTTTGTCAATAATTATTCATTTAGTTTCATTTCATTGTTTGACCTCTTCTGAATGTCCGTTAGTTTTATTATGTTATTATTTGAATAAAATTTTCATTTGCGATATCATTTTTCGTGTCTGCTGGATGCGGGGGTTAAAATAATCCTAAGGTTGCTTCTGAGAAAATGTAAGGTATCCAATTGTCTACATTATTGTGGAAAAAATACAGGGTGTTCTATTTGAAAAAATCGAGAAATAATAATTTTAAGTTCTTCATATTTGGACCTTAAAAACGGACACCCTGTATATGACAGGTTGATCGTTTAGGAACCATGTCAAGGCAGATCCTTCAATTAAAAAACTTTTAGTTCAAATTCATGTTACTATCGCTTTTGGAAATCGTCAGAAGACTTTTACTGAACTGCTTTTCCCTCACCTTTTTGCAGTTTTCTTCGAAGAATATCTGAACTGTTGGAAAAATGTCCCTAAGATTTTGCGTCATGAAAGAGGTAATGAAGTTCATTGAAAATATGTGAAAATATATGGGGTAATCCATTAAAAAAATTATCCATTTGTTGAATAACATTTATCGGGGACACCGAATATCAGAAAATAACTTCCTGAGATGCAGAAATGAAGGTACAAGAGGTCTACTTTCCAACGCTATGGAAGAAGAACGCACTATTGCAGGACCCTGTATAGATAAAATTGTCGCTTTAGGGCTTTAGGCTATGTATTCAGATGATATAACTGTTTATTGCATTATAGAACTTTATTTTTTGGAAAAATGCAGCAGTAGATTGCGGAAGATTCAATGGGAGGGTTAAATTGGCATTCACAACGCTGCAACTAGGCCAGTAGTTCAGTCCAGTAGAGAGTCGATTCGCCCACTCACTGACTACTCTACCACAGTATCAGAAACTCTTCGACAGTATAACGTAGTAGGTACATCATACTGTGACTCTACACGACTCGCTTGCGTTCTCACTCGGGAAATTACAAAATCATTCACTATTATTATTAATAATCTACTGGCCTAGTCCGAACAAGCCCTAAGACTGTGTTGTCCTGATTCTACAGTGACTGGATATTAGTCAGACATGATATGTTATCTACTCTACCAGTAGATTTTTAGTGAGAGAGAATGTCTTTGCTCAGTACAGCCTTGCTATGTCTAATGCCGGGGGAACCTTTGGCAAATAACTGTTGTTTGAAAACTCAATGCTAGCACTGCAAAACGCAAAATGAGTTAGTGTGAACCGGCTTGTGCCAAACAAAAAGCATAGTGGACTGCCAATTAAATACCGAACAATTTCTCATTGCAGAGGATCTTCCTTCAAAGAGGACGAGGGAACTTGGAAGGGTAACGATGACGGTAAAGTGGTGAATAATCAGCCTCAGCGCATGATGGACGATCGTAACGGTATGGGTCCTCAAGGTGGCTATATAGGCCGCATCACCAACGACGCCCGCGAAGAGGAAATGGAAGATAACATGGGACAGGTGAACACCATGATCGGCAATTTACGTAATATGGCTATCGATATGGGCTCCGAGCTGGAGAACCAGAACCGACAGGTCGATCGTATCAATCTCAAGGTACGTACGGGCATGCTAGTGATCATTTCACGTATGATCGATGTTGTTTTTGGGGAGGGATATTGCAGTCGACAAAGTTCAAGGGAAATAGTTTTATCGTAATTTAACTACCATAACAATGTCATTAATTTCTAGATGTATAGAAGCCTTGTTTCATTTATTAAGCAATTAATGCAGAGGAGGTCGGTCTAAATGGAGATCGTCACTGGCAAAAAAAAACTATCGGATTTGATCACAAAGCATTCACCCCTTTTCTTCAATTATTTCCAGATTTGTTACGCTTGTTTCCATTTCAAAGTAACTAGCTAATGTCATTGTAGATTTTTCACAAAAAGAATTTATTTTTCACCTTGCTGTATGTGAAATTTATTCAGAGTGACATTTAGTAACAACTAGCCAGAACTTCGATCACGATAGGGCGGAAAAGGTTAAGTACGATTCAACAGTTACCAAGAAATCACCGTAGAATTTCTTCTTAAACTTTTTTCTTTCATCTTCTCCTTTTTTTATTGAACGTTAATGTGAGCTGAAAAGTGAAATTTCATAAATGAAATTACTTTATATACAGGGTGTAACTGAATAAGTGTAAAACATTTAAGGAGGTGATTCCTCATCGAAAACAAGCTATAATAAAAAAATCATTTTTAAAAAAGCTTTTATAATAACAACATTCATCCGCCATTTTGAAGCCGCCATCTTGAATTCCTCAATTTTGAAAAATCGTAATTTCCGACCCAGAAAACCCCCAGATACCAATTTTGAATAGAATCGGATCATAATTACAAAACTCGTCCGCCATATTTTAGCCGCCATCTTGAATTTTTCAATTTTGACGGAAGAATCATCATTGTCGAACCCAAAAACCCCCAGATACTAATTTTGAATGGAATCGGATGATAATTACAAAACTCATCCGCCATTTTGGAGCCGCCATTTTGTTTTTTTCTATAAAAAACATTTCATGATGCATTGTCACCAGAATTATGTACAGCTGCCAAATTTCAAATCAATCGGACGATTATAAGTGTGTCATATTCAACTTGCAAGATTTGATTACAGACAGACACCGGGACAGGTGAAACTAAATAAAAGCTTTTAATAAAAAGATAGGATCTTTCATATAAAGAAACTTCATTGGAGCATCCCTTGTTAAGATACAGCCCCTTAAAGGGGGTACATAAAATTTGTATAACAATTTTTTTCACAAGCACTGAAAAAGTTACAATATTGAAATTAACCTGACGTTTTGTACTACCAAAAAGACACTTAGCCAGTAATTTATTTGTTTATTATTACCCTTTAATCGTTTAATGCAGGTACTAACTACAAAATAACAATAAATCCAGTTCGCATTTATGACGATGTATCTCTGTAGTTGTTCGTAAAATAATGTTTTGCTGCTTACTGGTTTATTTTGGGCAAAAAACCCAAGAGACATTTTTTGTTTAGAATGAAACAGGCTATCGGAAATAAATTTTTAAATGGTAAACAAATAATAAGACAAAAAGTTACATTGGAAATAAATTTTAGGGGTTGCGTTTTTCACCCCTTACAACCATGGGGTAAACCAAATAAATTACTGGCTAAGTGTCTTTTTGGTAGTACAAAACGTCAGGTTAATTTCAATATTGTAACTTTTTCAGTTCTTGCGAAAAAAATTGTTATACAAATTTTATGTACCCCCTTTAAGGGGCTGTATCTTAACAAGGGATGCTCCAATGAAGTTTCTTTATATGAAAGATCCTATCTTTTTTTCGATGAGGAATCACCTCCTTAAATGTTCTACACTTATTCAGTTACACCCTGTATAACGCATTTTTTTCCACCATTCTTGAAGTGGTGTTTTAACACATTGGTGAAAACTTGCAAAGAGCTCGAAAAGAATTTCGAAAATTACTAACATACACTTCAATTTTATTTATTTCTATAGATTTGAAACAAACTGTTATTGTGGAATACTTTTCGCCGCATCATTTTTCGAATTTTGTCGAAGTTTAATATCTGGAAAAAATAAAAATAAGGATACTTTGACTTCCAGTTTAACCGTGAGTGTCACTAAAAATAATTTAAAAGAACAGAGCCTTATGGCACATTATGAAATCCTTCAACAAAATCTAAATCGAACAGGTAGTTCTTCAATTGGTTATGTGAATCGTTACTTGGGGCGCCCTGTATATTTTGTATAAAAATTACACTTTTCTCTTGAACTTTGCCCCTTAATTAACTGCACATTACATCTGGATAAGGGCGTCCTAACTTAATATTAATATCTGTTGGAGCTTTGTTACAGAGTTATAACCTGTTCTTCTATATGGGAGCTTTAATATAAAAAGCTTGCATGTCTCTGTGATATTTATGCAATAAAAATACACGAGTGTTTCATGCTGACTTAGCACCTTCACAGTTGATGCAAAATCATTAGAAGGACTCAATAATACGAAATTTATTGGGAAATGATTTGCAATTTTGGCAAGAAAAAATATTTCTTGATAGCAGGTCTCTCTTGTAGTTTTCTCAAAAAGTATCTAAAATTAAAACAACTAGCTGTTATATTATCAGTTTGAACGTATTTTGCATAACTGTGTCCAACGTTGTATATAATCTTCATAATATAATTTTAATGAATTGTGTGAAATTTTTTGATAATCAGTGATATCGAGCTTCCTATCGCTACTGACTAAATATAATAATTACTGAAAAATGTGGAATGTATGGAAAAAATTTACTTATTGGACGTGTTCAATTTCCAGTAAGGGACTTATATACAGAGTGTGGCAGCCAAATAGAATAAATACGATAACGAATAAATCAGGGTGTGTTGGGAAAAACGCTCGGACACGTCGATTTGTAGGGTGTTCCATGTGACCGTGGCCAATACCAACTTTCTTATTTCAAATGCAACCCCCTGTATATTATTTATTTTTTAGATTCTTCAGAAAATTCTAGGCATAATTCATGTACAATGTCCTATACCTATCTTAAACTTTTTCGGAAATATTAAGTGTTTTCAGATTTTTTACAAAAATTAACCTTTTAAATGAAAATTATTTTATTTCACAAATTCGATACATTACACTCAATACTTATTTCCCATTTACCTCTTGATATGAAGAAAGTAAGCAAAAACCATTACTGGGAAGAAATGTTGAGTAACGTTAGAAGACAATTCTACACCAGATTAGCATTTTGCCAAGACGTTCGCGGCGAGCATTTTGAACATTTCCTACATTGACATGTTTTTTTTAATAATTACGAAATAATCAGTATTACTTATTAGGTTTTAAGTGTAATGTATCGAATTTGTGAAATAAAATAATTTTCATTTAAATGTTAATATTTTTTTTAAATCTGAAAACACTTAATATTTCCGAAAAAGTTGAAGATAGGTATAGGACATTGTACATGAATTATGTCTAGAATTTTCTGAAGAATCCAAAAAATAAATAATATACAGGGGGTTGCATTTGAAATAAGAATGTTGGTATTGGCTACGGTCGCATAGAACACCCTATATAATTTTATTTTCTTGAAAAATATGCGCATTTAAAATTACAAATCGTCGTGTCCGAGCGTTTTTCCTAACACCCCCTCATTTATTCGTTATCGAATTTATTCCATTTGGCTGTTACACTCTGTATGGTGCTTACACCTTGTTCCTGAAACCTGAAGTACCTTAAAATGTGAAATATAATTTTCATAGTTCTCAAACAAATTGAGGTTGTTCAGGGCTACTACTCTTGTCAGTTTCTCTCTCGTTAAATAATTGGTTGAAGACAATTTGTCTGTATGAAATATGCAGGGAATGATTGCTCGGTAACAATCTCCTGAATAAAATTCGATTCTCATTTCCATATTTCTACATTTTTTAATACCTCAATATTTATTCATTTTTGCCTGAATTTTTAATAATCTAGATGTTGTTTTGTTCTTGCATTGCTATCTACTCGGTCCACTTGACAAACTACAAAAACTAAATCGAAAACTTGAACACTACCTCAAAATTAAAAATGGACTACACATCATGGTTCACTCAACAACAGGCCGACTCGAACGCAACGAGGATAGAGGTCGCCAATCAACGTGCTCATGACCTCCTCAAGTAGACACTTCTAAACAACACAAACACTTCAATAATATTATTACTTTCATCATTATTATTACCCGACTGTAGTTCTGAATCTTTGGGAACTTTAAAACTTGCTTCTCAATTGAACATATCTCAGTATTCACAGATTTCCGTTTTATCAATTATATCATGTAGGCTAGTCATTACTTACTCAGGTCCTTTGACGACATGATCTGCAGGTGAGTCTTAGTAGACAGGAATTTTTTTCCGATAATGACTCATTCCATATTGAAAATTTTCTTCGGTGCACATCAGCGAGTGACCTTAAATTTGTGCTTCCAGAGTTGAGTTTGAGCTAACTCAGGAACCAGCTTCTCTGTTCCATATTTTAGATTGCTTCGAATTTTTATTGCCTATATTGAAGATTAAGCTTGGAAGAAGGAAGTGGTAGTAATTTTTGCCTCAATATTTTCTACTGTTGAACTAAAATCAGCATTACAATTTTATATTTATTTCAAGACTGAAATTCTCAAAATGTAATGACTGTTTGATATTGTGATTTTTCGAATCTTGATATTTGCAAAGTGTTGAGTCCAATTTGAAGTGTCTCGATTGTACAGAATGAGATTCAGAGCTGCAGGTCTAAAGTTTATCATCAATTTTGTATGTAATCTGTTGGTTAGGGCGAGAGCAACGAAACGCGCATAGCAGTGGCAAACCAGCGTGCCAACAAACTCCTCAAGTCTTAAGAGGGACACGAGTCATCTTTTTTTTTGCGCATATTTTCTGCTATGTATTATTTGTACGTATTGACTTTACGCTTGTTAACTAAATTGCACTTTGAAGGACTTGGTGTTGTTTAAATGTACGAGTTCAATGTGATTGTTATTCCAGCTGCTGTTTTGCTGCGACAATCCAGAATGTACAGAATTATAAATCAAAAGATTGATATCATTGCTGAAAACTCATTCTGCCTTTTGTTAAATCAATCTATGCGTTAAATTTCGATCTCAAGAATGCTTATGGATAAAAGTGATAACTAGGCAAAACAGCAATGCTGGAATAGTAGGAAGATTTCTGGTAATTCTCTATGATAATATGGAGATCCAAAGCAATTGATTTGTGATACATTGTCCATCATTTAGAATTGTTGAGAAAGAATATTATAAAAATGTTGAAATTTAAAGATTATAATGATAGTATCAGATTGATATTGATTGGCAGATTATAGTAGTAATAAGTTCATAGCAAATTTATTTTAGCAATTCCTCTAGTTCCACATTTTATTTATGAATTTTTTTCTATAGTTTTATTATAAACTAGTCACTTGTTAAGGCGTAAATACTTACGAACAATTTTTTTATCAGTGTATAGAAACATGAAATTTGAACTTCCACATTTCAAGTGCGAAAATAATAAAATTTTGGGAAGTTTCGATTTGTAGTAGAAATGATCATTCTCGGTGGTTTTGAAAGTGATTAAAAATTAATTAAATAATTAGGTGCTATAAGCTTAAAGTAGTTTTTATTCAAATATAAATCAATTGGTACGTTTTAATTATCAGTGAATGTGCTTTTCATCTTATAATTTATAATAGATATTGGTTACTCTGAAAAGATATATTCAAGGGACACCAAATTCTAAAAAAAATTTAAAGGGAACGGAAACGTATCACTAATTACTTTCATACCAAGTTTTCTGTAATGATATATGAGTTTTTGTACTAGTAAACGATTCCAGTCTGAATGTTATGAGGTGTATTTTATGCAATACAACAATATTCCATTCTAGAAATTAATAGTTTTCATATTGATTATATTTTTTCTGAATATTTGAATTTTTCATCCCAAAAATCATAGACCTACCAGACTTGACTTTTAATGTTGGTGCAACAACATGGGTATAAAATGAGAGAGTCCTGCTGATGCATGAATAAATATTGAAAGTGGAAATATAGGAAAAGATGTATAAATTATTCTGTAAATAGGGTTTCCCCTCGATGAATTCTGATCTTCAGAGCAATAATGCGGAATTTTAAAAAGACATGCTACTCCTGATAAAATATATTCGAAAAATCTAATATCAATGTTTATCAAAATGAAATTGAGATTCACTCTTCATACAAGACAATAAATAAAAAAGGGAAATCAACCATCTAATGTGAGAATTTTTTTCATGAAGTTCTGATGCCGCTGAGTAGCATGCCAAATAAGTCCATTTTGTAGACATATTAATTCATAAATGGCATTTAAAAATGAGTTGTGCTGTGCAATTTTTTTTTATATTGAACACCATTTGAAAAATCAAATACTTCATTGATATTGGCAGTTTGTATCTCTGAAGGTCAGTATTGGAAAATCATTGTGACACCATTTTGACAAATGATTTATTTAAGAAAAGTTTTATACCATTCATGATGAGATACCAGAATTGCATTATTTGGGCTGTTTCTCACATTGTGAAATAGGTGTTATCATGATATACTGTAGTTTTTACCTCCTATTTTCTATGTGATTTCGGTAAATAATTTTGTAAGTGAACAAGGGAATCAGAAGAAAGTATCCGTTTGTTTACTCAGATTATTCATAGGATTGCATTCATTACTCAATTTTTCAATATGAAGGGGTGATATTTTACTTAGATCTTGTCGATAAGGAAAGATATCATTAAGCGCAAAGTATTGTAATTTGTACCAATAATATCCAGTTTTTGAAATAGATATAAATGAATAGCTTACCTACATCTGTAGTGGGCCATGTAGTTATTGGCTTTCAGTAATAAAAATAGTGTGAAGTTTATAATGCATAAATAAATAATATTCCGATTACAATAATCATGTATTGAAATTAGTATATTTCTGATTTGAATAAATTATATGATTAAATAACTTGTTTCAATTTACCAACATTGAACATATGAACTCATCCCACCTCATTTTGGAAAAGAATGCCAAAAAGGTGATATGAATAATGAATCAACAGAGGAAAATAGGTTTTGAGAGATAATGACTGTCAGTCACCTGCCAAGAAGACAGTGAGGAAGTGTAGCATATTATAGCTCAAATCAAGATGCTTTTTAGATGTAGTAGTGCTGAAGGATTTTTTTTTGAAATCCAGCTCTGGAAGATTCCATCAAAGTTTCGGTTTTTTTTATGAAACTTTTTTTCAGGTGCATTCTCTCTTACCACAGACATGTTCTGGGCCAACAGGGGCGTTTGTGTTCCTTTCCTGCCAGTAGTATTGGCCTCCTTGTTTCCTATGATGCCTCAGGATCCTGAGGTTATTAACTCGCTTAAACCGTCTAATGCTGGCCATACACGTTACGGTCTACCGGAGAGGTATACCTGCGCAGGTTTAATCCCACACACACACGCACAGGTTTAATCCCACACACACAAATGTTTGTTGTACGTAGGACTTAAATCATCACTTCTCACTTGCCAAAGATCCAATCAAAATGAAGAGTACACGGGAATAACGATCAGAGTCACGAAATCTAAAATTCGCAGCGTGGATTTTTAAAAATTCAAGCAAAAACTAGGATGGACTTTGATATCATTGTTGTAGAGTTGCGTGTGGACTTTGATCGTTTTTGTGTAAACCAGTGATTATTAAAACGTTTATAACTTGGACACTTAGCATAATTTCATAAATTGGTGAAAACCAAACGAAAGCTCTTGAAAAACTCTACCAGATCAAAAGTGAACCCTGATCTTTATTCCTGTGTACTCTTCAAATTTCAATCTTGATGTATCTGCTTGCCCTTGGTTCTCACGATGTTCTCTGAACATTACAGGATATTCCTTTTCGTGAAAATCACAACATAAAAAAAAAGAAACAAACTACCTCTTTTATAAATTATTTAATATATCTTTCCTTTCAATATAAAAATTTGTCAAATTTATACACATTTTCAAATATTACATAAATTAATTTAAACTATAACATAACCCCTGATGTACAAGGTCCCTCATTCGGCAATAGAGGAGGTAGATTACCCTGAGTCCATGTTATAAGACTGTGCTCTGACATTTGTGAAGCTTGGTAATGGTCATTTAATAGCATTTGTGAGAAATGTACATGTCTCTGATATGCTTCATTCTCGTTTGCCATGTCGTTGCAGATTCTGTAGAGATCTGAAAAGTAATCAGGTCGTTTCTTCAATTAGCATATTTTTGTGACAAGCTCTTTTTCATTGTCAAATTAACTTTCAGATGGATAGTAAAAACTGTAATTCCAAGATTGTCAAATATTCAAAAATGTCTGTTTCAGTTGGTCACTGTGAAGGAAATTAGTCTTCTCCTCAGTTCATCAGAGTTATCGATATATTATTGCTTAGTCTGAAAATATGATCTGCGGAGCGAGCAAGAGTATTTGTGACGTCATCACATTTGTTGTAGAGCGAAAATAATAAAAGAACGCTCATTGAGCAGAAGCCCCAAATCTACTCTTTGCGCACGGATATCCGTGCGCTTTGTGTCATTGGTTAGAAATAAATGACATTTGGAAGAGCTCTCGCTTCTGAGCGGGAGCGAATATATCTGATCTTATTGCTCGCTCTGATAATAAAAGGTCACGATGCAGAGTGAAGTGACCGAAGAGAGCATAATAAAAGACCGGCTGAGAGCAAGAAGTGTGCGCCGAGCAGAATATTCAGACTTAGCATATGAGTTCTGAAAAAAAACTATATTGTTACCTTTCAAAATCGCAGAAGCCCATAACTGAACATGAACATCTGGTATTTTACTTGCTAATTGCATGGCAGGGGTAACCATGTTCATACTTTCCCTGCTGTTTCCTAGAGAAAGGAATATGTGTCCCAATAATACAAGGGAACAAGAAGTCAGTCTGTTCAGATCTTCAGAGTTCGCCATCTTTAATGTCTCGCGTAAATATCGCCTGAAAAACGAATAATAAATGATTAAGTGTAAATGGTGGGGTAGAATGAAAAGGTTTGGTGAGTATCAAAACTTACTTGGCCTCATTGTATCTACATTGGAAAAAAGCATGAAGTCCTTGTACGTAATAGGCTGCTGCTTTTAAACTATGAGAATGAGAAGGCAAAGCTTCTGGGTTGATCCTGTCATGCAAAGCATTAAAATCAGCTTCCCTCTTAGTTCTCAAATAAACTATTGCTAAGTTGAGATTTGCAAATGTCCACAATTCTTTATCCCTAGGAATCTGAGAAAATCAAAGAATAAGATTTATTTCACAACTCCCATTCAATTTAACATAATCTATACTAATACTATAGCCCTGGTTTAAATAGAACCAGCACTGGCTCTTTCACCTTCCAAGAAGATTCGCATTTTTTCCAGGTCAAAATCAATTGACAAAATTTTTGATAGCCGTCAAAGAAATCATCAATGATACCAGACTGTTTGTTATTGAGATATTGTGTTTTTTTTTAGATAATTCACGAGAATTTTATATGGTTCTGGTTACCCAACCTGAAGAAAGCTTCGCATCTAGCTATGTAAATGTGAAATTTCATCTCCGCTGTTTTTGAGACAACTAAAATTTTCCCTTTATGCTCCCATCAAATCGAGATTTTTCACAATATTGCAAATAACTTTTTGGGGAATTTCACCAAGAACGTGGCCCACACAAAATCCATGTGATATGATCATGTTTTCAAATAAAATGGGTTACTCACATTAAGTGTTACCATGAACTGAGCTTCTGCAGCTTCCATGCAGTTCATATTCATGGAATATAGTCCCAGAAGCGTATGCACTTGGGGCCAGTGGCACTCCAATAATCGGGGGTTTTGTCTACATAAACTAACTACTGTAGAGATTTCTTTGAGGGCTTGAGTTTTGTTGCCCATCACTAAATGACACATTATGATATGTTCCAACAGCATTAATTGAAATGTCGATAAAATAGGTTTGTTATCCACAACTGTAAAATGGTTAATAGGTAAATAAACATAATAATGCATGTATAGAGGAATAATTCAATGGATGAGAATAAGCAAAGTGGAACTCAACAACAAAAAGAATTATTTGAATTGAGTCTACGATCTTAATTGAACAAATGAGCAATTTTTACAACTTACTCTTCAATTTTTCAATTTGCATTAAAGCTTTATCAGTATACTTCTGAGCTTTTTCCATATAACCTGCCTGAACGCTGTGCATAACCGTAACTAAATATACCAAGACATAAAGATGTTCTTTAGGCATCCACAGAAACATATCTCCAGCACTTGGTCCAGTGAAAACTGCAATAAAATTATCGAAACAGTCTATAAATAGCTCAGGAGAATTTCGTTTGGTGCTAGTGCTATTTATTGTTAAAAACATGAAAAAACTGATTGTTATGGATCTCATTTCTTCAGATAGAAACTCAAAATGAATTTACATACCATCATCGCTTCCCATTATAGTTTGAATACTTTGCTGTAATTGCTTCAAACAGGGTTTGACACTTTTTACTTGTCCACTCATAAGATAATGACAAACCTGAAAATGAGAAAATGAATGTTAATTCACTGAGAAATAGTATTAAGCAACATTTTGGCAGTTTACAATAGAACTTCTGGATAATACTTCACAAATTATTAATATGTGTTGAATAATCATTCCTGTTGATATTTACCTGTAAAACAAGATAATAAACTTTAAGGTATTCTTTTTGATATGGTGCTCCAGTCCAACTCTCTATTAAATGACCAGCTTGACTAAGAACGACTTGTACTTCTTGTATTTTCTTATCGATTAACAATAGCTGAAAAAAATCATATTTTTCAATTTAAATTATATTATTCTCAAACTCATATACAAATGGCCTTTAAATTTTAGAAGAATAATTGGTTGAAAAAAATCTTCAATTTGTTTTATTATTGGTGATCGACTTACCATTCCTTTGCTCAATAAAAATAAAACTCTTGTATAATAGGCATTTGAAATATGGGCATAATCTACACCAACTCCAAGTAAACTACTTGCTAGTTGATAGTCTTTTTCTGTTGCATGAATTTGCTAAAATTAAAGTAAAAATTAAATTTTATTATCCCAAATGAAACCAATTGAGTTAAATAAGTTTTATATAAGGTAATTTGCTTACTGCAAGTTGAAATATCAGCCTACAATGCCAATATACATTATGTTGCGATAACTCAATAGCCTTCCTTAATATCGGCTTTGACAAAGCTATTTGCTGTTGCTGTTCATACAAGTCTGCAAGAACACTGGCTGCTTCAAATTTGACATCATCAAAAGTATTTATCATTTGGGAAAGGTGCCACTGAAACAGAAGTATTACGGATTATATTTTCCCAAAAAGTATTACTTCAACATACTGCTTGCTCTAAATGATTTTTTGCCAAATCTGTATTTTTTGTGTGAGTCAGTAAGATATTTCCTAATTGTAAATGAGTCCTTGCTTCTACCCTCGGTGGTGGTTTGAAATTAAAAACAGCCTGAAGACATTGAATACACTGTTTAATCATAGGGGTACTCGAAGTCCTAAAATATTCTGCTAGGCCTAATAAGGACAAGTACCAAGCATCTTGCGAAGATGCCATTTCATTAATCGATTAAATTTTAGAGTTTGAAAGAGTTACATTTTCCTTCTTCATTTACTATTTCGGATAAATATCTTATTTTATAACTCATTCTTTCTATAACTAACATAAACAATGTTTGAATTTCTATGGTCAAAATGAAACATAGATGATAAATTTTTTTGACAGCAAAGATCACAACTGTCATCGAAGACAGCTGTCATTGCAAGAGTTAAGCTGAATTTCCATGCATCCGTCATCCGATGATACGATCATTGTTTAAGGAGAATTCTCCTTAAACAATGATACGATAGTTCTTTAATCTATGGATACGACCAAAGAGTTAATATATCTCTTTGATACGACCTAGGAGCATAGAATAAATGGAGGGAAGGCTTCATACGCTCGACAGATCATTTTGAACTTCCAATTTCGGCGGAGGTTAGAGTTTCGTGTGGCGCCCGATAGATAACGCTGTGATCGCAAATAGGGCTATATGTCACATATGTCTTGTTCTGTGGCGCTACAGTTGCAAAGAATATTATGTGGTTGTCATTTTTATTGATACATTTTTACGACCAACACCAAAGTGATTGAATAATAAAACTTTTTGTTGTTGACTGAAAGGACTAAAGGAGGTCGAAACAAATTGTATTGAATTCGAATATTGTTTGAAGTTACTATAATATACGAATTGAATCGGCTTCGATAAAAAAAAACATTTCTGCGGCTTCAACTATCTAATTTACCTGTTGGTTTTGTTCATTTCAACGTTTGTTGCTAAGTATAATATTTTTAATTGATATAGTGTGATTTATTATGCTATGTACCTACTATATAATTATTGAATGAAAAAACAAGGTAAACAGTTTGAATTTTTATTGACAAGTATCAAAACATATTGAACAATTTTATTATTACCTATTTAAGCCAAAAAGGCCTCGGTGGGATCATGACGCATTCAAAATTTCTGAAGAGAGAATAATCACGCCTTCTGATTGACTTGAAATGACGTCCGGTTGTTCCATATGAAGAAATCGAAACAAATTCTTACTACATTAAAATTCGACAATTCCATCTCCGTTTTTTTCAGCTTCTAGAAGAAGACCTGTACGTTACTTAAATAAAAGAATTTTTTTAAGTCTCACCCTTCAAAATAACACCAAATATTAATCATAACAATATATATCACCGCATTCTAATCAATTATTTATGCGCAATTATATGGAAATTCTATGATCGGAAATAAATTTGTCAAAACGAATTTCATTTTGAATATGTATCGTTATAGCCATGCTGGAGCCACGAACGACGTTGGCGCCATCTCATAACCTTGCGGCGAACTGACAAGTGCGGACGTTTTTGGCAGTTCATTTTTGTAGCGGAGCCTTCCCTCCATTCATTCTATGCTTCTAGATACGACCGTCCGATCGTCGTTGTGATATTCAAAATTGAAAATTTCTCAAAATAGGAAATTCACGTCCGTTAGGACCGTCCACTAGGGTATACATTGAAAATTTCTGCCGAATCACAATGACGATCGTATCATCGGATGACGGATGCATGGAAATCCAGCTTAACGGGGAAAAATATGTCTATGGTCTGTGTAGCAGTAGCGCGAATACATTTTTAAACGAATAATTTTTGAATTATATTTCGAAGTATATCTAATTATCTATCTAAAAAAGGAATTGATACATCAGAATGAAATTCAGAGGCCTTATTTCAGATTCCACCGCTATGCGGGACTTCATGAGTGAGATCCCTCCTCTTTTTTGGTTATATTTTTAAGTGAACCAATTATTTCGAATTTCAGATGTTGCAACTAGTCTATCGAAGTTTTCGAAAGAATGTGTTATGAGAATTACATCCCGAAATGTTTATTTTATAGTTTCTGAAGAAGAATCAGGACCTAGGCGTCCTCTGGTATGGTGTGATTTACCTGTGAACTTTTATTTTAAAGAATACAATGTTATTGGTGTGAGTGAAGACTATAATGAGATTTTTCTGGAATTTTCAACAGGTTTGTATTTCATTCTATTATACTGATCTATTTCAACGATTTTCATTTCAGCTCTCCTAGCTCGATCCGTATCAGTCCTCAAACAAAATGTGAAAAGTTTAAAAATAAAGCTCACTAATAAAGAATTTCCTTGTCTTACATTGGAGATGGAATTAGTAAGTTGTAGGAAAATTTTCTGATAAAATAGCAACTAACCATTTTAAGGCTCCTGAGGATATTCAAACAAGACAGTGTGTTCATGATATACGTGTGGAAGTAATCTCAAGAAAACATTGGGGAAACTATGAGGAACCTAGATTCAATGATTTTCATGTAAGTGTTTAATCTATTTCATGGGTAGGTCCTATAAGGAAAAATTTATTTTCTTCTCATTTTGAAGGTTACAATATCAATGCCTCCCTTGAAACATTTGAAGAATATAGTAGAAAGAATGAAGAATATGAGCCACCAGTTGATAGTTTCAGCTAATAAAAATGGGAGATTGATTCTGCAAATAAAAACTAATACTGTTACAATTTCATCCCATTTTCCAGATTTAAGTTTGGAGAGTTTTGCTGGTAAAGTATTTCTAATGCCCACTCAAAACATCTTTAATGAAAAATCTAATAATCAGATTATTGTAACTGATCAATGAATTGTTATAAGTTATGTGAATCAAGAGTTCCACCTTTTTAGTCTCATTCAGAATCATATTTTAGTTGGCTTCAATTCAAACTACCTTGGTGTTGATGAATTAAATGAAGATGATGATAAGCAAGCTGTTAGTTCCACGATAGATATTAAAAAATTCTTAATGTTTGTATCAGGTATGCAGTTGAATAATTGCAAGGCCCTGTGCAGTATAGTTCATAATAAAATGGTTAAATTATATATGGAACAACCAGGAGCAATGAAATTGCAGATATTTCTCACTGAGTTGAACGATTGAACAATATAGTTTTTTAGTTCAGTGGAAACTCTAAAATATCTTCTTAGTTCTTACTCTGAGAATGAAATTAACTTGAAATTCATAAAGTTTGGATATATTATTTTATAACAAATATAAATATGTGAATCAAAACATTCATTGGTTTTATTACTTCAACAATCTGAGTTTGAATTATTCTTCAAAAAAATTATTTAGTGAGAAAAATGTTTTCCTAACAGATATTATTGCTATTGATGAAAATTTACAGTTTGGATTTATGAAAATAAAAAATCTTTATGTTCGAGGATTCAAAATAGAATAAGCTGATCAAACAAGTAATTGCATATTGTCCCTTGAATACTGGCTAGTTTCATGATAATCACATTTTAATCCAATATTACTTGATTTCAACAAAAATTACATAAATATGTAATATGTACTTGGTTTCCCAGATATCTTTAAAAACATTTGAACCATTAATTTCTCACAATTTTCATGATCACTTCTGACTAAATTATTGTTTATTGATGAGAATTTGAATAATGATAATGTATGCACTTGTTCCCACAAAATGGTAATGAGTAATAATTGAAACCATTTATCACATCACCAACATATATTACATCATATTATATAACAAAGCCACTAAAACTGCATAAAATAAAATTGCAGGTATCCAAGTTTTTAGAAACCTCCCGAAATTCACATATTTCCCATAAAGTAAAATCAAGAATGCTAATTTCACCATGTTCCATTTAGAAGAATCATTATATTTCATGAGATCTAAGGCAGTAGCCACATGGGAGTGACAATTGTCGCAAAATAAATTATGCATACGCCCCTTATAAATTTCTGAGGCTTCTGTAACTGCACTATCCCAACCAGATATTCCTCCTCTAGCAAGAGATGGTTTCAATTGCCAGTACTTTGTAGGCTTTCCAAAAGCCATGTTATCTTCTGACACAAAGTAAGGTCCAGCAAAATCTCGTATTACTCCAGATGATAAAGCAATACCCATATGTCCAATAAAAGGGAAGAACCATGACAAAACTGGTATTGGAGTCCAAACGATACAGCAAGGAAATTTATCCTTAGGAATATCAATTGGTGGAATGCCACATTCATTCATCTTGTTCTTCACTGTGTTTGGCAGTAAGTTACACCAATATCAACACGAAATCTTGATATTCATTGAGCTTAATTATACCTAAATGGTTCAGGGGAACGTATCAGAAATTCAGACTCGAGTCTCCCAGAATATTATCAATATTATGAAACCACTGTCAAGCTTCAAAATAATTAAATAAATTTATTTGGAAGTCAAAGTTCCGTAGGTTCCGTTTTTTATTATTTGTTTTCAAATATAAAATTATAAATAAACAAAACGCCACCAGCGCCGATTTTACTAATATCATTTGTCACTTATTTGTCAGTTGTCACATGACAACAGATTATCCGTGATCAGAGATTCTCTTTCGTGATTTCCCAAGACTCGGATAGTTTTGAGTATGTACTAATGGATATAATTTTCCATTCATCTCATCAATAATTTAGGCCCCAATAATAATTTTATGTTATTATTATTGTTAATGTTATTAGTCTGGAGATTCAAATTTCCCGCTAAATGGGCTCGATGCGCTTTCCGACCATGTACGAACTGAATGCGATCATACCCGAAGCTAGGTACAGTTTCCTGCAATTCATCAACGACTTTCTTTTCAAATTTATTTTTGGTTGAAGAGTTGTTTTGGTTATTGGTTGTCTCCGCTTTGGTTTTCTGCATTTATGCCCATAGACTAACTATTTATGCCCTCATCAGATACAACAACGAGACAGTGGCTTTTAACTCCTAATTGACTGTCTTGATTCGTTTTGGTGTTAACAGGTGTTAATTCAAAACATGTCTTCGTTTGTAGGTAGTTCTGTCCCCAAAAAGCAGAAGTTAGCTCCAGTTCAAGTATTTCTGCGTATTCGGTAAGATAGAAAACAATAAATGACATGTGTGAAGGAACAGACTGTATAGAAGAAAAAATATGTTTCCCACTCCAAATCAAAGTGTTACAATATTTGAATGCATCTATCAGATGATTGTTCATTTAAATCACAACATGTAATCGAATGCCATAAAAAAATAGATAGGAGAATAAAAATAAATCTATACTTCACAAAGAGTAAACAAATCTTGAACAGTTCTTCCTCGGTTTATCTCAAACTTTAATAACCAGGGCTTTGCTTAGTACTTACCACAAAAATTTTAAATTCTTCATAACAGAATTCTTAAATTGGTCAACTTTTTTAACTTGCCTAATTAAGATACCAAATGAGCTATGTTTTGCACAATCTTGATATCATCTTTTTTAGACCAAAGCACAATGGAGATGGTAACTCAGCCATTGTATACTGTACCCCTAAGGAAATTCATATGAAAGGACACTTGAAAGGTTATACTTTTGACCAGATATTCGATGAAAACACTAGTCAGTTGAAGGTATATAAAAGTGTGGTTGGAAAAATGATATCTGATGTTACAAAGGGGTACAATTGTACTATCTTTGCATATGGTCAGACAGGAACTGGCAAAACACACACAATTATGGGGGATAGTAATACACTAAATGTCCTTGAAACTTCTAATTGGCAAGAGGTATTGTTGTTAAATTTCGAAGGAGAATCATCAATAAAAATTAAAATTTTAGGACTCCAAGGCAGGTATAATATTGAGAGCAGCTATGCATTTATATGAGGAATTAGACAATTTAGATCCCAACTTACAACGGATGGTAACTGTATCATTCATGGAAATATACAATGAAGAAATCAGAGATTTGCTTTGCGATACAGAGTTAATCCCATTGAGGTATACTACAATTGGATAACCATATACATATTATTTTAAATAGAATTGTAGAGAATTACCCTGAATTAGGAAAAAAACCAGATGATACTTGGCCATAATTATTTTGTTAACTTTTGATGAAACTATTGGTATTAAGCTAAAAGTAGAAATGCGTGAATGAATAATATTTTTAGGATATACGAAGATAAAATGAAATCAGTGCATGTCAAGAATTTGCAGGAAGTAACAGTCTTGAACCCAACAGACATTATACACCTCCTCAAAAAGGGTTGTGAGAGAAGACAAGTGGCCTCTACATTAATGAACAAACACAGCTCTAGATCGCACACTGTATTCACTATTTCCGTCAGTACAATGCAAACCATTTCAGATTCCAAAAACATAACTTGTGGAAAACTCAACCTTATAGATTTGGCAGGCAGCGAAAATAGTGCTAAATCTGGCTCGAAAGAGCAAAGAGCCAGAGAAGCCACAAATATTAATCAATCTCTCCTAACGTTAGGAAGAGTTATAAAGGCTTTAGTTGAAAATTCTCCCCATGTACCATATAGGTGAGTGAAATATGTATCCTGATATGCATTTTTAATTAGTATGGAAGTTGACTGTGTCTGTGGGGGACCTTGTAGACAATAACTCCAATATCCATTTAAGGGAGTCAAAACTAACGAGGATCCTACAAGACAGTTTGGGAGGAAAGGCCAAAACTACCATTATAGCGACCGTTTCTCCTGGTATGGCTTCTTTAGATGAAACAATGAACACTTTGGATTATGCTCAAAATGCAAGAAGTATCACAAACTGCCCCACTATCAACTTGAGGACATCAGATTCAGCAGCTGCTGTGCAGGAAGAACTACTAAGATTGAAACGCGATCTTTTCGCTATGGCCAATGAGCAAGGTTCTTACTTAATTTAATCTTTAGTAATTTATTAAGATTTTATTTGAAAGCCACCCAAACTATGTTATAAGGAGATTGGGATATTAATTGTAATTAATTTAGGGGTTTAGGAACTTGAGAATTTCTTCACTGCAATGAATGACAGAGATTTTGGACATTCTCAAAACTTAAACAATTAATAAGAATAAGGGCATACTCAAATTTCTGGCGTAAAAACACTTTTGGCTTTGTATATCCATAAATTCTATTTCAAATATGTATATCATTTTTACTTGTTCAGTTTATTCGGAGTAGAAACCCAATTTTTTCATTCCCAGGTGTTTATATGGACAAAGATAATTACAATGAAATGACACAAAGTTTAACACAGTGTAAAAAGGAAATAGCAACAAAACATGAAACAATTAAGAGTCTGACGGAGCGAGTTGGGGATCTAGAGGCCCAAAAACACGAATGGGATAATTTGAAAGAATCTTTCATGAGAACAAGTCAAGCTTATCAGAGGATGAAAACTGAAATGGAGCAAAAAGAAGAAGAACTCCTAAGAGACGGCGAACTACTCGAGTATTACAAATCTGAAAGTTCGAAATTCAAAGAGATCTCTGATCTTCTCTTCTCGAGGGGGAATTTTCTTCACAAGAAACTCGACCATGTCTATCAATCTTCTAGTAAAAACTTACATCTGATAGAGAACATAATCAACAGAATAGATGACCTCTTTCTCCCTCAGAATTCTCAGAGTCTGTCTAATAATGTTTCTGCGCTTCTCCAATTCAATGAGAAAGTAAGTCATATGATAAGTAATGTTGCAAATCAGCTGAAAGAAAACTCCCGCAGAGCCGAACCTACTGAAAATTTGGATGATAGAACAAGCGATAATTACAACAGAACCATTTTGGGAGATATTTTTGAGTCTACTGAGTATTTGATTAATAAGTTCCAATTATTCGCTGAAACTTGCTCAACCAAAGCTGAAGAGCTTCGAGATTTTATGGAGCAAAACAGTGAATATATAATCAAAATCAAGAACGCTTGGCAAGAGGTAAGATTCCCAATTCATTGATAAATTAAAAGTCGAATTATTCTTTTTCTTTAGTAGTTTTTATATAAACTTTTGAGATAATGATATTGTGTGCCAGACTGAGTGTTAAAAAATTGCGAAACCCAAAATAGAAAGATAAAAAAAGTTTTGGAATTTGATTGAAGTGAAAAAAAAATTCTAAAATTCTACATATGATTCAGTGGTGAGAAATGAGGACATCTACCTATTCAAATAAAAAAAATTGTTTTCCGTTGTATTGAGGCATACCAGAATTAATTGAATCATTTTTAACATAATTTTAAAATGGATGGGAAGTCCCTTCAATTGAACATTATAATCAATATTTCAGGAACAAGATGGAAAGTTGAAATTTAAGGCCCTCTTGAAAGTGGATGATGAGAAGCACCAATCTTTTGAGGAAAAATTTGAAAAAGAAGTGTCTAAACAAAATACTTCTGTATTGGAGCATATTGAGAAACGGAAGGCATCAATTGAGAGAGAAGAAGAAAGGATCAAGAAATTGGAAGAAATGCTCGAAAATCACAATTTACAGAAGGAAATAGTAGAATATGGCAAGGAGAGAACCTTCAAGAATTTAGCGAATTTACCCTATTTGAAACGGAATGTATGAATTATTTTTAACACTTTTCTCAGTTATGTCAATTTGGGAATTTTCAGGCACATCAAGCAATTGAACTGATCACTTCAAAGACAATTCAGAACATAGAGAGTAGCAACTTGAATGCAGATGAGATACAAAGTTGTATTCTTTATATGGGAGAAGAAATGTCGAAGGTAAGTTGCAAGATGTCACTTATATAGTTATAGTGAAAAGGGGTTACAGTCCACTGCTACCTTAAGGTCTATTGTGCCCCCTAACAGAGCTGTTATCATCGGGCCTCCTACAGCTCGCCTTCCAGTTCCAGAGATTTGATGAAGTCCAGTATCTGGGACGGCTTCAAGGAGGATAACTCCCACATCCTACAAGTTTCTTGACCAAAGCACTCTTTTCTTTGGTTTGCAACAGCATAGCATTCCGTAACCAGGTGAATAGGGGTTTCTTTCTCCTCCCCACTGAATCTACACTCGTCAGTGTCCGATGAACCCATTCCCAACATATGCTTTTTTAGGCGACAATGTCCTGTGAGAAAGCCAGTGAGTAGGTGAAGTTGGTTCTTACTGAGATCCAGATATTTTTTGGATATACCATAGTATCAAATTTCTGGAGGAATTTTTTGGAGCGATCCATCTCTGGAAGATTTCGCCATAGTTTTTCCCTTTCGATTTTCTCCTTCACCATAAACTCCTCCTTATAGGTGCATTTTTCTATATCACAGAAGGGATCTGGGCCAGTGAGTGGCGTTTGTGCACTCTTTCTGGCAAGTTTATTGGCCTCTTCGTTTCCTACGATTCCTGAATGCCCGGGAACCCAGATTAAAAAGACTTTATTCTTCTTGCCTACCTGATTGAGTTTATTCAAACTACAAATCAGCTTCGAGTCAATGACGGAGGAGCTCAGTGCTTTAACAGGAGCTTGACTATCTGAATGAACAACTTTATCGCACTTCTGATAGTTTCTTTCTAGATTTATATCTAGACATCTTCTGATTGAAAGTATTTTCGTTTGAAGGACGCTTGTACAGGAGTCTAACGATAGTGCACACTTGGTACTTGTCCCTTAAATCCCAGCGCCAGCTCCTGTAGCGGTTTTAGAACCATCTTTTACTTAGCATTGTACTGAAGTTTTTTTCAGTGCTCACTTTCTTGATCATTACATCACTAGGAAGGTTTGCAGATGAGATGTAGTTATTCAGAGAGGACCAAACTCCCTGACTCGTGATTCTCTCATTGCCTGTTCCTTCTTTAGATATTTTGAGGATGGCCTCATGGGCTACCCTATCCATCACTAGATGTAGAGGTGTGAGGTCTGTGATGATCTCAAGTGCCCTAGTTCTCATAGCTCCCGTGATGCACACACAGGCAAGCCTTTGTACTTTATCAAGCATTTTCCTGACTTGCCTTAGCAAACCAGGCTACTGCCCCATATCTAATTACAATCATGACGTACATCCATCGCAGATGTCACTTAGTATATAATTTTAATTTGGTGTTTTTCATAGGTTCTGGAGCATGTCCTAAAAGATTATCAGAAGCAAAGATCCGAGATGGCAAATGTTTTGCAGCAAATTTCCCATATCCACAGTATACAAGGCCACGCACACATAGAGATGGTGAACGAATCTCTATGTACCACTGGAGAGGAATTGAAAAAAGATGTAAAAAACATGTATGAATCCTCTGCCATTCCCATTGCTCATGCTGGTGACACTCCTCAGCCGATGGAACGCATTCGGAACACTCTTAGTGATCGAAACTCTTTGGTTCAGAACCTTTTTTCTAAATCTATAGCTGAGGTGAGAATTTTTTATGTTCCATGCGTTCTCAGATTGAAATTAAATATTAAATTTTTTTCAATTGAAAATATTCTATACCAAATATAAATGAAATGTTTTTCAAAATTATTTTTTTAGGACCATCCTGAATCTCAATAACCAACATCAAGGTGTTCCAAGAAATTGGAAAGTGGCTGTGCAATTTCATTTATTATCAAGTACCAGTATTACTCATGGAAAAAAAATATAAACTTTAAAAAAACAACATTACCTATATAAACTTTCTGGTGAATAAATTGTTCTTTACATTTTCAAATTTCTTTTTAATAGTCTGTTGAAATGGAGCACTCTCTATTTTTATTTGAAGTAACAGCTCCTCATTTGAAGTAAGAGCTCATAATTTCTCCTTCATGTATAAATAGCTCACCCCCCTTTTTCGCAGCTAATGGAATGAAGCAAAATCTACTACTACTACTATGGGTTTTTTTGATTTGTATCCTCAGCTAGGTTTTTCCTATGAATCAAAATGAAACTTCTATAGGCATCTGAAAATAAGCGCTTTTTTAGTTACTCTTGATTGCCACTAGGTGGCAATGGCAATAAATGCACTCATTTTCACACCACCCTGTAGGTAGAGTGCTCGGCCACTTGAACGATTCCACCAAGGGAATATGAACGCGACATTTAATGCACTGTCTTTTGGCGCTACTTTTTTCCGCATTATCCTTCTGAACGAATTCCACCAAGCACCAAGGGAATATGAATGCAATGCACTCGTTTTCACACCACCCTGTAGGTAGAGTGCTCGGCGCGTTTTGTTTTTAAGTGGTATCCCCAGTAGGCCTACTCCACTTTCTACTTGTTACCGCATTTTTTGGCGCATACTTGTTACCGCATTGTTTGGCGCATACTTGTTGCCGCATTTTTTGGCGCATAACTTGTTACCGCATTGTTGCCGCATTTTTGGCGCAATCTTGTTTCCGTATCATATTCCACCAAGGGAATATGAACGCGATAGTTTATGCACTCGTTTTGACACCACCCTGTAGGTAGAGTGCCCGGCTACTTGAACGATTCCACCAAGGGAATATATAAACGCGATAGTTAATGCACTGTTTTTAGGCGCATTCTTTTTTCCGCACTATCCAGTTGAACGAATTCCACCAAGGGAATATGAACACGAAAGTTAATGCACTCGTTTCCACACCACCCTGTAGGTAGAGTGCTCGGCGCGTTTTGTTTTCAAGTGGTATCCCCAGAAGGCCTACTCCACTTTATGTCGAAATGCGCCAAATTTATTTCTAATGATCTGTTAATTTAACAAATTAACCAGATATTAGAGGATCGCGGAAAGGAAAAGTTTCAATTTAGTTCTAGCCTACGATTCTTCTCAAAGTCAAATGGATACGTACAGCATATGTGGGGTTAGGGGAACCATGCCATTAAAGCCCCTTGTGGCCGAAAGAAAATCGGAGATCCAAAAAGAAATATAACTTTTCCTTCTATTTTTACGATTTGGCGAACTACGACGAGAAGAATTTTTATTGGCGCACTCCTGTTTCCGCATTCTTCGGCGCAATCTTGTTTCAGCTTTTTGGGCGCATTCTTTTTTCCGCACTATCCAGTTGAACGAATTCCACCAAGGGAATATGAACGCGATAGTTTATGCAGTCGTTTTGACACCACCCTGTAGGTAGAGTGCCCGGCTACTTGAACGATTCCACCAAGGGAATATATGAACGCGATAGTTAATGCACTGTTTTTTGGCGCAATCTTGTTTCCGCTTTTCGAGCGCATTCTTTTTTCCGCACTTTCCAGTTGAACGAACTCCACCAAGGGAATATGAACGCGATAGTTTATGCACTCGTTTTGACACCACCCTGTAGGTAGAGTGCCCGGCTACTTGAACGATTCCACCAAGGGAATATATAAACGCGATAGTTAATGCACTGTTTTTAGGCGCATTCTTTTTTCCGCACTATCCAGTTGAACGAATTCCACCAAGGGAATATGAACGCGATAGTTTATGCAGTCGTTTTGACACCACCCTGTAGGTAGAGTGCCCGGCTACTTGAACGATTCCACCAAGGGAATATATGAACGCGATAGTTAATGCACTGTTTTTTGGCGCAATCTTGTTTCCGCTTTTTGAGCGCATTCTTTTTTCCGCACTTTCCAGTTGAACGAACTCCACCAAGGGAATATGAACGCGATAGTTTATGCACTCGTTTTGACACCACCCTGTAGGTAGAGTGCCCGGCAGGGGCGGATCTAGGAATTTTTTGAGGGGGGGGCGATTCCAAAGTAACACAGTAATAATTCTCGGATAAACCAGCAAAAATTATATTATCACAGAACGAATTCTAATCCCGAGGGGGGGGCGAAGGTGGTTTCGCCCCCCCTAAATCCGCCACTGGTGCCCGGCTACTTGAACTATTCCACCAAGGGAATATATGAACGCGATAGTTAATGCACTGTTTTTTGGCGCAATCTTGTTTCCGCTTTTCGAGCGCATTCACCAAGGGAATATGAACGCGATAGTTTATGCACTCGTTTTGACACCACCCTGTAGGTAGAGTGCCCGGCTACTTGAACGATTCCACCAAGGGAATATATGAACGCGATAGTTAATGCACTGTTTTTAGGCGCATTCTTTTTTCCGCACTATCCAGTTGGACGAATTCCACCAAGGGAATATGAACGCGATAGTTAATGCACTCGTTTCCACACCACCCAGTAGGTAGAGTGCTCGGCGCGTTTTCTTTTTAAGTGGTATCCCCAGAAGGCCTACTCCACTTTATGTCGAAATGCGCCAAATTTATTTCTAATGATCTGTTAATTTAACAAATTAACCAGATATTAGAGGATCGCGGAAAGGAAAAGTTTCAATTTAGTTCTAGCCTACGATTCTTCTCAAAGTCAAATGGATACGTACAGCATATGTGGGGTTAGGGGAACCATGCCATTAAAGCCCCTTGTGGCCGAAAGAAAATCGGAGATCCAAAAAGAAATATAACTTTTCCTTCTATTTTTACGATTTGGCGAACTACGACGAGAAGAATTTTTATTGGCGCACTCCTGTTTCCGCATACTTGTTTCCGCATTCTTCGGCGCAATCTTGTTTCAGCTTTTTGGGCGCATTCTTTTTTCCGCACTATCCAGTTGAACGAATTCCACCAAGGGAATATGAACGCGATAGTTTATGCAGTCGTTTTGACACCACCCTGTAGGTAGAGTGCCCGGCTACTTGAACGATTCCACCAAGGGAATATATGAACGCGATAGTTAATGCACTGTTTTTTGGCGCAATCTTGTTTCCGCTTTTCGAGCGCATTCTTTTTTCCGCACTTTCCAGTTGAACGAACTCCACCAAGGGAATATGAACGCGATAGTTTATGCACTCGTTTTGACACCACCCTGTAGGTAGAGTGCCCGGCTACTTGAACGATTCCACCAAGGGAATATATAAACGCGATAGTTAATGCACTGTTTTTAGGCGCATTCTTTTTTCCGCACTATCCAGTTGAACGAATTCCACCAAGGGAATATGAACGCGATAGTTTATGCAGTCGTTTTGACACCACCCTGTAGGTAGAGTGCCCGGCTACTTGAACGATTCCACCAAGGGAATATATGAACGCGATAGTTAATGCACTGTTTTTTGGCGCAATCTTGTTTCCGCTTTTTGAGCGCATTCTTTTTTCCGCACTTTCCAGTTGAACGAACTCCACCAAGGGAATATGAACGCGATAGTTTATGCACTCGTTTTGAACCACCCTGTAGGTAGAGTGCCCGGCTACTTGAACTATTCCACCAAGGGAATATATGAACGCGATAGTTAATGCACTGTTTTTTGGCGCAATCTTGTTTCCGCTTTTCGAGCGCATTCTTTTTTCCGCACTTTCCAGTTGAACGAACTCCACCAAGGGAATATGAACGCGATAGTTTATGCACTCGTTTTGACACCACCCTGTAGGTAGAGTGCCCGGCTACTTGAACGATTCCACCAAGGGAATATATGAACGCGATAGTTAATGCACTGTTTTTAGGCGCATTCTTTTTTCCGCACTATCCGGTTGGACGAATTCCACCAAGGGAATATGAACGCGATAGTTAATGCACTCGTTTCCACACCACCCAGTAGGTAGAGTGCTCGGCGCGTTTTGTTTTTAAGTGGTATCCCCAGAAGGCCTACTCCACTTTATGTCGAAATGCGCCAAATTCATTTCTATAATGATCTGTTAATTTAACAAATTAACCAGATATTAGAGGATCGCGGAAAGGAAAAGTTTCAATTTAGTTCTAGCCTACGATTCTTGTCACAGTCAAACAGATGCGTACAGCATAAATGTGGGATTAGGGGAACCATGCCATTAAAGCCCCTTATGGCCGAAAGAAAACCGGAGATCCAGAAAGAAATATAACTTTTCCTTCTATTTTTTCGATTTGGCGAACTACGACGAAAATAGTTTTTATTGGCGCACACTTGTTCTCGCATTTTTGGGCTAAATCTTGTTTCTGCTTTTTGGGCGCAATCTTTTTTCCGCAGTATCCAGTTAAAGGAATTCCACCAAGGGAATATGAACGCAATATTTTAGGCGCAATCTTGTTATCGCTTTCTGAGCGCATTCTTTTTTCCGCAATATCCAGTTGAACGAATTCCACCAAGACCAAGGGAATATGAACGCGATAGTTAATGCACTCGTTTCCACACCACCCTGTCGGTAGAGTGCTCGGCGCGTTTTCTTTTCAAGTTGTATCCCCAGAAGGCCTACCCCACTTTATGTCAAAATTGGCGCAATCTTCTTCCGCATTTATTACCGCATACTTGTTTTCGCATGCATTGGCGCATGTGTTCTCTGAGACATTTTTCTCCTTCGTCAGAACCTTTGCGACATTATTATCAATATACCTGTAATTATAACCACCACCAAAAACCCTAAAAGTCACTCACTTTGATGCTTCAAACTGTTGATTTTCCGCTCTTGGCCCATCGATGGCTGAAGTTGGGAATGGCATCCATTTAACTCAGCCCTGAAAGGCCAAGGGTTATCTGGGACCTACCTTCTCTTCCAACCTGAAAAAATCTGAAAAAAAGAAACGCTACCGCTAACTATTTTTTGGCGCATACTTGTTTCCGCATTCATTGGCGCATGCATTTGTTCTCTGAAACATTTCTCTTTCGTCAGAACCTTTGCGACATTATTGTCAATATACCACCAAAATATACCACCAATTAACCACCACCAAAAACCCTAAAAGTCACTCACATTGATTTTCCTCTCTTGGTCCATCGATGGCTGAAGTTGGGAATGGCATCCATGAAATCCCTTGCAACTCAGCCCGGAAAGGCCAAGGGTTCTCTGGGACCTACCTTCTCTTCCACCTAAAAAAGCCTAAAAAAGGAACGCTACCGCTAACTATTTTTTGGCGCATACTTTTTCAGCATTTATTGGCTCATACTGTTTCCGCATTTATTGGCGCATATTCTGTTTCCGCATTTATTGGCGCATACTGGCTCCGCATTTTTCGGGTACTTGAACGAATTCCGCCAAGGGAATATGAACGCGATAGTTAATGCACTCGTTTCCACACCACCCTTTAGGTAGAGTGCCCGGTGCGTTTTGTTTTCAAGTGGTATCCCCAGAAGGCCTACTCCACTTTATGTCGAAATGCGCCAAATTTATTTCTAATGATCTGTTAATTTAACAAATTAACCAGATATTAGAGGATCGCGGAAAGGAAAAGTTTCAATTTAGTTCTAGCCTACGATTCTTCTCAAAGTCAAATGGATACGTACAGCATTTGTGGGGTTAGGGGAACCATGCCATTAAAGCCCCTTGTGGCCGAAAGAAAATCGGAGATCCAAAAAGAAATATAACTTTTCCTTCTATTTTTACGATTTGGCGAACTACGACGAGAAGAATTTTTATTGGCGCACTCCTGTTTCCGCATACTTGTTTCCGCATTCTTCGGCGCAATCTTGTTTCAGCTTTTTGGGCGCATTCTTTTTTCCGCACTATCCAGTTGAACGAATTCCACCAAGGGAATATGAACGCGATAGTTTATGCACTCGTTTTGACACCACCCTGTAGGTAGAGTGCCCGGCTACTTGAACGATTCCACCAAGGGAATATATGAACGCGATAGTTAATGCACTGTTTTTTGACGCAATCTTGTTTCCGCTTTTCGAGCGCATTCTTTTTTCCGCACTTTCCAGTTGAACGAACTCCACCAAGGGAATATGAACGCGATAGTTTATGCACTCGTTTTGACACCACCCTGTAGGTAGAGTGCCCGGCTACTTGAACGATTCCACCAAGGGAATATATAAACGCGATAGTTAATGCACTGTTTTTAGGCGCATTCTTTTTTCCGCACTATCCAGTTGAACGAATTCCACCAAGGGAATATGAACGCGATAGTTTATGCACTCGTTTTGACACCACCCTGTAGGTAGAGTGCCCGGCTACTTGAACGATTCCACCAAGGGAATATATGAACGCGATAGTTAATGCACTGTTTTTAGGCGCATTCTTTTTTCCGCACTATCCAGTTGAACGAATTCCACCAAGGGAATATGAACGCGATAGTTTATGCACTCGTTTTGACACCACCCTGTAGGTAGAGTGCCCGGCTACTTGAACGATTCCACCAAGGGAATATATGAACGCGATAGTTAATGCACTGTTTTTTGACGCAATCTTGTTTCCGCTTTTCGAGCGCATTCTTTTTTCCGCACTTTCCAGTTGAACGAACTCCACCAAGGGAATATGAACGCGATAGTTTATGCACTCGTTTTGACACCACCCTGTAGGTAGAGTGCCCGGCTACTTGAACGATTCCACCAAGGGAATATATAAACGCGATAGTTAATGCACTGTTTTTAGGCGCATTCTTTTTTCCGCACTATCCAGTTGAACGAATTCCACCAAGGGAATATGAACGCGATAGTTTATGCAGTCGTTTTGACACCACCCTGTAGGTAGAGTGCCCGGCTACTTGAACGATTCCACCAAGGGAATATATGAACGCGATAGTTAATGCACTGTTTTTTGGCGCAATCTTGTTTCTGCTTTTTGAGCGCATTCTTTTTTCCGCACTTTCCAGTTGAACGAACTCCACCAAGGGAATATGAACGCGATAGTTTATGCACTCGTTTTGACACCACCCTGTAGGTAGAGTGCCCGGCTACTTGAACTATTCCACCAAGGGAATATATGAACGCGATAGTTAATGCACTGTTTTTTGGCGCAATCTTGTTTCCGCTTTTCGAGCGCATTCTTTTTTCCGCACTTTCCAGTTGAACGAACTCCACCAAGGGAATATGAACGCGATAGTTTATGCACTCGTTTTGACACCACCCTGTAGGTAGAGTGCCCGGCTACTTGAACGATTCCACCAAGGGAATATATGAACGCGATAGTTAATGCACTGTTTTTAGGCGCATTCTTTTTTCCGCACTATCCAGTTGGACGAATTCCACCAAGGGAATATGAACGCGATAGTTAATGCACTCGTTTCCACACCACCCAGTAGGTAGAGTGCTCGGCGCGTTTTGTTTTTAAGTGGTATCCCCAGAAGGCCTACTCCACTTTATGTCGAAATGCGCCAAATTCATTTCTAATGATCTGTTAATTTAACAAATTAACCAGATATTAGAGGATCGCGGAAAGGAAAAGTTTCAATTTAGTTCTAGCCTACGATTCTTGTCAAAGTCAAACAGATGCGTACAGCATAAATGTGGGATTAGGGGAACCATGCCATTAAAGCCCCTTATGGCCGAAAGAAAAACGGAGATCCAGAAAGAAATATAACTTTTCCTTCTATTTTTTCGATTTGGCGAACTACGACGAAAATAGTTTTTATTGGCGCACACTTGTTCTCGCATTTTTGGGCGAAATCTTGTTTCTGCTTTTTGGGCGCAATCTTTTTTCCGCAGTATCCAGTTGAACGAATTCCACCAAGGGAATATGAACGCAATATTTTAGGCGCAATCTTGTTATCGCTTTCTGAGCGCATTCTTTTTTCCGCAATATCCAGTTGAACGAATTCCACCAAGACCAAGGGAATATGAACGCGATAGTTAATGCACTCGTTTCCACACCACCCTGTCGGTAGAGTGCTCGGCGCGTTTTCTTTTCAAGTTGTATCCCCAGAAGGCCTACCCCACTTTATGTCAAAATTGGCGCAATCTTCTTCCGTATTTATTACCGCATACTTGTTTTCGCATGTATTGGCGCATGTGTTCTCTGAGAAATTTTTCTCCTTCGTCAGAACCTTTGCGACATTATTGTCAATATACCTGTAATTATAACCACCACCAAAAACCCTAAAAGTCACTCACTTCAAACTGTTGATTTTCCGCTCTTGGCCCATCGATGGCTGAAGTTGGGAATGGCATCCATTCAACTCAGCCCTGAAAGGCCAAAAAAGGGTTCTCTGGGACCTACCTTCTCTTCCAACCTGAAAAAATCTGAAAAAAAGAAACGCTACCGCTAACTATTTTTTGGCGCATACTTGTTTCCGCATTCATTGGCGCATGCATTTGTTCTCTGAAACATTTCTCTTTCGTCAGAACCTTTGCGACATTATTGTCAATATACCACCAAAATATACCACCAATTAACCACCACCAAAAACCCTAAAAGTCACTCACATTGATTTTCCTCTCTTGGTCCATCGATGGCTGAAGTTGGGAATGTCATCCATGAAATCCCTTGCTACTCAGCCCGGAAAGGCCAAGGGTTCTCTGGGACCTACCTTCTCTTCCATCTAAAAAAGCCTAAAAAAGGAACGCTACCGCTAACTATTTTTTGGCGCATACTATTTCAGCATTTATTGGCTCATACTGTTTCCGCATTTATTGGCGCATATTCTGTTTCCGCATTTATTGGCGCATATTCTGTTTCCGCATTTATTGGCGCATACTGGCTCCGCATTTTTCGGGTACTTGAACGAATTCCGCCAAGGGAATATGAACGCGATAGTTAATGCACTCGTTTCCACACCACCCTTTAGGTAGAGTGCCCGGTGCGTTTTGTTTTTGAGTGGTGTCCCCATCAGGAGGCCTACTCCACTTGTTGAATCAACAAATTAACCAGATATTAGAGGTTCGCGGAAAGGAAAAGTTTTAATTTAGTTCTATATAGCCTACGATTCTTCTCAAAATCAAACGGATACGTAGGTACAGCATATGTTAGTTTATTATAGGAAACCTAAAGCGCTAAATTTATTTTCTCTAATCTGTTCGAAAATGTAAGTGCGTTCAAGCTATTCTTTAAAAATAAAATATATCATGAAATATTGTTATCAGTTTTTTGAACATTCTTGAATCCGGTTCAAAAAGTAATTGTTCCAATGTTTCGAATATTAAATCTGGTCGAAAAGCAATCAATAGAAAGACTCAATTCCTAAAGAAAATTTGTTCGTGAATGCCGAAAAAGAAACCCATTATTGCAAATTAAATCTGACGAGAAATTATGGATTTTTTATTTTCTAAAATATTTTGCAATATTCAATAGAATGCTGGAACTCATTAAACGTATTTCAATTTGTTCTACTTGAAATTATTCGTGATTTCTAATTTTAAGAATTCGGAAATACAATTTTTGAACTGATAAAAATTCTCGTGATATGAATTGACGAGATTCGAAGTAATTTGGAAACCCATAGACAAATAATTTTTTGATTTCAAATGTAATTCAAAAGTGATCCGGAATTGATAGAAAAGAAATTGGGATATATTTCCTAAAAATTATTTTCACATTAAAATTAAGGACAAACTTACAGTTTTTCGAATAAATTAATCCGTTTATGGCAAACACAAATCACAAAGGTCACTTAAATTCATTAAAGCCCAACTCGCGCTACATTAAAGCCCGATACACAGGATATGGAAGCGCAAACCAAAATCATACAACAGACTAGGCGAAAAATTGAAACCGAGTAGTCGCATTGGTACAGGGTGGATCAAATTCCTTTTTCGCTTTCCTATACATATTATTTAAAATTAAAAACACTGAAACAGTTTATCTGAATAGGGAAACGATGGAAAAATCTAATTCTTCAATATTCTCAGCAAAAATGAAACTAACAACTGTCCTAAAATATTAATTTTCGTTTTTGGCAAGCACAAAACACAAAGGTCACATATATTCATTAAAGCACAACACGCACTACACTAAAGCCCGATACACACGACAGTAAAGCGCGCACTGTTTTTACGATGTTAATTCGACCGCGCATCGGGAGCAACTGGCCGCTCTTTGTGTTGAACGATATGACTCTAGGATTATTTCGAAAAACCGGTGATTCAGTGTGACTAATCAAAATTATATAACAGACTAGGCGAAAAATTGAAACCGAGTAGTCGCATTGGTACAGGGTGGATCAAATTCCTTTTTCGCTTTCCTATACATATTATTTAAAATTAAAAACACTGAAACAGTTTATCTGAATAGGGAAACGATGGAAAAATCTAATTCTTCAATATTCTCAGCAAAAATGAAACTAACAACTGTCCTAAAATATTAATTTTCGTTTTTGGCAAGCACAAAACACAAAGGTCACATATATTCATTAAAGCACAACACGCACTAAACTAAAGCCCGATACACACGACAGTAAAGCGCGCACTGTTTTTACGATGTTAATTCGACCGCGCATCGGGAGCAACTGGCCGCTCTTTGTGTTGAACGATATGACTCTAGGATTATTTCGAAAAACCGGTGATTCAGTGTGACTAATCAAAATTATATAACAGACTAGGCGAAAATTGAAACCGATTTCTCATAGGTACAGGTGGATCAAATTTCTATTTCGTTTTCTCGATATTTTCAATAATTGAAAACGTTAAAAACAATTCATCTGAATAAGGGCACAATGGAGAGATCTAATGATTCAATATTCACAGCAAAAATGAAACAGACGACTGTCCTAAAATGTAAATTTATACAGGTTGGATCACTCTTGACTAGCAAAACTTCAGAAGTCAATACAAAGACTCATTTCCGAAAGAAAATTTTTCGTAGATTCCGAAATGAAAACGGAATTTGGCAAATTGAATCTGATTCAGAATGAGGGAGTTTTTCATTTTCTAAAATACGTACCTATTTCGATTTGTTGAGCTGGGATAATATCAATATTCCTGAAATTATTCGCGATTTTAATTCCTATCAAGCTTTTCTGAAAACAGAAATCCAATTTCTGAATTAATGGAAATTCTCGTGATATGAATTGACGATAAATTCGAAATGATTCGAAAAACAACAGCAATTAACTATTTTACGGAACAATGTGAGTGGATAATATTCCTAATTTTCATTTTTCAATGTAAAATTGTAATTTAATCTTAAATCTTGTACCATCTGACAACGTCGCCGCACAAAGGTTTGCATTTAATCGCTCCACATTCTGAATTTGTGTTCTGTGGAATATCCTCTTTGACAGAACCAAAGAGTTTTGGACAGAACACTGCCATTTCATATCTGTGTTTCCGGTTTTTGCCGCTTGTTTGAGGCTTGCGTCTTGCGTCGTTTTCGTTATTCGCGTATTCGGCGTATTCTTCAACTTCAATTCTTCTGATTCTTGTTAATTCTTCGAGCATCAGATTTGATGTTAAGTGTTGTCTGATTAATTATTAGAAGATTTTAAATTTTAAGAAACCTGGCACTTACTTTAAAGTATTAGTTTTATTTTGTTTTTAACGCTTGAAATTAACATTCAGAAGAAGTAAGTAAGCGTGAAAAAACTGAAACATGATTTTTCGGCTTTGCCGCCGAAAGCATGGGCATTTGATGATTATTTAATTTTAATAATTTCTGATTTTCACAGTTATGGACGAAGACTGGGATAATGATACACCTACAACCAATAACTATAATGTAAGTGTTTTCTTTTTACTATTCACATAACGATAACGAAGCACAACCTAGGGTGAAACACCCTACACTCTAACAAATCTGATTTCGAGTTTAACGAATTTCGTCCAGCATTCATATTCTCAAGTCAAAATAGTTAGTCAGTTAATTCGATGCATTTTTAATCTGTTACTATTATTTATGCTGATATTTCCCTTTCAAATTAATTCAATAACGTATTCTTACAACTGAATATATTATTTCTCTTAGAATTATGGGGTAATATCTGAAGGAGGTACAAAGTTTGCTGCAGGACGCGGTTTTAAATCTAAAAAAACCGATTTTGATAACGAATGGAACCCAAGTGATCCTCCAAAGATGGAAGATAGTGGTTGGGGTGGAGACGGTGATACATATAATAGTTACAACAGTAATCAAGACAGAAGAGGAAGAGGTGGTCGTGGAGGGCGAGGTGGCAGAGGGGGTAGAGGTAATGGATTTTTTGTTATGTACTGATACTCTTTTCCAGCTGTTGTTTTATTCATTAGAAGTTTTGTACTCTTATTCTTATGATCTTCGTGGATTCGATGCCTCAACACATTCTAGGCATCTTATTCATGGACATAATTTAAGATACATTATTTTTTGTTTCTTTGATGAGATACTCTATGCATAAATGGGGGATACCTTTCTTCCATGTTTCGAAAGATTGCCTCATGCACATCCCAAAAAAATCATAGTTTCTCTTAAAGAAATATCTGAATTGGTCAACAGACTTGTTCCAAACTATGAAGGTTGTACAACTTTTTAGCGACAGTTGCTCTGGGTGAGAGATAGCGAGCAACGTGGGTAATTTTACTGTATTGGGAAGTTTGTTATACTATTTCACTCAATGATAGAATAGAGAATGTTGAGATGTCAATTCAGATGAATCTCGACGAGATAAATCTCGTATAGCGCTTATTCTACCTAAACAAGGGCTATATAATTTGGTCACGATGTCTGTATTTTTCGAATTTTGAGCCAATAAAATTCTCAATCACTGATCAAGAATGCATTGTCAAATTCCATTCGGTCCGGCCGTAAAACACCATAACTCTCGAACGGATGAACCTACAGACTTGAAATTTCCAGGGTAGGTTTGTAAGAACGTAAGATCTGTGACTTTCTCTGGCAGCTGTCAAAATTTGTATCAATCTTTTTCTTGAAATGGAAAATGAAAATCTACCTACAAAGTGAATGAAAAAGCGGTAAAAAGCTCCAGACTCCAGTGCTCTTTAATTTTTTTAACAAATAAAATAACCCTTTCTAACAGTCTGATTGATTTCATTTATCATTCAGATGGCGTTTCTGACAAAGGAAAACACATTGATTTCAAAATAAATAAAGAAACAAGTTCTATTTCATTATAATTTCCGAGATATGGGGTTTATATTTTAAGACTGAGATATTAGACTCTGCTGTTCATATAATGAAAACAGTAATTTAACTCTTACTGGAGCCGGAATTCACGAATGAATCCGACCCAACTGGAGCCGGTTTGGCAACTGAATCATTTTTTGTAATGTTGTTATTTTTTTGTCATATCGACACTCTATAAAGCCAAAAATTGAATTCTTCATGTCGTTGGCCTCGTGTTTTTTGTGTAGAAGGGTGGTCTATTTTTGGGAACCACCGCGACAGTAGAAGAAAAATCAAGAAAAATGAATCAATGTATGAGACTTATTACTTATGTATTATGTTATGTCCAACACGGTTTCAACACAGCAATAATTAAAATATTCTGTATTGTGATAATAAACCGAATATTTCAAACGTCGTCGTTCCATACGTGTTGCGACAAGTTTCATTCCTCTGTTTTCACATCCCCAGAGGGTTTGCAAACATGGTAGAATATTTGAGCGGCTGCGATACTTCGAAAATGCATTTGAAATGGTGGTTCAAATATAGTACCACCGCTCCAGTTGGGTCTAAAAATTGGTGGTTCATATTATGGACCACCACCGCCATAAGAGTTAAGGCCCAACCTCTTGAACTATCTAAACATTCTTCATAAGAGGTTTCAGGATTACGATTACGAATATAAAATATAAAAAAAGGCTACATGATATTCTAAGAAAAGGGCTGAATAAACAAATAAATATTGATAGCTTTACCGCAAAGGCAAACTAGTCCCAATCTAGATCGGTTGTTGACGAAATTTTTTCTGTAGGCAAAAAGCCAGATTCGAACCAATCTGAGATCTGATTAAGCTGGCACCGAAGTTAGACTTAAACTTTATACGATTGACCTATGTATTTGGATTTTAATGCCGCAATACCAATTTTTGAGAGCTCAAATCGTACCGGAACTTACGCAGCTGTGAGCAGAGTGCAATTTATGTTTATTATCGTTTATTTAGGCGGGTTTGCCTGGAGAAAATTGGTACATGTATAGCAACGACCCAAGTTCAAATTTGAGATCCGACAGTCTCATTTATCACCCCTTATGTACCTGATGTGTTTATCAGCACATCTGGAATAAGGGGGCGGGCATTATTCTTCTCAAGTGATTTTATGATATTCCTTAAAAATTCAAGAAAACTAGCAACTTACCAAGCTTTTTACTACCTGCTTGGGATCGGGTATTGAACATCTGCATCGGAGATCTTTTATCAACATTGTCACCCGGGTTATAAAAAATAATTGGCAAAGCTACAGTTTTTTCAGATTTTTTTTTCAAATGATTCAACTCGATATTTTTCAAAAGAGAACTATAGTCTAGAAATTTACAGAGGGTGCATTTGAGGTTTGAATTCTACTTCATCGGCAAAATATGCATAATGGTTTCGCGTGTTATAAATTTTTGGTATTTTTTTCCAATATTTCAAAAACTACATATCCTATCTTCTGAATGCCTGTTCTTGCTAACATATTTTATCTCTTTCATTAATTAATATGAGAAATCGCAGACCAATTGAGCAATTAGTTTGGGAGAGGATGAATTTTTTTATTCTCGTAATCAAAGCATATTCACGAAATTTCTTTTACATTTAGAAGTCGCCGATATACAGCTTACAACATAATTTCAAACCGATCGGATATTTGAATAACAGGGAAAATCAAATTTTAAAAACCATGAAACCATTCGGAATACAGGGTGTCCCAGAATAACACCGACGACGCTCGGCCATATATTCTCAAGATGAAATTAATGCGATCAGTCGAAAAAAAGTTGGGTAAAATGTTTTTAAGTTATAAACCATCAAAAATGGCGATTTTTTTTTCAATTTGAATGACATTTCGTAAAAAGAAGTACCTCTAATCTCTAAATTTTATTTGATTCGGTAAAGCCATTTTATCACAAATTGAAATTTAAAAAGTCGCCATCTTTGATGGCTTATAACTTAAAAACTAAAAACATTTTACCTAACTTTTTTGTCGACTAATTGTATTTATTTCAGCTTGAGAATATATGGCCGAGCGTTGTCGATATTATTCTGGGACACCCTGTATTTCGGTCATTAATTTACTTCACGTATGCATTAGTATCGTAAGGATTTCAAGATTATTTCTTTCGAAAATTATCGTGTTACGGCCGAACGGACAGAAATAGATTTATCCACGAATTCTTCATCGGTGAATCCTTTTAAGGCTGCAAGTTGCTTTGGCATATTGTAACTGATTTTGAGAACTCCACCCCAAAATTTCCTCCAATTAAAAAATAATGTTAGGTATATTCAGAGCAAAAAAAATTCCAGGATGAAAAAATCACTTATTAGAAGATTTTTTTATTGATCAAATAACAGCTTGGCCATCTGCATTGCAACTTTCACATGATTAACTCAAGGTGGGGGCAGAATATTTGCCAACAAATGAAGGAAGATTTCAAATGATCAAGATATTTTTTTTACTGATTTATGCTGCTAAATCGTCTTACAGTCGGTATTTTAGTCTCCTACTCATTTTCTGCTTTGTGGCAGTATTACTGTATTGGTAAACCACCAATAAATGTTTTTTTCTTAACTGGTTTCTTGTTGGATTCATGTATAATAGCAATAATAATAAATAATTATGTAACCAAAAAAATCATCCAGTTTGTTTATTTAAGGGGGAAGCTCTAATGGTGGTTATCAAGAGAATGGAGATGATTTTGATGATGACAATAGAGATGGAGGAAGAAGAGGTCGAGGCAGAGGTAATTTTGAACTTGAATTTCCAACTGAAAATAGATGATTTTGATATGTAATTTTAGGAGGTCGAGGTGGTGGCAGAGGAGGGGGTAGATCCTACAATAATGATGGTGATGATGGCGAGACCAGAGAAAGTAAGCGAAAAAATTGTAAATTAAAATTAGATTCAAATACTTTCTAGGCTTTTGAGTCGGTTTGAATCCTAATATCTGATCGTAATAGAGGAAGCAAAATTTATAGTAAGAATTTATTAGACATTGCATTTGTTTGAGGATTTCCAGCTATTATCTTCGAAATGATTTCTAAAATGGAATACATTTTTTATTAATCACATTTCAGATATTGATCCATGTTCAGTTAAAATGCTATAAACAATTAATTTTTTTCCAGATAATGATGGGGAAGAAGGTCCCAAAAAAGAACATTATATACCTGTCGAAAGAACAACTGAAGAAGAACTCTTCACAACGGGTATATCAACAGGAATGAATTTCATGAAACTGCAAGACATTGAAGTCAATGTCAGTGGTGAAAATGTTCCATCTGCCATGAAAACTTTCGACTCTTCTGGATTGAGACCTCATCTTATCGATAATATAAAGAAATCTGGTTATACAGATCCCACTCCCATTCAAAAATACTCAATACCCACAATTTTAAGCGGAAGAGATCTTATGGGCTGTGCCCAAACTGGCTCTGGAAAAACGGTAAGAAATTCCAATATGTTTGTGTACATTCAGATGTCAATCGATTTGAACTTGGTAGTGATTCCCTGATTTTGCACTTTTTGCTTGATGAAACTCGAATGCACTCATTTTTCATTTGATATAGTGGGAGCTGCTTGTGTGTGGAAAGGAATTCATTTCAAGGAATTTTTGGTGTGATGTGTGGCTTTAATTATCATATCACAGCCATAAAATTTCTCAAAAATGTTTTGCCATGCTTCTTCAAGAAATATCAGTAATGGTTAAGGTATAGTATAATGCTGACTTGATTCATTCGAAAATAAAAATGAAACCCTGATTGATAAGTTGGCCAGCAAATCGTTCAGTGCATTTTCGGTAAATCAGCGATCGACTTGAATTTTTTTCCTAAAATCGCCTAGTTAGCTATTTTTATTAAAAAATAACCAGCAGCCCTATATGTGTCTAAATATTTTACAAAATCGTGTCAAAACATGTAGGACACTTTTCAGTTTTTAATACTCTAGGAATGAAAATTTCGATAATGAAGCACAATGATAACAGGTTACTCTTGTTAAAAGAAAACAAAATTTTAAAGGAAAGGTTCACATGTGAAATTGTGAACAAATAATCAAAATTCGAACATTCAGCAATTCTAAAAACACCTTTTGATGAAAACTTAGAATCACTTTGTGAAAGGCGAATCCAACATAGGAAATAAACTGATCCACATGAGTTAGGGATATTGGCTTAAATTGCAAAAAAATATATATTTAAATTAGATTTTTGTGATGAAAATTCATATTGATATGACTTCAAGTTGCAAATTAATTTTAGCCTGTAGGTGTGCAGCGTATACAAGGTGGTTAAGAAAAATCGAGTAAAATAACGAAATTTTATTCCCAGAGAATTCAAGCATTTTAAGACTATCAATACAATTTATGGCTTCCACAGGCATCAATAACAGCTTGACATCGTCTTTGCATACTACACACGAGGTCGGTGACCATTTCTTGAGGAATTTGGTTCCATAAATGGGGCAGAAGCTCTCTTAGATCATTTAGACTTTAGAGAGTAGAGTGGTTTGCGGAGAATTTTAACAACCCTTCAATGAAGAATTCATTTAAATTCAATTTTTCTCAAGGCGACAGGAGACTTTAAATTTTTAGGCAACTTTTGAGGTCCAAATGCGCCGTAAGGCTCGGTAATTCGAAAACAATGATTGAAGTTGACATTACGTGTTTCTTGAAAAAAGATCTACAGCATCTAATTTTTGTTATATTTGTTCGACTCAAGTTAGATGTTTCAAACATTTTTGGATTATGTTATGACATGGCAGGTTTGATTGGTATGCTCATATTATTTTTCTTTCAGGCTGCATTCTTGTTGCCTATCATAAATACCCTGATGGCTGCGCAGGAACCTCCAGTGGTGGAAGAGAACCGAGCTAAACCAAATGTTGTGATAGTATCTCCTACTAGGGAATTGACAATTCAGATCTTCGAACAAGCGCAGAAATTCAGTCATAACTCTATTGTAAAAGTGGTGAAAGCCTATGGTGGAACTTCTACAAACCATCAGAGAACTATGGTACTTAGGGGTTGCCACATACTGGTAGCTACCCCTGGTAGACTGAATGATTTCTTAGACAGAGGATGTGTTTCTTTCGATTGTCTGAAATACTTTGTTTTGGATGAGGCTGACAGAATGTTGGATATGGGTTTCTTGCCAACTGTTGAAAAAATGTTAGGACATGCTTCGATGACTGCAACGGTAAGATTTTATGTTTTGCAAGGTTTATTTCGATTTCATTCTGGCCATGTAACGTCCCTTGTATACTGAACTTTCCCTTATTGCTCATGCTGCTATTTTATTAAGACTTTTGAAGTAAGTATCATAGCAGTAAAACACCCAGCATACTATTTCGAATGTTTGAATAAGAATGTTTTCAGGGTGATCGACAAACACTCATGTTTTCTGCAACGTTCCCTGAAGAAATCCAACATTTGGCCGGGAAATTTCTGCACAATTACGTATTCATAGCAGTTGGTATTGTGGGTAGTGCGTCCACCGACGTTGAACAGAGTTTCATCCAAGTAACGAAATTCGAAAAACGGATGAAACTACTAGAAATACTCAATGTTGACCCTAATATGAGGACTCTGGTATTCGTGGAAACCAAAAGAAATGCCGATTTCTTGGCAGCATTTCTGAGCGAAAATGACATAAAAACCACAAGTATACATGGAGATCGATTGCAGAGGGAGAGAGAACAAGCTTTGTGGGACTTTAAGAAGGGAGAGTGTCAGGTTATGGTCGCAACCGGAGTAGCCGCAAGAGGTTTAGATATACAAGGAGTGCAACATGTTATTAATTTCGATCTGCCTAATAGTGTGGATGAGTACGTTCACAGAATTGGCAGGACAGGAAGATTGGGTGAGTTAAATCGGCATGGATGATTATTCCATTGAGGGAAAATGTTTATTGAGAACTGGAGAAATTTCCCAAATCATTACTGATCAAAACACTAGATTTTAAACCTGTTGTGGTCCTTCGCAGGTAATAGTGGAAAAGCCACAAGCTTTTTCGATCCTAGTCACGATGCAACTCAAGCTGGCCACTTTTCGAGAATAATGAAACAAGCTGGTCAGCAGGTACCAGACTGGCTGGTCTCTGGAAACTTTGAAGGTGGCAGCGGAGGACGTTCCTTTGGTGGCAGAGACATCAGAGAGGTGAGTGTGGACAAAAAGATTATTTAGTTTGAAGTGTTATATCGAGAAGTAAGAAAATAGGAGACCGCAAATTGATTTCAAATAAGTTTACTTATTGATTTGTTTTCGAAATATGCAACTTTTTTATTCCAATAATCTGAAGATTTTACAGTGTCATTCCATCGAATTCCTCAGATTTACTGTTCCTCAGTAATTTTCAAAAGATATAGTTTGTTTTATTTTTCTTTAAGATCAACAAGAGTTGACTTAGTAGCTTCAAGTATAACTCTTTTCATTCATTTGTGGTTTCCCTTTCACATGTTAGAAGATTTAAAGAAATAATAGTACTTCATACTGAATTAAGAATCTCTTCCAACAGAATGATTTTGGAGCTGCTCAAAATCTTGATGCTGGCCAGGACGAACCTGAGGAAGATTGGTAAACCAAAGATTTTTGAAATTCGTTTCGCCTTGACAATTGCCGATATATATTTTTTTACTGAGAAATAATTTTCTGTTAATGCTTAGAAATATTCCTTTTTATGTTTAGATTTGTTTCAAATATTTCCAGTTGGTTCTAAAAGTATTGTTATGTTTTTTAGTTTAAAGGAACATGTTTTTCAATAAATGAGTGTGAGAAATTGATCTGTGATGAGTTAGAACTTACAATTAAGTATCATTTGTTGAACATTCCTCATTTTTTAATAAAAGCTAAAATGACGACATTATTTCGAAAATATTAATTTTATACACCCTTATCAGCACCAATTTTCCCCCATAACTAAACACTCAACCATCAATTCACCTTCATAACTAAGGAAAAAAAATCGGAGAAAGATCGTGATCGAATATTTTATTAGGCATATTCGTACCAACACCATCATTACTCGATGAAAATTTCGTATATTTTGCAGTACGAAGGCATGAAAATTCATTAAAAACAGCAATTTCACTATTGCAAATGTGAAGCAGTCCTATGAAATTCAATTTTTCACTATATAATGGTCGAATGGAAGTTATTTCATGCCTAAAATTTTTCTCAATTGCTTTCTCGATATACGAGAATTTATCTATTTACTCCGTCTTGTGGAAAGAGAAAGGATATCGGTTTATTCACTTCACGCCGAACACGGATCAGAGAAGATGGAGATGATAGATCAAATTTACGAACGCAAATTCTGTGATGGAGCCTCTGTGGCAGAACCACAGAGGTATTTTTGACAGTATTATTTGTGGTCGGCAGCTCTTGTCAGCTGTTATCTGGTTTCATTCAATTCAGCAGGATCAGAAGAGAAAGGACAGTAAATTCGGTCAGCTGTTTTGTGTTTTGATTCTAAAACGCGTAGTAAATATGTCTGAATCGAACGAGCCAGCTACTTCTAGCAGCGAAACGACATCCTCTACAGCAGCTGTCGTTGATAAATCAGACGAATTTTTAGAACCTGATTGTAAAAAACGAAAGTTGACTCAAAAAAATGATGGAAAAAAATTCGAATTGGAAGATAGGCTCGGGGGAATATTGTGTTGTGCTGTCTGCTTAGATCTTCCAAAAACTGCTGTTTATCAGGTAAGTCGTTTAAATTGTTCAAATGAAATTTTTTGATACGCATATTACGTGGTTATGTAACTGCGTAGTTTAGTTCTTTGTTTGCAAACAGCAGCGCTAGAGGCTGTCTATCGATTATTTTTGGTTGACATTTCTAATCGATTGCTATAAATAAATTCAGGGTGTGGGCTAGACTATTGTGGGAACATTTATAAGTAGATCGAGATTTTATTCCTTTCGGGATGATAGTTCACGAGTGAATAGAAGAATCATTCAGACCAAAAAGGAAAATCTTTCTTAGTTTCTCCTTGATTCATGATAAGAAAAAAAAAATTCCATCGTTTGTTAACTTCTCAGGATGAATAATTTCCCATTAATACATTTGTTAATTATCCAATTTCATCCTGAATATCACATCCATAACAAAAGAAATCTAAACACTGCTTTATCCATTCATGATTCACTCCAAAACCAGACTGTATAAAATCTAGACTAAACATTACCTATAATAAGATAATGACTATGATAATAAAATAATGTTTCAACTTGTTATCATTCCTTGAATGAATTGTGTAGCTGTCGATGTTGTATTCATCTTGAATAGGTAATCAGTTCATCCTCTGAAAATGTTGAATTGTAGATTGATTTATTTCGATGTATCTTTATTGATGTTGTATCATTTGTACCAGTTTTATAATTCTGGTTTGTTGCTTAATTAAGAATTGTCTGGATTTTATATTTTGCGATTTTTTTCAATAAATACGTTGAATTTAATTTTTTCGTCATTGTGAGAAACCTAACCCATCCCGCTTCTCAATTTTTTCACAGATAGGTATTTATTTTGAAATAGGTAGGTATGCATAGAAATTTTGCGAATTTATTGCTTTCATATTTCCACTTTCTTTACGTAATATCTCGAAGGAAAAGGTAAAGTACCGATAATTATCGATGGTAGTTTTTCTTCTGAATGTATTGAAAAAGATATTGATACTTATGTTTTGTGTTAGTTACAGGATAAGAAGAGGATTGGTAAGTTCTGTTGTGATTTTTTTCTCTTCAAAAGGATGCGAAACTGTATCAGATTCATTCGATGAAATTATACTTTCGCGACTTCCCAATGATTCCCGATTTTCTTCTGGAAATGGTTATCGAGCCAGTCTAGAAATTTTCGTGGTACAAGGGTCGTTTTTGATTCGAAGAACTTCTTGAGCTCTTGATGTTTGTTATCTTTTCGGCTTTACTCGATAATTGTTGAAGATAGTGGATACTTTTATCCATTTTGGCATCTAAAACCGTTCTTGGGTGAAATCAGACCTTTTCTAAGATATGGTGACTGCCCTTTATTTCCTTAAATCATATGAAAACCCATTTCCTAGAAGTAGGAAGGTATTCTATGAGAATTTCTATAAAAGTTTGACTTTCAGTATAACCTTTTTATTGATCACCATATACATCTAATTCAAGAGTTCACGTACGCATGTCCGGCTGGCTTCAATCGAATTGTATGAACAGAATTGAAACTAGAAGATTTTCTTCTAGTACAATACACACTGAATTGAATTTCTCGTAATTTGGAAATGGAGATAAGTAGAAAAAGAGAAGGAATTGATTGTATTGTATAGACAAAATTTTCAATACCTATGCAGCTGTTCTGAATTTCTTGAAAAAATTTAAGAAAGCCGAAAATTATACGTATTGCAGTATACTCCAATTCATGTCTAAGCCTTTTCATTATTTCTTCGATCTTTACGATTCGTTTTGTTTTCGAAAATATAAGTTTGATCATCAATGCATATGCATCTTCTTGGATAATCTCTAACTTTCATCAATTCAATTCCAAATCTTTTATAAATACTTTAGGAAATCTATAAGCTTTGCGAAACATTTATTGAGTAATTCCAGTGCAAATATGTCCTTTAGAAATACACCTCGTCACTAAATGAGTCTACATTAACCATTCTGTGCGTGTCTTGCAGTGCACCAATGGCCACTTGATGTGCGCCGGCTGCTTCACCCATGTGCTGGCGGATGCCCGACTCAGAGATGAGCTGGCGACTTGTCCCAGCTGCAGGGTGGAGATAAGCAAGACCTCCGCAACCAGAAATCTGGCAGTGGAGAACGCAATCTCAGAGCTGCCCTCTGAATGCCAATTTTGCAATCAACGGTTCCCTAGGAACTCTCTAGAGAGGCACGAGGAGCAGGAGTGCGATGAAAGGTAATTACAGGGCCTCCAGAAGTGTTATACCCATAAAGAATGATTTTTGAACTCAATTTTTTGTAACAGAATGAAAATATTGTGTCTTATGTTAATATCACCATTGTATGTTTCATAATTTTTTCAAAAAACGAGAAGAACTGTGACATCTTACTGCGCTAAACTTTTGTATTAACTCGCATCACATGAAACAAGCGAGTATTCGGACAGACAGCCTTACAGCCCCGACTTAGCTTCCAATGATTTCTTCTTGTTCATGCTAATTAAGTGCCAGGTCGACCCAGAGTAACATCTGCCAGTGAAGACCATTATATCACAAATTTAACTCGAAGGGATCGAACGGTATCTGTAACCGCCTTTCAAAGCCATTTTTCAAGGACCGATAGACGGGTAGTCTCAACCAGTACTATAAAGGAGACGGTTGCATTCCTCAAATTTAAGGGCAAGAAGACCTTCAAGAGTACCTCGACTATCACCTGGACATGGAGCTGTCCGTCAGCAATAGGCGTAACACCACAATGGCGAAATGTACACTGCGCAAAAAATTAACGCACAATATGGAAATCTCAAATTTATTCTACAACTGAAGGTGTTCTCAATGATAATTATTTTTATCAGAATTATGCATGCATATGTTATCCACTTTCAACGTTTTTCTTCAACACAGATGTTTTCTCCCAGCACGAATAAAAAAATGTGATATTATCAGATTTTGAATGTATTGGCTCCATTCTAAAATCAGTTGTTCTCGATCAATTCTAGTGATCAATAGTTTTTCTTTCGTTTGATTTTCTACACTCGATCGCTATGCAACGCGAAACACGCAATTTGACCCAAGAGGAATGTGCCCAAGCGGTAGTTTTACGAGAAGAAGGGTGGACATACACAAGAATTGCAGAAAGGTTTGGAGTTTCCCATACAAGTGTGTCCAGAATGTTGCAGCGATTCAGGGAGACAGGTGAATGTCCGAACACCAGGACAGGGTAGGGTAGACCACGGGTAACAACTGCCATTCAAGAACGTTAATTGAGAGTTTCTTCGTTGAGACAACGGTTTGCAACCGCTCGCCTCCTTCAAAACCAGCTTGAGCAAACTCGTGAGGTGCAAATTAGCACTCAGACAATAAGAAATCGCCTCAGAGAATATGATTTAAGGCCTCGTGTCGCGGAAAGAGGTCCAGCTCTTACCCCAGCCCATCGAAGTGCGCGTTTGGATTTTGCGAGAGAGCATATCCATTGGGAAGAGTCCGATTGGGAAAGAGTTCTCTTCCCAGATGAGTCTAGATTCTGCCTCTTCCCTTGTGATCGACGTTCCCTTGTTCACAGACGTCCACATGAAAGATATGCTCAGTGCAATTTCCTGAATACTACTGGTTTCGGGGGAGGATCGATTATGGTATGGGGTGAAATATCTTTGACTGCTCGCACAGACCTAGTGGTCGTTGATAATGGAGCTATGAATGCTGATAAGTATATAAGGAACATTCTTGAAGAGCATGTAGTGCCATTTGCCCTATACATTGGTGAAAATTTCATTTTTATGGACGATAATGCCTGACCCCATCGTGCGCGCATCGTTCAGGAGTACCTCGAAGAGGTTGAAGTCTCTCGAATGGAATGGCCAACAAGAAGTCCAGATCTCAATCCGATTGAGCACTTGAGCAGGTTTAGGACAACCTCAATAGAAGGCTGAGAAGTTCAGAAAATCATCCAGCGACTCTTAATGACTTAGGAATCCAACTCGGAGAAATCTGGGAAGGATTAGATCAGAACATTTTAAGATCACTCATTTTGAGTATGAACCGTCGTTGCCGAGCTGTAATTAACGCAAGGGGTGGAAATACCAAGTATTAAATCACTTATCAGCATTTCAGTGTTTTGAAAATTGTTCATTTCTCTTCTTTCACATAAGATTCGGTGAAATCCTGAATTTTTCTTCCATTTAATGTGTCTTGTTTCGTTCAAAACCTTCCCGAGAGAACATAAAAAATAAGTTATAAAGTCAATGTAGAGTTAACTTTCATTAAAATTGAGATTTTCAGAATGTGCGTTAATTTTTTTGCGCAGTGTAGTTCATTTTGCGAACGTTCTCGCTCTGGAACTGACATATTTTATACTTTCAAAATCGGGCATGCATTCAATTATGGAGAACCCTGTATTCGTAACGATATTCAGTCATATTCATATATTAGAACACCATTTTTTTATTGCAGAAATAGATTCCTTAGAAAATTTCAAGTTATTTTGATGTAACATTTTTCAGTTTTGGTTGGAAAATTCTCTCTGAGCGCGAAAATTCGAAAAAAAATCGAAAATAGAGCTCCGCTGAAACAAGAATAACTTCGAGGTTTTTGGATGGAAAATTTTCATTTTTGGGATTTTTCAAGATGTAAGATTGATGTATCCACTTTAAAAATCGAAATCGCGATTCATGATACAGGGGGTGAAAAAATCGCTTTCAAAGTTAGGGATGACAAAATCGTGAAAAATCAATTTTTTCAAATTAGAACCCCATTTTTTTATGGCAGATATTGAATCTACGTTAAAAAATAATGTGAGTGTATGCATCACACCCTTGCCCTAAAGTGGATATTAACTCAGAAAATATCCAAGTTGATGTCATTTCCGGAAAAACCGGAGGTGCTCATGCCTTGAAAATATTTTAGATTTCATCAGCATACTTATAAGTGCTGAATTTCATGAAAATACGTTCAGTAGTTTCCCGTATAAATATGGGTGAGGTTCCTCGTGAAAGACCCTGTATAGTTACTCCCTGGGGATGCAATGAAATGTTTCTTGAGAAAAATTGAACTTTGTTCGATTCTGTTTCGAGATACGCGCGTAGTTAAAGTGGGTAATTCTCAATATGTGGGGTCCTTTAGATTTTTTCTGATTTTCCCTATTTTGTCTCATCCTGCATAAAGCAAAGAGTAACAAACTAAGATCGTTTATTTCTGGAGGAACCTAGGGGGGCCAAGACTTTTGCCGATGTGTGTATTATGGTTATACTACCTGTACATAGTAAAAAAACAAAATTTTGTTTATCCTGCATTTTATTTATTGCTATAGATCACAACAAAAAAATTCTTTTTCAGAATTTCAGGTTGTAAGTATAGTAGGATCGGTTGTCCTTGGAGGGGTCCTTTACACGAGAGGTTCGAACACGAGAACGAATGTGCACATCCCCATCGATCTGGGGCTGACGTGATGGAATCCTTGAAAATGATCGATCAAGAAGTAGCTGACGAAAGGAAAATTTATGATAGCATATTCGATTTGCTTGGCTTCGAAAAGATTTTATTCAACGGTAAGTGGTTGAAAAGTTTTTGTCGAATATCGGTTGCTTTTTTGAATGACCGCAATGATGATTTTTTTGATACATAGTTAACAACCTGCCAAAGACTCAGTTTTACAAGGAATTATCTAATAAACTTGATAGAAATTTTTATATCGGGTTTTTCATTAAGGATCAGGACTTGGCACTTCTTTTTAATAAAACTCAAATCATTTGAGATATCTCGAGAATTTTATTGTTGGCTTGAATTACAATCAGAACATTTATGATAGGAATTCGCAACGTTTGCAGAGGTCAATTAGTGGAACCCAACTAGTATGGGCCAGCAGATCTACCTTTTAAGTAGTTATCCTCATCGGTAGAACTCTGGTGATTTTATAGGCGAAATGTCAAAGTTTGATCAAGTTTCCTGAAGAAATGGGGAAATTATGGAAAATATGAATACCAAGCTATTTTGCATTGACTTTTCCTTTTTCGATCCGTATATTTACATCACGGTCAGGATATCTGTGAAAAAAGTTTTATCGAGTTTAAAATGGCCCTTTTCGTCGGATTTTTTCGCGATTTTCGCGAATTTTTTTAGAATACTTCTATTTCGCCTAGAGAATCGAAATTTCACCCACGTAAGAATCTATTATTCCTCTTTCCGACCGTATAAAAATTTCCTCACCGTATCGCAGCTTTGCTGCGATTTTAAGATTCTTCTGGACCCACTTTTGGACAGATTCTCTCGGGCCGGTCCACCCAGTTACCGTTTTAGTATAATATAGAATTATCATGACTCAGCCAAGCATATTTCGACAGAAATGGTTTGTGTTTCTTGTTTTTTTGTGTGAATAAATTGGTGTTTCTTCAATCACATGAAGGTTCTCACCTTACCAATAATGCAAATTTTATTTGTTGACGGATCCATTAAGGGGACCTGGTACACGTCCGAGCTCGCGAGCTCCCTTCGAAAATTGGGCTTTTTATTTCCATGATATCTCAGTTCGTATGCGGCGTAGACCAACAATTTTTTTTTTAATTAAAGCTTAATCATTTCTCTAAAATGTGTGTTTCAATCGCTTTTCTGTTTTTCTTCGTATATTAGGAAAAAAACCTGGTGAGCTGTAATTTCATGAAAATCTAGACAAACGATTTTATTTCCATGATATCTCTGTCTATTTTCGAGATAAATGTATGAAATTTTCAGTTTACATGCGAAATAATATTTTCCAGAATGTGTATTGATCAGTTTTCTTGTTTATTGCCCCCTCGATTTGAAATGAATTACAAAGTAGGAACTTTATTGGTCATATTTTCAACCAGGTTTTTTTCCTAATATACGCAGAAAAACGGAAAATCGAATAATACACATTCTGAAAAATATTATTCCACTTATATACTGAAAATTTCATACATTTATCCCGAAAATTGACGGAGATATCATGGAAATAAAATCGTTTGTCCAGATTTTCATGAGATTACAGCTCACCAGGTTTTTTTCCTAATATACGAAGAAAAACAGAAAAACGAGTAATACGCATTCTAAATGATTAAGCTTTGATTAAAAAAAAAAATTTTTGGTCTACGCTGCATACGAACTGAGATGTCATGGAAATAAAAAGCCCAATTTTTGAAGGGAGCTCGCGAGATTGTGCGTGTACCAGGTCCCCTTTGAGACAAAAATGCCCTTCGTCACTCAGGATAATTTTGCTTCATATAGTCATGAGGGTTTAGTTCTTAAATGTTTTTTTATTTTGAGTTACGAATTGCTTGTGTTCTCTGAGACGAGCTCTTCAGTAAATTTCAGTTATTGGTAAAAGTATTTCGTGAACTATTATTGTTTCTACTGAATGTGACATATTGACATTCCAGCGATAGGTACAAGCACAGAATACCTAACTACACAGAAGCGTCACTAAGCGTCGGCACTTTGATCTTCAAGGGGCAAATTTTCGTGACCTTGATTCTCCGTTAGGTATACTCCATTCACTTTTATAAAGTATCGCGGTTGGCCATGATTTAGGTTTATCAAGTTTTTTCCCCTAGAACAGACGCAGTTTGGCACTCGTGAAAATTTAGCGACATTGCCAGGTCTACTTTCTATTTACTCTTTTTCAACTTTGTAAATGGAGTTAGTTCTTCGAAGATTTAACTGTGGCGCAGGTTTCGTAGAACTACTACATTTTCATGCTGGAGTATTTCAGGTTGTGCAAAAATGTAGTTAAATGTCTTCTGAATTAACATAATATTTTCTCAAATTCATTAATTTCCCAAAGGAACATTTTGATGAATACGTAATTACTACGATTTTTTAGCAGAAACGGCAACGTTGTGGGCGTATCTGACAGTGCAATGACCATAACCTAACATTTTCAAAATATATACGGTGAAATGTGTCAAAATTTCATGGCAAACCGCGATACTTTATAAAAGTGAATGGAGTATAGTACATATGTCATTTTTGAGTGATCCAGCAGGAAGTTTAAATTTCAACTTGACATATGTACTACCTAGCGTCGCACAAGCGTCATCAAATGAAGTTTTGGCGGGAAGGCGGAATGACGCTTCTGTGTAGTTAGGTATTCTGTGGTACAAGTTCGAACTAGTCCCTATTCGATGACCCTTTACATGTGCGTTACGGGATTCCGTGTAGCTTATCTGAACATTCAATAATTTCTTCCAGATATTCAACTGAAGCCTTATCGTACAGAAGAATTCGTACACCGTTTGTTCTACGAATCGTCTAGATTTTCTGCCTTCAATAATCAGTGGGTAGTCAAAGCAAGAATCAATAACAGCCAAAAAGACCCAACACAGAGCTCAGAAAGGGGTCTTACATACCAGGTGAGTAGTTGCGATTCAATATATTGTCTAAGGCCGGGTTTCACCAAACATTTTAAGCTGATTTAAGGAGATAACTGAGATTACCGATTGATTTTGACTTGGAAACCTAAGAAAGTTATCGTTTACTGCCCTTATACGAGATTAAAATCGTTTCACCAACTTTCGTTCAAAGGAATAAATAATTCAATATCAGTGGAAATCGGCCGAAATTTCTCTCATTGCTTTTTTGAATTTTAATCTTGATTCTTGTTGTTTGGGTTGGCGGTAAATAGTAATCTCACGATTTTATACCACTCTGGATCAACTGATGGGTATTGCTGCCCGGTATTCTATCTATTCCTGAGCTACCTATCATATTACTTGAACATGATTTGGTCGCTGTTGATCTGTGCTTATATCACACCCTTATGTTACGCGCCCTTATTTCCATCTACTAGAACACATCATGACATCAACACCTCGTGCTAACTTCTCTATTGTGCGCTCAAATAAATTAATATTATTAATGTTCGGCTTTTAGTTGATTCTGAAGTCGAAAACAACTACACCAATGAATCTCAGCTATATAGTTCTTCGTGGGCCAGTTGGAGACATCAAGGTAAAACCAACAATACATCAGTTCGAATTTTCTGAACAGGACAATGAATCGCCGTATTTACCACTACGCTTGCCCGATAGCAACGAATGCAATCGTCTACTCGCTGCTAAAGTTATCAATTTTAGGTGAGTTCCAATGGCATAAATGTTCCTTCCTTCAAATCATATTTTTGTAACTGTCCAATACACTTATTAATACTTGAACATCGTTTATGAGTTCCATTTTTTTACAGGCTGATTATGTTTCTGGCCTCAAAGTAGAATTTTCCCGGCAAATCGAAAATGCATTCTTACATATGCTGTATTGACAAGATCTCTTAAAAGTAAGTTTGTTTGATTTTACCAGAGTCTTCGGTTTTTTCTAGGATTCGTTTTATTTTACATTTCATCAGATTATATTTATATCAATGATTTTGTCCTATACCTGATTGTTGTATGTCATTCTAACACTTCCTATATTCAATAATATAGAGATTATAGATAATGTTGTCTTTAACATTTAGCTAAATACATCCTGATGAACATGATTTCAATGAGCTGTAAAACAGTTAATTTTGTTTATTGGATATTTCCATTATGTATTGACATTTATACCCATTATGTTTATTTTTTATTTATGGCGGAAGCTTGTATGACATTTCATTCGTGGAAGTAATTTATGACATTCAAATTTTTGAATATGTGAGAATACTTTTTGAGTTTTATCTAGCAATTTCAAATGTAAATATTTAATGTTTTATATTCATCTTATTTATAGGTCAATTATTTATAGAAAAAATCATTTTATTTTGTAGAGGGAAATGGTAGAAGTTATAAATTTATATATTAAAATGAACTTATTTATTTACATTGTATTATTTAATTACAACCTTCAGGGCCACTTGCACCGTAGACAAAACTGAAGATTAAATCCAAAACCTCGATCAGTGTCTATTGATTATCATAGACACAATTCGAGGCTTTGGATTTAATCTACAGTTTTGTCTACGGCGCCAGCGGCCCTACGATTACTGAGTACCTCATCAAAATCATCCGAAATTTTATAGATATTTCAGCCCGGTCAAAAATCGCAGTAAAGAAAGTGGTACGTTTCCAATAATTTGTAAATTATAAAATTTAAAAAATTCTACTCCGATTCTATATGTGCTAAAAATTATTCAATATCAAAGGTGCCAAAAATCGTTGCATTTTCCGATAACAGATAGAGTTACCATAAAAAAAGCCCAGCAAAAAGTTGTAGATTATGGAATTGTTCACAAAAATTGTTGAAAACTTTTTTAAGAATAACGTGATTCGAAGAATTTCGATTTAAATAAAAACATTAACATTCTAACGAGTATTAAAAAACAGTTTTTTTAGCTCAACGCGAGTGGTCAATTCGGATGCATTGTAAAACTTTATATCTGCGAATTTGATGCTAAATTCGCAGAACCTCGATAGCAAAGATTATATTCTCTATAATCTTTGCTCGATAGTATCAATTGGCTAGTATCGGTACGAGTTTTGCAATACAAAAGTTGATAATAAATTCAAATAAGTTGAGACCATATAAACGTAATATAATTAATCATTGTCAAATTCTCCTCTATGCTTTAACCTAATTAAAATTGGAATAACTCTATGAAATATGAATGAATAAAAAGTAAATTTATTTATGTTGATTTATCATCACTCAGTCATCAATTATTTCTAATTCAGTTCATATGTGAATTGGAACATGGAAAGTTCAACTAAAGATGAGAATTCCAATACCTGTAGCGATATGGAGAAGTGTTATGAAAACTATATTTTAATAGATATTGGTGCGAATTTAACAAACAAAAAGTATTCTAGGGACTTAGATGCAGTAATACAAAGGGCTAAAGATTCAGGTAATATTGAAATATTGCCATTTTATTATGTAATTACAGTTTTTATGATGATATACCTTTATAATTACAATGTTTCTATTGTAATGTCAAGGTGAATATTAGGATTTCTATCAGGATTTCAATATATTCTTTATCAATAAATCTACCCAAGAGATATTTTGTAGGAGTTCAGAAAATGATGGTGACTGGTACTTCAGTGAAAGCAAGTAAAGAAGCGTTAAGATTGACTAGAATATATCCAGAAACACTCTATTCAACTGCAGGTACATTATTTACATCCTTCGTTTTGTAGACCACTCAAATAATAAACTTCTTCGAAAATATAAAGATAAATAAATACAATATTGGGTAATCTGAATTTCATCAGTGTCAACAATCAAAAAATATTTTCATCCTCAGATTCAAAAATAACCCTGTCCTTGATAAATATGTACTAGGAACTACATTAGTTTGGTATCTATGAGAGAAAATGGAGTAAAATTTGTTGAAAATCAGATTTATTCAAACAGTTTTCTGATTGATGAATTCAGACACCAATGAATTCCTGTATTCCCTTATTGAGTTTGAAGGACTTTGCCCCTGGTCATTTATTTACATTATTAGTCAAATATTTGTGTTTCACTGACATATAATTACCTATATTATCTGATAGATTAACTAATAATAGTAAGAATTGACCAAACTTTTGATGTGAAATTATGAATATCCTATAGATTTGGTTCATTCTGATATTCAGTGTGATACTTTCCTCAACTTTTTTCCTTTTTTTTCTGTTTGAATTATTTAAATTCATGAGAATATAATATGAATTCAAAATTTTTGATTTAGGTATCCATCCTCATGATGCCAAATCATATGATGAGGAAGAATGGATGGACTTGAAAAATATTGCATCTAGTCCAGAATGTGTTGCTATAGGAGAATGTGGCCTTGATTTCAACAGAAATTTTTCAGAACCAGAAGTACAGAAAGATGTTTTTAGGAAACATGTATGTATTCCAGAAATTCTAGTTCAAGAACAAAATATTTTTTCATTTTCATTCATTGATAACATCTCTTTTGTCCTCTAAATTGCTGTATATTCTTGCATCTAATGCTCTCAGACCTTAACTGATTATAAACTTCATGATTGAGATTGTGCATTAACATTTATTAACTGAAGAACTAAATTCAACATAAAGCAAAATTTTTTACTTTGACAAGTTGCTAGAACACTGTAGCACCTAAGTCTTCTTGAAATGATTTTTTCTGCTTCATTAGCAAGGCACACATGAAAGGGAAATCTGTAAGATCTGATCTGCAGTCCAGACCTGTAACAGTTTTGGACTGCGGATCAGATCTTACAGATTTCCCTTTCGTGTGTGCCTTGCTTTTTTCACGAATGGAGTTGATATGTAAAGGATATATAGGCTGACTCTGACATGAATATATACAGGAATGAGCAACTGATTTAGTAAATAATACTATCACACATAAAAAAAGTTGGAACTGATTGTTTGGAAAAATTCGAAATTACAGTGAATTAGATGAATATTTCATATAATTGGTCATGTTTGGCCAACATGACTCATAAATCTGCTAATATGACTTATATACTAGGTAGTTCTTCCTTCTCTCTTCTTTCTAATGAATTCTAAAATATGGCTCGTTGCACAAGTGGAATTTTGTTATAGATCGAATTAGCAATAGAACTTAACAAACCTCTTTTTGTTCATGAGAGAGATGCATATGAGGAATTACGTAAGATACTAGATGAATATTCTGGAAAATTGCCACCAGTTGTGATACATTGTTTTACTGGTACTGACGAACAGGCACTGGGCTATTTGAGTAAAGATTTTTACATTGGATTGACAGGTGCGTTTTTGTAATGGTATTGAAATCTGCATAATTACTCATACAAAACATAACTAACAGCTTCATAATTAGAGTGTGAAAATATGGCAACGATCTGAAATGTTTTCTCAGCATGATTTCGTCAGAGTTTTCCTTTCTGAGCACTCGTTCTACATGAAAGAAGGCTATAATATTTCGTCACGATGTCGAATTTCGAGCCTGGAGTGATCTCAAACGAAGTTACAGTCAATCTTTTTGACAGCTGTCAAAAATTTTCTTCATTTATTGGATTCTTGAACTGGCAAATGTGAATCTACCTACAAGGTGTATGAAAGAGCGCTCAAAAGCTCCAGACTTCATTTGCTTTTAGTGACCTATTGATACGATTTTGGGGTTGAGAATGAGATTACTATTATACTACTTTGTTAAAATACTACCATAACACTAATAGTACAATTATAATTTTTCAATTGTCATTTTGTAGGGTATCTTTGCAAAGATAAATCAGATAGTGGTGTGAGGAAGTTACTTTCAGAAGGGGGAATACCTTTGGATCGGTTGTTGGTAGAAACTGATGCCCCATTCATGTACCCCAACATTAGGGCTTCAAAATTGCCAGCACATGTTAAGGACAGTTTGACAGAAAGGTTAGAAACCCGAATTTAAGGTATAGAAAATCTGGATATTTCAAATGTTTGTTCATTTTAGGTCCTCCACATTTTTGAATAGATACTGTACATTTCAAAGGAATGAACCCTGCTCCCTACCAGTAATTGTAGAAATGATTGCTGCATTCATGAAAAAACGACCAGAAGATGTAGCTTTATCTACATCATTCAATGCACTCAAACTTTTCGGTCTATCCCAATAGCAAAAGATATTCAAGAAAAATTTGTGAGAAGCTTGAGTGTTTCTCGAATTATTCATGAGCTGGACGATAGGATATTGGACTATGTTTGAAATATGATTTGCAGTTATCATGATAGTTTAGAGCACAAAAAGTATTTACCAAGAGATTATTTAGAAAGCAGGCCCTACTTTTTATGATATTCCAAATTGGCTCAAGCACCTATGGACCTATGTGTCTCCACTGTGAACAGATACACTTTCAGCTTAATGGTTCAATGTTGTCACTTCTTGAAAATTCAAGATAAGTAAAAGGATATTTAGATTTTCTAATATTTCAGCTAATATACTTGCAAAAAAAGTTTCAGTATTTGCCACAGGGTTACAATTTGAATTCCAAACCCTCATCATACTTAAAATGATCCATCTGAATCAGTATTTGCCACCCTCTTCATACTTTATAATGATCCATCTGAAATTATGTTTCAAAGGGTAATCGAAATTACCTAAAAAATGTATATTATGGGCATGATTTGAAGTGACATCCACACTTTTAATAATCGTCCAATATCCTGTTTGTCTAAATTCTCGTTCAGTTTTACAGAATTATCAATTCCTGATATGTGCTCTTCAAAAAAACGTCTTGCCTTACTTGTAAAATATGACAATATATTTTTGTAATTTATTAAGTATTCTTATAGACAGGTATTTATTTACAAGCAATTACAAAGGTGCTGAATATGGCTGAGTTTACCTTGTGTCAGAATGTTATTAATATATTGTATTGATGTGTTTTCATGAGAATATGTTTTAACTGATATATGCTTACACTGTTCCCATTATTCTATTTGATTCATATATTTTCTAGTTGTTCAATTTCACTAATTGAAATTTTTCGTTCTTTACAAATATGGTGGGATGTTTCTGGTTATAAATACATATATGAAGTTATTGATTACCTCATATCGATTAACTGAACCGATTTTTGACACAATGTATCCTCTGCCTTATGTTTAATGTATTGTTGATACTCATACTGAAATTCAGAATTTATTATTGTAGATGATTCATTTGTATTTTTTTTTTATTTTATTGTTTGCCACAAAAACAGAAATGATTGACTATGGATGATTTTCAAGTAGGTTTTCACCATTAATTAATCTCATTGTTTAGACACAAGTGATTTTGATTCCATTTCAGCTGATTAACCTTGAAAGAGATGGTTAAAAAGATGTCTTAAGTTTGTTGGTGTTAAATTATTCCGTTTGATCTCATTGTCATCAAATTTTATTAAATAATTTATAATCATTCATAAATTTTTGTGAAATGATCTTTTTATAATGTATTGCGCGATTTTTATGGAAGTTGATTCACAAAAAAATTGTAATTGTTCTTGTGGTGCAGAATAAATAGTAACAGGTGTGGAATATTGCTGCAACAAGGTCGTTGATCGAACTTGGTGGTGTTCATAGTTGACCAATGAATGCCTTATTGTAATCATGGATTTGAATTTGTTGTCGCCCAGCACAATAGATTGAGCAAGCCTGCGTATTTCATTCAATGTCGTTTGGTGTATATCCTTGGATAAATTTATCGGCCAATTTGACTAATAATAATAATAGAAGAAAATTTAAAAGGAATTTGTTGGCAGGTTGATTCAATTGTTATTTTTTTCATGAGACCTCATGAAAGAACCAAATAACTGGAAATATTTATTTAGTGCAATTTATCGCAAAAATGCATCATTCCTTCTGAATGAAGTTCAGAGAGATGTTAAATTTCGAACTTGTTTTTTGTAGTGAAAGATTCTAAATGATGTTGCAATATGCTTTTTCTTTTCAGAATTTAGTTCTGACTGATTTTTAGGCTGCTTCCTTAGTTAATGTTCCTATATTTTTTGCCCGTCTATTTATATTGAATCTATTTATCGTCCAGAGAAATATGTTATTTCATTCAAACAGAGTGCCTTCTTTATTATGGAAATATATTTGAGATTATACAGAACATTATTAATTAACCCAGGATGTCCATAAATATTGGTAAAAATAGAAGAGACTGAGAGGTTTCCAAAAAAGGAGTAAGAAAAATGTAATTATATTTTAAAACAAAAGTAATTCACAACAAATATATATCTTAGTCCACACTCCACTATAGGTGAAATATAATCAACAATACTCCCAAATGATAAAGACGGAAATGTTCCTTCTAATTGAAAACTTGAAAGGATTGATATTTCGACTCTGCAAAATGTGTCAGGCATTTGAAACTCCTATGTTTGTACCTTGAAACATTCTGAAATACAAAATCATAATATCAGAGAGATACATGTTTTTTGCCTATCAATGAGATGGAAGTGTGAATGAAATCAGTTGATTCTAAGAATTTAGATGAATAATTGATCATTCTACAAAAATTTTAATATTACGCCACATATGTCATTCTATAGATAGATATTTATAAGAACTTGGAGAGCGAATAGTGGCCAAACATCTTTGCTTTTCTATTCTCCAGAGAAATAAAAGTGCTGAAATCCTTGCATCAAGCAAGGATTCAAAATCAATTATTTCAGCAAGAGATGATGAAATAGTTTTTTTTAAACATTCAAGTTGTAATTTTATGAATAAAAACAAAACATTTTCAAACTAGGTGATAGTATGGAAGAAAACTCTTGCTACTCAATTTGTAGTAAAAGCCATGGCAGAAAAATTTAAAATTAATGTGAAATACCTTTAATCCTTCATTTACAGAGGTTAATGATGAGCCTTAATCCTTTTCGTCCTATTATTTGATATCATTGTTTCTCCATCTGAGGAATCTGTTTCACTTTCATTATAACTACTTCTGTCACCTGAATCAATACTGAAAGATCCTGTGGATTTGGCCTTTTCCAATTGATTGACTGGAATAAAATAGATTACACAACTAAGAATTTGACGTTTTGAATACAATATTCTTTAGAAAAATCATACTTTGAGCTTCTAATAAGGTATTTTGACGTTTTAAATCATCAATGTCCCTTTGATGTGACGAATTTTTCCTTCTCATTTGAACAATATATTCAGCAGCTTTCTTCAGAATTTGAGCTCTGCTAGCCTGAAAAAAGATTATTAAAATGGGATACATAAACAAAGAAAAATTAATTGTTAAATTCTGAATAATTTTATATGAGAACCATAATATATGTTTAGAGCTTTCCATGTTGAATGCATTAAAAAATTACCACAGTTAAATGGTTTTGGATAATCTGTTAGGATCTTCAGTAGGATCAATTCTTCACTAGTTATGGTATTTCAGTTTTCAACAGTGGATCGGTATGGTTCTCATAAACAATACTTAGAATTTTGAACTAATCAGAACGAACATACTACTTTTTCGCCATTCAAAGCGGGCACTGTATCACGCAAACTACTGAAACTATCCTTTATATGATCTCTTCTTTTACGTTCTAGAGCATTATGATGAGCCCTTTTTTCCGCCTGTAAAAAAGATTGATTTACAAAAATGCCCAAAATTTTCAAGTAAAATGACTTACTTGGGAATAATACTGATTCCCTGAAGTTTGTCTTTGAACAGTGCTTTGCCTGGTATCCGAATCCTCTCCTTCCTATAATATTTACAAGTATAATAAAAAAGTGCTATTGAATTGTAACTGTTTACTTACATCACTTTCTACATCTATATCTCTATCATCATCACTCATTGTTAAATGTGAAAGTGATTAAAGAAAGAATTAGAATATGAATAGTAAAATTATTGCTTGCAATGATAATATTAAAGCTCAGAAACAATCAACTGAATCAACGGGCCATCAATCAATCCAATCTGACAAACAACTTCGCGAATCGCGATTGATAAACTTCACTTTTGTATTTGTACACACATGTGCATTTTGTTGAACCATAGAAAGAAAAATTAACACGTGACAGTTGACATGAAGCACAGAAAGCTAGGTGATAGGCACAGAACAACAATATAAGGTGATAGGGCCGGAACGAGTTAATACAGGGTGTTTTGAAAGGAGATTCTTTTCTCAACTTCATATTTCATTCTGGTCATTGCCATGATTCATCATAATGGTATAACAGAATGACTTGTTTCAGATATACAGGGGTCGGCCAAATATTCGAGACAATCTCTTTCATATAATTGGATTTATCCTTCAAAAAAAAAGAACTTGCTTTTATCGCTGATCGCTGATGGGAATTCTTATTTTGAAAAAAAAAAACTGATCCGTTAGATGCAAATATTCGGAAAATTAGTCAATTCATCACTTGAATAACAACAAAAGAACCGATGCATATTTTTGTAGCCTGAAACACTTCCCTTCTTTGAAATTTTTCGTCATTGTTCCTGAAATAATGAAAACCAACTGCGGGATGTGTACTGAGGAAGAAGCTGTTGAGAGAAGAATATCGGACCATGTGAAAGAAACGAGGCCTGAAATGAGGGAGGAATTTTCAGATAGATTCGATCCTGAGAGAAAATTAAAAATATGAAATTCATTTACGAAGTGGGCACATCATTAAATGCTGAAAAATGATCAGTTATTTTTTATTCCTTCCTTGAAATATATCTTTTTTTTTAAATTATCGTGTATCGGCAACTAGGCCATTGACACAGTACAATATTCTATTTTTACATTACAGATGAACACAAAAATTTTAACAAAATATGGATTTTGACAGAAAGAGAAATAAACTATAAATGTATTGATCATAATATATGATTGTACAGTTGGCTTTCTTTCAGGAATTCTATTGCTGCTTCAATTTGTGTTGGTGAGCCTTAAAACAATCAAATTGAGAACCATATTTTCAATTGAAGACAAAAAATATTGAAACCGAGAGAAGAAATATTCAAATTGGAATACCTTTCCATTCGCGCAAAAATATAATGTTTAATTGATATAAATTACGTACACAGACTAATGATCATTTGAATGTTTACGGAAATGATCTCATCAATAGGATTAAGTTGAATTTATCTGAATTTTCTGAAAAAACTTCTTCCAAAAAATCTCGAATGAATAAGAAAAATTCCTAGTTCGAAAATTAAAAAAAAATAAACAACTTCAAACAACACTTACCATCTCGAAATTTGAATTCCAAAGTAATATATCAAAGAAAACTAGAAAAAACACAGCAGCACAAAAACACCACTCTTATCGTAGCACTTGTTCAAAACTGAATGCCCTTACTTTCGGGTACTACCCTTAACAATTTCTGAGCACAGAATCAGGTAACTAAATTTGCTCTATTGAATGGCGCTCTTTACCTACTGTAATTAAGGAAAAAGAAACAGGCAAATATATCTTTGATATTTGTTCTGAAAAATATACTATGCGACGCATGCGTTGTTTGCGACCTATTATTTTCAGAATCCTAAGATTTCTAAAGGTAAGTTGCATTTTCGAAAAGCTCAATTCAATTCTTATATTCAGTTGATATTTTTTAAATGAAGCCTACATAGTCGTTAATGATTATTTTTGTACTTGAGATGCGGAATTCCTTTTATATACCTACCTATAATTTTGTTTTTCACGATATTATATCCATTATTATTTTCACATTGTATTGTTTATTATAATGGTATTCAAATTCGTTGATTCAATTCAAGATTTTTCTGTCGTCATTAAATTCAAGAAATTTTAAAATCTGTTATCATTATGATTTTGAATGCACTTACATTCTACAGAGTGTTTTTCAAAACAGATAGGATTTAACAAAATATTTCGGAATTTATCAGTGAATAGTAAAATATTACTTTTTTTCATGTGAAATTCTTAGCATGATTCGAGCGATTCACTATGAAAATATAGGAAACACTGGAACTCTGTAAATAGTGGGCACCTCATTAAATGCCGAAAAATGATCAGTTATTTTTTATTCCTTCCTTGAAATATATCCTTTTTTTTTTAATTATCGTGTATCGGCAACTAGGCCATTGACACAGTGCAATATTCTATTTTTACATTACAGATGAACACAAAAATTTTAACAAAATATGGATTTTAACAGAAAGAGAAATAAACTATAGATGTATTGATCATATTATGATTGTACAGTTGGCTTTCTTTCAGGAATTCTATTGCTGCTTCAATATTTGTGTTGGTGAGCCTTAAAACAATCGAATTGAGAACCATATTTTCAATTGAAGACAAAAAATATTGAAAACGAAAGAGGAAATATTCAAATTGGAATACCTACTTAATCATTTTCAAATTGGTGAATAAACGAATATTATTGTGACCTTTAATAAATTTACATAATTTACTGTTCTTCGGAAATCTTCATGTTATGAAACGCACTAACGCAGTATTTTGAACTCGAAAACTGAGATTTAAAACAGCCCTCAAAGTGCAACTCGATTTTTGATGAAATTTTCAACTAAACCACGATAAATGTCCTAAAAAGCGTCTCTTTTCATTATCATAAGGCCATACTGGGTGATGAAAACAAATTTATTTAGGTATATATAAATATATATTTTATTCACTTTTCAATAGACACAAAAATTCAAAACATATAAAAGGATAATATAAAAAATTTAACAAATAAAAATATAATGTAACAGAAAAAGAGCAATGAATAATACATAAAAAAACTGTGATTGTTAATGACATAAAACATATTTTCAAAATATCAAATTATACAGGTGAGTAGATATTAAATCCCTCATGAAATCATTTCAAAATAAGAAGACAGAAGAAGAGTTGAATATTATTTCTTGTCAGAAAAACAGAAAAAGAGCAATAAATATTTCATAAAAAAAACTGTGATTGTTGATGACATAAACACATATTTTCAAAATATCAAATTATACAGGTGAGTAGATATTAAATCCCTCATGAAATCATTTCAAAATAAGAAGATAGAAAAAGAGTTGTAATATTATTTCTTGTCTTCATTATGTTTAACAACTGAGCTTGTATTTTAAGTTTGTTAAGTCATTTTTTTCTTATAATTCTTGATCATCGTCTGCAATATTTTGGGACGATGTGACCTCAACTTTTTTTAAACACCTTTGCTTGCTTGTGCGGACATAGCAAAAAACTAGACAAAATGAAATGTTATAAACTCCTCACAGGGAATAGTCATGTAAAGTCACGTATTTCCTTTGTATCGTTGTGCATGAAGCTCTTTAACGAGTTCTTCCATGGCCGGAAAATTTTCGGCGTTGAGAAAATCAGCAATTTTGTTCACACAGAGTGTCGGTAATTTGTTCCCTGTGATAACATTTACGGCTTTCCTTTTGTCATCTTCATTTCTACTAATTTCTTCAGCTTCTTGCAATCTCTCAATCAAATCTAGCCTAAATGGTGAACTTTCAACATCTTCAGATGAATGGAACCCTTTCATTAATTCAGGATTGCGAACGAAATTTGCAACGTTTTTCATGCTGCTCATTAAAACCTCATACAGGGAAACATATGAATTTTCTATAATGCCAAAATTTTTCAATGATTCTAATTTTCGGTTGAAATAGTTGAAAACATCGCTTTGGTGATTTGATTCAATCGCTTTCATTATTGAGTTGGTGAAGCAACCACGATGCAATCTTAAAACGATATGTCTTGTTATTATTTCTGCTGTTTTTCTCTTACGGCGAGAGCACGCCAAATCCAGTGGATTCTGTCCATTATCATTAGCAAGTTCCACATCTGCTCCATTTCGTAGCAAAAGTTCAACCAGCAGATCCAATCCTTTAGCTACTGCAACGTGTAGAGGACTTTGTCGGTCAAAATTTTGTTTATTTAGATTTATACCGTTTTTTATTAAAACTTTTGTCATCGTAACTTTTTCCAGTTCTGTCATCTTGTTCGAAGCTATGTCATGAAGACAATTATTTCCTTGGAAGTCTTCAGTATTAACGTCGACATTAAAATGTAGCAGTTGCAATATCTCATCCATTTTTACATCTCTTTGATTAATCATCAATTGAAGGATAGTTCTTCCTTCTGCGTCCTTCCCATTCAGATTAACTTTATGGTTTATCAGTTCTTGGAGGCACTCCTTGAAAGCAGGAGAAAATATCAACATATGAATTGGTCTGAGTCCATCTCGTGCTGGTCTTTCGATATTCCCATTGTATTCAAGGAGATGTTTTATGAGGTTTGAATGTCCACGCGCTATTGCCTCATGTAATGTTGTTAAAAATTCAATGTTCACAGAATTTACTCTGCCACCTTCTTTTAACAAACGAATGGTTTCATTTTCATCGCCTCTATTCACTGCTTGATGCAAACACAAATTAATTTCTCTTTGTGCGGAGAAATCCAAACATAATTTCACCTATAATAAGAAATGAAAAATATTATAGGAGACGTCTTTAAATAGTCGAAGATTCGTTCAAATTTTTGTAAGAAGTTTTTATGTGAACATTCGTACAATCTCGATCATCGTATAATACGGTTTTCAATTAATTTTAGTTGTAATTAAGAAAAATTATGATTTCGAACGAAAATAGAAAAAAAAGCCAACTTTTCCACTTCGCGCTTGGACAAAACGACACCTACTTTGAGTCACTTCGTAATAATTATTTTTATTTGAATCAATAATACAATTTTTATACGAAACACGATAGCAAATATCTTTTTTATTCGCATGTCTACATAATATATCGATTTGAATTATATTTGTCGCCAAAAAACTATCTCATTTATTACAATAAATGTTGTTCAACAAATTACATTCGCTTCGGTATGCTGAACTTCTCGAATATTTAATCGGCAAAAGTTGATATATTCGCGCAAAAATATAATGTTTAATTGATATAAATTACGTACACAGACTAATGATCATTTGAATGTTTACGAAAATGATCTCATCAATAGGATTAAGTTGAATTTATCTGAATTTTCTGAAAAAACTTCTTCCAAAAAATCTCGAATGAATAAGAAAAATTCCTAGTTCGAAAATTTATAAAAATTAAACAACTTCAAACAACACTTACCATCTCGAAATTTTAATTCCAAAGTAATATCAACAGAAAACTATAGAAAACACACAGCAGCACAAAAACACCACTCTTATCGTAGCACTTGTTCAAAACTGAATGCCCTAACTTTCGGGTACTACCCTTAACAATTTCGGAGCACAGAAACAGGTAACTAAATTTGCTTTATTGAATGGCGCTCTTTACCTACTGTAATTAAGGAAAAAGAAACAGGAATAATCTCTTATTTAGCATTAGGTGGGTTATTTTTCCAATTCCATAGAATTCATCGAGTAATGCATCCAAAGTATATATTTTTCAAAATAAAATATATCTTTGATATTCGTTCTGAAAAATATACTATATACTTGCGACGCATGCGTAGTTTTAGACCTATTATTTTCAGAATCCTAAAATTCCTAAAGGTAAGTTGCATTTTCGAAAAAAATCAATTCAATTCTTATATTTGGTTGATATTTTATAGATAAAGCCTACATAGTCGTTAATGATTATTTTTCTACTTGAGATGCGGAATCTTTTATATACCTATACCTATAATTTTTTTTCACGATATTACATCCATTAATATTTTCACATTGTATTGTTTATTATAATGGCATTCAAATTCGTTGATTAAGATTTTTCTGTCGTCGTTAAATTCAAGAAATTTGAAAATCTGTTATCATTATGAGGTTGAATGCACTTACATTCTACAGAGTATTTCTTAAAACAGAATAACAAAATATTTCGGAATTTATCAGTGAACAGTAAAATACTAAAATATCACTTTTTTCAAGTGAAATTCTTAGCATGATTCGAGCGATCCACTATGAAACTATAGGAAACACTGGAATTCTGTAAATTAATACAGTTGGTTGCACCCTCCTAATAAACAAAACTAGAATAGAGAAATTTCGAGAAAATAGAGAAAAGCGAGTAAAGAAATTGAAGGAATATTTTGTTGAAAATTTTCGAATAACAGATTGGTTTGGCAATTCCAAGTAAGAACTAAATCATGAATAGATGAATGTAGAAATCATGCATATACAACAAAAAGAACAATATCTGTTGCCTGCAAACGATGTGTGTGTATAGGCATTAATTATCGTGTCGAGAGGATTAAAATAGATAAGAAGGTTCCTATTGTGAGTTAATGAGCTTTTTATGACACTTTTACCCTCTCGAAGAAGTGACCTGAAAAAATGAATACCCAAAACAACATAACAATAGATCGAAAAGAAACATGCCATAAATAAAAAATAAAAATTCCTCAAGTGATTTGCGGAGAGGTTGTAGCGGTCAGATGAATATTTAATTTTTGTTCGAATTTTCTAGACATAAACTCTGATCAATATTTCCAACGTCGACCTCTGATGATTTTTCACATGGTATTTATAAGACTTTTGGTTACCTTATTCAAAATGATTTACAATTTAAGTCAAAATTGACTAAAAAGAGGAGATGACTACATGCAATATATTTCTTGAATAGATTGAAATTGTCATTAAGAGCGCCCAGAGACACAAAGGATCCTTCTTATCTATTTGATTTTGTATAGCCATTCAGTAAAACGGTTATTGTTAATTTCTGTTGTATACAGGGTGATTTTTTTAAGTGTTTCATTAGAAGTTTTCGAGGAAGGAATTGCGATACAAATTCAAAATTTTGTATTTTTGTTTCAGAGTACATGACTACATGAACTCAATTTGTAAAATATTTTCAAGCGGAATCTACTTCCGGTTCTACCGGAAACGGATGTGAACTTCGTTAATATCTTCAAAACGAAACGGGCGATATTTTTGAAATTTGGCAGCTGAGTGTAATGGACCACAATGCATCTGATGAGCATATTTTCATTTGAGATACTTCCGGTTTAACCGGAAATGACAGAAAATTTTTTTATTTAAATGGGACATCCTGTATATTTCTGCAGATTCTGAAAGAGCACTTTGTTTCGGATCTATCCATATCGGTTTCCATGTAAAAATTCTCTGTAAAAAGAAGAAATTCAGTATTTTTGTACATTTGAGAAAAAATCCATTCTAATGAATAAATCGTTGTTATTTGTATCAATAGTGAGTAATAAAACGAAATACTTCGTACTCGATAACTCTTTCTGCTTTTCATGACATATTTTTCATGAAAATCTATAAAGAGAAGAAATGCAGGGCTTTTACTAGTAAAAAATTATTAAAAATAATTAAAAATTTTGAATGTTCGAAGTGCTTGCCATTCACCTCCTGACAATATGCCAGTCTATTAATAAATTCTTGAGTAACTCTTCTCAAGACTTCTCCATGTATTAATGCACATTCATCAAGAATCCGTTGTCTCAATTCCTCTTTTTACAGATAATTTTTACATGGAACCTGGTATGGACAGATCCGAAACAAAGTGCTCTTTCAGAATCTGCAGAAATATTACAGGGTGTCCCATTTAAATAAATTTTTTTTTGTCATTTCCGGTTGAACCGGAAGTATCTCATTAATGAAAATATGCTCATCAGATGCATTGTGGTCCATTACACTCAGCTGCCAAATTTCAAAAATATCGCCCGTTTCGTTTTAAAGATAGATATTAATTTGGTGCCAAACTTTATCCCAACCCTGTATAAGCAGTGCCATCAAGAATAAATTTATTCCAAGAGGTTTCCTTTCCATAATGTAAGAAATCATCATTGGCCGACGATGGAATTATCGATCAAAGTTTATGTCTAGAAAATTCGAACAAAAATTAAATATTCATCTGACCGTTACAAATCCGCAAATCCCTTGAGGAATTTTTATTTTTTATTTATGGCATGTTTCTTTTCGATCTATTGTTATGTTGTTTTGGGTATTTATCTTTTCAGGTCATTTCTTCGAGAGGGTAAAAGTGTCATAAAAAGCTCATTAACTCACAATAGGCACCTTCTTATCTACGAGTATTTTAATCTTCTCGAGACGTAAATTAATGCCTATACAGACACATCGTTTGCAGGCAACAGATATTGTTCCTTTTATTGTATATGCATGATTTCTACATTAATCTATTCATGATTTAGTTCTTACTTGGAATTGCCAAACCCCCTTGTTATTCGAAATTTTTCAACAAAATATTCCCTCAATTTTTTTACTCGCTTTTCTCTATTTTCTCGAAATTTCTCTATCCTATATAGTTTTGTTTATTAGTATTAATTTACAGAGTTCCAGTGTTTCCTATAGTTTCATAGTGGATCGCCCGAATCATGCTATGAATTTCACACGAAAAAAGTTATATTTTACTATTCACTGATAAATTCCGAAATATTTTGTTAATACCTATCTGTTTTAAGAAATACTTTGTAGAATGTAAGTGCATTCAACCTCATAATGATAAAAGATTTTCAAATTTCTTGAATTTAACGACGACAGAAAAATCTCAAGTTGAATCAACGAATTTGAATACCATTATAATAAACAATACGATGTGAAAATATTAATGGATAGAAAGATAGAATATCCTGAACAAAAATATTATAGGTAGGTATATATATAAAAGGAATTCCGCATCTCAAGTACAAACATAATCATTAAAGACTATGCTGACTATGAATGCTTCTTTTAAAAAATATCAACTAAATATAAGAATTGAATTGATATTTTTCGAAATTGCAACTTACCTTTAGGAATTTTAGGATTCTGAAAATAATAGGTCTTAAACTACGCATGCGTCGCATAGTATATTTTTCAGAACAAATATCAAAGATATATTAAATTTTGAAAAATATATACTTTGGACGCATTACACGATGAATTATATGAATTTGGGAAAATAATTCACCTTATGGTAAATAAGAGATTATGCCTGTTTCTTTTTCCTTAATTACAGTAGGTAAAGAGCGCCATTCAATAAAGCAAATTTAGTTACCTGTTTCTATGCTCAGAAATTGTTAAGGGTAGTACCCGAAAGTTCGGGCATTCAGTTTTGAACAAGTGCTACGATAAGAGTGGTGTTTTTGTGCTGCTGTGTGTTTTCTATAGTTTTCTGTTGATATTACTTTGGAATTCAAATTTCGAGATGGTAAGTGTTGTTTGAAGTTGTTAACTTTTTTCTAATTTTTAACTAGGAATTCTTCTTATTCATTCAAGATTTTTTGGAAGAAGTTTTTTCAGAAAATTCAAATGAATATAATATAATCCTATTTTTGAGATAATTCTCGTAAACATTCAAATGATGATTAGTTTGTGCACGCATAATTTATATCAATTAAAACATTATATTTTTGCGCGAATATATTTTTTTTGCCGATTAAATATTCGAGAAGTTCAGCATACCAAAGCGAATGTAATTTGTTGAACAACATTTATTGTAATAAATGGGATAGTTTTTTGGCAAAAATATAATTCAAATCGATATATGTAGACATGCAAATAAAAAAGATATTTGCTATCGTGCTATCGTGTTTCGTACAAAAATTGTATTATTGATTCAAATAAAAATCATTATTACGAAGTGACTCAAAGTAGGTGTCGTTTTGTCCAAGCGCGAAGTGAAAAAGTTGGCTTTTTCTCTATTTTCGTTCGAAATCATAATTTTTCTTAATTACAACTAAAATTAATTGAAAACCGTATTATACGATGATCGAGATTGTACGAATGTTCACATAAAAACTTCTTACAAAAATTTGAACGAACCTTCGACTATTTAAAGACGTCTCCTATAATATTTTTTATTTCTTATTACAGGTGAAATTATGTTTGGATTTCTCCGCACAAAGAGAAATTAATTTGTCTTTGCATCAAGCAGTGAATAGAGGCGATGAAAATGAAACCATTCGTTTGTTAAAAGAAGGTGGCAGAGTAAATTCTGTGAACATTGAATTTTTAACAACATTACATGAGGCAATAGCGCGTGGACATTCAAACCTCATAAAACATCTCCTTGAATACAATGGGAATATCGAAAGACCAGCACGAGATGGACTCAGACCAATTCATATGTTGATATTTTCTCCTGCTTTCAAGGAGTGCCTCCAAGAACTGATAAACCATAAAGTCAATCTGAATGGGAAGGACGCAGAAGGAAGAACTATCCTTCAATTGATGATTAATCAAAGAGATGTAAAAATGGATAAGATATTGCAACTGCTACATTTTAATGTCGACGTTAATACTGAGAACGTCCAAGGAAATAATTGTCTTCATGACATAGCTTCGAACAAGATGACAGAACTGGAAAAAGTTGCGATGACAAAAGTTTTAATAAAAAACGGTATAAATCTAAATAAACAAAATTTTGACCGACAAAGTCCTCTACACGTTGCAGTAGCTAAAGGATTGGATCTGCTGGTTGAACTTTTGCTACGAAATGGAGCAGATGTGGAACTTGCTAATGATAATGGACAGAATCCACTGGATTTGGCGTGCTCTCGCCGCAAGAGAAAAACAGCAGAAATAATAACAAGACATATCGTTTTAAGATTGCATCGTGGTTGCTTCACCAACTCAATAATGAAAGCGATTGAATCAAATCACCAAAGCGATGTTTTCAACTATTTCAACCGAAAATTAGAATCATTGAAAAATTTTGGCATTATAGAAAATTCATATGTTTCCCTGTATGAGGTTTTAATGAGCAGCATGAAAAACGTTGCAAATTTCGTTCGCAATCCTGAATTAATGGAAGGGTTCCATTCATCTAAAGCTGTTGAAAGTTCACCATTTAGGCTAGATTTGATTGAGAGATTGCAAGAAGCCGAAGAAATTAGTAGAAATGAAGATGACAAAAGGAAAGCCGTAAATGTTATCACAGGGAACAAATTACCGACACTCTGTGTGAACAAAATTGCTGATTTTCTCAACGCCCAAAATTTTCCGGCCATGGAAGAACTCGTTAAAGAGCTCCATGCACAACGATACAAAGGAAATACGTGACTTTACATAACTATTCCCTGTAAGGAGTTTATAACATTTTATTTTGTCTAGTTTTTTGCTATATCCGCACAAGCAAGCAAAGGTGTTTAAAAAAGTTGAGGTCACATCGTCCCAAAATATTGCAGACGATGATCAAGAATTATGAGAAAAAATGACTTAACAAACTTAAAATACAAGCTCAGTTGTTGAACCTAATGAAGACAAGAAATAATACTCAACTCTTTTTCTTTCCTTATTTGAAATGATTTTATGAGGGATTTAATATCTACTCACCTGTATAATGTGATATCTGAAAATATGTGTTTATGTCATCAACAATCACAGTTTTTTTTATGAAATATTCATTGCTCTTTTTCTGTTGCTTTATATTCTTATTTGTTAACTTTTTCATATTATCCTTTTATATGTTTTAAATTTTTGTGACCATTGAAAGCTGAATAAAATATAGTTTATATAAATAAATGTGTTTTCATTAACCAGGATGGCCATATGAGATCAAACTTACATTTTTCAGGACACTAATCGTTATTTAGGTGGAAATTTGATAAATAATTGAATATTGCCATAAAGGCCCATACTTTTTATTTTATCTTTAACGGTGGTTCATATAATTCCTTCCTTCAAATCTTGGATGATACATATCTAAGATCAAGTTGCACTTGGCAGTCTAAGTTTTAGTTTTCAAATCCAAAATTCTGCGTTTTGTGATAAACATTTCCGAAGAACATTATATTATGTAAATTTATTAAATGACACCATATCCGTTGATACAACAATTTGAAATTGATTATTCTAATTTGAATGTGTCTTAGTTCGATTATGTTTGTCATTTATTCGAAAATATGGTTTTCAATTTGATTTTTTTAATACTCAATTCGAAGTAGAAAAGGTAGGTATAGTTCAAGAAAGAAAAAAAATTACTAATCATTTTTCAACATTTAATGAAGTTTCCACCTCATAAATGAATTTTATATTTCGAATTTCCTCTCAGGATCGAATCTATCTGAAAATTCCTCCCACATTTCAGGCCTCGTTTGTTTCACATGATTCGATACTCTTCTTACAACAGCTTTTTCTTCCTCAGTACACATCCCACAGTTGGTTTTCATTATTTCGGGAACAATGACTGAAAATTAAAATGAAAAAGAGTATTATTATTTAAGTATTAAATACGAGTATTGACTAATTTTCCCGAGAACTTGTATCGAACGGATCAGTAACTTTTTCAAAATAAGAATTCCCATAAGCGGTAAGAAAGTTTTTCATTCTTTCCATAAAAAAATTTTTAAAATTTAATATAAAGCTGTGAGCTTCAATTGAGTCAGATATGAAAGGTTTCACCCTGTCCATCTAATGTGAATATTGTGAACGTTTCTTCAGTGTATAGGACTTCTTTCAATTGAAATTGAAATAGCAATAATATTCTGAATCAAATCATTCTAGTTCTAGATATTCTATTGAGAATAGACTGAAAACTAACATTCAAATTCAGTAGACTCTAGTTTTGAGATATTCCGTCAAAAAGATTTAAATAAATATCACTCAAAATTAGTTATACTTCTGGATGTGATCGAGAAATATTTTCAAAGGGGAAGGCATCCCATTTCAATAAGAATCTCAAAAAAAGTTAATAATTTAGAAACAGAAAATATTCTTGAAAATCAAAGTGATCAGTCAGAAACAAAAAAAAACTTCGTTGAAATATACAGGATGTTCCGCTAAGAAAAACAATTCTCCTTCAGAGCATTTTTATGATGACTTCTTCTCTGATCAGTGGAAAGTACCATGAAAAAACCGACCAGAGCATTTTACAATTTTGTATAGATATCTCATACAGAAACCGAGATGAATCTCGTTTTCTGTATTCTTATTGTATCCAAGAAAAAAGATCGTACATTCCTTTAGATTACTTACATTTGATTTCGTCGATTAAATCAGGACATCCACTTCTTTCCATGATGCAATTGAAATGATGTTCTAAGACGGCATCGCTGGTCAAAACTTCGTCAACATCAACTTTTGGAATTTTTTCATAAATATCTCTATTTGGACTCGCCCAGATAGAGCTGCAAAGACAGACAACTGACAAAAATATCAAATGCATTTTACTGAATTCTGTAGAAGTATGATCATGATATATGAATATGTATTATTTTTATACATTCCTTGGTATATAATTTTGCAATTTATTTTGCTAACGTTCTAACAATGTCATGATTTTCATCCAATTATTCAGAAATGATTGGCAGTTGAGATAATCAATAGCTCAAATTGAGCCATATAATATTATACCATCTGCAAATATGATTGTGTATAACTATGCATGATTATCTTTCAGATCCACTAATTATTCCGTGTTGGGGTTTTGTTCAATCACGCGAATTTTTAGAATCTATTGTTGCCCTGTGCGCACTGCTCGCACTGCCCTTGATCCGGCACTGTCTGTAATAACAGTGACGACGACTTATTTTTTCATTATTTTAATCAGTAAGTATCTAATTTTCACTGTGAATCTTGAGTAAAACAAATGATGATACGAGGATTTGGCTAGGAAAACTGATTTTTTCTGAAGCCAAACCAACAGTCGTAAGAGCAGTGCCGGTTTAAGTTCATTTCGGGCCTTTGGTGCAGTAGACCTACGGTCCCTGCTGGCCGATCTTTTGGTTTCGCTAACAAATGAAACTATGGAAATGAGATATCGCAGGGAATTGGACAAATTTATTCTCATATGAGACAACAATTCATAATTCAGCGGCCGTCAAAAAGAAAACGTTACATTTTTGTGAAAGTACATGTGTTATTACAATTTTTTTCAATTCTTTGCATATCACCAAACTCAAATGAAACGAAATAATCTAATATAAAGGTTTTTTTGAATTGCGCGATTCTTGTAAGAATGAATAAAAAATATGTAAAGATGGCGCACTGAATTCGTCTGCTATAACTTTTTTCTTGTCAAAACAATTTTCCTAAAGCGCTTTTTTTACGTAGAATTCAATGGTGGCAGTAGTTTTTCAAAAACCCTACATATAATTAGATATTTATAAAATTGTCGAATGGGGTGTAAAATATTTGGAGGTGATTGGCATAATTTATACTGGAAACAGATACCTTGTTTCTTATTTCGGAATGGACATCACGTAATTAAGTAGAGCTTGAAATTACAATTTGAAAAATATGCCATACTTGGTATTATTATACTGAAATCATCTTGTAAAATTAGAGATTACAAGTTTACTCATCATTGAAGTAGTGAAGAACAGAATTGGAATGTTTCTTGAAGTTAATGTAAAATATGAAATTATGATTTATATCGGGATTTCAAGCAAAATATCACGTTTTGTATATTTTTGAAATTTTAACCTCAAGCTCAACTGAAATATACAAAATCTCTAGTGTCAGAATCCCATATGAAATGAAATATTGTTCTATAAATAAATATTGATAAATGATAAGCATTATTTCAGGGAAATATACAGAGTGTAACAGCCAAATGGAATAAATTCGATAACGAATAAATGAGGGCGTGTTGGGGAAAACGCTCGGACACGTCGATTTGTAATTTCAAATGCGCATATTTTTCAAGAAAATAATATTATATAGGGTGTTCCATGTGAACGTGCCCGTGGCCAATACCATGTTTCTTATTTAAAATGCAATCCCCTGTATATGATTTATTTTTTGGATTCTTCAGAGAATTCTAGACACAATTCATGCACAATGTCCTTTAGCTATCTTTAACTATTTCGGAAGTATTGAGTGTTTTCAGATTTATTGCAAAAATAAACGTTTTAAATAAAAATTATTTTATTTTACAAATTCGGTACATTACACTTAAAACCTAATGAGTAATACTGATTATTTCCGAATTAAAAAAAACAAAAAAAACATTAGTGTCAATGTAGGAAATGTTCAAAATGCTCGCCGCGAACGTCTTGGCAACATGCGAACCTGGTGTAGAATTGTCTTCTAACGTTACTCAACTTTTCTTCTCAGTAATGGTTTTTGCTTACTTTCTTCATATCAAGAGGTAAATGGGAAATAAGTATTGAGTGTATTGTATCGAATTTGTGAAATAAAATAATTTTCATTTAAAATGTTAATTTTTGTATAAAATCTGAAAACACTTAATATTTCCGAAAAAGTTGAAGATAAGTATAGGACATTGTACATGAATTATGTCTAGAATTTTCTGAAGAATCCAAAAAATAAATAATATACAGGGGGTTGCATTTGAAATAAGAAAGTAGGTATTGCCACGGTCGCATGGAACACCCTATATAATTTTATTTTTTTTCGAAAAAAAAGGGCATTTAAAATCACAAATCGACGTGTCCGATCGTTTTTCCTAACACCCCTTCATTTATTCGTTATCGAATTCATTCCATTTGGCTGTTACACGTTGTATACCGAGACGAGTGAAAGTGCTACAGATATGTTCTCGAAGAAACGCAGAATTTCCACAGAAGAACACTTTTCAAAAATACATATTCACAAAACACACTCTATAACATAAAACAACGTCTCCCGATGTTTTATTAGGATTTATCAACATCGACATAACATAAACTTTGAAGAAATGAAACAATATTTTAGTGTTTTTTTATTGGGAGAATGAATATTGAATGAAGTGAAATTATCAAAAACAAAACAACATTCTAAAATATCACATAAAAATGTTAAAACGAAAATAGCATTCAAAAACTATGATATTCGGCTTCATGATTCAGTTTTGGCAAACTGAAGTAAAATAAAAAACGTGTTCTATGTTATACAGGGTGGCTCGAATAAAACAGTCCAGCCAGATACTCGTCATTAGTGAGTCGAATCTGCATATCGATAGATGGACTTCCCTCTGGGCTACCGTGTAAATGTTTGGGAATGAACCAACTTGAAGTATGATTCTGGATCCCGATTTCCACAACTATTGGTGTGGTATGGAATGGCGTGAAAATGTTTTTCCAATAATTCGGTGTGAGCTCCAGCCTGTGATCTCGATCCAGACAATTTCCTTGCCAAATAATAGCTGCTTTCACCCACCTCAATTATCATTGTGCTAAGTACAATAATAACTCCATCGGTCCTTGCCGCTGTATATCTAGCAACAGCTGATCATAGTGGCGACGCTGGCGTTCCGACGCTCAGTTAGCATCCAGACGCCAATTCTGCGGTCTTGTGATAAATACAGCCGGGTTCCGATAGTGTTTTTTTTAGTGCGAAGGATGTTCAAAATGGTGATCTACGAGATATCAATGAGCTGAGCCGAAATCGTATGGATGATTGTTATTTTGCCATTGCTAGATTTACCATTTTTATTATAACAAATAATTTTGGAAAAAAAGTTGAATAAGATGCTCCTATTGAAGTTTTAGTCAGAATAAGCTGAACTGTACAATTCCTAAGATTAATTCTTCACGATATGATTAATTAGTAAATATACCCCCACTAATGAATTGATGGAATATACCGGAAAATCATGTTCGATAAAACATTTCCATATTGATCAGTTCCAAGAAGGAATAAACGTTCAGAGTGAGCCTTGTGCGAATTAGTATTTCTAACGATCATATTCTATAATATCAAGATCTCGAAAACATTTTTTGCAGAAATGTCTTGCATTCAAGGAAGAATTCTAAACTCTTCAGTTCTGTTCTCACACAGGAAATAGTGAATATTAAAAAAAGCCTTACTAAGAAGACTATTTATATTCTTGAAAGTAGCTCTAATTGTCATCAAAGTTCATAGCATACTTAACAAAGTTGATTTCTAAACGCTGGATATTTTCCTAGCAATATTTCCATATTGTTTTTTCCTATAATTCGGATTGAAGGATAATTCGGCAGGATTTTTGACTTCATTGAAACTTTTCTGGGTTTCCTCTCTCAATATTTGAAAAAATTGCTCAAAACAAATAGTGTGTAACACCGAAGCCTTTTCTTAAAGAACTTTTTTTATACCCCATAAAGTTTCGTTAAAGATGATTTCATTGATCCCAAAAGTGTGTAGTTTTCGATATTTCGGGCCGAGAGTCGATTTGAACGATTTGAAGAATTCGTGATAAAATGTCCTTCTGACTTTTCAGCCATAGACCAAGAGTTTTGGAATTTTTGCTTCACTTTTGAGGCCTTAATGTGCCTTTTGATTTCGAAAATGGGCAAAAATTAGCTAGGTAATCAAAAGAGTACGAAAAATTCTGAAAAAAATCGATATCTTCGAAAGAAAATATAGCAGAGGATTTTAAAGCTTAGATTTTAAAAAACATAGTGTTCAGTTTCTTGTTTTCATATTCCGTGTTGGCCATATTGTGAAAATCAAGTAAGGAAGCTACTTGTTCAAGTGAAAATGTTCCGCTGTGTCACAAGTTGAGAATGTGCCCAAATGATTTCAAATGTCGAAAAAATTAAAAAAAAGGAAAAAGCACTGACCTGAAGGAGCTTTTGAGCATCACTTGAGAGCTTTAGGTGACCTATTTTGCCATTTATCGTTTATTGATGGACTTTTGGGATTGAGTAAAACATTTATTTACTTCAACTATCAAAATCAAGGCAGTGAGGACTGAGAATTTCGTGTTTTCAGTTGCCTTTCAGAACATTTTATTGAATTTAAGCTTATATTAAATTAGTTTCTCATAGATTGCCTATAATGGTTCTATTTTCTCAATGATATCCCAGATATTTCAGTATCCTACTGGATAGATACAGATATATTTCCTCATAAGAAATTCAGAATGAAAATGCCAAACTGGTGCCTTCAATACGAAAAAAATAAGAACATCTCTGTGAAATCGATCAACAACTCCAGAAAAACTGACAGAAATGTAAGAAGATTTCAATATGAAGAAGAAAAATTCGAAGAATATAAAGAATCCAGTGGGAAATCTTTATTGAACAACTCTGCAAGGGTGATGATCTGTGTTTGTGACTGCTCGTTATTTTGATACCAATGTAAATTGCCATAAAACAAACTTCCATACTGAATAGAAAAATTTTGTCGACAAAATTGTATCTTCATAGTTGTATTATGTATGAGTAATGTAAATATTATTTCATCCAAGCTATTTCGTAGTCGAGAGGGAAGAATTGAGAGCAGTTCTGAAGTCCTTTCAATTTCTACTTCCGAAACAATAACTTCGAACTAAATGGTCTTACTTTTGGATCGCTGTACCAAAACTTATTCTCACGAATTTGTGAATTTTCCCCTTCAATTGATCTTAAGCTGTGGACATTTTTCCTTGTTGATTCCAAAGGTTCCATATCGAAAAGATCATCTTCTCTGATTCCCTATTTCTTTGAATTTTCGCATGCAATTCCTCGCAACAACAAAACTGTTTCGACATTCGTTTTCATTTTTCCACGATAGAAATTCCAATATGCTCGTTATGAAATGAAATCATTAATGTTTATATTTCGTATGACGATTATTTTGGGCTTGAAGCTCCGACACTCTAAAAATAGCACCGATAGGCAAGGTCGATATAAGCACAGCAGATTTGAACATCGGCGTCAGGATATTACGAGTTCAGTTTGCCGGACCAGCTTTTGCAAATGGGGAAAAACAGTAACAGGGTGTGACATATCACCAGTTTCAGGTCCTTTGCATAAGGTGGATCGTGACCATAAGCGGTTTTGATTCTTCGATAGTTAACTAGTAAAGCTAGCCAGCAAAAATAATGAAGAATAGTAAATGATTTTGAGAAATATCAATATTCAGATTTGCCACATAGTTTCGCAAATTCTTCTGCTGTTTCCCCATCTTATTGTAAAATATGCTGCAGAGATGTTCGGGTGATGAAATTCTCAATTTATCCCTGGAATCTTCGTTTCTTCCGCTCTCATGCCTACATCTGAATCCTTTTTTTAGAGTTAATAGACCAATTTCGATACCACATTTTGGAAATACCCAAACACCCCCTAGACATAGAGAACTGGACTCAGCAATATCTTCTCTAGAATCTTGCGAGAGACAAGATGAAATTTATGCCAATATACAAGGTGGCCAAGAGATTGACGTCAAAAAGGAAAAAACAGGTCCCTCGTGTCATGGGCTATTCGAATCACCCCCATGTATGTTATGCTAATTTTCACGGTTTTCGAGTTATGAATTTTTTTATGAACTTTGAGAATTTTCGACTGGACCATCTTACAAAGATATTAAAAAAAAGTACAAGACTTCTCTGTGAAATTCTTTTTGTAACTTAATCTCCATGAATTGTACTTTTATACATAAAATAACCAGATTCGTAACTTTGATAAAAATTATGGAAATGTTGTTCTCAAGTGAAAAAGTTACGTGAATTGGATTATGATCTCAATTTTCGAATCAAAATTAAAAATGTAACAAGGCGAATTCACGGATTATTAGTATGCTTAAAAACTGCGCCCGACAGTCAGCTTTTAGAATCATTGATAAAAAATGGTACTTAACACTTTACTTTTGCTAGAATTAGCCTTCAAAGTCATCGATGTGGGAAAAATCAAAGAACTAGACATTTACTACAAAGTTATTTTTTGCCATTTTAAGATTTTTCTGATCAAGTTATGATAGAAAATGCTGAAAATTAATGAAAACTATAGCTGCAGATGTTGGTCAAGAAGAGTTCTAGATAAAAAAAGGGAATAGGTATGGCAATAAATCACACATATTAATGTAAATGAAAAGAAATTTATTTATAAAATTTACAGTAGGTTTTCAAAGTGGCAACCTCAAGCCTCTACACCTTCTTAGTAATCTCGAAATGGCAAAAAATAATTCTGTAGTAAATGTCTAGTTTTTTGATTTTTTCCACCTCGATGACTTTGAAGGATAATTCTAGCAGAAGTAGAGTGTTAAGTACCACTTTTTATCAACGATTTTAAAAGCTGACTGTTGAGCGCAGTTTTCAAGCCTACTAAGAAACCGTGAATTAGCCTTTTTACAATTTTGATTTTGATTCGAAAATTCAGATCACAATCCAATTCACGTAACTTTTTCACTTGAGACCAACATTTTCATAATTTTCATCAAAGTTACGAATCTGGTTATTTTATGTATAAAAGTAAAATTCATGGAGATTAAGTTACAAAAAGAATTTCACAGAGAAGTCTTGTACCTTTTTTTTTAATATCTCTTTTAAGATGGTCAAGTCGAAAATTCTCAAAGTTCATAAAAAAATTCATAACTCGAAAACCGTGAAAAATCGCATGACATACATGGGGGTGATTCGAATAGCCCATGACACGAGGGAGCTGTTTTTTCTTTTTGACGTCAATCTCTTGGCCACCCTGAATGTCTTCTTTCTGCATGTCCAACTACGTTCTTCCACTTCGGTTCATTCACCACCATAGGCCTGTAATATCTGTGGCTATACAAGTGGATTTAAGAATTCTTTGCTTTGGCTCCTGAGCTTAACATGTTCAGCAGTTTCGTCCACTTCCATGCGTGTCTCAAATCGGAATATTTCTTCCTCTTAAAATTTCTTTGCAAGATCTTCTTCGGGTCACAAAACGCTGTTGACCTTACAAATACGTCTTGTGCTAATTTTTGCACCTTAACTTCGGTCCTTCGGGCCGGATAGATTATTTATTGATACAGGAGATACAAGACTTGACAATTATGCTAGACTACTTTTTAGGACTAGCGTTAGATCTGCTTGCAACATGCACTTAGTGCAACGTTGTCACATGTTTGTCTGCAAAAGCCTGAATATAAATAATGAAAACCGTTCGAATTTTGATCGTTGATATGATTGAACTTCCATTTCTTCGTTCGATATTCACAAGCTTACACATTTTTAGCGGAAATGATGTCTCAACATCTCAATCGTCATCTGTACACTCGTTGGCTCTTCGTTTCTACTATTGAGCAGGAATAGAATGGGGTATGTCGATAAGGCTTGCTATAGTAGCGTAGATGTGCTTGTCGTTGAGCTTCAGTTCCCTACGAACTGGGCACTAACACAAAAATGGCAAACAACCAACATACTTGTTTGTTGAAGATCGATGGACCGCCTGGATCCTACATCTTGGTGGACAAAGCTGTTGGTTACTATTTGTCAGGCCATGTTGACAAGCTATTAAAAAGCGCAACTACGAAAATAGCAGCTGAAAGTAGATTTTTTGAAATTGATGTAGAGAATTCGATTGTGGATTGTAAAGGGATTTCCAAAAAGAGGTGTTATTTTGACATTCAAAGAAAAATTCCATTTTTTTAGATGAATGATCGGATGTTTATTTTATTATGAAGAGGAAGATAGGCTATCAATGATAGAAAATAACATCAGCCAAATGACCATTTCCTTTTCATGTAATTTGCCATAACTGAATCGCTAAGATGCTGCCCTATGTCCTCAATAGCTTCAAGAATTCTATCTTTGAATTCTTGAACCGACGCTGGGCTCGTGGCGTAGACCTTTTATTTCACATGGCCCCAAAGAAAGAAGTCAGAGGGTGTTGAATCACAAGAATTCGGCAGTCAATTGTGATTACCTCTTCGAGAGAAAACACGGTATGGCAACTTTTCCCGTAAAAGACCAATGTTTTCGTTGCTTGTGTGGCACGTTTCACCGTCTTGTTGAAAGTAAACGTTGTCCAGATCAATTCCGGCCATAAAAATTATAAAGCATCTCTCGATAACGCAATCCATTCACCGTTGCAGTAACCAACCTCATTTTCGAAAAAATGAGGTCCAATGACTCCGCCGGACCATAAACCGCGCCAAACAGTCACACGTTGAGGATAGAGAGGCTTTTCAACAATAACTCTTGGGTTTTTTGAGCCACAGATGCGACAATTTTGCTTGCTTCAAAAGGGACATCTACCCAAATAGCGGAAATAACACCTCTTATTGAAAAACCCTTCATGAAGCGATAATAGTGAAGAGAGATCGATCAACTCGCTTATTAATTTGTCTAGTTTGTATTTTTTTAAATATGCGACATCTTCGTTTATTCTATCGCCATATTCAAAACTGGGTTTTGAGAGTGGTTATTGTAATTTTTTCAAAAATATGTAGGTACCAAATCGATTATTCATATAATCGACATGAACTCTCATGAGTTCATATCGAAGAAGGGTGCGCCAAAAAAAAGTTACGGAAAAATATGTAGTTTTTTCAAATGGAACACCCTGTATTTCATGGTATAATTCTTTCGACGACAACAAGAACTTTATTTACACTTATAGGCCTTATTTTTTAATTTCATCACGCCGTTGCCACATATTTCGCATTTTTAAGGTATTTCAAGTGTTTTAAGGGGTTCATCAGAATTCTTATAGCAACCGCTGTGTTCAATCTAGATGAACGAAATTTTCACAGTAGTTAGCATAAGGTATAAGCTTCATATCTGGAGTTTTTTTTATGCAGAGTGTCCTATATAAATTCAGCAATCTACTCAAATTAAATATGCGATACTTTTTTACAAAGTAATCGTTTTTTTGAGACTGTGAAATATCTAAAAAAAAGAGGTTCGATTATGGGACATACTTTGTAAAAAAGGTAGACATTTGAAAAACTAATTTCATGAAAGAGAAAAATACATGGTGTTCCATTTGGAAAAATCGAGTTATCGCATATTTAATCTGAGCGAATTGGTAAATTAAAATAGACACTCTGTATGAAAAAAAAACTGTATATGTTTACCGAATGATGAAGCTGATACTCAAGCTAACTTCTGTCAAAATTTCATTTATCTAGATTGAACACAGCGGTTGCTATAAAAATTTTAATGAACCCCTTAAAACACTAAAAATACGGATTATGTGGCAACGGTGTGATGAAATTAAAAAAATGAAGTATAAGTGTAGAGCTCTTGTCGTCCACGAAAGAATTATGCCATGAAATACAGGGTGTTCCATTTGAAAAAACTGCATATTATTCCGTAACTTTTTTCGACGCACATTGTATATGTAAAATTATTTTTAGTTTGTAGGTTTTTGTCATCCTTACAACCATATTACAGGGTGTTTCACCATAAACTGAACAAACATATATAGACGTGTAGACGACATCGAGGAAGTCATTTTTACCTTATGACATATACCCCGTTTTCTACGCATAAGCGAGATACAGGGTGTTTCATGTCAACTTTGAGCAATATTCTGATAACTGTGGTGAGTTATGCGTGACATTTGAAATAACGGTTACTGGTCACATCTTAGTATTTTTAGGGCTCAATTCAATTGTGGTGTAGAATTGTGAAAAAAAATTTAAAATGGCGGAAAGCCTGCAAAGTTTTTTTTCCAAGTTTGCAGGTTTTCCGCCATTTAATTTTTTTTTTCAGAATTCTACACCACAGTTGAATTGAGCCCTAAAAAATACTAAGATGTGACCAGTAACCGTTATTTCAAATGTCACGCAACTCATCCACAGTTATCAGAATATTGCTCGAAGTTGACATTAAACACCCTGTATCTCGCTTATGCGTCGAAAACGGGGTATATGTCATAAGGCAAAAATGACTATGTTTGCCCAGTTTATGGTGAAACACCCTGTATATAAATTTTTCTCGACAAGATATAGTTAAGGTGCTATTTTAGCCGTACGCCTTGCTGACGCATCCTGTACAACCGTCCAATTTGAATATCTTTTCGAATCACACTAATAAACCTAAATAACTTATCTACCGAGTATATCAATCTCATCAAACATATGTGCAGTTGCATACGTCGGTGACATTTCCCGATTCATAATTCCCCCGACATCGAATTTATGAAATATGGGCCAAGATCGCGTGGTCAAGTGCAACCTTGTTGCACCATCCGTGCATCTATTTTTATTTTTACGTTACCAATTGAGTTACGCCTGTCTTTATTCAATTCCATCGGAAATATTTGCATAAGATCCATGAGTTTCCAGAATGCGTTCGTTCTCCGCATCGTCGTGCTTAATTTTAGAGATGATGAAAGTTCAACCCAGATCCTCGACAAAAGAGGAACGTGGAAGCATCATGATCTGGTTGAACAGGAGTGTAAGGAAACCTTTGAGTTTCGGCTAGGAATAGATGAAAGGGATTTCCATATCGACAGGTCCAGAGAATGGTGTTTCTTTGAGGAAAGGGGTCAGATGTCCGAGTTCAGACTCAGAGGAGAAAAAATAGTTATCTTATTGATCTCAAAGAAAACCAAGGCTATGTTCTTCTTCACATGATTTCACACTTATTGATGATTCTTATATGGATGCAAAAACTTCTATGCATCTACAGTCCATTGCACTAAAGCCTGTACCATCATGCATACAGAGTGTAACAGCCAAATGGAATAAATTAGATAGCGAATAAATGAGGGCGTGTTGGGAAAAACGCTCGGACACTTCGATTTGTAATTTTTAATGCGCATATTTTTCAAGAAAATAATATCATATAGGGTGTTCCATGTGACCGTGGCCAATACCAACTTTCTTATTTCAAATGCAACCCCCTGTATATTATTCATTTTTTGGATTCTTCAGAGAATTCTAGACACAATTCATGCACAATGTCCTATACCAATCTTTAAATATTTCGGAAGTATTAAGTGTTTTCAGATTTATTGCAAAAATCAACGTTTTACATAAAAATTATCTTATTTAACAAATTCGGTACATTACACTTGAAACCTAATAAGTAATACTGATTATCTCTTAATGAAAAAAAAACAAAAAAAACATTAATGTCAATGTAGGAAATGTTCAAGATGCTCGCCGCGAACGTCTTGGCAACATGCTAATCTGGTGTGGAATTGTCTTCTAACGTTATTCAACATTTCTTCTCAGTAATGGTTTTTGCTTACTTTCTTCATATCAAGAGGTGAATGGGAAATAAGTATTGAGTGTAATCTATCGAATTTGTGAAATAAAATAATTTTCATTTAAAATGTTAATTTTTGTAAAAAATCTGAAAACACTTAATATTTCCGAAAAAGTTGAAGATAGGTATTCATTGTACATGAATTATGTCTAGAATTTTCTGAAGAATCCAAAAAATAAATAATATACAGGAGGTTGCATTTGAAATAAGAAAGTTGGTATTGGCCACGGTCGCATGGAACACCCTATATAATTTTATTTTCTTGAAAAATATGCGCATTCAAAATTACAAATCGACGTGTCCGAGCATTTTTCCTAACACCCCCTGATTTATTCGTTATCGAATTTATTCCATTTGGCTGTTACACTCTGTATGAGTTCTAGATTTAATGTTTTTGTGAAGGTTTTCTCGATGATAGAGTCATCTGGTCACTGAGAAAGTTCGCTTAGAAGATGTATTTGGTCAGAGACCATGCACTCTGATTCCTTGAAAAGATGTATCATTTGAAAAAAATAGATTTTTTGATAAATATGAACTTACAGACAATACTCTGACACTGACCTTATTCGAGGTGAAATTTTTAAAGATTAATTTTTCGTAATTATAACTGAGAGTTTTGTTTGAATATGTCTGCAATAAAATAGCAATATTTCTTCCCTAATACATCTCATCTACTTTCTTTGAGCTTTGTTGGTGAACATTAATAATTGTAATTGAATTAATAATTGTTTCATTGATAACCCGAAAATATCTTATAAACATACGCGTTTCATTTATCCTGGATAATTTATAATTATCAACGCATTTTTAGCTGTTAGTCTATTGGTTTGAGACTTTAAACAACGCTATGAGGTGAAAATATCCATTTTGAATACTGGGTTCAATTCAGAAACAATAGTTCTTATTTCAAGCTCGAAGAACAATTATTATTGAAATGCTTAACTGATACTGATGGTATATAGCCTGTAATAAAAGTAGTTCTCGAATTATTCTAGGGAAAAAATATGTCTCTTGAATTTCTATTTGAACAGTTCTGTTTCCAACAGGCAATTCATAGACTCAACATAATTAATACATGTGTGATACATAATTCCCATGAAATAATGATATTGTATCTAGGTAAGGTTAGGAATACATTTGAAATCACTGTAATTTGCTAACACGAAGGCATGCATAATGACATATGTTACCGGAAATATGTGAAACCAGCTAGGGTAAGTTGATAATTGACTATGACATTCGATAGAAAATATTATTTTCGAAGAAAATTCATCAATACGCCATGAACGCCTCATTTCGAAGGTACAAGTTTCAGCGACCTTCAAAAAAACCTTTTTTCTTCATAATACTTCAACCTCTGAAGATATACAGTTACAGATAATGTCTTTCAACATTTTATTAAATATCTTTCAGTTGCGTGATAAATTCGTATGTTTTGAGAAAATCTCTGTCTATTTTCAGAAAGCGCTCGTTAATTCATCTAGTAGAGCAAGTACGTTCAAAATGACATAGGGTGGCATAACTTGTTAGTAGTGAATCACAGTAATGTCATATTTTGATTATTTATGATCTTTGGTCCTTTCTTCATAAAATCTCATTAACCTTTATGAAATAAAAGTACCAATAAAAGATAAAATATTCTCAGATGAATTGAGATAAACGAAAATTCATTATATCCGCATGCTATGGACAAAATGACATACCGGCAACAGGCAACTGTAGTAACTTATAGTTACACAACTACGGACAAAGTTCACCAATGAAGCGCTTGGTTCTTCTAGGAACATCAGCACAAGATGCGTGAGCCCAATGCAACCAATGCATGCATCGTAACCAGTGTTTTCCAGGGCTAATCCTGGAGAAGACTGGTTTTAACCCGATCAAAATAGGAAAAAAAGATCATAACTATAGACAGATGGACAGTCGTCTTCATCATCTCGAAAGTTGCTAGGAACATTTTCTTCTTCATTGCCTTCTTCAAATAATGCCCTAGAGACTTTTCCCTTTTTCTTTGGAAGAGGTATGGACTCATCTTTTGATTTTATTGCTATCATATAAGGTGTAGAAGTTGATAAGTATACGTTTATCGAGTCTCTCACGTTTGCCTTGACCACTTATGAATCGTCCTTTAGGGATTGGAGAAACCTCCTCATAGGATCAGCAAGAATAGGTTGAGATGCATTGCCATTACAACTACTGACAAAGTTCACCAATGAAACGCTTGATTCTTCTAGGAACATCAGCACAAGATGCGTGAGCCGTGAGCCCAATGCAAGCAATGCATGCATCGTAACCTGTCTTTTCCAGGGCTAATCCTGGAGAAGATCTGAATCGGAGAAAAAGGTCTCATAAGAATAGTTGCTAGAAATATTTTCTTCTTCATTGTCTTCTTTAAATAATGCCCTAGGGACCTGTCTCCTTGTTTTTGGATGAGGTATGGGCTCTTTTTTGATTTGATTGCAATCTTATTAGGTGTAGAAGTTGAAACTAAGTACGTTTGTCGAGTCCTCGGCTCACGTTTGCCTTGTTCACTTATAAATCGTTCTTTAGGGATTGGAGGAACCTCTCCATATAATAGGATCAGCAAGAGTAGGTTGAGTTGCATTGCCTTTATTAGCCGCAGATGAAGATTTTGTTATGAATATGAAAAGACAAGTCCTGATTCTTTGTTTGCTGATGGAGCCTGGAGATGGATTGTCCTGGTGTTGTCTGGAAGATACGGTCAATTCAGCTGAAATACCTATGTCATTTTGTCCATTCACTGTATATGTCATTTTGTCCACATAGCGTTATAAAACTAGAAATGTATCGAATTATTCGAATCAATACAAAGAATATATTCAACATACAAAAAGCTCCGTGAATACAAAGACAAATAAGTAAAGTTTGAATTGGATGCAATTTAAATGAAAAAAATGATGATGATTGTTAATTTTCAGAGGTTAATATAAGCCACTCGGGTCGTGTGATGTGGTAGGCAGTTCCTTATTTGATACCTCCAAACTCAAGTTATGATGCCTATGTCATTTTGTCCATATATATGTCATTTTGTAAGTATTTCCCCTAAGTAGATCCAGCTTAAACTGAAAAACTTTTTTGGCAGCAGGCAAAATGAATTGCTGTCAAAGAAATCATCCATTATACAAATATTGGACATTCGAGGTTCGAACCTACCCTGAACATTTCAAGTCTCTAAGTTTATCTGTTCGGGAGTTATCGTGTTTCTGGACGGACGAACAGAATAGAATTTGATCACTCATTGGTGAACCCAGTCCCCGGCAGAAAATACAGGCATCTTGATGAAATTATAGCACTCGTTCAAGTAGGAAGAGCACTCAGAAATAGTCTAAAAACTTGTGAATCAAGAGTGCTATAAATCGGTTCATATTTTGAACACTCAGTTTAGATAAATACCATTTTTGTTTGTGTTTCGAGCTTATTTGTTTGAATTTTGCCGAGAGTAGGTATTATAAACAATATTAAATCTCTTAAAATATTCTTGAGATTATTTGGGGGGTGGTGGCATACTAACTTGAATTTTACCTCTCAATATGGGAAACACATTCGACAAAAATTTCATTTGTAGAAACCGCTCATTTGTTATAGGTTGTAGTGCACTATTTGTGAGCAGCAATTTTCTTGTAACAATGTTGAATATCGAATAATATTGGATTATTTTGAATGTGGAATTTTTCAGACTCATACACTGCGCAAAAAAATTAACGCACATTATGGAAATCTCAAATTTATTCTACAACTGAAGGTGTTCTCAATGATAATTATTTTTATCAGAATTATGCATGCATTATACACTTTCAATGTTTTTCTTCAATACAGATGTTTTCTCCCAGCAGGAATAAAAAAAGATTATATTATCAGATTTTGAATGTATTGGCTCCATCCTAAAATCAGTTGTTCTCGATCAATTCTAGTGATCAATAGTTTTTTTCGTTTGATTTTCTACACTCGATCGCTATGCAACGCGAAACACGCAATTTGACCCAAGAGGAATGTGCCCAAGCGTTAGTTTTGCGAGAAGAAGGGTGGACATACACAAGAATTGCAGAAAGGTTTGGAGTTTCCCATACAAGTGTGTCCAGAATGTTGCAGCGATTCAGGGAGACAGGTATGAATGTCCGAGGACCAGGACAGGGTAGATCCCGGGTAACAACTGCCATTCAAGAACGTTACTTGAGAGTTTCTTCGTTGAGACAACGGTTTGCAACCGCTCGCCTCCTTCGAAATCAGCTTGGGCAAACTCATGAGGTGCAAATCAGCACTCAGACAATAAGAAATCGCCTCAGAGAAAATGATTTAAGGCCTCGTGTAGCGGCAAGAGGCCCAGCTCTTACCCCAGCCCATCGAAGGGCGCGTTTGGATTTTGCGAGAGAGCATATCCATTGGGAAGAGGCCGATTGGGAAAGAGTTCTCTTCACAGATGTGTCTAGATTCTGCCTCTACCATTGTGATCGACGTTCCCTTGTATGCAGACGTCCACATGAAAGATATGCTCAGTGCAATTTCCTGAATAGTACTGGTTTCGGGGGAGGATCGATTATGGTATGGGGTAGAAGAATATCTTTGACTGCTCGCACAGATCTAGTGGTCGTTGATGATGGAGCTATGAATGTAGATAAGTATATAAGGAACATTCTTGAAAAGCATGTAGTGCCATTTGCCCCATACATTGGTGAAAATTTTATTTTTATGGACGATAATCCCAGACCCCATCGTGCGCGCATCGTTCAGGAGTAACTTGAAGAGGTTGAAGTCTCTCGAATGGAATGGCCAGCAAGAAGTCCAGATATCAATTCGATTGAGCAGGTTTGGGACAACCTCAATAGAAGGCTGAGAAGTTCAGAAAATCATCCAGCTACTCTTAATGACTTAGGAATCCAACTCGGAGAAATCTGGGAGGGATTAGATCAGAACATTTTAAGATCACTCATTTTGAGTATATGAACCGTCGTTGCCGAGCTGTAATTAACGCAAGGGGTGGAAATACCAAGTATTAAATCGCTTATCAGCATTTCAGTATTTTGAAAATTGTTCATTTCTCTTCTTTCACATAAGATTCGGTGAAATCCTGAATTTTTCTACCATTTAATGTGTCTTGTTTCGTTCAAAACCTTCCCGAGAGAACATGAAAAATAAGTTATAAAGTCAAGTAGAGTTAACTTTCATTGAAATTGAGATTTTCAGAATTTGCGTTAATTTTTTTGCGCAGTGTACTTGAAATGAAAATTTCACACTTTCAACAAAAATATTGCTTTCTCATACTCATTCGAATCAATCGAATCCCATACAATTCCCTCATGAATGCAGATGATATTTAGACATCGAAATCCATCTTTTCTCATTTCAGGAATCATCCACCTGGTGCCATAAAACAAAAGAACCTTAAGAATGTCGGCTTCCAGGACAACTCCAAAAGTGCAGTGAGGATGTCCACTAGCACCGAGTCAAGGTCCAAATCCTCATCAGAAACATCGACAACCAAGCACAGGTCTAGATCAACCCCTAGAAGGAATGAAGAGAAAAAGCCAAAGAAGAAGAGGAATAAGAGCACCTCGCATTCTCTGGGGTCTATACCGAATACAATCAAATTGTCCATGCTGAACAGTGGACTAATACCTACGAATAACTGTGAGTGAGAAACTACAAATGCATATACAGGGTGGCCATTTGAAAACGAAACAGACGAGATTACAGACGAAATAAATTTTTTCGATAGAAATGCTCGGACAGGTCGATTTCTGTTTCGAGGGGGACAACTTAAGATGTAGGTTACGGACGCATAGCGCTTCAACCCTTGCTACTACAACCCTCGCCCCCAATATTTGAATAGGGAAGATGGGGTGAGTGATACCTTATTTGAAAGGTATTTTTATACTGATTTCAGCACAGTAATTTTTTTTTCATTTTATGCATTAGTTCTCGAAATATTCTTAACTAAGTATTTGAAAATGGTGTGGTGTTTTCATGGCACTTGTAGTGTTTTTTTGTGAAAAATCGACATTTTGATTAAGGATTTCTATGTCAGTGGATTGGAGGAAGGAAGCCACAGTCATGGTTGTTTTGAAGCTCAAAATGTCGATTTTTCACAAAAAAACACTACAAGTGCCATGAAAACACCACTTCATTTTCGAATACTTAGTTAAGAATATTTCGAGAACTAATGCATAAAATGGAAAAACTGTGCTGAAATCAGTATAAAAATACCTTTCAAATGAGGTATCACTCACCCCATTTTCCCTATTCAAAAATTGGGGGTGAGGGTTGTAGTAGCAAGGGTTGAAGCGCTATGTGTATGTAACCTACATCTTAAGTTGTCCCCCTCGAAACAGAAATCGACCTGTCCGAGCATTTCTATCGAAAAAATTTATTTCGTCCGTAATCTCGTCTGTTTCGTTTTCAAATGGTCACCCTGTATTCCCTTTTTGCACATGTGTACTTTCCAACAGAACACTCAATTTTTTTTGAGCTATGTGAATTCCAACTGAAACGTCGGCAATTTATTCGTAGAAATAAAACTATAAGTATTTAAAAGAAGATTTTGTGTAGTGGACAAAGTTGAATACTCGACTGGTATTTTATGGCCAATATTCTTTGGATTTACAAATTTCGACAATGTCTTGTCTGGTGAACCTGTGAAGCTCGTGATAATCTCAAGTTCTGATGGTGAGGTACCAACCATTAACCAATCTTCGATAGCAAAAAACTGGATTGAGTTTGTCAGTTTGTTGTTCTGAAGATGGCTGCAATAAGAACGAAACCAGGTTCAGCAAGGAACTTTCCTTGGTTTCCTGAAAGATTGTGGAACATCGATATCTATATGTATACATATATTACAAAAAGGATCTCCAAAGAAATCTTTTGAACGAAATTTTTTCCAGATGAAAATGGATTCGTGGCACCTACAGTAAACAATACTCCACCAGTAGAAGTATCAGATTTCGTGAAGTATTGTGAACAGCGGAGAAAATGGCCAGTTCTTTACAAATTAGAATTTCAAGTGAGTATCATCTAGAATTATCGAATACCTAATAGTGATTGGATAAAATTTCTTCATGCCTGCATTTCACTCAAGAATCTCATGGCAAAGGTTGTAGCGACGAAAGCACCGATGCGAGAGTCCATAGTGCAAGAGAGATGCTGAATGAATATAAGGCGAAAACCTAAAAGTAGAACAGATCCTCCAAAAGTGCTTTTATCACGCTGCGAAAACCAAACCGGCGACATTTATATGATGAGCACGGATTAACCTTTTCGCAGTATTTATTTGGTTTTTTCAAGTAGGGTAGGATTTCATTTTAATCATTTGAAACTGAAACTGTTAGATTGGTTAGACGGAATCTGTGATAGGATTCCAAGTCGTCCTAGTGGTTTAAGTTATCTCTTTGCTGGTTAGGTACGTACTGACTCGGTGGGTAGATCTCGCAGGTTCTCCATTGCGAGGTTTTTGGGCCTTCATTCAAGGATCTTTCATTCATAACAGCATGAAGAAGTGTCAGAGATCTCCACATCCTTTTGCATTGAACGAAATATTGGAGCTGGCTATTTCTGATAATGTAATTAAATTTACTGCCCCACAAGAGTTAGGGATATCGTATTCAATCGTTTTTAAAAGTATGTAATCTTCGAGAAAATCGCTGTAAAATCATTTAAAACTCAATAACAACTTGAATCGATCCAATGAAAATCAGTATGAGAAATTTCGTCAATCTGGTCGCCTTTTTCTGAAGTTTGGTTCTTTGCATATGCTTCATGAATGTTCTTATTTTGAAATGAAGTCAGTTCATCAACGGCTTCGATTTGAAACGAGTTTTCTGAAAATGCCAAGACGCAAATTAACAAACGCTGAGGCTCATAGGGCTATCGGAATGCTACAGGGTGGCCTAACTCAGGTTGTTATAGCGGAAAGGCTCCAAGTCAGCCAAAGTGTGATATCTCGACTTCGGAATAGGTTCAGGGAGTCAGGTTCCGTGTTGGAAAGACCAAGGCTTGGTGGGCGACGAAAAACAACACCTGCTCAGGATCGTTTCATCACCATTTCGGCGAGAAGAAACCCTACATCTACGTGTAGAATGCTAGGAAGTATTCTTCAAAATGCAGATGGGGTCCAAGTTTCCATCGAAACTATCAGACGACGTTTGAGAGAGGTTAATCTAGGTTCTAGACGTCCATTAAGAGGAGTTCCATTAACACGTGACCATAAGCGTCAAAGACTAGAATGGGCAAGGCAATATGTCAATTGGAACGAGCAATGACGTAGTGTCCTTTTCACTGATGAATCCAGATATGGACAATTTTCAGATTCTCGAAGAATAAGGGTATGGACAATCCCACGCTTACCCCGTAATCGTCGCTATGTCCAAGAAGTCCATCCATTCCGAGGGGGTAGTGTTATGGTATAGATCGGGATATGTTTCAACGGGCGCACAGATCTACACATTTGTCCTGGGAATATGACCGCCTTACCCTATAGGGAGCATGTCATTGATAATGTTGTGCCAAATTTTCACGCTGCTATTGGTGAAACTTTTCAATTTCTACACGATAACGCTAGACCGCACCGTGCAGCCATAGTTGAGAATTCGCGCGAGGAGCTTGATATTACACATTTACCAATACCTCCGCATTCACCAGATTTGAATTGCATAGAACATGCATGGAATATGCTCAGAAGAAGATTAGATCATCATCAACCTACCCCAGAATCCTTAAATGATCTGAGAGAGCTTCTGCCCCGTTTATGGAAACAAATTCCTCAAGAAATGTTCTCATGTGTCGTGTGTAGTATGCAAAGAAGATATCAAGCTGTTATTGATGCCCGTGGAGGTCATACATTGCATTGATAGTCTTAATTAAGACTAAGACTTAAGAATTCAAGCATTTTAAAATGCTTGAATTCTCTGGGAATAAGATTTCGTTATTTCACTCGATTGTTCTTAACCAGCCTGTATAGACCTACAGGCTAAAATTAATTTGCAACTTGAAATCATATTAACATGAATTTTCATCAAAAAAATCTTATTTTAACTATATTTTTTTGCAATTTAAGTCAATATCCTTACTCATAGCTGGCTATTTTTCTGATAATGTTATTCAATATTTCCATCTTACCACACTCGAATTTTCAGTTCGCTACCAAAGTGGAGTCCCATTCCTGCAGGCATGGTACCAAAAAGGCAAATTTAGAGAAGAACCAAAACCAAAAATGCATTCCTTGTAAGTTGACAAAACTCTCACCCGAATTGATCCTGAGGACGTATTTTTTATGTTGCAGATGATTATAACAGGGTAGTTTTAGAACCTCTTGAGGGAACACGTGATACTGATTATATTAATGCCTCATATGTAGATGTGAGTGGGTATTTATTCTTTAGACCCTAGGAATATAGAACCACTTTCGAAAATGACCAGGATAATTTTCAATATAAACATATATCCAAGTAATACCTAACGTTTGTACTTTCAAATTAGGAACACCCAGTATATTATCGTTCATTTAGTTCATAATGATCATAATCAAAAGCTCACTGTGGAGATTTTTGTTCATCGACTTCGAAATAAATGAATCTTAATAACAACTCCTAATTTCTAGAGTTTATTGAAGCCAAATGCTTACATCGTTACTCAAGGTCCTACAGAAGAAACAGTGACAGATTTTTGGAGAATGATATGGCAGGAAAAGGCTAGTTGTATAGTTATGTTGACGAAAACTTTCGACTTCATTAAGGTAATTAATTTTCTATATCTTATTCTTGATAAAGGCATTAAATACGAGTTTCTTGGTCTCCTTCCTTCACTTAAAATGTTACACTTTGAATTTCCTTCAATATTACAAGTGAGAAATCATAATCTACTTATTATTTTTTCACCCAGTTTGATTTTACCAAAAACTTTTCGAATTGAAAAAATGAAGATTGAAAATCTTTCACTATTATAAATAATCATTAGGAGAAAGAGAAAAGTTAAGTTGGGAAGTAAGATATAATTTCATAAAGCCTTCTCAGGGGTAGGTTTTTTATTCAGGTGACTACATTCAAGAGAAAATGAACGAAGGAACAATACAAAATTTTGATGATTATACATTTTATCATTGAGAGAAAAACTGATGTGTTAAATTCTGCATTGCTTTCAAAGGTTATGTGCGTTCAGTATTGGCCAGCATCTAAAGACCTGGATGAGACATATGGTGGTATAAGTATCTCTGTGTTGGATGAGGAAGAATTAGCACACTTCCATATAAGAACCTTCAGATTGTATAAAAAGCAAGAAAATGTGAGTAATATCCAAAATATCATTTATGGAAGCGAAGTGAATTAGAACTATTATTTTCAGACTGTTGTGGAAGAGAGATTGATCCTGCAATTTCACTTCACAGAATGGCACAGCCATTCTTGTCCCTTTCCCAACTCGGTTCTAGAATTCAGGAGGAGAGTAAGAGCTGTTGTTGGACATAGGATCAAATCGAACAAAGCTGGACCCATGATAGTACATTGCAAGTATGTAGTAAGGATTTTCACTCTGAAAATCACCATAACGTGATGTTTTTCAGTGATGGTGGTGCTAGATCTGGGGTCTATTTGGCCATTGATGCGAATCTTGAACTTGCCGAGGAAGACCATAAGTTTGACGTGTTTGGCTACATGAAAAAATTAAGGCAGTCTAGGAAAAATCTCGTGGAAAATGTGGTGAGTGAACAGATTCTTTACCTACATTGAACCATGGGTGTTTTGATGATTTTGGATGTCCTTTGTAGGAACAGTACAAGTTCATCTATGACAGCCTCGAGGACTTTGTCACCTGTGGCAACTCTTGGTTTCCAGTGAGCGAACTGTCTCAAAGACTCAAACTGAAATCAGCGAAAAACCCGTCAACAAAAATGAACGAATACCAGAGGGAGTATATGTTAATCTGTAAGCAGACCCCTAGATTTACCATAGGAGATTGTGCTGGTGGTCATCGAGGAGACAATAGAAAAAAGAACAGGGACGTATTGATAGTACCACGTAAGTTATTGCTGTTTGACGCAATTTGTTTTGAAAAAAATTGGAAATTTTTTTTTTCAGCTGATAATTTCAGGCCTTATCTCACATCATTCCAAGGGAATAGCTTCACTGATTATATCAATGCTGTCTTCGTAGATGTAAGTATCAACATGAATAAATATCCTTTCTCGAGGTCAAATTTGCATTAATTCAGTTATTTAGACATTTATCTTGATGGAAATGGAATCAACAGCTGAAATTGATTTTTTGGTTTTGGTCAAATGTCACTGAATAATTTCATGAAATAAATTCACTCTTTTGCAGGGGTACACAAAGCCTAGAGAATACATCGTTACAGAGTGGCCCTTGAAATCTACAGGAGGTGAATTTTGGTCTCTTGTTTATGATTACGAATGTTCTGCCGTTGTTGTATTGTGTGTTCCACCATCGAATTCTGTGAGTTTCTTATATAATCATCATTAGAGATACAGGGGAAAAACTGGGGAAAAATCAAGATTTTGAAAAACTGCTAGTGGTACATTTTTCTTACATAAATACATAAAATAGAAGATGGGTTGTGCGATATGTTGTTGAAAAAGTCTTCCTTCTGAATATGTCAGCAAAAATTCAATAAAAGATCAGGTTTTTCAATCAAAATATCCCTTCACAATCATTTCTTTTAAATGAGCAACGAGGAATAGCTATATGAGCAATTTTCAGCAACCATTTCCCTCATTCTGGCCAGAAGGTAGAACCCCGAAGAAGTACGGCCCTGTCTTCACAATTGAGCATCTTTCTCACAATCACTACAGTAATATAAGAACCTGGGTTTTCAGAATAAATAAAAAGGTGAGCATATTCATAATTTGAATGACAATCTAGATTATAGATTATATGAATGGTTTATTTATTTATCAGCTTCTAGACTTTTATTTCACCAACCTCTAACTCTTAAGGGGCCGTTATACTCTGGCCGACGGCTACGGCAACAATTCTCCATTCAAAAAGTGCCTTTCATTTTTCCAAGTTCACGCCCCCAATTTTTCACCTAAAGGCATGATTTTTTTTTATTGAAGTTAAAGGATGTCTTGAGGGCACTCCAATTTCTTCTCTTTGATAAAATTATTTTTTCGCATGAAAAAATCGGCTACGGCACCGATTCTCCATTCAAAAAGTACCTTTCATTTTTCCAAGTTTACGCCCTCAATTTTTCACCTAAAAGCTTGATTTTTTCTTCAAATTGAAGTTGAAGGATGTCTTGAGGGTACTCAGTTTCTCCTTTTTGAAAAAAACATTTTTTCGCATAAAAAAATCGGGTTGAATTTGAGAGTCTATGAAAATTGACTTCATAATCGTTTTTCGGCGGCTGTTCATCAATTTTTCTAGAAAATTCATTGATGTGTCCTCGACAAATCAATTTTCTATATTGTTGAAAAAATTCCATTTGAATAGGCGCCTAAATAATGAGAAAAATGATGGAAATACTGAAAAGACTTCCATAAAGTGTGAAATCGCAGAGAACTGTCTGAAATTCCAGGGAAATTAAAAAAAACAAGCTTTCAGTTGAGAAATGAAGGACACTTTTTGAATAGGTGCCGTCGGCCAGAGTATAACGGCCCCTAAGACTATGTCAAGACAACCTGAGGAAAAACGTAAAATGATAAAACATTGAATTTGAGAATGCTCTACTCCAAAACATTCGGTCTACAAAAGTGCTCATCAAGGAATAATGTCTTGAGATCTGTCTATTTTACAGATTGTTTCGTTGACTGAACTGATGGCTGGCGTGAAAGCTCCCCCAAAAACTGTGCAGTTATTTCAACTGACATGTTGGCCTATGGGCCACAATGTACCAACATCTACGAACTCTCTGGTGGAGCTGATGAATATGGTGGAAAGATGGCGTCAAAGAACGGAGTATGGTCCCGTATGCGTTGTTTCTCCGTGAGTATTATATAACTTTGTAAAATCGCATTCATGGTAAGCCATCAATGACACCCATATTGAGGGAAACCGTGAATGTTTCGATTTGAATCCCTTTTTCCAATTTGAAGAAAATCATCAAGAGAATGACATTAAAAAGTGGTTTCTTGAATTCGAAATGATTTTGTGAAATTTCTTAAACGAAAACTGTTAAAATTTTTAGTGAATGTATATCAACATTGTAAATTTCGGTAGGTACTCCAATTGGAATCTTTCTTGGTGAAGTTAATTTAGCGTTGTTTATTTTTCATAAAGGGTTGGAAGAATTTTGGTTAATTTTTTCAAGAATAGTTCCCTAGTAAGTTTGGGTTTAAAGAAATAGGAATTCTTTTGAAATGGGGAGAACGAAGCTCTTTGGTGTTGCAGAATATTCCCTAAGCATCAGGTTTCCAATCATGAAAACTTTTTGTGGAGAAATTAATTGGAAAATGTGGAAGTATAATTTTTTCTTGGGATTGCAATTCTCTGTAGAGCTACCTAGTATTTTGAATTGGGCTTTCATTACAAAATTCATTCAATTTTGAACATTTTGATCTTGTTCTGTTTAGGAGATGTCGTTAAAAATATTATATTTTCGGATCGAATGTTAAATTACAAGTGAATTATAACACTACGGATACTACGGTGAATACATTGTCAGCTTCAACTGTTGAAATAAAAATAATACTTAGCCATCGTATCATTCTCACGTCAAGATTTGGATCTTGTGGAAAGTTATTACGGTCTTTTTACAGAACGTTTCTCAGCTGTTGGAGATTGAATAATTATCCTCGGAATCTCCTCTTTTGTTTATTAAACATGTCTTCCAATTGCTCTATTGTGTAGTCGATTTATGTTGACTAAGAACGAGACATTGCATAACATTCATTCCATCTTCTTCTAATTCTTGGACTGACATTTATAAAAATGTATCCGTCTTCAATAAATTTCAAAATACTGTTCTTCCAGATATCTAATGTTAAGCAGGCAAACTTCATATTCCAGTAAAGAGTTCTATTCGAGTACCGTAAAGCCGGCCATAGACATCGTTATTTTTCATCCGTTTTCCTCGCCGCGATTCGAACCGCCGAGTCATATCGCAGAACTGTTTTGCCCACACACTTCGGTAAATTCTTCCCGTTATTTTACTGTCGTTCACGATTAAGCACGTCATGAAGAGGAAACATCTCTTAGCAGTGGCGGCCGCGGTTTCGGTGCTGAATAAAAAAGAATCAAATTTATTCTTCACTGTTTTAATATCAGCGCCTTCCTTCCAATTCATGATATTTTTTCAATAATATTACATAACCTTCCCTCTTCTTGTTTCTATTCCTGTATTCTGCTGATTTAATTCGCCATAGACAAGGATGCAACCTGTCCAAATGGATGAAATCCACAATTAATTGTTTATTCGCCGTCTTCTGATCCATCCCGGTCAAAAATAGTGATAGAAGAAGTGATTAAGAAACAGCAGAAGTAGACGCACTTGTGGAGAGGACGCGACTTGTACTACGCTAATGGAAAATAACCGCCGATTCTCGACGAAATCCCCACACACAGTCGGTATGGCACGACAACCGATGAACCGTCGTGACAAAAATCAAGCATCGGCAGATATTTGTACCGACGATTCGTACCGACGGTTTTTCGCCATACACATCGGTTTTTGGCGCTTTTGCCGGGACGGTTCGTATCGCGGCGTTATAAACGGATGAAAAATAACGATGTCTATGGCCGGCTTTAGAAACGGTTCACTTTTTCCAAGGCGTTTTTATAAGTTGGACTAACATCAATCTGAAGGAATATTTGAAGTTAAACTCAGGTTTCACGAACTTCAAGAGGTTCTAATTTCTTGAAAATTCGCACACTCATAGAGAATCAATTCTAATACAATAAATTCATCACTTCAACATATAATTCTGACCAGGGATACAAGAATTTGAAGATTATTATTATAATAAGACTAGGCTCCTCCGACACTTTGTAACGCGAACCCATGTCCAGAATGGAGAAAAGCATAATCCAATGATCATAATTTGAGCTGTTCCAATTTTTTTCGAGCCTCAATATAATTATTCATCACAATATGAGCTCAGAATGGCTTATTTCTCTCAATTTATGTTTGTTTCAAATAAAAACTGATGAAAACTCGAATAGGTTCATGTGATATCGATTTTCTAACATATATGTTCCTACTGCCATCTACTCCACTCTGGGAAAAGCCGGCACTCACCATAGAAGGATCCCTATTTCTGTTTGATACCATGAATCCCCACGATCAAAATTGAAAAGCCTTAAATTTTCCAAATTCCGAACTTCATCAAGCGAATTTTTAGTTCCATTCATACTCGAATTTTAATTCAGATAGTTCGAGAAATTTTTGAGCAATTCTCTCTCGAATTGTTTCTGTTGTGAAGAAACAAAGCTTTTACATAATACTCAATAGTCCTCTGGTAGGTTTGGTTCATATACGAATAGAAAACCTATTCTCATCGGAGGAACGGAGCTTCTTGGTGAAAACCTAAGAATATGCATACTTTGATTTAAACTGTTCTATGTCTACATTGACTTACAACCTAACCATAGGGGCGACTGTATCCTCCTTTTGGTGAAAAGTGTCTACTTTTTTCTCATTACCTACTCATTTAACAACGTTGGATTTCCGGAAATATAAAAATTGCATTTTTTGGTTCACGTTAACTACGAACAGTCGAGAAACAACCAGGTATTGCTTATTTAAAAAGTTTGACCAAGATTCTTTTGGTGGCTATATAACTGTCCTCTGTATCCACTGTCTCTTAATTCACTGTTACTAATAAAATATGGTGGTTTCTCTATTTAGACATTTTCATAAAGGATTAATATGTTACAAAACCAATGAGCTTGCTAATTACTAAAATTAAAATCCTTTTATGGAAAAAGATTTTATACTCTATCGCCTTGTTTCAGAGATGGGAGAACAAGATGTGGCATATATTGTGCAGCGAATGCTTGTATCGAACAAGTTATTCAACATGGAGAGGTTGATGTATTTCAGGCTGTTAGAACTGTCAGAATACATCGACCCCAGCTTATAGAGAACATTGTAAGTAGTTTTTCAAATTTATTTCGTAAACCCTTGTTCTCGATGTTTGGGGATACGGATATCTATTTAGCTATTTTTTCAGACAGAGTATAAGTATTGCTACGATGTGGTTCTTCACTACGTTCTTCACTATCTACAGAAAGATATAAAGGAGATAAGGGATAAACGCAAATCTTATGAGGAAAAATGATTTCAGCCAGCCTTTTTTTCAACATTTTATTATAATACTTCGTGGTATTTGTTCATGAATTTATACTCGAAATACTTAATTGTCCATGTTGGTTGTCCACATTATTATATATTTTAATAAAACTATCTATTAAATGTTGATTCATGCATTTTATTTCATTGGTAACGGATTCCTAGAATATCGGATGAACGATGAAGTTTAGTGCCTAAATGTATGTATAGTCGTTTTCGGTCTTTTAGGAATATGACCTTCACCACCTTGGCTGCCAAACCTATATTTTACGTCTATCGTCTTCCTGCAGTTCTCTCAAGAACCAATAAAAGTCAAACTATCTATATAAAGTTTATTTACAGTCATTACACAATAATATACACTTGTAGATTATACGTCTCACACAAATTACTTTACTAGACACACGTTCAGTTACGATTTATCTGCATTTACAGAACTTCTTGACATAGAAAACGTCTTTACGCCGAACAAATAAATTGATCTCGTACCGCCGATATGGTACCGTCATGAAGATCTAATTCCGTCTCTAATGGCGATAAGTACCTCCGTCTCAACTATCTACCGACTCCCGTAGGAACTCTGTACTCAACTAATCGATCAACTATCAACTCACCCAATTATGCTCTGAATGTTAATTCTAGGTCCAATGAAATAAGCAAGTGCCAAGTGCATCTTTACGTATCATAAATCATCCTACCCTAGTGGCCCGAGGACACCTAGGGATGAAAAGCTACAAAGAAAACACTTGCGTCTAAATTGGTCCATCTTAAAGAATGGTAAAACTTTTAAATCTCATTGCACTTCCTTTCAATTATAAGATACTGGTTTCACATTCAGAACTCGAAAGCTCACACATGGAAGTCATCAAATGCAATCTAATCTTGGGCACAATATAAAGCGTCCCACACACGAAATTCAGAAACATAAGAGAAATTTAACAATTAGGTATGTTCAATTGGTGGGAATGAAATCCTAAATGTATTTTTCTTCCAAATATTACGCTTTCAAAATTGTGAGAATCTTCTTCATGGTCATGGGATAATAAAGAAATGTTGAACCTAGACAGATTATTTAATCAACATTTTCAATGAATAAATACACAGTTATAATAATATTTGTCATCACATACCTACTTATTTATAATAATACAATTGATATTTAAAATCACTGCGAAAGAAGAAATTTGTGAACAGTTCTTCATTATAAAGAATGGGGAAACAGATATTATTTTGGAGTTTTCTCAATCAGGTCCAGATAAAATCATTGGCGTCTTCCATTTTCATTTTCACTCTGATTATACTTCAAATTCTAATCATTCTCGTAAGCATTCGACGTATTCTCGTCGGAGTTCGATGCATTCTCGTTCGAGTTTGCTGCATCCTCGAATGAACTCAATGCATTCTCGTCGTTTAAAGGTTCAGAATATGGAGTTTCGGAATTGGTCTCCAAGTAGAATTTGCCTCGTGCACTAGTTTTCATGTCATTCATTGCAACTACCAAATTATCTCGACATTGGCCCCTCTTGAATTTCCTGTAACTACTACATTTTCTTGAGGGAAATGAACCAGGCTGCTCTATGGATTCCATGAAAAATTGCCACGCTCTGCTATGATCACAAGTCACTGAAAGTAGAATATATAAAAAAATTGATTAAAGATTTTAAGGGTTCCGTATTGACTGAAAAACCCACATCTTTATGGAATCACTGCCTGCTAGACACAATTTCTCTCTCGGAATCTGCGTAATGGAAAATGTTTCAGTCTGAAGCATGAATAGGTCTTTGACTTTATAATAGTTTATACAGGATCCTGCAATAGTGCGTTCTTCTTCCATAGCTGCCGAACCAGTCATCTCAGAGATTTCGTTGGAAAGTAGACCGCTTGTACCTTCATTTCTGCATCTAAGGAAATTATTTTCTGATATACAGGGTGTCCCCGATAAATGTTATTCAACAAATGGATGATTTTTTAATGGATCACCCATATATTTTCACATATTTTCAATGACGTTCATTACCTCTTTCATGACTCAAAATCTTAGGGATATTTTTTCAACAGTTCAAGATCTTATTCGAAGGAAACTGCAAAAAGGTGAGGGAAAAGCAGTTCAGTAAAAGTCCTCTGACGATTTCCAGAAGCGATAGTAACATGAATTTGAACTTGAAAGTTTTTAATTGAAGGATTTGCCTTGACATGGTTCCTAAACGATCAACCTGTCATATACAGGGTGTTCGTAATTAAGGTCCAAATATGGAGAACTTAAAATTATTATTTCTCGATTTTTTCAATAGAACACCCTGTATTTTTTTTCACAATGATGTAGAAAATTAAATTCCTCACATTTTCTCAGAAGTAACCTCAGGATTATTTCAACTCCCGCATCCAGCAGACACGAAAAATGATATCGCAACCGAAAATTTTATTCAAATAATAACATAATAAAAACTAACGGACATTCAAAAGAGGTCAAACAATGAAATAAAACTAAATGAATAATTATTGACAAACTTCAAAACCTTCCCAGAATCATACTTCCTGAGCATCATCATAAAAATGATATTTTCTTACAAGCAATTCATATGGATCACATATTCAACCAATTATATCAGTATATCAGTATGAATTTTTGGAAAAAATAGGATGGTTGATATGATTTTCATGTTAGGGCAGTGCCACAGAACCTGTTTTTTAAGGAAGTCTAACTTATGCTGCCAATATCCCGATAGGAAACAAAAATTCATACTGATTTACTGTATTCGAAAGTATCTTTGAGCTCTAGTAGCAATAACTTGATCAATATTTTTTTTGGAAAGCAGATGAAAATTGATATAATTGGTTAAATACGTGATCAATATGAATTGCTTGTATACGAAAAAAAATTATCATTTTTATGATGATGCTCAGAAAATATGATTCTGGAAAGGTTTTGAAGTTTGTTAATAGTCATTCATTTAGATTTATTTCATTGTTTGACCTCTTTTGAATGTCCATTAGTTTTATTATGATATTATTTGAATAAAATTTCCATTTGCGATATCATTTTTCGAGTCTGCTGGATGAGGGGGTTAAAATAATCCTGAGGTTACTTCTGAGAAAACGCAAGGTATTCAATTGTCTGCATTATCGTGGAAAAAATACAGGGTGTTATATTTGAAAAAATCGAGAAATAATAATTTCAAGTTCTTCATATTTGGACCTTTATAACGGACACCCTGTATCCTGTATATGACAGGTTGATCGTTTAGGAACCATGTCAAGGCAAATCCTTCAATTAAAAAACTCTTAGTTCAAATTCATGTTAGGGACTATCGCTTCTGGAAAACTTTTACTGAACTGCTTTTCCCTCACCTTTTTGCAGTTTTCTTCGAATAAGATCTGAACTGTTGGAAAAATGTCCCTAAGATTTTGCGTCATGAAAGAGGTAATGAAGGTCATTGAAAATATGTGAAAATATATGGGATGATCCATTGAAGAAATCATCCATTTGTTGAATAACATTTATCGGGGACACCCTGTATATCAGAAAATAATTTCCTGATATGCAGAAATGAAGGTACAAGAGGTCTACTTTCCAACGAAATCTCCGAGATGTCTGGTTCGGCAGCTATGGAAGAAGAACGCACTATTGCAGGACCCTGTATAGTTTGCGACTCCTCCAAACAATGATCGCAACCGTTTTTTATTTAGGCATCTTGAAATCGTAACATGAGAATCTCACCTGGACCAGTGTATGTTGATAAGTTTCCCAATTCTATTTTCCAGCAACCAGCCTGCTGATCTCCTCCGTTTGGAAAGAAATCGATGGTACCGCAAGCTGATGGAAAGCCCAATTTGAGTCCGTCGGTATGAATAGCCATTACCACTTCTGCATCGTTCCCATTCAACCTCCTCGATTTTGGTCTCAAATTGAACAGAGGTCCGGCTGGATCCAAAGCTAAAATCCTGGGTAATTTGGAGCCAGCCAGTTTTTGAAATTTCTTTCCAGCCCATCCAGCGATGTGGCCACCAAGAGAGTGGCCGACCAAAACGATGTTTTCCTTGGAAACATTATAATTTGTGATGAGCGTGTTGATGAAAATGCCAAGAAAATCTCCTGTGAAAGAAATTACAGTACTCGATTGTGGTGTGCAAGGTTGAAACTTTTATGATAGTCTACCGAGGGATTGATGTTTCTAAGATTTTTCATCATCGGAGGAAAAACCCATAAAATAACAAGTTGTTTGGAGAACTTGATACACTGCGCAAAAAAATTAACGCACATACTGAAAATCTCAATTTTAATGAAAGTTAACTCTAAATTGACTTTATAACTTATTTTTTATGTTCTCTCGGGAAGGTTTTGAATGAACACATTAAATAGAAGAAAAATTCAGGATTTCACCGAATCTTATGTGAAAGAAGAGAAATGAATAATTTTCACAATACTGAAATGCTGATAAGTGATTTAATACTTGGTATTTCCACCCCATGCGTTAATTACAGCTCGGCAACGACGGTTCATACTCAAAATGAGTGATCTTAAAATGTTCTGATCTAATCCTTCCCAGATTTCTCCGAGTTGGATTCCTAAGTCATTAAGAGTAGCTGGATGATTTTATGAACTTCTCCTTCTATTGAGGTTGTCCCAAACCTGCTCAATCGGATTGAGATCTGGACTTCTTGCTGGCCATTCCATTCGAGAGACTTCAACCTCTTCAAGGTACTCCTGAACGATGCGCGCACGATGGGGACTGGCATTATCGTCCATAAAAATGAAATTTTCACCAAAGTATGAGGCAAATGGCATTACATGCTCTTCAAGAATGTTCCTTATATACTTATCAGCATTCATAGCTCAATTATCAACGGCCACTAGGTCTGTGCGAGCAGTCAAAGATATTCCACCCCATACCATAATCGATCCTCCCCCGAAACCAGTAGTATTCAGGAAATTGCACTGAGCATATCTTTCTAGTTGAACCTCTGTATACAAGGGAACGTCGATCATAATGGTAGAGGCAGAATCTAGACTCATCTGTGAAGAGAACTCTTTTCCAATCGTCCTCTTCCCAATGGATATGCTCTCTCGCAAAATCCAAACGCGCCCTTCGATGGGCTGGGGTGAGAGCTGGGCCCCTTGCCGCGACACGAGGCCTTCAATCATATTCTCTGAGGCGATTTCTTATTGTCTGAGTGCTAATTTACACCTCATGAGTTTGCTCAAGCTGATTTTGAAGGAGGTGAGCGGTTGCAAACCGTTGTCTCAACGAAGAAACTCTCAAGTAACGTTCTTGAATTGCAGTTGTTAGTAGTCTACCCTGTCCTGGTCTTCGGACATTCATACCTGTTCCCCTGAATCGCTGCAACATTCTGGACACACTTGTATAGGAAATCCAAACCTTTATGCAATTCTTGTGTATGTCCACCCTTCTTCTCGCAAAACTACCGCTTGGGCACATTCCTCTTGGGTCAAATTGCGTGTTTCGCGTTGCATAGCCATCGAGTGTAGAAAATCAAACGAAAGAAAAACTATTGATCACTAGAATTGATCAAGAATAACTGATTTCAGAATGGAGCCAATACATTCAAAATCTGATAATATCACCTTATTTTATTCCTGCTGGGAGAAAACATCTGTATTGAAGAAAAACGTTGAAAGTGGATAACATATGCATGCATAATTCTGATGAAAATAATTATCATTGAGAACACCTTCAGTTGTAGAATAAATTTGAGATTTCCATAATGCGTAAATTTTTTTGCGCAGTGTAGTATCTGCCGTTCCATGAACTTTGAGATTCTTTCGGACAGTATACGGTGTGTCTAAAAAAACTATGAGTTTACCCCGATAGATTGTAGATTCAAGGAGGTTTTTATTGAACTGCGACCTTAAGGTCTATTGTTCCCCCATCCGAGCTATTCTCGATATTACGTCCACAGCTCGTCCTCCAATTCTGGAGTCAATGAACCCCAGTAACTATCTGAGATAGCTTCAAGGAGGTTATTTCCTCTCTTCTGAGAGTTTCTTGTCCAAAGCATGTCTAGCAATGAGGAGGCATTCCGCAACCAGGAGAGTTTACTTCTCTCCATAGCATCTTCACTTGTCGTTTTCTGCTACACCCATTCTTACGCTCCCTGAGGTGACAATGCCCTTCAAGGATTCCAGTATATTCTTGGCTCTCCTCGAACTATTCTGGCTTACCTTGGCATACCAGAAAATCGCCACATAAGTTATAATTGGTCTCATAATCATGACGCTCATTCATCGCAATATTTTTGGGTCACGTTCCACGGAAGCTTGTTATTTAGGGTTATTTCTAGATATTTAGCTTCATACTTGCACTTTAAGATGTCCCCATTTGGTTGTGCCAAACTTAAGCCCCACTGACCATCACCATTGCAGATTGCTAGATCATTCACGACAAATCTCGAACGAAGAAACTTGCAATTTTCAAGTTTGGTTCGGATCTCGAATGCCGAGCTTAAGTTCGAATGTTCCAGATTAAGTTGGACTTCGTATCATTCGGACCACAGATATGGGAATTGCTTAAAGAGGGGCAGCAGAAGGGCCCTTGTCTGATCTTCAAACCTATACAATTTTAGGAGTCAACTTACCAGCACTCTCAGTCTCGAAAGCCGAAAATGCATATAGAGCACTGGCAGGCTTTTCCCAATCAACTTGAACCACTTGAGCTTCAGGGTCTCTGGTTACCAGAGATCTGGACGCATCCTGAACCCAATCAGCATTCTTACTATCCCTCCATCCGTGCATGAGGAAGTATAGTTTTCCTCGAGTATTCCTTACACTGCCTGGATCGTAGAAATCGAGTTTAGTTGCATTGTTCGCATCTTTCGAAGTGACTAGATGTAAAGTTAAGTCTTCGAGGCTAATGGGGTCTCCGACAACTTCTTGCAATCCCTTGAGTATGCCTTGTTTCAGTTCGAAAGCACCTTCATTTATTTTCTCAAAACCATTTCTTGTAGTATTGAGAATATTCTGTAAGGCATTTTCAGCTGCCGATGATAATTTTTCGATTGCTTTCTGGAGTGAAGGTTGCGGAGAAGCATCTAGAGCAAAATTATCATTAATCATTTATTTGATTACTGTTTATTTTTTTACTAGCGATTAAAAAGGTACTGAGTCTGAAAGAACTGGTAACGAAGCTGAAGGCGTAGATCTAATGGTTCCACTAATAATCCTCATAGAAACATCAAGCTTATGACCATAAGCGCCGTTGAACCAAACAGGACAACGGTGTTCCACAGCTGACGAAACCAAGGCAAAAGCTGCCTTACGGAGTGTATACTCCATTCACTTTCATTTAATCACATAGGAGGTCATGGTTATGTTTTCAGGAGTTGGTGCACCTGATGAAAAGTATGTGCGCGTACAGAAAATATCGTTAATGACAAAACGACGTTGCCAGTTTATTCGTTTACATCAAAGTAAAAGTATCAAAGATATTCCACATTTTGTTAGTTCGAATCGATCGGCGATTTTGGGGCGAAATATCGATAGGAAATCGCCTATTTTCCGTTCTTCGTCGTCCAGAAGAAGTTTCCCGTCGATATGAGAAATTTCGTGCCAGTGTCATTTTTTCCTTTCACGACTTTTGGCGTGAGTACGAACGGCAAATTTGCATTGGACCAAAAATCGATTTATAAGCATAAATAAAGCGAAAGTAAGTACTAATCGACCTTTTTACACTTCATAACTAAGTTTTTTTCAGGTATCTGGCCGTTTAGAAAGATTTCAAACGAAATTCCGGTCCCCCAGAAGTTTGGTTGGTTTCGGTATCGTTCTTGGTGCTCAAAATTCATTTGGAGTGTGTATATGGACAAAAAAGGCTTCCTTATACGATCTCCAAACGGAAACGACCGGAAAATATGGTTCAGGTAGGATTTCTGAGGAATTATGAGGAGATTTTCGTAAGTAAATAGGTTCTGGATGGCCATCATCGGTCTCTAAATGATTATTGTTGATCGTTTTCACGTTTCAGAAAAAAACACGTCGAAAAAGCTAAAAAAAAGAAGAAATATGACTATATTGCTTTCAAGGGTAGGTGAATTCAGATTCCGATGTTGGGGCTTTCATTCCTATCAATCCTTTGCCGAAAGTAGAAATAGGCTATATTGAACCAGAATACATCGGTTTTTTTCATATTCCAGGAGTTTGTGTCTTATTTTAGAACAGGTGAATGATAAATGTGAAGCATATGTTTGATCTTTTCTATTTTATTTGTACAAACCTTCTGTGGTAGTAATGTATGAATATTTTTTGAACTTATACATTACTATACAGTCAGAATATTTTACTCCTTGTTCATAAGATCGAAAAAATGTGATGTATAATGTATATCTATAAAGCTTTCAGGAATTGACATTCTTGCTTATTAATTTATAATCAAAACTCAATTACTATTGCATTGAAATTATTAGTTTCTCTGTAAACAAATTCGTTAATTTAGTTATTATGTTCATTTTCTTTGTGATGAATGAATAAAACTGTTATTTATTTGAAATAAAGAAATATTAGAAATAGAAATGTTATGCACCCTCACTATCATATCACATACAATATCATGATGAAAACAAAGCACGTCGATAAATCTTTATAATCATAAATCCAAAAACTCCTTTAAATGTAGAATATTGTTCACAATTTTCTGTTGTGTTCTCCAACATTATGAGAAATACGCTAAGAATGTAGAAAGGGCCACATAGTGTTGACTTGGAACATAAAAATATTTTCAAAAACGTCAACTTCGATACAGAGTGAAATGTGTCAAATTTCCAAGGTCAGAGTTGTGATTTTATAATTGTGAATGGAGTATATGTAGAGGTATCAGCAACCTATGAAGTACCAGCTCATTTTTAAAGAATGTTATTTCTCGTTTTCAATCTTTTCAAATTGGCCTTAGAATTCGAAAAGGAATCTCAATTCATTTCGAGATATTAAGGGGTGAAAAAATGAATGAAAATTTTAGGATAGAATCTTATTTATTTAAATGAATTCACACACTTATGTTTTGTTGGGAAAAGGGCATAAATGCCAAACCAGAAAATATTTCTTTGAATTTCTAAATCTTCATTTAGAGAATAAGTACCCAAAGGAGGTGATTCTACGAACTACTTACATGAACGATTCTTTTAAAGGTAAACAAGACTATATACATCGAGAAGATTTGTAACCGAATCTCATCATGAAAGATAGTCACGAATCAATTTCTTCAACTTACTTGAAATTCCGATTAGAAGGCATATGTGAAAAAGTCCGAGGAAAATCATTGCTTTCGAATTCAAATTTCGAGATCTTGAATGATCAAATTTTCATCAACTGTTTTATGTTTATGACCTAATCAATACTTTTAATGACCAGTAAAGTGGATTCGATAATTAACTAATTTTCAGTGAAAACCAATCATGGAAAATTGAACTATGTAATTATCACTCTAATAGTAGGTACCAATTCTTTTCAATAGATACTTTTGTCAACAAGCTAAAGCAGAAAGTGCAGTTTTTCAATTTTTTTAACCAGCTAATTCATACTGGTTTGAATAAAATATGTGCTTTACAAAATTTTTCGATGGCCTATTGCCTAAGGGTTTTCACGGAACTTGCTTATGAGTTCTTATCCACATAAAAGAACCCCTTGATGGTCTACAAGTTATCACGAATAGGAATAAGCAGAAAATTAATATATTTTGCTTCTAGTTTCACAAGGAAATGTGAATACGAGTATATCCTATAGCAACATCACTTTTTTTACACCTTAAAGTAATTTTTGTAAATTTCCAAAATATTCCCTTTTTAATGGACTCTGGTCGTTCGAAGACAAAAATAAAAATGAATTTGTAAATAATAAGTTCAACAAAACTGTTCGATGAATGAGTTTATTTACAAATTACATAATATATGTATAATTTTGTTATTTTACATCAGCATTCGAATTAGTCGAATTTCCGCTATTAGTCATATTATTTATTCCATCTTTTATCGTATCTATTCCATCTTTGATACTGTCGACAATTTTGGGGAGCAATTTCGAATATGATCTATTTGGATTAGTTTCCAAATAGAATGTCCCTTCGAGTTTCAATTCCAAGTCTCCCATGGCTGCCTCCAAGGATTCGCAAATGTTCTTTGCGAAATGGCCGAAACTCTTGCATTTTCTCGAAGGGAAGGATCCCGTTGAGTTTACAGCTTCTATGAAGAAATCCCAGGCACGACTATGGTCACACGTGACTGAAAATATATATCCAATTGAAACACTCAGAATAATACACAAATAATAGATTCTGAACCAAAATGGACCGATTGAAAAAACTGCAACTCTGACAACCATACAATATCTATCAATAACGAATTCAAACTTTTCTGAAAAGAGAAAAAATTAACGCACATTCTGAAAATCTCAATTTTAATGAAAGTTAACTCTACATTGACTTTATAACTTATTTTTTATGTTCTCTCGGGAAGGTTTTGAACGAAACAAGACATATTAAATGGAAGAAAAATTTAGGATTTCACCGAATCTTATGTGACAGAAGAGAAATGAACAATTTTCAAAATACTGAAATCCTGTAAGTGATTTAATACTTAGTATTTCCACCCCTCGCGTTAATTACAGCTCGACAACGACGATTCATACCCAGAATGGGTGATCTTAAAATGTTCTGATCTAATCCTTCCCAGCTTTCTCCGAGTTGGATTCCTAAGTCATTAAGAGTAGCTGAATAATTTTCTGAACTTCTCAGCCTTCTATTGAGGTTGTCCCAAACCTACTCAATCGGATTGAGATCTGGACTTCTTGCTGGCCATTCCATTCGAGAGTCTTCAACCTCTTCAAGGTACCTACTCCTGAACGATGCGCGCACGATGGGGTCTGGCATTATCGTCCATAAAAATGAAATTTTCACCAATGTATGGGGCAAATGGCACTACATGCTCTTCAAGAATGTTCCTTATATACTTATCAGCATTCATAGCTCCATTATCAACGACCACTAGGTCTGTGCGAGCAGTAAAAGATATTCCACCCCATACCATAATCGATCCTCCCCCGAAACCAGTAGTATTCAGGAAATTGCACTGAGCATATCTTTCATGTGGACGTCTGTATACAAGGAAACGTCGATCACAATGGTAGAGGCAGAATCTAGACTCATCTGTGAAGAGAACTCTTTCCCAATCTGCCTCTTCCCAATGGATATGCTCTCTCGCAAAATCCAAACGCGCCCTTCCATGGGCTGGGATAAAAGCTGGGCCTCTTGCCGCGACACGAGGCCTTAAATCATATTCTCTGAGGCGATTTCTTATTGAGTGCTAATTTGCACCTCATGAGTTTGCACATTGCACAAGCTGATTTTGAAGGAGGCGAGCGGTTGCAAACCGTTGTCTCAACGAAGAAACTCTCAAGTAACGTTCTTGAATGGCAGTTGTTACCCGTGGTCTACCCTGTCCTGGTCTTCGGACATTCATACCTGTCTCCCTGAATCGCTGCGACATTCTGGACACACTTGTATGGGAAACTCCAAACCTTTCTGCAATTCTTGTGTATGTCCACCCTTCTTCTCGCAAAACTACCGCTTGGGCACATTCCTCTTGGGTCAAATTGCGTGTTTCGCGTTGCATAGCGATCGAGTGTAGAAAATCAAACGAAAGAAAAACTATTGATCACTAGAAGTGATCGAGAACAACTGATTTTAGAATGGAGCCAATACATTCAAAATCTGATAATATCATCTCTTAGTATTCCTGCTGGTAGAAAACATCTGTACTGAAGAAAAACGTTGAAAGTGGATAACATATATGCATGCATAATTCTGATAAAAATAATTATCATTGAAAACACCTTCACTTGTAGAATAAAATTGAGATTTCCATAATGTGCGTTAATATTTTTGCGCAGTGTATTAAGCTGAATAATCCAATGAATAAAAATTAATGAACTGCACTGCAATCTAGCGCTATATGTTTCCTATTTTGAAGGCTGAGTTATTCTGTTGGATGAGTTACCGAACGCAATTAAGTCGCCAGAATAGAAACCATTATGACATGATCACTGGATTGTTTGTTTTTGTGAAATACAGGGTGATTTCATGTTTGTTTAGTTGTGTATGTGGTACAGAAGGATGAATGATTATTAATTGAAGATTTGTAATAAGAATAAGTAGGTACATGTTGAATACATACCGGGTTCAGCATATGTCGATAACCTACCCAAATCTACTTCCCAACAGCCTGGCTGATTATCTCCGCCATTAGGGAAAAAGTCAATTGTCCCGCAGGGAACTGGAAAACCTAGTTTATCGCCATCGGTATGGATGACCATGACAACTTCAGCGTCGTGCTTGTTGAGTCTTCTCGAATTTGGTCTGAGGATGAAGAGTGGACCTGCAGGATCCAAGGCGATGATCCTTGGCAATTTCTTTCCAGATATTTCTCCGAATTTCTTGCCAGCCCAGCCAGATATCTGCCCTCCCAGGGAATGACCTATGAGTACGATGTTTTCTCTTGGTACCTTGTATTCTGATACTAAGCGGTTGATGAGGATCCCAACAAAGTTACCTAAAGAAATCATTCGAATATTATACAGAGTCATACTAGATGGTCATTCGATGAAAAATGCTTGAGGAAGACTCAGGATAAAGAGTAGATACTCTTTGCTAATAGTATGGTTGATTGGTTGAAGCTTTGGTTGAGGGCAGCAAGTCCCTCTCTCACCATCCTGTCGTTAAACCTGGTCGCGCTCAAAAAGCTTCCGTTATAGCCTTAGACTATACCTATATATACAGGGTTGGGATAAAGTTTGGCACCAAATTAATATCTTTAAAACGAAACGGGCGATATTTTTGAAATTTGGCAGCTGAGTGTAATGGACCACAATGCATCTGATGAGCATATTTTCATTAATGAGATACTCCAGGTTTAACCGGAAATGACAAAAAAAAATCATTTAAATGGGACACCCTGTATATTTCTGCAGATTCTGAAAGAGCACCTTGTTTCGGATCTGTCCATATCGGGTCCCATGTAAAAATTCTCTGTAAAAAGAAGGAATTCAGTCTTTTTGTACATTTGAGAAAAAATCCATTCAAATAAATAAATCGTTGTTATTTGTATCAATAGTGAAAAATAAAACGAAATTCTTCGTAGTAGATAACTCTTTCTGCTTTTCATGACGTATTTTCTATGAAAATCTATAAAGAGAAGAAATACAGGGCTTTTACTAGTAGAAAAAATTTATTGAAAATAATTAAAAAAAATCATTTTAAATGTTCGAAGTGCTTGCAATTCACCTCCTGACAATATGCCAGTCTATTAACAAATTCTTGAGTAATTTTTCTCAAGACTTCTCCATGTATTCATGCACATTCATCAAGAATCCGTTGTCTCAATTCCTGCAAGCAGATAATTTTTACATGGAACCTGGTATAGTAAGATCCGAAACAAAGTGCTCTTTCAGTATCTGCAGAAATATACAGGGTGTCCCATTTAAATAAAATTTTTTTTTGTCATTTCCGGTTAAACCGGAAGTATCTCATTAATGAAAATATGCTCATCAGATGCATTGTGGTCCATTACACTCAGCTGCCAAATTTCAAAAATATCGCCCGTTTCGTTTTAAAGATATTAATTTGGTGCCAAACTTTATCCCAACCCTGTAGTTTAAGGTTGAAGCCTATTCTTGTCGTATCGTTTTGGCATCGACTAATTCCACCCTAATCTATCACCAGTTGCTATTCTTGCTTCGAGAAAATGCGGTCTGAAATGAACACGAAAGGATAAGATCCTCAAAAATCTTTTGTACCTACCCACACTCTCTGTGTCGAAAGCTGAGAAAGCGTAGTTGTCACTGGCTGGCTCGTTCCAATCCACCTGCACGACGTGAGCCTCTGGACGCGTCCTGACTAAAATTTCAGACAGATCCTGAACCCAGGAAGCATTGCTGCTCGACTGCCATCCGTGGATGATGAAGTAAATTTTTCCTTTGGTGTTGGCCACATCGTCAGGCTTGTAGAAATCCACTTTGGTAGGGTTTCCTACGTTTTTCGCTGTGACGAGGTGGAAGGTCAATTTTTTCAAGTCGACTGGAGTTCCCACCACTTCGTCAAGGCCATTCACGAATCCTTTTTCGACGTCGAAGACTCCGTTATTAACTTTTTTCAATACTGTTTTGGAGCCTTTAACAATTTGTCTATCGGCTGCGTATGCGACGTCAGCTGTTGCTTTAGCACCTTGGATGGCATCTCCAATCACAGCATCAGCACCGCTGTCGATTCCTTTGGCTACACTTCCTGCAATGGCTAGCGGGTCTGGTATGCCCCATGTTCCAGCATCTGTAAAACATGTCTTGATTGGTCTCCCTTATTCTACAACCTTGAATACTACATTTAGTGATTATGCAAACGACATGCACCCACTATCATAATAGTCTCAATTATAATATTTTTGAAGAAGCAGTGACAAAGTTTCAGGAAGTGCTATGTAGAATTGAAGTCTGCTTATTCTGATAGAGTGATAGTAACCCTGGTTATTTGGAATCCATAATTCATCACCAGTTATCCAACCATGTTTATATGTGTACGTGAATTATTTCCAGTATAAACACAGAAAAAAGTTTCTTCAACATTCGCCAGGTCTTTGGAATTAGGTACTGAATTCACATAATAATTTGATAAATACGTATTTTCTACGAGCTCTATGTAGAGAGAACAACGTTGCGTTGATATATGACAGGAAAATGACTTAACCTAACATTTTCAAAATATACACAGTGACATGTGTCAAAATGTCATGGCCAACCGAAATACTTTATAAAAGTGATTGGAGTATATCTTCGACTTTTCCAATCTTCAAGACTCAACAAAATCATAAATACAGACCAATTAGGTGTCGGAATGCTCCTTATTAATCTTATGTATACTCGTTTATGCAATCGTTCAAAAGGCAATAAATAATAAATATGTATATCGATAAAAAAAATAAGCTGCAGATACGCGCTGTTAGATAACTGATGTCGGTATCTTGAGCCTAGAAGTTAATTTTCATGGTGAAAACAGCATACCCTTTTCACGTATTCAATGCTGTCAGTAGTTTTTTCAAGAATCTTACATATAATTAGATAATCATAAAAAATGTCTTGCTGGCGGGCAAGTGTCGAATGGGGTGTAGAATATTTGGAATAAATGGCATCACTTATGCTGGAAACACATACCTTCTTTCTTATTTTGTTATATTTCTGTATAGCTTGAAATTCAAATTTCAAAAATATGCTGTACCTACTTGGTATTATACTGAAATCATCTCCGAGAATGAGAGATCACAAGTTTCCTCGTTTAAAGTTAATGGTGAACCTGGAATTCTGACAGTGAACATTTTAGGCAAAATATCGAGTTTTGTACATTTTTTAACGGAACCCTCAAGTTCTACTGAAATATATAAAAATCTCTAGTGTCAGTTTCCCATTCGAAATAAAATATTGATCTATAAATAAATTTGATGAACATTGTTGGTTGAAAATGTTTTGAATAAAGATATTTTAAAATAATGCAATCAAAGATCTCATTCGAAAAGCCCCGTGAATATTTTTTTGCAAAATAGTAATTTATGTAACAACTCCGGAAAATAGGGTTTTTTTGGACGAATAGACAAGATTCTGTGAAGTCTGTGAGTCCAAAAAAACTATTTTCGGGCGTGTTACGTGCAATATTTTTTCGCCAACCGTGTAGAATTACAAATCAATGAGATGACACATTATTTTCCTTATTGTACATTTTGATTCTTATTTGAATTAAACAAAACAGAACAGTCATTCGTTATTTCGTTGCTATTGTGATGATCATGACAAAATGACAACAACGACGTGATTTTTTCAGGCCTAGTCCGGAAAGTCCGGACTAGGCGGAAAAAGGCTACTTTCTCAAAGAAAAAGCGTCCGGGAAGTGGGTATATCCCGGAGGGTTGCCGACAAACTATATTTACATACTAGGAATAGGTTTCCATATCATGAAAGAACGAAGAGTACAGTAAAGTTTATACAGACTGGTTCCAATTTCGATATTCGCTTTCCTGAATAACAAAAAATAATTTCATCAAAATATAAATATTAAAAATCATAATGCATAGAACAATCCTCATTGGTACTCAATATTCATCGAAAGTATACCGGGAATTGTTTCTAAAGAGAGTATGAAAAAATAATGAACTGATATTCAACATCTTATTAGTTATTTCTAATAATTATACTATCTTTCGTTGAATGAAGACTACTTACAAGATCTATCAGCTAATAAAACACAAACAAAAACACAGTAAAACATCTTTAATGTCGACATCTTGACCAGCATCTCCTCCCAATGCAAGAAGCGGAATGCTTATCTTATTCATTCTGTACATTTATTTCAATGATCTTTTGTATCTCATATACATGATAAACGTGTATTAATTATGGAGGACACTTGGAAAAATACAAGGAGATGCGAACTGATTGAATACTAAAGAGGTAAACCACAAATATCGATGAAGGATGCGTCTTCCTTCATAAAAGATTATTTTGATATTCTTGAACCAATGTTTGGCCGTAACTTTACATTCAAGGCAGTCGGCAGAAATACCTGAATAACTTACTTCAGCACTCTACCGCCCTTAACAACAAATAATTGCAGATTGTTTGATCGATCTATATCAGTTACGTTATTTCAGGAAGGCAAACGTGAAATCTAGATGTTAGAAGGTGGTTATTCGGTCATTGTGAAATGGAAAATCCTCTTCGAGCAGAAAAAGAGGATTTCAGGTTTTTAAATTTTTTTGGACAGCATTTCGGAGCTATTCTATCCCGTTTTATTTCAGATCCGACAAGCACTCATCGCCAGCTGAAAAGCTTGTCCAAATTCTGTCCTGCGATCAAATAACTAATTTGGAAAGCGTATTTAAAAGTGGAAAATACAACGATGGAATGAAAAAAGAGGAATTTTCCGATACCATGACGAAAATTTTAGGTAAAAGATAAGGCGAATGAAGAATTTTCTTTCAATACAATTCAATTACAGTCTCGGAAAACAACGATAAATTATACTTGGAATTTTTCGACCTCTATGCAGTTGATTGTCGATTAACTTGGAATGTCACCTTAAATGGTCTGATAAGTGCCTTTCCTTCGAGCTATGATAATCGTATCAAATTAGAATTCTTGGGAATAAATAAGAATGATCTTACCAAGGTGAGCATAGTTGATGAGAGAATTTCCAGTAATTCTTTCAATATTCAGGACCAACTCATTCATTCAAATTACAGAGCTGTCGTCGTATTTATATTTAATAATTACCAAGAGTGTTCAAATTCTTCTCTCGGAATTTTATTGAATATTCATCTTCTGTAACTGTGCGTCAATATTATCTCAGTTTCTTTCTTTTCGTTTTCTTATGCAGCAATAATAATAAAAATAGTAATAATATTATATTTCTCCTTTAAAACATCATACAAATGTATAACTATATGGGTACAGTCATCGAGAAAAAAATGAAATAGAACAAATACAATTATTGCAAAGCAATAATAATAACAGACTCAATACTCAAATAATCAATATTTATTTCATTTTTTTCATAATTTGTTTTTCATCAATTCCCTTATAATGTTTGGGAATGTGATTATAAAATTTCATTCCGGTTAAGATAGGTGACGACTATTTTGTAGTTTTATGCTTGGAAATACACACAGAGTGTAACAGCCAAATGGAGTACCTAAATTCGATAACGAATAAATGAGGGGGAGTTAGGAAAAACGCTCGGACACATCGATTTGTAATTTCAAATGCGCATTTTTTTCAAGAAAATAAAATTATATAGGGTGTTCCATGCGACCATGGCCAATACCAACTTTCTTATTTCAAATGCAACCCCTGCAATCTGTATATTATTTATTTTTTGGATTCTTCAGAAAATTCTAGACATAATTCATGTACAATGTCCTATACCTATCTTCAACTTTTTCGTAAATATTAAGTGTTGCGTAACGTTAGAAGACAATTCTACACCAGATTAGCATATTGCCATCAAGACGTTCGCGGCGAGCATTTTGAATATTTCCTACATTGACATTGATGTTTTTTTTTTGTTTTTTTTTCAATAATTAAGAAATAATCAGTATAATTTTTGAGTTTTGAGTGTAATGTATACCGAATTTGTGAAATAAAATAATTTTCATTTAAAACGTTGAATTTTGCAATAAATCTGAAAACACTCAATACTTCCGAAATAGTTAGAGATAGGTATAGGACATTGTGCATGAATTGTGTCTGGAATTCTCTGAAGAATCCAAAAAATAAATAATATACAGGGGGTTGCATTTGAAATGAGAAAGTTGGTATTGGCCACGGTCGCATGGAACACCCTATATAATATTATTTTCTTGAAAAATATGCGCATTTAAAATTACAAATCGACGTGTCCGAGCGTTTTTCCCAACACGCCCTCAATTATTCGTTATCGAATTTATTCCATTTGGCTGTTACACTCTGTATAAAGTGTCCTCATACCTAGTATTATAATTTTGAAACTCAGTACAAGTTTTGAGTTCCTTCAAATTCTTGTGAACATAAACAAGCCTATTCATTATGTAAATAGAAGGAAAGGTTAATATTTTATTTTGGTATCCTACTTTCAGCGAGATTCAATCGCGAAAATACTGAGAATTGAAACGACAACACACTTTTGCTACACGGTGTATTCAAAGTATGGTAGAACCGGCATTTACGATGCTAATTTCGAACAATTATCCACCTATCATGTAATCATGACCAGGGAGGACATCAATAAGACTGATGAAGATAGGAGAAGAAGAAATCGATGGATTACTGATGCCGTTTATCTTCCTGACCTGAAGAAGATTGTGGTGGTAAACACAGCGAGAAGTGTTGTAGTTTATGATGTCGTAGGGTTGAAGCATACGCCGATATTTTTGGTGCTATCCACACCGTACATTCCAAAAGTGAGTTTTTCTCGTTTTTCATACTAATTGAAAAAGCCTTAAGAGAGTGCCAATTAATCCATAATTGTCATAAAAAAAGTTGAGGGAGTATTTTTGACTTATGGGTTGAATTTGAAAAAGAGAAAGCTTCACAAACAGTTCCGAAGAGTTTTGAAAATGTCATTTGTACGACTTGTTATAAACGTTATAATAATCAGAATACCCTGAAATTTCAGATATCTCTTTTTCCTATGACCTACATGTTTTTTAGTGCATTGCGTACAAATTTGGATCTCACCATTCGGACCGTCATCTTTTTATAGGGGATGATAGTGGAAGTGTATTAATTTTCTCATTCGTTCACCCCAAAGAACCTCTCTTCAGGAAGAAGCACAATGATAAATTGAGTCTACATTACTGGGAGGTAAGCTTCTTGTACGCTTGATCATAATACTGATCAGAAAAATATTGAAAAATTCTTTCAAAGCCAAAAATCGTAAGTAAACAAAATACACGATCAAATACAGATGCGTAGTAGATGAAGGGACTTAGCGTACTAATCTGTAATGAGAGTGCCAATACAATGAAGTGGTGATGAATCGATTTCATTCAAACCATATTCTTAAAGTTCCCGTCCTGAGGCACGCATTGGTTACATAGTAGGTATCATTTTTAGAAAGTTAAAATAAATTATTCGAACCTTCAAAAAAAACTTTTTTTGCCTAGTGTGATGGATGTAATACCCCAATGCTATTTAAATATTTTGGGGTGATTCTTACTTTCTTTTTAGTCAGGAAATACCACTTCAATCAAATATTGATCAATCTCGGCATTTTTCTAAAATTTCGACGCAGTTCATGATTTCGTTTTCAGATAATCACCCTGTATAGCATTATTTAGCGACTGAATACGGTTCCGAAGCCATGCTGTATTATGGAAACATCCTGTATTGTTTGTCTCCATATTTTGGTCATATCTGGTGATTAAAAACATACAAACCTACTGACCTATTGCGACAAAATCATTCCAGATATTTTATTTTGTCCTTATTCGTTCCATTCAATTTTCGGGTATAATGTGGTTCAGAGTCAGAGATCACCATAATTTATTATCTCGAGAATTTTGAATATGTGACAAATAATAAGGTCAATTTCTCAATATTTGAAAAAACTAATCGATTTCCAAAAATCTTACTATCACGGTGAACCTGAATATACAGGCTGGTTCTGATAACAAAATGAAATACCTAAACATCATATCAGTAGCACTTTGTTTGAAAGGTTTATTTTCAGATAAATTGCTATTACTTGAATGCTTTTTATTACTACTGATTAATTAATAATAACCACTATTCTATTCATATTCAAATAGTATATTAATGTACTATATTGTTTTCATATAGAAACTGAACGAAGATAAGGAATATGTGAAAATTTCCCACATAAAAAATATTCATAAGGACATCATAAGAGAAATTATATATTGTGAACTAGATAACACCTTGATTACATGTAGTAGAGATCCTACAGCATCAATCATCAAAATTTTTCTGGACCATAAAAGACCGACGATGATTTATGAAATGCCAAAGGTAAATTCAAGCCAAAATCTGCATTGTTTGGAGAAATCATATTTTATACTCACACTCGTGATTCTTCTCTTCAAAAAAAGCCCTGTATGCAATACAGGGTATTCCTCCATGTAGAACGCTCTATTTAGTACTGCTAGTATGAACTCCGTGTATATTTTTCATTATCGACTATTATTTTTCAAGGGCGCCTCAACCATGTGTTTCAGTAAAAAACTGAACCTTTTAATAACAGGTAGTTCAGATGGAACCATAAGAATATGGAACACTCTGGTAATAACCAAAGCTATAGCTGTTCTCAAAGATCATGATTCAGGTGTAAAAGGCATAATTCTTCTTGAAGCGCTGAATATTTTTGTAAGTTGCGACAAGCGAGGAGTAAGTTCTTAACAATATTAGAAAGATCTTCTGAATGTTGATGAGCCATGAATTTCGTAGGTAGTAAAATTGTGGATTATAGAAGAGCAGAAGATAATTCAAACTATTCGCTTAAGTTTTCCATCACTTCAAGAGGCGGGAAAAATCGTTGAATGGGCTACGAATTGTATGTTTCTCGGCCCAAAAAGAACTTGCCGATCTAGATCATTTTCCAATATCCACTTGAAGCATCCGAAAGAATATGAATCGAGGAGGTATGATATATCTAATGAATTTACTCCAGTTTGAAAGCAGCTGGACGTAACAAAGTTCAAAATATTGCACAGCTTTCCTAACGATTAGTTGAAACATTTCTTGTCAATTCTTTCTTTCCTGAATTTTTATTATACTCTCATTTTTTTTAGTGATGAATATAATTTGGAGAGATCCATTATATGGATTTCATGCAGCAATTACTTAGCACGTATACATATTATATTCCAAGATCAGCGTCTTCAGAGACAGTTCGAAATGCCTTCATTGGAACCTCCACCAAAACAAAATAATGTTTTCATTCCAAGCACTTGGTTACTCAGTGAAGAGAGTTACCAAGAATTGAAAGAAAAGTGAGACATTTTTTTATGAACACATATAGAGGAGAATTTCCCTATTTTCAATTTGTTCTTCTCTAGACGTCGGTCCCATTGCAGTTCAATTCATTTGGACTTCTCAGCAGGCATCTGAGACCCTCAGTTACCATTAAATTTGCAAATTTTGCATTGAACAAGCAATCACGCGTGCTCTTGCCACGTAAGACTTGACTTAGCCATGACTTAGCGTTGCCTTCGATTTAACTCCTATTTCAGGGATGGAAAAAACAAGAATTTTATTGGTGTGTAGGTAAATAGTTATAATTCTGAGTTTTCAGGATCAATTGTGATATAGAGTTTCCCGAGAAGTTCAGAGATTATGGATATACCTCAAAACGAGACGAGTTGAGAAGAATGGAACATACAACTAAAATAAATCAGAAAATTGCTCTTCTGGATAAAGAAAAAAGAGAAGTAAGTTTCTAGTCCATTGAAGAAGAACGCTTTCAGTCTAAGATATTTTACATAATATGGACGATCACCCTGAAGAAGATATTGCCTCCCCTTCTTTGAAAATCGTGCCTTATATATATATACAGGGTGTCCCACTAGTGCCGCAGCGGACGATATACGCGTAACGGACTGCAATTTGCAAAACTTTTTGATGCAGACTTGGTATACTACAAGAAGAGCACAACCTTAAAATATATTCGAATATATCGGGTGGCCTACAAAAGAGGAATAGCAGGTGACTTTGTTTTTTCAAATGGGACATCCTATATTCAATAGTGTTTTTCAATTCTCTGAAACTTCCTGCATGCTTTCGTATACTTTTTACATATTTTTATTCGACAGTTTTCGAAATATTGGCCATTTTGACAAAAAAATTATACATGTAGAGGCTATGTTATGCAATTATATTTCACGAACCCTTGCACAAACCAATAAAAGTTTTATATGGATTGAAAGACAAGACTTCAAAGTATCACACCCAGCTTTAATAAAGCATCTCCAGCATACCGAGTGCCCACAAAAAGACTATCAACATGTCGAATTTCAAATCGATTTTTCTTCATTTTTTCAAATGCAATGCATATAATTTTTCTTCATCATTGTAATCACCATTCATTTTACTTCATTTTTTGTCAAATACATGATATGGATATTTCCAAAGGAATAGGATTTTTTAGAGTTTTTCCTCCAAATTCACATTTACTTTCGAATTCAAAAAGCAGATTTGGCTTTTCTGTGGTTATTTTATTAGGAACCGTCAAATTATTCTATTCAAAATTAACATCATTGCAGCTTCAATTCAAATCATCATCGTGTTTACGGATTGGATGAATACTCACACAATGATGTAAAAATTCAAAAAATACCAATGAGTTTGAATGTACAAGTTATTAATGCTCCAAAAAAACGAATTTCGAAACTTCAGGATACAAAAAAGTGCCCGCTCTTATCCTCATACAACTTTCTTCGAAAAAATGATATTCATAGTTTCCCAGGCACGCAAGCACATCTTCAAGCTCGCAAGCTCAAAGCTTGTTTGAATTTTTTGGAGTATTCGACATTCCAAGTAGAAACATAGAAAATTATCAAAAATGTATTTTGAAAAATGGGTCTTCAGTAACTGATTTCATCACATTTTTGAGTAGATACATCAAAACCTTCTAGTTCCTCATTTCGCTATAATATGAATTGAAGCTTCAATGATTCTTATTCTGTGGAATAATTTGACAGTTCTCAATAACCACAGAAAAGCCAAATCTGCTATTTGAATTCGAAGGTATATGTGAATTTTAGGGAAACATTTCGAAAAAGCGCTTGAAAATCCTATTCCGTTAAAGATATGCATATCATGTATTCGACAAAAAATGAAGTAAAATGAATGGTGATTATAATGATGAAAAAAAATTATATGCATTGCATTTGAAAAAATGAAGAAAAATCGATTTGAAATTCGTCATGTTGATAGTCTTTTTGTGGACACTCTGTATGCTGAAGATGCTTTATTATAGCTGGGTAGGATACTTTGAGGTCTTGTCTTTCAATCCATATAAAACTGTTATTGGTATGTGCAAGGGTTCGTGAAATATAATTGGATGACATAGCCTCTACAAGTATCATTTTTTTGTCAAAATGGCCAATATTTCGAAAACTGTCGAATAAAAATATGTGAAAAGTATACGAAAGCATGCAGGAAGTTTCAGAGAATTGAAAAACACTATTGAATATAGGGTGTCCCATTTGAATAAACAAAGTCACCCGCTATTCCTCTTTTGTGGGCCACCCGATATATTCGAAAATATTTTTAGGTTGTGCTCTTCTTGTAGTATATCAAGTCTGCATCAAAAAATTTTGCCAATCTCAGACCGTTACGCGTATATCGTCCGCTGCGGCACTAGTGGGACACCCTGTATATATATTCTTTTGAATTAGAGAGCTAAAATAATGCAATATATAGTGAAACAAAAAGGTCCTAGCTGAGGTTAAAAAAACGGGGTACCATAACATTCTACGTATGATACTAGAGCTCAGGGAAAAACCTCAGCCGAAAAAACCCTGTCTCCCCGTAAACATCAAGGATGTGCCATAATTTTTTTTATCAGCACATCAGCAAAAAAATCTAGTTTTTTGTCTTTTCTTAATCATCTAATATTTTTTTTCCAATTTAGACACCAAAGAACAAGTTTTTACATACTTTCTAGTTCCATTCAAACTGTAAATGTAGCCATTTAATTTTGTACATAAATACATAATTTTTTATAGATGCACGAGAACGTCATCAGGAATACGCCATTTTTAGCATTGAAACTATTTGACATCGAGGAATTGAAAGTCTCCTGCTCACTGGCAACTCATGGAAAGGAAGAAAGAACATTAATGGAAAAAACACACTGTATCTTAGTTGAGGCTTCCAATAAAGATGTTGTTTTCTCAGAATTGTCGTCATCAAGATCAAGGTCCTCCAGGAGTAGTGTAATGGAATTTGAATATTGAATGTTTACTTTTGTACTTAATTTTGTATTTATTATAATAAATTTTTATTGGGACATAATTTTAATGTAGGATTTCTTATTGTTTTCGTTTGGATGGTAGGTATCCTTTTTCGTTCATCATTCATAGTTCAAGTTTGTAAACCCTTAGATTGTCGATAAAGAACTACAGACTCTTCTCGCTTGCATTCATGGCAAAGAGAAATAGTCTTTGTTCATATAGTGTATAAACCCTTGTGGAAGTGAAAGGTTCTCATGATTTCTATAGAATTAATTACCTACAAATTTGTAGTTTGTTTCAAAAAAGAACAAAACCAAAGTCTCTCTCTCTCAGAAAAAAACATTTATTTTATATAGTTGTAACATTTTCATCGGTATTCAAAACTCCATACTGAAATCCTGAAAAAGAATTATCAAATTAGAAATTTCTATGAGCAAATATACTCATTAGCATTAAAAGAGGAATAACCTATTGAACTTCATTTTTCTGGCATTCCGCAACAATCATTAGAATTTTCAAATTCAATAATCAGTATTATTCGAAAGGAATGACAAGTGAACAGCCTTAAACTGATATCGCTTGAAGCTCGCAGTTTAAGAATCAACTTACCATCATTATCTAAACCATTCATATCCTCGTAAGTTTCAGTTTTGCCAAACATCGGAGGAATTGGTTGAAAATATGGAGGAGTCAAAGACATTTCTGAAATCTTTCTCATGTCTGGTATATAATCTTTATCTTTCACAGCTTGGGCCCTGTTGAAGAAACATTCTTTTTCTTTTCAATTAATTTTTTTTCGGTTCCAATAATAACTCTTGTCGAGAGTAAAAATGAGAAAAATAGTCCCAATAATAATTCGACGATGACAGAATATATTTATTGATAAAAATGTATCCTCGAAATACAAATTGAGGAAAAAGTTCACCTCTAATCTACGTTTTACTCAACATTATAATTTCCGCTTTTTATAGATTCCGCTTTTCTAATCTTCTATAACCAACCCCATAAAAGTTATGTTGAATGAAGTGTATGCGTGGTGTCTTGACCAAGGTGTCCATTTTTGGGGTCGAAATTTGGTCTTCATAGCTTTACTTCACAAGCGAAACGTATTTCGAATATTAAGAATATGTTTGATGTAATGTGCTTCAGATGTGCTTCGACCAGAAGTTGACGATTTTGGAGTTAATTCGATCCTTACATATTCTAATTTTTCTCGTCGCAATAGTATATAACATTACTAGCAAGGTAAGAGGGTTTTTACTGGCGAATGGAGGATATAACTGACGAGCCGCAGGCGAATCAGTTACCTCCTTGAGCCAGTAAAATCCGTTACCTTGCGTGTATTGTTTTATATTTTATTTGTTTCTCATTTGTAAAAAGGTTAGATGAATTCCAAAAAAATCTCAATAATTTGTCGCCAATGTCGTAAGCTATGGAAGCGTTGCCATGAACATGTCTGTGTATTTTTCTTTACATTTGTTTTGGCGAAAGCGAAAATGAATGTACCAAAAGAAATTATTGAGGCAGCCAGCAGTGTAGCTTCAAGTTTATTACCTGCAAAATCAGCTTCAAGGTACGAGCGAGAATACAACGACTTCAAAAATTGGCAAAACAAAAATAGTGTGATTGGGGTAACTGAAGATGTTTTGTTGGTCTACTTGAATCAACTATCAGCCCTAATACTTTATGGGCAAAATGGTCTATGCTGAAAAGCTGCTTGGAAATGAAAGAAAATGCCCCTGTTCGCAGGTTTGTTTTCCTTAAAGAATTTATTGAAAAATATGACGTTTATTTGCAGATTTCCAAAGGTAATAGCGTTTCTGAAACGAAAAAATGAGCGTTATAGATACGTCAAAAAAGGCCAAGGTATTAAGTAAAGAAGAGGCTGAACAATTTCTTTTACATGCTCCTGATGACCAGTGGTTGCTGGCGAAAATTGTAACAATATTTTGGATTTTTGGATGTTGTCGATGTGACGAAATTCTCTCCTTAAACATGAATGATGTAGAAGATATGGGAAAATACGTATAATTGTGACATTGCGGCAAACAAAAAATTCAACAACAAGAAGATTCACCATAACCGATAATGGCTGCAGCTTCAAGCCCTACATGTTATACAGAAAATATGTAAATCTTCGGCCTCCTGGAACAGAAAGCCTAAATTTTTTTCTGACATACCGACATGGAAAGTGCATTTCCCTTAATGCTGGCCAGCACACTATTGGTGGTGTCCCAAAGCAAATAGCGAAATATTTATTATTTAGGTTTGAAAGACCCAGAGTTATACACCGGCCACTCTTTTCGCAGAACTGGAGCCACTATGGTTACGGATTCGGGTGGAGATATTTTAGCACTAAAGCGTGCAGGAGGGTGGAAGAGCACCGAAATTGCGATGAGTTATGTCGATGATTCGGTCAACAAAAAAATCGAAATGTCTAGCAAATTATTTGGTAGTAAGGAGAGTACAAATGTTCTGCTTTCCTCGAGTTCAGCAGTTTCTGAGTCAACAGATGGTTCATCATCCTCAGTATCAACTCTTTCATCATCAAAATCTGTGTTACTGGAAATAACAATTGTACCATGATTTTCAACATATATGACAAAATTTTCTTTTGTAAATAATACTACTAACTTGTAAAAATTTTGCAAGTTAACTGTCAGTTTTACAAGTTGGTGACTTGATAAAATAAACTTTCTTGATTAATATTGTGTTTTTGGAAACTGACGTTTACAATGAGAAACAAATAAAAATACTATTCGCATGGGAGACACATATTTGTGTGTTTCACCGAATTAGAAGATGAACTTTGAATAACGACCATGATACATATTAATTTATCGTATTTGATCGCTCTCATTTCTGGTATGATATAGTTTAATGGTCTCTTTTTGAATATATTCAGAAAAACGGTTCGTCGCGATATTATGGTGAATAGAAAAGTAAGGTACATGGCTCTTGAATTGGCCTTAATGAAGTCACTAGTTCATTTTGCGCTCCTGTTGATGACCATTGTCTGATTATAGAAGTATTCATAGGAAACATCTCACCTTTTCAAAAACTGCCTCCTTCTCCAAATCAAGTTTATTGCTATAATTGAAGCTGCTAGCATAAGAATCAAAATAACCATACAAATAATCCACCAGGTCAGCAAACTGTTGATTTCAGGCTGTTCATACACCGAAAATCCATGCTGCAGGTACTCGGAAGACAGCCTAGACCACATGACATCCAAATGTTCTGCAGTCATCTGATATCCTTGCCATAAGGAACAACTATCGTCCATTTTGACCGGTATTGCGTAGACAAGACGAACGCAATTCTCAAAGTCCGGCCATTGTGTAGGACATTGCTCCAAGGTGTAAATATCAACGTCACTGGGTCTAAGCGCCAAAAAAATGGTAGTTTACACTTTTCGGTTTCATACAACTGGTTTCATGAAAGCAGTTTCACGAAACCATCAGCTCCATTCTGTCAATCGTTAAGTTCAAATTGATTTAGGTACTCACTCAATATTTTTTGTTAAACAAAACCCTTCGAGAGCCGTGTAATTCTCTGCCATCAGAGCAATATCTTCCTTTAATTCCTGTGCTAAATTTCTGTTTGCATTGAATTGGTCGATGGACTTTCCAGAAATTAAAACTGTAGAATATTTGGAAACTTCTGGACCATAAGTCCTTGCTGTTTCCGTTGTTGTAACTGGAGGGAGCGTAGGGTCTTCTTCATCTATTGAACAGTAAAAATAACAAGAAACAAACCAGAATAAACTAAAAACGAAAAATTAACGAATACAAGACAGGCGAGCAACAACAGAAACAAACAAAAATGAACGAAGCAAAACTAATTGAGCAAAAACAAACAAAAGCAAATCAAAACAATCCAAATAAAAATAAAGATAAATAAACAAACAACAAGAGCAAATATAAACCAACACAAACATCGACAAACAGAAACCATCAGAATTAAAAGAAAAGGACAAACGGAAACAAAAAAAATAATGTGTTTATGCATACAGAGTGTAACAGCCAAATGGAATAAATTCGATAACGAATAAATGAGGGGGTGTTAGAAAAAACGCTCGGACACGTCGATTTGTAATTTTAAATGCGCATATTTTTCAAGAAAATAGAATTATGTAGGGTGTTCCATGCGACCGTGGCCAATACCAACTTTCTTATTTCAAATGCAATCTCCAGTATAGGTATTATTTATTCTTAGGATTCTTCAGAAAATTCTAGACATAATTCATGTATAATGTCCTATACCTAGCTTCAACTTTTTCGGAAATATTAAGTGTTTTCAGATTTTTTACAAAAATTAACATTTCGAATGAAAATTATTTTATTTCACAAATTCGATACGTACATTACACTCAATACCCTCTTGATATGAAGAAAGTAAACAAAAACCATTATTGAGAAGAAATAAAAAAAACAAATGTTGAGTAACGTTAGAAGACAATTCTACACCAGATTAGCATGTTGCCAAGACGTTCCTGGCGAGCATTTTGAACATTTCCTACATTGACATTAATTTTTTTTTAATAATTAAGAAATAATCAGTATTTCCTATAAGGTTTTAAGTGTAATGCACCGAATTTCTGAAATAAATTAATTTTTATTTGAAACGTTGATTTTTGCAATAAATCTGAAAACACTTAATACTTCCGAAATAGTTAAATATAGGTATAGGACATTGTGCATGAATTGTGTCTAGAATTCTCTGAATAATCCAAAAAATAAATAATATACAGGGGGTTGCATTTGAAATAAGAAAGTTGGTATTGGGCACGGTCACATGGAACACCCTATATGATATTATTTTCTTGAAAAATATGCGCATTTAGAAATAGAATTACAAATCGACGTGTTCGAGCGTTTTTCCCAACACGCCCTCATTTATTCGTTATCGAATTTATTCCATTTGGCTGTTACACTCTGTATATTTAAAAATATTGAACTACTCACCCCCTTTTTCGAAAGTAACTGTACATTTCTTTTTCAATTTATCGGGCGTTTCTAACTGTAAGATAACTGTACTGGAAAAAAAGTATATCGTTTTCGGTTTCTTGATGTAGGCAAATATTCGTCCGTTATCTTGGGAAACTGGATTCTTGTCTCCTGTAAAAATAAACACTTTTTTACTGTATGAAGGGGTGAAATTGCATATAGCATGGCACCTGACGACTATATTAATGGTAAACAACAATTAGGTATGTTTTCTGCTGTGTGACGAGCCGGATCAACCACAGAGCAAGAGGGTCAACTGCCCTGGACAAATTTGGAATTGGGGGCCAAAATTTAGTCAATTATGAAGATTTGGCTATTTTATTCTTATTGCGGAAACATTTTTTTGCGTGATATATTGATGATATATGATCACAATAATAGAACTCACAGTTACATATTTTGATAATGAATTACAATATGTATTTTAATTTTAATTTATACAAACCATTTTTCAAAATAAGATACTCTTTATTAGGCCTAGATTCGGGGTTTCCAATATCACATGTTTCAATATTGACGGATATTGAATATTCTTCAGCGGTGACCACTAAACTGGTGCTACCAGAATTGAAGCCCTCCCATTCAAAGTTGTCAGTAACAAGAAGATCCACAGTTTGAACATCGGGCTTTTGGGAATAAGCTGAAAGGAAGATATTCATATAACTTAGATCCTTGGATGTTACTAAAAAAGTTATCTCGCGAGCGTTCCAATAATGTTTGATCCAGAAGGCAAAGGTATGGTTCACCTGGGATTATTTATTCTCCCCCATTCATTCGTATCGCTCTTCGATTTATTCCTGTAGGCGCCCATGAACAGTTTTATCAGCGTTGCCGTTTTTAGTACAATTGTACTTTTCTAGTACATTTCATTCGCATTTAGTACGTCAGTACGATTCATATGAAATGAATCTAGTACAAAAAATTAAATAGCCGGTTAACGCAAGCGCAGGAAGAACCGAAACCTGAAACTGACAGAATTCAAAATAATACCTATCTAACGGCTGTCGGATGTTGTTATTATTATTGTGTTCTGTGGTTGTCATGACAGAGATTTTTCTCGTGAGCCCGTAAACCCGTACTAGGGAAGATGCGTAGATGTCAATTCGTACGTTAACGTTTACGTTCATGGCATCACTTCAACTTTCTAATGAACGTAATCCACAGAAAACGTAAGATCATTTGTCAAGAATATGGGCCCAGGTCCGCTGTAAGCTGGCGTGCACCGCACAAGAGCCCAAAATATGAAGAAAATAAAGGATTCTATTACATATTTCATTACGTTTATGCCGTTTATGGACGGATTACGTTTACGTGCTCTTTACGCCATTGTATGCCATTGGGGGGGGGGGGTTGATGGGAATTGAGAAGTTTTTCCCCCGCTGTTCTAAAAAAGAATCAAGGTATTCTATGTTCTAAGTTTAGTACAATTTAGTACATTTTCGAAGGACTATCTAGTACAGAAAAAAAATCTGGAACGGCAACACTGAGTTTTATGTTATTCCACATACAGGGTGTTCCTAAATGAGTGTATCAACGGTCAACTGTAGATTTCTCATGAAAAAATAACCCTTTTTGTTTCTCTTCCATTTTTTCCTTCGGGTCTTTGTTTCCGAAATACAGGGTGTCAATAATTCATATTTTTATCACTTTTTTGCTGATATCTCCGGAACCGCTGGAATTACAGAATTGAGTTTTTGTACACTACACACATTGTAACTAATCATACCTGCTTCCTCGCATATTACTAGGTTTTATTAGACGTGCCAGTGGCGGAGATATTGAATATGTGCAAAGGTATTACCCCCCAACTTTTACACCACTGGACAAATTTGCATTTGCACAGCAAATTCTGATGCGCCAATGCGTTTTACATAAGAAAGTATACCTCTGATGGTTCATTACTATAAAGTGAGCCGTTTTCGACAAAACTGGCATTTCATGATCAAAAACAATTTGCTAACGCATTGTAAATTTCTTTTGCTTGGGATAATTCTTGTAATCTTGTTAACTAGGGTCGCTAAAAAGAAAGAAAAATACGTTCCAGTGGCGGAGATATTGAATTTGCACGGTTGGAGGTTTTACCCCCGAACTTTTACACCACTTGACAAATTTGCATTTGCACAGCAAATTCTGATGTGCCGAAGTGTTTTACACGAAAAAGTACCCTTGGTTCATTGCTCTGAAGTGAACCGTTTTCGAGAAAACTGGCATTTCATGATCAAAAACAATTTGCTAACGCATTGTAAATTTCTTGTAATCGGAAAAATGAGTAGTGATAACTAACAAGTTTATTGATTTCAACAAAATTTTACCACTAGGATTTTAAATTTATATTGCAGAGTTATTTTTCATTATTTTTTGCGACCATTATAGTTCAGCGATCATTTATTTCAATGGTAACTGAACTGTCATACAGCTTTAATTTAGTTTTTGATCATAAAATGCCAGTTTTCTCGAAAATGGTTCACTTCAGAGCAATGAACCAAGGGTACTTTTTCGTGTAAAACACTGCGGCACATCAGAATTTGCTGTGCAAATGCAAATTTGTCAAGTGGTGTAAAAGTTCGGGGGTTGAACCTCCAACCGTGCAAATTCAATATCTCCGCCACTGGAACGTATTTTGCGTTATTTTTAACGACCCTAGTTAACAAGATTACAAGAATTTTCCCAAGCAAAAGAAATTTACAATGCGTTAGCAAATTGTTTTTGAGCATGAAATGCGAGTTTTCTCGAAAACGGTTCACTTCAGAGTAATGAACCATTTGTACCTTTTTAAGGTAAAACACATTGGCGCATCAGAATTTGTCGAGTAGTGTTGGGAGGTAAAAACTTTGTGCAAATTCAATATCACCGCCACATCTAATAAAACCGAGTGAAGTGCAAGAAAGTAGCTATTATCATTGTTTGAACAATGATATTATTAATGACAATTGTGTACAGAAACTCAATTCAAACGGTTCCTGAGATATTAGCAAAAAACTGAAAAAAAGATAAATTTTTGACACCCTGTATCTAGGAAACGGAGGAAAAAATAGAAGAGAAAAATCATTTTTTTATGGGTAATCTACATTTGATGGTTGGATACACTTATTTGGGAAAATTTTGTGCCAAGACAAAGATTTAACTTTCCAATTTCGCTTGAATAAGTTCCTTGGGTTGAGGACGTTGAGGTGAAAATTATTTTAATTATTCAATTAATGTTCTACTTCCCACTATGGTGGAATGGGACCTGCGAATGACACCAATAGTGTTTCAGCTGATTTCTTGAAATGAAAGCTTTTGCAGGGGGATATCTGTCAGTACTCACAGTCAACGAAAAAGGAAATCAAAACTATGAAAAACAATATTGACATTTTCTGAATAACTCAGTCAAGCACATGAAAAATCACCAAATCAATAGGCGATGATTTCATTTCGTTATTACACCTATTCAATGAATAGATAACAATGTCTATCTTGCCTCTAAAGATATGGTTGTCATAAACGCACGATCCTACTATCTCTGATAGGTAGATTATATTCCATAGTGAGCATAAGGAAGTGAAGAACACTAATGCATTTACTCTGAAAACAGTGAAAACTCATCAGAGCTCATTGAAACCTTTGAATTTTAATTACACTTCTTTATCTACTACTTATAATTGATTTTCCTAGTGAGAGTCCAGTGAGAGCCCTTTCACCTTTCACACAGGACCAACTGGTATGAGTGAGAAGTTTGAAAGACGTAAAATATCGATTTAAGAATTGAGAGTATAGACGACATATGTGAAGGTGATTATTAGTGAAATGGTTTTTCTACGAGTTCTGTCTTCTTCCAAAAATTCAAACTCACCAATTCATCATGAATTCTCTATAAACATTGAAGTTTCGAAAGTATCATTTCTTGAATTCGAATTAAATTTCGAAGTGCGGACCTGTTCCTGACCATAGAGAAAGAATGATTCTTTCTCTATGTTCCCGACAATTTCACAGAACAATACCAGCAAAGAGAGAATTTTCCAACCAAAACTGAAAAATGTTACATCAAAATAACTTGAAATTTTCTAAGGAATCTATTTCTGCAATAAAAAAATGGTGTTCTAATTTGAAAAACGGAAGTTGACGTCATTTCCGGAAAAACCGGAGGTGCTCATGCCTTGAAAATATTTTAGATTTCATCAGCATCGTGAAATACTTATAAGTGCTGAATTTCATGAAAATACGTTCAGTAGTTTCCCGTATAAATATGGGTGAGGTTTCTCGTGAAAGACCCTGTATATTAGATGTTCTGTGTCCATTTTCTCTCGCTCTACTCCGGATTGGTAATAACGAACGCAGTGGTGCATTCTGTACCATAGATAAAAAAGTTCGGAACGCGACACCACAGATCTCTTCTATGGTCATGACCTTTTGGCGCCAACAAGACACTTCCTATCAAACGAGGTTATATTTTTTATCCCTAGCTGAGAAACACCCAAAAATATTGAAGCAAACAAAACAAACTGCTTTGTTTATCTTTTTATGATTATTTGTATGTATGTGAATGTTGTGGTTTAGAATTATCATTTTTGAAAGGATCTTTTCCCGCTCTTTGTGAGAGAGCCCGCCCTTATATTTGGCGCCTAAATTCAGAAAATGGAAAACGCGCCAGAGAAAAGTGAAACAAAAAGTCCAGAGTGTGTTTACATTTAGACAGTGATTGAAATAATTTTATTTTGGAACTGTGTTATAAGAGACTTTTCAAAAATGGTTTCAGAGGACTCAGAGGATCAATTATTCAAAAAACACGCAGAACTATGCAATAAACTTAACTTGGATAGTAAAGCTGTTACAGTATCATGGGAGAGTTTCAAAGAATTGAGCCAGAATTATTTGCTAGAGGTAAAATTTAACTGAACTGATCTTAAATTATTCATATTTCAACTCATTAATTTAAGGGCGATCCTCTACATTGGCTGGGATGTGCAGTATTCGTAGCTTGCAGAAAAAGCATTACTCCTACCGTTGGAAGTACTGTTATTGAGGGCAATTGTGTTAGTCTCACAAGTCTACTCCGATGTTGCAATCTGAAGTAAGTATTTGGAAATTCATTCAAATGGTGTTGTCATGAGATTTGAGAACATGTAATAGATCCTCTTTGTTCCTGGTTCTTATCGAATGTCATATTGAACAAAGACTTTTCCATTCATTAATTCCGTTCTGTAGTATATTCCTGGTGAGTACAGAATTTAAAAAAATCCATGTTGAACTCATTAGGTGGCAGATTTGGGATAAATTTTTATTCATTAGGAATGCGTGTATGCCTTGACAGTTAGGTGAAAACAGAAACGGAGCTTAAAGAGAGCAGGAACCGATGATATTATTCCAATTAACCTTAAGTTCTATTTATTCTGGCTTTGTTTCAGTTTAATCCAGTTCTTCTGTAATATTCGTCGATGGTCAGATATGAACTGTATGAGTGAAGAATTCAGAAAGAAAATTGATGCATTGGAAGAATCTTTTTCTGTTACTTGCAATGTGTTCAAGGAGTACACTATGATCTTTCCTAAAATATTCAAAACACCAGAACCGTCAGATATGGAAATCCCAAAACAACATAGAAACAGAAAACAGAAGTAAATAAATATTTTTTTTACAGAGTAATACATTGAAATTTTAAAGGATTGGTTTCAGATCAGTGCAGTGTACACCTGCAAAAATATTTGAATTTATTTGGAATCTTTATATCACAATAAGAGGCGAAGATTCCAGTTATAGTAACGACCTTGTGCAATCATACCATTTACTCTTGGGAATTTGTGATTTAGCTTTTAAAAATGGTTTTCTGACTGAACGAAGGGATTTACTCAACCCACAGTTTTCAGGTAAGAGTTCATTCATTTATTTGTGCATATCGGATCCTTTACTTTCCATACAAAGGCCACTAACAGCGATTGATTTGAAATGATATTCAATGCATATTTTATTTATTTCTAGGACTGCCCCCTAATTGGTCAAGCCCAGATTTTACATGTCCTGATGAAGTGCCATGTATAATTGATAAAATAATAACCAACTCTTCAAATTCCCTAGATGCTAAGTATATAGAGAAATATCAGTGCAGGAATGTTTTATCCACGTATTTCAAGAACGGAATTCTATTAGGAAATGAACAGAATTTCATTGGATTATTCGATCCACAAGTGTTTGAAACTAATTTTAAGGAAATAAAGAAGGCTTATGAAACTCAATTATTGAATAATGGGGGATTTGATGAGAGAATCTTTCTGGCAGAATATCGAAGGCGAATTTTGGAGAAAGAGCATGAGAATCAGAATAATTGGGGATCTGTACCATCACAGTCTGAATCAGGTGAGATTTTTCATGTGATATTTGAGCTTAAATCCAATCGGAAAGATTTTTGATCAAATAGTTTTAATCTTATGTTTGAAGAATTTACGATGATCAAATATACTTTTTTGAGAAGCTGAAAAGTAAAACAATAATTAACATATGTATATGAGAATCTAATAGTTCTGGTCTTTTGTTCTAGAGCTAGACTTTCCTGAATTGAATTTGATTCTCAATTTCATGTTTGAAAGAATTAATATGTACTGCGTGCTACTGTTAATAGCAATACAGAATTCAATTCTGAATAATTGACAGTTGAGTTTTTATCAATGTATAATTTTCAGGAGACGAAATGCCCACAGATTCCCCTGGAAAAAGTCATAGTTTTGGCACAGTGAGTAATAACATCTTGATATTCACTTTGATATTTCATGAAAACCCATAATCAGTGTTTAAAAAACTATGATAATTCTACAGGTCTCCTCCAGAATTTGTGATACACCACTAACAGGAAGAAAGTTTCTGAGTCCGCGTGATGGCAAAGAATTTAATTCTGTTGCGTCTGCTACTCATAACATTGCTCGACTACAAGTGATACTAAGTGGTAGGTTACCACAGCCAAGTGACAGTTTGAGGAAAATATTTCAGTGAGTTTACTTCAATGTTTCTACTCAAGATGAATGTAAAATTGATATCTTTTCAAATAAGGAGTTCTTGTTCTGTAATTCCACATTTTTCACCAATCCCAAATAATTTACTTCAGGATAATTCAGTTAAATCATTTTGCAGATCTTCTTGTGCTTCTCCCATTACAAAGATTTCTGATATTGTCACTCGTTTAGGAAACAAATTCGTAAATAGTTTCATTCAAAGTAAAAATTCTGTTAACGTGGATGAACAGAATGAATGTGCAAAGAGCAGACTCTTAACAGGAACTAAACTTTTCTATAAACTTATAGAAAGTATTCTGGAACATGAGAAAACAATCAACAAGGATATATCGGTAGTAATTTATAAATTATTTCGAACGCAGATGGTCAATTGAATTGTTTTTCAGGTTTTAATTCAGAAAGATCTTTTTTACGAATGTGTATTTGCTTGTTCCATGGAAATAGTTCTACATTGCTATAATAGCCAAATTAAATTTCCATGGATTTTAACAGTTTTGGAAATAGATGCTTGTGATTTTGTGAAAATCATTGAACTTATTGTTAGATCAAAAGATCCCTTCTATAGAGACACTATCAAGCATCTGAATAAGGTTAGTGTACTTTGCAGATGTCATATATTTATTATTTACCCCTTTTTTTTTGTACTTAGATTGAGGAAATGATATTGGAGTCCCTAGCCTGGAAATCTAATAGCAATTTATGGAACTTGATCAAGCAATGTGATAAAGGTATTCCAAAAGAAGAGGAAGTAGCATTACCATCTCATATCAGCGTCAAAGTTCAACCAGATGTCAAACAGCCAATAATAAACGAGGAACCTAAAACACCTAGTAAGTATTGAGCAATCTTGTGATTAATTTTTTGGTCGCTACCAATATGAGATTTTTGGTGAAAGATATAATCTCATTGATTTTTCTAGCGAAGCTAGTGTCTCCTGGTCCATCTGCTACTGAAAGTTTTCAATCGCCAGTACAGATTAGTGTCAGTCGTCAACTATTTCCTGGAACACAACCTTCACCACAAAAAAGAACTGGTCAGTGTAAGAAGCATCTTCAATATGACTATTCCTAACAATAAATTATGTTTCAGCTGATGTTGATAGTAAGAATAATATTTTAATGGAAGAAGTAACAGAGAATGCAGTTCCACCAGCAAAACCAAAAAGAACTGGAGGTTTGGCTATATTTTTCAGAAAGGTAAACTAGGATTAATTTTTAATCATACTCACAATATCAGTCGACAAAAGAATATATTGTTAGTGCAGTTAAATATATGGGATTTAATTTTTCTCCATTTCTTTTGTAGTTCTACAATTTAGCCGCAGTGAGGATGAAACATCTGTGCACGCAATTGAATATAAACGACAACGAATTGAAAAGGAAAATATGGACAGTTTTCGAAGTTTCTATCCAGAAAAAGGCTGAACCGTTGCTCAAAGACAGACATTTGGATCAGCTACTGATGTGTGCTGTTTATGTTATTCCGAAGGTTCTCCAAAAACCTCAGACCTTCATGGAAATAATGAAATGCTATAGGCAACAACCTCAAGCAGACAGTTATATTTACAGAGATGTTTTATTAGAGAATAAAAGTTGTAAAGTTATCGGTGAGTATTTAGAAATGGTTTGAAATAATATAAATGGTGCAAGATATAATAAATTGGATAAAAGTTTTCTGAAGGAGAGAATGAATTGAAGTCAACTCACAAACAACTTATAACAGAGAAAGCAATAAAATGTTCTTTTGAATTGATACTTTCAGTATACATGCATCTGGTACATAATTTCGAGCTACATGCCATTTTTTTCAAGAACTTTGCTTTTATATCACTCACCATATTACATCGAATCGTTCCCCTGAGAGAACTTTATTTAAATCGAATTTCCACAGGTGGTTTGTGCAAAGAAATGCCAGAAAGAAGGGGTGATTTAATAGAGTTCTACAATTCCGTTTATGTTATTGAAATGAAGGACTTCACGATGAAATTCGCCAATGGGACTCAAGTAAGTCATTTCAGTCTATTGTTTATGCTTATGATACATTTTTTTCGTTTTCGACAGCACTGTGATATTTTGGTAAGCCCCTTACCAATACCTTCTGGGAGGAGGTGCCTAATTTCTCCCAGCGTGCAGATAATAAAAAATGTGTTTGTGAAACCATTGGATAGTCCAGTAATTCATAATCCTAGTGCTCGTAGTTACAATTACTTCTTCAGCAGGAGTCCCTCAAAGGTAAGTTTGAATATTTTTTCGGAAAATGACTCGTGCTTTTTATATGGCAGAAATTTTGGATCCTGGTATTTTAATTTTCTGATTATTATAAGAAGTCTTGCACTGACATTGTGGAAATTTTTGTCATTTGTTGAGTATACTGAAGACAAATCTAATGAAACTAAGAAACTCTTCATATATTTCTTTTCAGGACTTGAAGGACATCAACAAGGCCATCAATAATAATGGCTTGAATGTCAGTGGTAAAAGACTCCTTGTGGATGGAGACGAATTGCCTAGTAGTAAAAAAATTGCAACTAGGAAAGTCCAATCCCTTCTGGAAGAAAGACGTAGGCAGTACTAAGAATTAGTTTTTATTTTGTGTAATCATTCAAAAGTTTTGAAATTTTTAATTTGAGTATTGGTTTTAATATCAGATATCTAAATCGCTTTTGTAATTTTCAATAATAGACGAAATAAGTCTTTCTGACAATGATTAAAATGATGGATAAATATTCATTTTATGGATTTATTCTTGAATTCAGACTCGATCATTTGTTAAGTAGTACAAGATTTAATATATTAGTGTTTTATCTTCTAATCCTTGATCTCAGCTTTGGTTTAATTTTAATTTATTGATTAAATGAAATTATAAATTTTATTAACTTATATGTATTATCCCAATCAATGAAAATTATAGTCAAATATTCATTTTTTAACCACAATGATATTCTTAGACCTCTAGCTAGTCTGACAACTTGAATTTAACTCAAATAAAAGGAGGAATATTCTTGAATTCCTAGCTCCTAGGGTCATGATTCAAATAATTTAAAATTATACTGTCATTAATGGAATATTATATTATAATTTGTTGCCTCATTTATGGGTTTAAATAGTGTGTGCACTGGTTTAAATTGTTGAAAAATAAAATATATTTTAAACTTAGACATTCGTATTCATTTTACCTTACCTACCAAAATGAAAGAAACGGCAAAAATAGTTTGATCCCCAACGTTAAAAAAATATGATCTATAGTACCTTCATAAACGTAAGTAAAAATATCCATGGAGGCTTGAAAACATTTTAGTTTCACAGGGCTAGCCTTTTCTATGAAAAATGGGGAAAAAACATTAGATAATGACCAAAACGTAATTGTCCCATCCGTTGAAACAGAGATTCCATATGTACCTAAACATGATAAAAAATAAGAAACTTTCAGGGTAGGTTCGGAACCTAAAAATTGCCGTTCTAAATTAGATTTCCTGATCATTCCAAAACTGCGAATTCAATCGAGATGAAATTCTGCATTTAGTTGGAAAATGACGTATCCAAGCTACATCTAAAGTTTTATCTTGATCATGTTGCTAGAACTTTATAAAATTTCATAATTTCTGTAAAGACTGATGCGGGAATATTGACGATTTCTCTGAAATGGCGAGTGTCCGAGGAGTGACAATCTACAAAATTTCAGCTTTGCCAAAACATCCTTACACCTATTACTATGGTTTTCAGTTTGAATTGAAAGCATATTCCGAAAATCCATGTGTTGGAGACTAGCTTTAGAAAGCTGGACCAACTGACAGCCGCTCCAGTTAGTATCCAATCAATCCAAGGATCTTTGGAAGGTTTCAGTTCGAATTGAAAACCTGATGAAGATGATAAGAAACGACAATTTATATTTTCGCATCCATCAATACGACAAATGGTTCTTAAGTTCAATCTATCACAAATATTTACTCTAAACTTGTGTCAGTCAGAACAAAAAAGCTAAGCATTGAAGAGTGATTGTGGAATGAGTATTCAAGCACCCTTATGTGGTCGACATTGACTTCGTTACTCTCTTAGTTCTATAAATGGTCCATCAACCGAAAGAACCAATTCATTGATAGGATGTTTAGAACTGATCTGAGAACAGTTACTGCAACCTTCAGATGGGGCTTATTAGACTCAAAGGAAACCTACACAAACTAGGTATTGTTAAGCATCCCATATGTAGACTCTGATGATGATGAGACTATGGAACACATACTATGTGAGTTCCCTCTGGGCACATAATCAGATTTGATTTCCTAGATCTCTTGGATCGCAGCATCAGAGACGAGCCTTTTAGACCATCCACCCTTGTTATAATGATAATAATACTGATAGAGCGGGATGCTGACTCGCTGTGAGCCCATTCCGTCATGGTTGGTGGAGGGTGGAACAGTGCTGATACCAAAATCAGGTGATTTAGGGCAACCCAAGAACTATCGCCCAATCACTTGCCTCAATACACTGTATAAGATCCTCACAAGTGTAATTCAAGATCAAATACTGAGGGTTATTGGACCAGTGTGGAACAGTATCTACGAACATAGGGGAGCAAAGAAAGGAGTGCAAGGATGCAAGGACAACTTGCTCATAGACAAGAGCGTATGTCTAGACGCCAGACACTACAAGCGTGACCTACACACATCATGGTTGGACTACGCGAAAGCATATGACACCACGACGCACGAACTGATAGTACGGTTGTTAAAAATGCTGAAAGTCATCATCCACGCGATAGAAAACATCATAGAGCTGTGGAAAACGAAGTTTGCCATCCGAGCAGAGGGTCGAACCGTTTATACGGGATGGGTGAGATACAGAAGAGGAGTTTTCCAGGGAGATTCGCTAAGCCTGTTATTATTCTGCATAACTCTAAAACCACTAACAATTGAGTTGAGGGAGAGCAAGATAGGATACAAGGCCGGACCACCAGGCAGAAGGAACCACCTCAGCAATGGGAATGTCGTTCGGTTTGGACAAGTGTGCTTTTTTCATCTGCGCTGTGGAAAAGCTGAAGACGCAGGAGAAGATATTCGACTGGAAGATGGAATGACTTTTCGTCACCTCGAAGACGGAGAAACTTATAAGTTTTTTGGGATGAAACAGAGGGGTGTACTGGAGACAACCCAGATAAAGAATGCCTCAACAGCCAGCTACAAAAAGAAGCTGAGGGACATTTGGAAATCCCAGCTGTCGGGAAAGAACAAAGTATCTGCTACAAATATGCTATAGCCATCCCGATTCTGACCTACTCTTTCGGGGTGGTAAACTGGACGGTGAATGAACTCCTCGATCTTGATAGATCAAACAAGGAAAACGATGAACATGAATCGTAGCCTACATCCTAACAGTTCAATACAGAGGATATACCTTCCCCGAAGCCAGGGGTTAGAGGATTTCAATGTTTGGAATATCAACACTATCAACAAACATTGGAAATGGCAGTAAGGATTCTAAGAAGTGAAGATCCGCTTCTGAAATTTGTTGCTCAGCATGAAATTGCGAACCATGGAGCCTTCCTATTCCGAGCTGCACAAAGGGCCGTGGAGAAGCTCAGCATAACCAGCGTATCGATCAATCCTGAGCTCGCTGGAGCACCGATCACTCAGGCGGACCAAAGAAGCCTAGCGAGACTGATCCGAAAGTCTCAGTCGGATAAATTACTCGAACATCATATGAGTAAAAACTTGCACTCCATATATTTCAGGAGTTTAAAAGACCAGGACCTGTCTGAGGAATTGTCTTTCGCCTTTCTGATGTCCGCTAGCCTCATGTCAGAGACAGAGGGATTTGTGATGGCGTGTCAAGATGGAGTACTAAATACGAGATGGTATAAAAAGAACATCATGAAAATGGACACCCCAACAACTTGCAGGGTTTGCCATAGGCAACAGGAAACGATTATGCACATCCTTTCCACCTGCAGAGTCCATGCTCCAACAGGGTATGTAGAGAGACACAACGCGGCTCTCCGAATTCTATACTTCCATCTGAGAGCCGCGTATGGAATAGACAAAGAATCGGTGCTACCATATGGGCCTCTGGAGATTGAAGCGGTGGCCCAGAACGAAAGAGCTCGCATATGCTGGAACTATCCTGTATCAACAACACGACAGATCAATGCTGTTAAGCCAGACATACTTCCTCTGGACAAGGAGCTGAAGGAGTTATTTGTCGTGGAATTCTCCTCCCCTGCTGAAAATAATGTTGTGATGAAAGGAGACCAGAAGATGTAAAAATACAAAGAACTTATGTTCGAGCTTGGAACTTTATACCCAGGTCATAAAATTAGGATGGTCGTACTAATAGGATGTCTCGGTGGAATGAGAGCCAACTATGTGGATGAACTGAAGATTATCCCGGACTGTAGACCACTGGCCGAGGTATTGGCGCACAGAATGCAAAAAGCAGTGTTGCTCGGGTCACTTCATATCATCAGGTCTTATGAACTCTAGAAGCCACTTGCAGCTTATCTCTTTTGTTAAGGGACGCTACGAGGGCAGGATGAAGAACTCCTCCATTTAACTGTGAGGGGTTTTTAGTGCGTAACCAAACAAGATCTTGGATTCTCACACTACCGAGAGTGCGAACCCTCTCGGTGCCCATAAAGGGTTTTCCCCTCACACGGAAAAAATACTGATAGCTAGGGTAGAATTTTCATTGATAGATTCAGAAAATACGTATACAGAAAGCTATACGACACAGACGTTGCCATAATTGCGAAAGTCATTCAGAAAAGTTGAGTTTATCCTTAGACCATATGGTCTAAGAGTTTATCGAAAGATTTCTCACACAGGAAGTTTTGTGACCATTTCAAAAGATGTCGAACCTTGTCCATTAAATGTTCATTTATGAGGAATCAAATTACTGCCTTAGTGTCTTATATCTGAATAGTTTTCTACTCCCCTTTGATAACTTCTTCAATTTTAGCCAAATTCTTGTCGTTTGCGATTGTAAGAATTTTTACTCCGTTATTGATGCTTCCCGTTCTTAGAATTAAATTGATATTGGTATGATCGAGTCGGCACGTAATCAGAGAGATGTTTCTGATGCCTTTCAAGCGAAAGCGCAGTTTCCCGGCTCTATAGTGAGAAACTGGAAACGTGACCGAGAAGTGGAAGCCCAAAACACAATATAAAGTCTATTTTATACTGTGCCCAAGATATACCACTGAGTCTCAAGGGCGTAGCCAGGAATTAATTTCGGGGGGGGTTTTGAAATTTTGGCAATTGATTTTGTAAGTGCCAAGAATGGTGAGGGTCGCTTTCTGTAGCAAGTATTGAACACGGAAAACATTTCGGGGGGGGGTTTGAACCCCCAAAACCCCCCCCCTGGCTACGCCCTTGCTGAGTCTACACGTACGAAGCCTTTGAGTAGGGGAAATACGTACAAAACGACATATATGGACAAAATGACATAGGCATCATAAGTTGAGTTTGGAGGTATCAAATTCGGAACTGCCTACCATATCACACGACCCGAGTGGGTTCTATTAACCTCTGAAAACTCGCAAGCACTACTCTTGTTCATTAGGTCGTTATGAGTGATAACAGAAATCAATAGTTCACGAGTTTTTTTTCATTGCTCCAAATTTTCAGAAGAAATGGCCAGTTTTCACCATTTTTTTCATTTACATTGCATTAATTTCAAACTTTACTTATTTGTCATTGTATTCACGAAGCTTTTTTCATGTTGAATATACTTTCTGTATTTATTCGATACATTTCTAGTTTCATATAACGCTTTATGGACAAAATGACATATACAGTGAACGGACAAAATGAGGTATTTCAGCTACATTAACCGTATCTACTGGACAACACCGAGACCATTCATCCCAGGCTCCATCAGCAAACAAAGAGCCAGGAATTGTCTTAACATATTCATAACAAAATATTCATCTGCGGCTAATAAAGGCAATGCTTCTTAACCTACTCTTGCTGATCCTATGAGGAGGTTCCTCAAATCCCTAAGGGACGATTCATAAGTGGACAAGGCAAACGTGAGCCGAAGACTCTATAAACATACTTTGTTACAACTTCTACACCTAGGATTGCAATCAAATTCAAAAATGAGCCCTAACCTCCTCTAAAGAGAAAGAGACAAGTACCTATAGGGCATTATTCAAAGAACACAATGAAGAAGAAAATGTTACTAGCCACTTTCGGGATGATGAAGACGTCTGTCCATCTGTCTATTGGAATGGTATGACCATCTTTTCAATCTTCTCCAGGATCATCTCCGAAAAAGGCTGGTTACGATGCATGCATTGGTTGCTTTGGGCTCACGCATCTTGTGCTGATGTTCTTAGAAGACCCAAGCGTTTCATTGGTGAACGTTGTCAGTATTTTTGTACCTATAAGTAGAAAACAACAGTTGCCTATATTGCAGGTATGTCATTTTGTTAATAGCATACGGGCAAAATGAATTTCGTTTATCCCAATTTATCTGAGAATATTTTATTTTTTGGTACTTTCATTTCATAATGGTTGATTAGATTTGATAAAGAAAGGATCAAAGATCATAGGTGTAGAATATGTCGTTACTGTAATTCATTACTTAGAAGTTATGCCTCTGAAACAAAACCCTATGTCATTTTGTACGTAGGTACTTCCCCTACTTTGAATCATGCAACAGTGGCTTTGAACGCTTCTGGCTTTTGGTGGTTTGGTTAATTGGTTTCCATCGAAACAGTTCGTCGAGGACTTCGAAGCGTTTATCTCTACATTCTCGACGACTTTTGAGAAGTATGTTTCTACCTAACTCAAAATCATATATGCGGCTTCGATTGGAATGGGACATTGAGTAAGCGATGGAGGTCTGTATTGTTCACAGAAGGGTCAAGAGATGGGCGGTTTTCGGAAGGTCAGTGTGTTCATGTATGGATCCAGCCTCCGGTTCTCAGAGAAAAACATGGAAGCTATTGACCCTCGATATCAACGAAGTCGACCTACAGGCCTTGCAACTTGCAATACATTCAAAGGAGCTGTAAATCAACCGGTACACGCGGCACAGCCTGTATGTGTGCATACGAAGTCGAGAACATCCTCATTCAAACATACCAGATTGCAATTCGCGGCAGGGTAGCTTTTTATTTCCTTTTTGGTCCTTAAACATGCGCGCGTTCGCCGGCGCGCCCTACTCACTGAAATCAAGCACCTGTTGGTTTGAGAATCGAGATCGAGAAGCCGGCTCCCCCAACTCAACCATTGTTTGTCTGGAACCGAAGCCGGTAAAGCGTCCAGATCTAGTCTCCTCTCAATTCCGCGTGTGTGTACAATACTTCTGTCCGAAACATGTCTACCGAACAGGCCCCAGTTCCTGCCGAAGAGCAGAAAACCGAGAATGGTACATCCGAAGTCAAAGAGAATGGATCCGCCGAAGAAGCCACCAACGAGAACCAGGCGGAGAATGAGAGTCCGAAGGAAATGCGTGCCGTCGTTTTGACAGGTTTCGGAGGGCTGAAATCAGTCAAGATCCTGAAGAAACCGGAGCCCACCCCTGGCGAGGGGGAAGTCCTCATCAGGGTCAAAGCATGGTAAGTTTTTCCGCACTGGCCGCTTTTTGAAAATTTCCCGATTCAATCAACTCTTTCCGTTGGGAACATTATAAACATCATTATGCTTTTTTATTACGTTTTTTGATCCAACATCTGGAATACTCCAGCACATTAATACATTTACAATTATGTTTCCCTCATAATTTTTTATTGATACTTCCATCAGTTATATTCATTTCGGCAATCAATTGGAAAACGTATGGATTTCGAAAGAAATTAACACTTTTTATTGTTCAATCGCGTGTCCATATGTTGAGTATCGTGCGATACACCATACACCGCAAAATCGATTTTTACCTGTCGCTTTGAATTGACAGAACCCCTGGTTATTGGCCAAACAGTCGCTGCTACCAATCTGGATTGAAAGGGTATGAAATCATTGATTGGGGAGGTATTCAAGTCACCTTTCATCGTGGATATAAATGTGAAAAAAAAAGAAAAAGAGAATACCTTTTACTGTATCTGATTAAATTAATAAATTTATATCAATTTAAATAAAAACTGTATTCATATTTTCCAAATGGAATATATCGAAGAATATTTTTCACTAAAAAATATAGAAGTCCCATCTTTTATCCAAAGTTTATCCTCGGTATTGGCCATTGGCGCTACATACGCTTCATACCAATTAGAAAAAATATATTTCCAAGATCTACAGAAACAATTTTCAATTCAAATGTCTTGAAGGTTTTTGTGTTCGTCGGAGTTATATTATGAAATATCCGATTTTACTTTCTCACGACTGAAGATCTAATGTTTAACAAATTTTATTCTACCGTGACTGCTCAAAGCTAGAAGTGTGATTTTCCCAGAATTTGCAAATTGAAATAACGTTTTTGTCGAAATTCTGTAGATATTTGAATATTTCAGATCCTTTAATCTGGTTAGCCCCCACAAAATAAGTTATGCGATTCTTAGGAAAGAATTCAATTAAGAAAACTTCAGTAAATTGTAATTTTTTTAGAAAAATACTCGGCGATATTATCCAGGGTATGCAGGGGGAAAGAGAAAAACATGAAATTCGGCTAGACAAGGCGGTTCTTGATGGTTATACATTTAGGTACTGGCCTGGTAGTCTTTGCTTCCGCGATACATGGTATTTTATCGATTTTGCCAATTTCCACTTGGGTATGTAACTCAATAACTGTCGAATCACTCCGTATATATTTTTTTCCGATATTTTTTACACATGTTCCTCATTTGGTTTCAAAGTGAGCAGAAAAAAAAATCGTGGTCTCCATCAACAAAAAAATAGTTGAAGCAGTTACAACTTTGAAGCAACACTCTAGTATATTGAATTTTAATAATCAATTTATACAGAGTGTAACAGCCAAATGGAATGAATTCGTTAACGAATAAATGAGGGGGTGTTAGGAAAAACGCTCGGACACGTCGATTTGTAATTTTAAATGCGCATATTTTTCAAGAAAATAAAATTATATAGGGTGTTCCATGCGACCGTGGTCAATTACCAACTTTCTTATTTCAAATGCAACACTCTGTATATTATTTATTTTTTGGATTCTTCAGAAAATTCTAGACATAATTCATGTACAATGTCCTATACCTATCTTCAACTTTTTCGGAAATATTAAGTGTTTTCAGATTTTTTACAAAAATTAACATTTTAAATGAAAATTATTTTATTTCACAAATTCGATACATTACACTCAATGCTTATTTCCCATTTACCTCTTGATATAGAGAAAGTAAGCAAAAACCATTACTGAAAAGAAATTGAAAAAAAATTCAATTCTACACCAGATTAGCAATATTAGCATGTTGCCAAGACGTTCGCGGCAATCATTTTGAACATTTCCTACATTTTTTGTTTTTTTTTGATAATTAAGAAATAATCAGTATTACTTATTAGGTTTTAAGTGTAATGTACCGAATTTGTGAAATAAAATAATTTTTATTCGAAACGTTGATTTTTGCAATAAATCTGAAAACACTTAATACTTCCGAAATAGTTAAAGATAGGTATAGGACATTGTGCATGAATTGTGTGTGTCTAGAATTCTCTGAAGAATCCAAAAAATAAATACAATACAGGGGGTTGCATTTGAAATAAGAAAGTTGGTATTGGCCACGGTCACATGGAACACCCTATATAATATTATTTTCTTGAAAAATATGCGCATTTGAGATTACAAATCGAAGTGTCCGAGCGTTTTTCCCAACACGCCCTCATTTATTCGTTATCGAATTTATTCCATTTGGCTGTTACACTCTGTATATTTGGAAAGACAAACAAAATTAAGAAGTGCGCTTCAAATTTTTCGCAAGAAATTCTTCTGCATACTCAAATTCTGAAATAATTAAGTTTTTTGAGATTCTTGTGATCAATTTGCACAAGTATATCGAAACGATTATAGGATATTTCAACTGAATTGAAATCGATTTAAGCTAAAAAACAGGAAACAAGGTATTTAATAACTATGTATGTATTTAGTAAATTTAAAATAAATATTCAGAGTTTTCAATAATTCATCAGAAAAAAAACAATAATCAGTTTTTGGGCTACAGTTTCTCAATTTCAAAATGAGGTTAGTATCTAAAAATGTCGTAGTTTGTGTTCTTCTCAAATTCACAGACAGAATTTGAAAATTTCAATATAACTACAGATTTTTGTTTCAAAACCACAACTGCTCTTTAATTTTTTTATGATACGGATCTGGATTTTTATTGCGATTTTTGATTTTCTCATTCTGGCTCCTGATGAAAAATTATGGCCCCAAGACATATGAGCAAAGATGATAAAGACACCCGGTACTTCAGGGAACGTCAGACCAATAATGTGGTATATCAACGCCTTTGTGACCTCTATGAAAAAAACCTCAATCTCAAATCTTTTTTTTCATCTCTATTTTATGCTTATTTCATTTTATAAAACATTACATTCGAAATATCCAGTTTTTACGGAAAATGTACTCCAAGGGTGAATAAAAATATTTCAATGTTACGCAACAATATTTCAAAGAATTTGAACCCAAATTGCGTATACTATAATAATTTATCACAAACATACTTGAGTAGCTTAATTTGAGCTTCGGAACTCATACTTCATAGAAATATAGATCTTGTACTGGCTAAAAATTATTTGTTAAATTTTTAAGTGAATCGAAAAACTTGTATACCTATTGTCTAGCTAGAATGTAGAATAATGCTCGCATGTTTCCATAACATATTTTATATCAATGTGAGTATTTTTGAGTCATTCACTTTTGCTAATTTTTCTCGGAAAATGAATTGATTCCACGCAGGCATTCCATTATGTCTCTCCTAACAATTAATCTGATTTTAATTCATGGCATTATTTGAATCATGGTTCGATTCTGTCACTCAGAAATTTGAACACGACTATATTAAAAGAAATGTTTTAAATGCCTTTATCAATCACTCGTTTTCTTTGAAACAAATTTGCTCTCTGTAATACGCAGAACAATACCGCAAAGCGATAAAGAGTTACTCATTATTCTCTCAACTGGATTCCTTTTGGTCAATAAATTAACACAAACACCCAACAATAAATACTACACTTCTGGTGAATGCTAATTTTGTTGTATTCTTGCATTTACGCGATACGAAAACAAGAAGGATTTTTCTTTGAATGTATAATGCTCCTCTTTATTACATTGAAAGGTTTCCGTTTATATAGGTATATTTTTATTACATTTTTGGGAACACATATTTGAACAAAATCTATTTCATGAGGACTACCACGGAGGCTGTTCTATGTATGCATGGTCCAGTTCACACTTACCACTATTTTAGTTCCTTCTGTTAGAATAATCATATTAAAAGGAATACTGTACTTATTTCGAATCATATGTTTACTTCAACTTAAGTTATATTTAAAAGAAAGGTCAAAACTGATGGACAATCAAGTGTTTATCTTTTTTTAAGAAAATGTGATATGTCCATAAAGAAGCGCTTTATTCGCTTTTGTAATATTGCGAAATTATAGCGTTCTGGATTTCAACAAACACCATTTATATTAATTTAAATGAACTAGGTGATCATTGTGAAAGTCTGTGTTTTTGCTTTGGTTTGTTGATAATTAAAATCTACCAGTGTCGTTTTTCTAAGGGACCTAATAAGCATTTCGTATATTTTTCTCAATTTTCATTCCAGATTATAACTTTCCTCAGCTTTTAGCTTCCATAAAATGATGGTATAAAAGTTTAAATTTTCATCTCATATTCTCGAGAATTTCAAGAGTTATTCTGGTACATCCATCAATGATTGCGAACTACTCAATTTCTACTATATGGCCAAATGTGGAAATATTCCAAATATTTAAAAATGAACGGAAATCTGCACAATCTGTATCGTTCAAACTATGAGAATTCTGGAGTTTCGGTTCTGAACTTGTGGCGAAACACAAACGGAGGTTTTAAAATTGAAGCATAAGAATGTTTTGGTCACATTTTTGCATGTTTCAGTTTGTAGATTTTTGTCAACCTTACAACAATATTGTATAAGTTTTTTTCAACACGGTATAGTTGCTGACGCACCCTGTATAAAAATATTTCTGATGATAATATTTTGTACTACATCGATAATTTCATACTAAAAAATTGACCTCAGTAAGTAAGCTTAGGAATTTGAAATTTTCAGAATACAAATGAGTCAGTTAAGTTCATAGATTCTAAAATTATTTTCTAAATCTACATGGTTGGTCGAGTTGAAATTCAAGCTCCATTCAAAATATTGTCACACCAGAACCATAAAAATTATAGCGAATTATCGAAAAAAATTACGAATATTTCTGTTACAACAGATCTGGTATCACAGAAGATTTATTTGACACTTGCTGTCAAATTTTTCTGACAGCTGTCAAATATTTCCCCAACTGACAAATATGGATCTGCCTAAAGCCGCGTACTCAGAGCTCCGTATTGTAGCCAGCGACACCCGTTTCAGCCAATCAGAGGATTCAAATTAAATTTTGAATCCTCTGATTGGCTGAAATGGGTGTCGCTGGCTACAATACGGAGCTCTGAGAACGCAGCCTAAAACATTTCAAAAGCTCTCGTCAATACTTCAAGTGAACGAGATTTTTTATAACTGAAATGCATTTATTTCATTATAAAGGTACAAATCAGTTGAATTGTCGGTACCCTACATTCGTCATAGTCCGCGATTCGCAATCATTACAATAAACAGATTCGAATACAGTTATGGTGCCAACCAGCAACGATAAATATTTCATTCGGAAGTTATGTTCCGGTTTGTAAATGCATACGCGAAACGGTCAGGTAAAAGTTTCTACGATTTAGTTTGTTTCGAATCCAATTAATTTCTCGTTAGAATGCAGAGCGGAGATCCATTTCCCTGCGAGGCTTGGATGATCATCCTCAATGAGAAATGGGAGTTTCGTAAAATTTACAAAAAAACAACAGAAAAGTCAGAGCGTGTAGTTCCGTCCAGATATGGCGCGCGTTGCTGGTTGAATAATGGAAAAGCGGAAATTCCGAAGATTGCTATGACTCATTCATGTCAATATATACCGGGAGGGGTGTATAATACATTCACTAATAATGATTTAACGTTGCAAGGCAACAGAAAAAGTCGCTCGAAATGCATTGCTCGTTTGTTTCGCCTTTGACGGATACCGTCTCTATTGATTCTTTCGCGACAGGTGCTCACTGCTTCGACTGAGCCATACCAGTAGCAACTAATATGGCCTATGCCGTATGGATACTTTAAATCGATTTTATCGATGGTTTAAAATCGTTCTCCATGCATAGTTGTCCCTCTTTCAAATTTCTTCTGAAAGTACCAACTTTGTTTTTTTTTAATGAAATCCTGTATATTTTTATCATTTTTTCGGTTTCTTCATGAAAATTAAAATATACTTTATGTAGATATATTTTCACTTCGGAAAAATTAACAGTTTTCGAAGTATTTAGCTTGACGTATCCAATTTTCACTCGAATATACAGTGTAATTCGGTATGACTTAACGATAATTTAAGGGCATCAAATATACCCAATTTTATCGACAAAACACCCACATCTGGGAGTTTACCCCCCTACTTTTGGAATAGCCGCCATTTTAAATTAATTTTTTATTTTAGTTGACTCTTTCAAATGATATCGATTTCTCTGGACATGAAGGTCCTACAGATGTGAAAAAAATGTTTTTTGAAAGATAATACTACCACCTTTATTAAAGTAGAACAATTTGAAAACATTCAACTCAAAAATGTCATAAAAAATTCTTAAAAAAAATTCAGTCAAAAAATTCACTGAATTTTCAAGTAAATCCTGAATAGTACAAAAACTAGCACATTGAAATATAATTTCTTTCAATGAACCAATACGCAAGGATATAAGCTACAAAACGACACCCACATCACTTCTGTGAGTTACGTGATTTGAGAGTTATTGCTGTTTGAACATGACCCTTCTGAAAATTGATGAAATAAAATAAAAACTCAGTACCTACTGTTTGAACATTAAAAATGATCAAACTAACAAATTTATCATAAAAATTGCTCAAAATGGCCGCCTCTGCTTTGTAGACAGGCAGTGGACCTTATGACGACTTTTCTTGTGGCCCTGTGAATCAATGCAGTGACTTCTCTTATTTCGTTAGCAACAGTTATTATTTTTTGCACCAGTTCTTCTCTGGTGTTTGGAACTATGCAATATACCCTTTATTTCATCCATCCCCATAAAAAATAGTCCAGCGGTGTTAAGTCCGGAGAGCGTGGGGCCAAGCAACTGTTCCACCACTGCATTGATTTCCAGGGCCACAAGAAAAGTCGTCATAAGGGCCACTGCCTGTCTACAAAGCAGAGGAGACCATTTTGAGCAATTTTTATGATAAATTCTTTAGTTTTTATTTCATTTCATCAATTTTCGTAAGGGTCATATTCAAACAGCAATAACTCTCAAATTATGTAACATACAGAAATGATGTGGGTGTCGTTTTGTAGCTGATATCCTTGCGTGTTAGTTCTTCAAAAAAATATACTTCAATGTGCTAGTTTTTGTACTATTGAGGATTTACTAAAAAATTCTGTAAATTTTTTGACTAAATTTTTTTAAAGAATTTTTTTATGACATTTTTGAGTTGAATGTTTTCATATTGTTCTACTTTAATAAAAGGTGGTAGTATTATCTTTCAAAAAACATTTTTTTCACATCTGTAGGACCTTTATGTCCAGAGAAATCGATATCATTTGAAAGAGTCAACTAAAATAAAAAAAAAATAATTTAGAATGGCAGCTATTCCAAAAATAGGGAGGTAAACTCCCCAATGTGGGTGTTTTTGTCGATAAAATTAGGTATATTTGATGTCCTTAAATTATCGCTAAGTCATACCGAAACACACTGTATACAGAGTACGAAAAACAGCTTGCCACATATTGCGAATGAAAATTTGGAGAATTTTCCTTTTTTCAAATGGAATACCCTGTAATATAGCGGTCCATAAAATTTTTCTCGAATATCCAAATCAGGTAAATTGGAATGATTTCCTAGTATTTTGGTTAACAAGAAAATAAGACGTTCACAAAATAATATCCATTTTCTTTCCAAAATGCATAAGCATACAAAATCTTCGTTATAAAAATACCAGGCATTGAATTCTTCAGAAAATTATGGTTTATTCTTCATTATATTATTCCAAAACCTTCGGAGATATTCCAACCAAATTGCGTAAAATGTGTTCCAATTTCAATATCTATAATCTTTTTCTCATTTCACATGTTTTTATATTTTCTGACACAAGTTTGAATTTTTTGGAAACATTATTGTTTTGTTCTCAGTTGCTATGAGTGATTGAGAGAATAAAAAATATGGTTCATATCATAAATAACATGGTTCATATTTTAACACTTCAAAGCAATTAAATTTTATATCTGCTTCGCATTTTCGAAGTTTTAGAATTTTTCGTACAATTTTTTCGAGTTAAATTATATTTCATTCAATGAAAAATCTACAAATTTGTTATGTAACTAAGGTATATCGGAGGACAATTTCTGTAGAGGATGAATATGCGAATAATGTGACAGATCATGTAGGTATGCAAAATTTGGTTCAAATAACTACAGAAGCTGAGCCACTATGTATAATCTTCGAGATGAAGAGTTAATGGACAAATGTTGATAAGAAGTTTCCTTATTCTAATATACTTCCATATTGAACCTCAAAGTCCTGGTACAATATGGGTCACCCTGTACAGAGATTATGTTTGCGAATACCTGCATAAATCTCGAGTAATGAGATGCTTTTGCGATGAAACAAACACGATGAGAAACTGCAAGTGACTTATGGTCCATGAAAAGTAAATTTATAGGAATTCCCAAACAAACTGAGTTTATGGTTCCATTGACATCTGAATACCAAATTTTGTGGTACCATTATCACTATCCATGTTCCAGATCCATAAATCTTGCTGATCACTGTAATACGTTTACAGACAACGAAGTGTTTCATTCCATAACACTGGCTTCTGGCTTCATAAATAATGGAAAACATGTTTACTTAAAATTAATGAAGGTACACTGTTTATTGCGTTTTAATTTAAAATTATCTGCGTGAATTTTCACATCATTGACTCTTTTAAATCGCATTATGGATTGTGTTTCGTATTATTTTGATTATGAAGACAGAATTTAAGAAAATAAATGTAAGGAGGTAGTATCGATATTCTTAAATTTTTCTATTATATTTATATCATTCTCTCCTCCCTTTCATATAAAACGTTGGAGAACCATATTTCCGATATTTCTGTAATAACAGATTCAGAATCATGGACGATTCATCTGTCAGCTGCTGTCAAATTTTTTGACAGCTATCAATAGCCTACAAGGTGAATTTTTCTACAGGGTTGATGAACCAATGCTCAAAAACTCTTGACTTCTCTTAAATGCTTATTTAGGTCTGGCGAACTTAAATTTTATCATCTTTGGAATCAATGGATCCCTCTTTTCTGTTGTTTGTAGGAGGAATGGTCAGAAATAAAGAAGTTTGACATCTAAAATAATGTAATATGGACTGATTGTTATACTTTTCATGAAATTCAAACATTCAACCATGTAGAGCAGCTGAAGTAGCTTTATCGATTGCCAATTTCTTGATCTGGCATGAGCAAATCACGTTATGAAATATCGTCAATTTTCTACGGTCACTCTACTTTCAAATGAGAATGTATCAGCTTATCCAGTATCCAGTATCTCCTTAACTACACATGCATGCGCGCAAAGTGACATTTGACACAAAACAATGTAAACGCAGCTAGATTGCTCGTTCTTCTCACCCTGCAACATAAACAAGGCTTTCATTAGCATGTGTTTATGCTGTGCCATCTCAGGACTGCCAGTAGGAACAGATTATGATGGTGATAATTAACCAAGCTACACGAGACTGACGGGGTAGAACGTTAACCTTCCGCAGGAAGTGACAAAAGACAAAACCATTAGACAGGATCAGAACTTGTCAGACATCCGACTCGATGGGTTACCCGGTTAAGGGAAAATTATAACCCTCAATTGTATTTTTTATGAGTGTGCGAAAAGTTTGCAATTCTTTCGCATGGATGATGAGTACAATTAGGAGCTAGCCGTTGAAGTTTAATTAAAGCCTTTTCATTGCACAGCTTTATAAAGGTTCGGCTTGAAGCACAGGCCCCACCACTTCGAGGTCGAAATAAACCCTTGATGGTTGTACAACCAATTTCTAAAACTCGAATTCCAAACAAATCATTCAAATAATTACTTTCATAATTATTTGCACATCAACGAAATCATAAATGCAGACAAAGGTGTCGAAATGCTCCGAATACATCTTATGTATACTCCCAAATCATTGAAAAGGCAAAAATAATAAATATATCGACAGAAAATAGCATTCGAGTTATAAGGTCGTTTTTGAATTTTGGAAAAATTTCCTCGTCAAACCAATTTTCCTTTCTTAACGTAGAATTCAATAGTAGGTATCAGTAGTTTTTCCAATAACCTTATAGGTAGGTACATACAGATACAGAGTGTAACAGCCAAATTGAATAAATTCGATAACGAATAAATGAGGGGGTGTTAGGAAAAACGCTCGGAAACGTCGATTTGTAATTTTAAATGCGCATATTTTCCAAGAAAATAAAATTATATAGGGTGTTCCATGCGACCGTGGCCAATACCAACTTTCTTATTTCAAATGCAACCCCCTGTATATTATTTATTTTTTGGATTCTTCAGAAAATTCTAGACATAATTAATGAACAATGTCCTATACCTATCTTCAACTTTTTCGGAAATATTAAGTGTTTTCAGATTTTTTACAATTTCACATTAGACTTTTTTTGTGGCGATATGTCAAAAGTGTTGTAGACGAAACGAAACCCTTAATAAACTTGGACGACCTAAAAAACCGAATCACGCTTGCGATTAGATCAGTTACGCCTGAAATGTTGAGTAACGTTAGAAAACAATTCTACACCAGATTAGCATGTTGCCAAGACGTTCGCGGCGAGCATTTTGAACATTTCCTACATTGACATGTTTTTTTTTGTTTTTTCTTTTAATAATCAAGAAATAATCAGTATAAGTTATTAGGTTTTAAGTGTGATGTACCGAATTTGTGAAATGAAATAATTTTTATTTAAAACGTTGATTTTTGCAATAAATCTGAAAACACTTAATACTTCCGAAATAGTTAAAGATAGGTATAGGACATTGTGCATGAATTGTGTCTAGAATTCTCCGAAGAATCCAAAAAATAAATAATATACAGGGGGTTGCCTTTGAAATAAGAAGGTTGGTATTGGCCACGGTCACATGGAACACCCTATATAATATTATTTTCTTGAATAATATGCGCATTCATAATTACAAATCGACGTGTCCGAGCGTTTTTCCCAACACGCCCTCATTTATTCGTCATCGAATTAATTCCATTTGGCTGTTACACTCTGTATAATTAGATATTTCACTCGTGGGCAAGTATTGAATGAGGTATAAAATATTTTTAGTGAAATGGCATCATTCTTGTTTCGAAGGGAGATCCTCAATCTTCAAGTAGAGCTTGAAATTCCAATTTCAAAAATATTTCATGCTTCGTATTGTACTCAAATCATCTTCGATAATAAGAGATTACAAGTTTCCTCGTATCATTGAAGTGGTGATGAACAGAATTGAAATGTTTTTGAAGTTGACGATAAATGTGAAATTCTTATTTAGATAGTGAAGATTCCATGCAAAATATCACGTTTTGTATATTTTTGGAAGGTTAACCTCAAGCTCTACTGAAATATACAAAAATCTATGTGGTCAGAATCCCATTTGAATTAAAATATTGTTTGAGTTAAAATATTGATCAGTATTATTTCAGGAAAACATGCCGACTCTATTGAATCGTACATAAATAGTGTCACAGAAATGTTTTTACAGAAACGCAGAATTTTCCACAGGAAAAAAGTTGCAGCCACTTGTTAAAAATGCTCATTCACAAAAAACGACCTTTAACACTGAAACTATGAGATATCGACATCAGTTTTTGTTAATCTAGTTGAAAATAGGACTTTACATTCGAATGTATCTAATTTAGCTCACTTTGTACTCTTGGTTGAAATTTTTCATGCCCCCCCCCCTGAAATACCCGAAAAATCCGCTAGTGACTTGAAGTAGTGTAATTTTTCCCTATGCAGAGTGTCCCTAAATTGGATCTGTCATAGTGACATTGTGTGCATAAATTGCTGTGATCGAAATGATCATAAAGTTACAACCCAACCGCCAGCAATAAAAAATAATCTATTGTTATTTCCCAGATTACGGAAGTTTGTCTGTCTGTTACTGCCTTTATATTCTTGATTCGTGACCATCAGAAATTGATTTATTTAATTCTAGACCGCATATTCTCATAGTTCGATTAACGGACACTGCCTAATGTGCCTATATCGAAATTGTACACAAGTACTAGCATCATCAAAGAACCAATCTTATCAAGGCATTATCCTTGCATTCCTCCCACATATAAGCCGGGAAGAATTAGAATCAATACAAATTGAATGGGATTTAATACGTATGTTATTCTTCGAGCTTATTACTTCTTATCTCTTCACATCCGGCCTATTATCGGATCCGTAAGAATCAAATAGAGTACTTGAGGATTCTCGGACGTTGAATCATGTTGGCAGTATGACAATGACTGATTTGTTGAGCCTACTGCTTCTTTGCCGGAAATGGTACACGATGGACAGGATATTCAGTTGCTTGTAGATCTCGGATATTAATTACCTAGTTATGCGTTTAGTTTTTTATATTTTCAACTCGCTGTCAGTTATAGATATCGGTTGAGGCATTGTTTTTAGATAAACAATGGGTGAAGGATTGGTGAGGGCAAGGTTATATCAGATTAAGTTTGCCGGTTTGAATTCTCAGCTGTGCTTGAGGACTTGCCTTGCAATCTGCCCATTCAGTCGTGGCAGTTAAATTAGTAAACCTTCAAATTGGTGCGATGAATTTTTCCCCAAGGATGTTAAAAATCCTTTCTCTATTTCAGTATCGTAATGAGTTCATTACAGTACTTAAAACGAAACGAAAAATATTAGGTACTAAAAACAGTGCTGTAATGAACTCATTACAGCACTGTTTTTAGTAATATTTTTCGTTTCGTGGTTGGCAGCACTGGCTTCCGATCCTATCAATTTTCAACACACGTTGAAATGTCAAGTTCGTAACAGTCACTAACTGCCAAGATACAATACAAAAGTCACTAGGATGTACCTATAATCTGAATTTTTCATTGAATTTCAACGAAATTTAACTGAAATAGAGAAAATATCGTCTAATACTCGTTGCAGAATGCAATTACAACACTCATGCGTTCGAATTTGAATAGGAGCCCATTCTGCAAATAGTTTTAGAATATACTATTCACAAATTAATTATTTTCATATGTGTTTGTTACAAGATTTTCAAGGAAGTTTGTCGCCTTATTTTTCAGAGGATACAATGAGATTTGCCACTAGGGGGATGGGGGGCCTGGAGGTCATAGTCCTCATACCACAATATTCAACCACATTTTCGTAAATTAAAAAAAATTGTCCAAATCTATAACCATCATAGGTACTTCAAAATTAATCCGGTACACGATTGAATGAAAAATATCTGCGTATTGATTCTATTCGCAATTTTATTTGGAAGCTAAATATTATCGTTCGTGGAAAAAGTGTAAAAAAACAAATTGAGATTTTCAACTTGATGAAGAATCGTGCGAATGAATTCATATATTCGGATTCCATTCATTCCATCGTTTGATATTCACTTTGATTCGATGTTGACATATGGGTTGAATCAACGGAGAAATCCAATATCCATTGTTTGTTTTATTCGATTGGAAACTTTTTTATCATTCCTGTCTACTCTATTGGGGCAAAAATCACAAAGCAATAAAGGATGGCCGAAATTTTATGCAGCTCTGAATCTATAGAAAAAGATTTATTTTGAGCTTGAATTAGATCAAAAAGATTATCAGAGGATAATATTGAGCAAAATTTTGTTTCAATAATAAATACGTTGATAATTCTATTTCTGCCTGCAAGAAAATTTGGTCACATATTCTCAAGAATAAATTAGGGTTCACCTGTTTTTGATTTTCGCCTATGGGCCCTCAAAATAGGGTGTGTTGCCTATTTTGGCTATGAACTCTCTTATGACTCTTCAAAGGGCCTCTATGATTAAAGGCCTCTTGACATTAAAGTTAGAAAGCCTTTCTTGCCTCTTGCAATTTTTTCATGAAATGCATGATTCCCAATTTCCAATTGAAGTTTAAAAGCACGTACTACCATACCCAGATCGATATTTGAAAAGATTTGTCATACGATCCTCATTCCAAATAGAAAAACTTGAGGAGTTGCTTTTTTCATTTGGGTAAGTGAAATAGTCTTCACACTACCTCCAAACAGAACTAGATCCTGTAATGAATAGAGGAATTTCCGAATGAGATCTGATCGTACATTTGGCTATTCGAGTAATTCATGAGCAAGAAAGTCTTAATCAGCTATATTTGGTTATCGATAACTCATTATGGTTCTCAATCTCGTGACTCAGTCGATAGTTGCAAACAAATTTATTTTGCATGGAATATTCTCGGAATAAACATTCATGTTTTTGTTATCAACATACGTCCACCAAATAATGTGTCATTTCAGTTCACTGACACATAGAGCTGACTGTGTGTGCCCAGTCATCAGAGGATTGGTGAAAAGAATTGATTTCTGAAGGTCAGAGTTGTGTTTGATTTTTCAGTATTCAAAAGATAAAAATACAATGTCGGTATAATATTCTTGGGATCAACAGGGGAATTGTTTCAGAGGAGAAAAGCTCATTTTACATATACAGGTTGTCACATTGAAAAGGAAACAAAGATCTTTTGTAGTAGAAAAAAATCAGGATATTTAAAAATAGCTCGAACCCTCCCAATTTTGTTCTTGGAGGGGCACATTTTGTCACATTATAACTCACCGGCAACAATGACATCACAGTGAATCCGATGCCATAGGTATACAGTTCTGTAAAGCATCGGAGGAATTTTTCAAAATTTCTCTTTCCCTGTTCACATCTCCGTCGTAAGATTGTATTATGCGGAAATTAATTGCATTAATTGATTAAAACTATATTGATTAGTGTTTCCTGGATTATTCAAAACATTGATAAAGAACTCACGTATACCCAACCTTGGAGTTTTCGAAGGTCAAAAAGTTCTTTGATTTGAAAGCAAATGCTTTCAAATCTAATTTTCCAGAAATTCAAATTATAGCTTTCCCAAGAGGATTTTTTGAGACTTGTCACAATCATTTTTTTTTGTACCACAGTTTGACGGAATGACTGTGGGTCAATAATTAGGAACATTAACTAATTAACAATAATTCCAAAAGATCTGAGATACACAGGGACCGCAAACGATTCGTTTTCGATTTACAGGGTGTTAAAGTTTGAATTTTTCCAAGATTTTTCTGTCAAATTATCTGATTTTCACGGAATATTCAACTGAAATTTGGCATAGATATTACAATTTAGAATTTAAAACATGTGTTATGCCAATTTAGCTGGCAAATCTACAGGGTGTTATTTTTTTCGGAACAGTGTTTTCCTCCAGACCTTTTTTTTTGGTAACTGACTGTTAGTTTGAAAATTTGTGAGAGAAAGCTTTGTTGTTTTTCTAAACTTTATCGTATCTTGTAGTTCTTTCGTATCTGCTACCGAAAAAAAAATGTTTAACGATTCTCTCGAAATCCTTAGAAGAAATGAAATTGTGTTGGAAATGTTAGTAATCCGCAGTGAATAAATTCATCATAAGTTATTATGGATATTTTCCATTATCTTTTCCAAATTACAGTTGAAAATCATGTGCCGATACCATGAAAAAAAAGGTGTAAACAATTCAAACTTAAACAACCTGCATTTCGAAAACGAAACGTTTGCAATCCTATGTTGATGGTGCTCCTTTTCTTATGCAAGGAATATCCACTTTTCGTTTCTACATCCAATTTAGGAACAGCATGTATAAGTTGCATAATTTTATTACAACGTAATTGATTTGCGCAAATAGGTAGGAGGTATGAAACATTTTTGTTTCACACAGGAATATGTTTTTCCATTAACGTATCAGAAAACAATCACAAACGTATTATAAACTCGGTCGGTGCATCTGAAAGCTATCCTGAGCAGTTGATCACGAAATAATTACAAAAGTTTCTGTGTCTAATTTTGGTTGCAAATCCCAGTTGCTGATCAGGAACCCATTAGAACAATCCAAATTGGGTAATTCAGTTGCTTAATAGCATTAAGTTTTATTCGATAATGTTTACGATTGAAATACAATAATTATTCCTCCAAAATACATTCCATCTTCGATTTTTCTCAGGCGTAGATAATTTGTGAACATTGAAAATATCATATGAATAAATTCATTTATCGATATCGAAGTAAATGAGGAAAATTCACAATTTTGTCAACTCATCTTTTCGAATAAAATTTTATTTTCTTAATAGATCGTTTCATCACCAGAATTCATTTCATTCGAAATAAAATATGAGAAGAAATGTGTTATTTTCATGAATTTTCAGTACCCTGTATTTCTTAAATGAAGCCGAATTTTGAAAAATGGTTGAAGGAAAAAAGTTTCATTAGATGGTAGGAATCTAAAGTTCTGAAGTAAAAATGTACAAGTCAAAGACTTACCATATTTACTTTGGTTGCAAAACAAATAACCATTTAATTTAATTTGAAAAAATTAACGGATCTGTTAACAAAGGTTTCAATTGCACAGTATATAGCCTGTACATTGAATGAGAACTAACGCATCTTGGTTCCGAAAGAAAACATGAAAATAGTGACCAGACTAGTATGGGCCAGCAGATCTACCTTTCAAGTAGTTATCCTCATCGTAGAACTCGGGTGATTTTATAGGCGAAATGTCAAAGTTTGATCAATTTTCCTGGAGAAATGGGAGAATGATGGAAAATATGAATACCAAGCTATTTTGCATTGGCCTTTTCTCTTTCGATCCGTATTTTTACATCACGGCCAGGATATCTGTGAAAAAAGTTTTATCGAGTTTAAAATGGCACTTTTTGTCGGATTTTTTCGCAATTTTCGCGAATTCAAAAAAAATACTTCTACTTCGCCTAGAGAATCGAAATTTCAGCCACGTATAAATAGATTATTCCTCTTTTCGATCGTATAAAAATCCCTTCACTGTATCGCAGCTTCGCTACGATTTCAAGATTCTTCTGGACCCACTTTTTCGACAGATTCCCCGGGCCGGACCACAGAGTTACCGTTTAAGTATAATATAGAACTAGTCAGAAGTACCTCTCGCTGTCTTTAGTCCTCGATTAGGAATATAAGAACCCTTTTACATATGTTAAGAACAAGGCCGTAGCTAGAAGAAAATTTCGGGGGGGGTCCGTCCGAGCCCGTAGCTAGAAAAAAATTTCGTGGGGAGGGGGGGTGTCCGTCGAACTGAGCTCTAGAAAAATTTCGGGGGGGGTCCGGACCCCATCGGACCCCCTCCTGGCTACGGCCTTGGTTAAGAAGCCTATTTATGGCATAATGAAATCTGACTTCATCCTGTACACAGGTGAATTCACGTTTTAGCAATTCAATATCCATTCGAGCGATAAGATATGTACCTAGCAAGGAATCCAGTCCACAAATCATTAACTATTCCGAAGTATAGCGTTGCGGCAAAACGCAACTAAACGATTGGCAAAACGATATTGTGGGTGGTCGGTCAACCGTTGTTATGGTTTCTATATTTACCCCTTTCGATGAAGGGTGAACGATTGTTGGTTGTCGACTCCTTGGCGCCTCTTTCACTCACATTGTATTACAATCTATATTAGGAATCGCCAGGGACGGGCCTAAGGGGGGGGATGGGGGGGGATGATCCCCCCCCAATGTTGAACAGAGTTGGCAAATTTTAAAAGCAGTTGGAATATTTTCGAAGCTGTTGAAAAATTTTCGAAGCGGTTGGAAAAATTTCGAAGCAGTTGGAAAAGTTTCGAAGAAGTTGGGAAAATTTTGAAGCAGTTGGAAATATTTCAATTGAGTTGGAATACATATTTCTACAAAAGTCCCCAATGTTGAACAGAGTTGGCAAATTTTAAAAGCAGTTGGAATATTTTCGTAGCTGTTGAAAAATTTTCGAAGAAGTTGGGAAAATTTGGAAGCAGTTGGGAAAATTTTGAAGAAGTTGGAAAGATTTCAATTGAGTTGCAATACATATTTCTACAAAAGTCTCCAATGTTGAACAGAGTTGGCAAATTTTAGAAGCAGTTGGATTATTTTCGAAGCTGTTGAAAAATTTTCGAAGCAGTTGGAAAAGTTTCGAAGAAGTTGGGAAAATTCCGAAGCAGTTGGGAAATTTTGAAGCAGTTGGAAAGATTTCAATTGAGTTGGAATACATATTTCTACAAGAGTCCCCGATGTTGAACAGAGTTGGCAAATTTTAAAAGCAGTTGGAATATTTTCGAAGCTGTTGAAAAATTTTCGAAGCAGTTGGAAAAGTTTCGAAGAAGTTGGGAAAATTCCGAAGCAGTTGGGAAAATTTTGAAGCAGTTGGAGAGATTTCAATGGAGTTGGAATACATATTTCTACAAAATTTTTCTTAAAATGTGAATGAATTCGACTTTTTTTAAATGAAGTTTTAAATTAATGTTTATTAAACCGGTAGAACTAAGCCCACGTTTAGCCGGACGAAAGCATACAGAGAATAGCGACAATTGTACAAATTCTTGTTAGAGTATATTTAGAGTATTTGGCAGATTTGGCCCAATGTGCAATGTGTTTAACCAGCAATAAATGGTATTTATTCCGAATTGCTACCAAGTGTTTGAAAAGATGAAAAATTTTTCATCTTTTACGTTATCCCTCAGCAGGTAGTTGTGAATTTCTCAGTTTGGCCGCATCGACTGTGTCCATCTGGTACCAATTTACGCTATTTCTCTCGGTAGGGCAGTAGGCAATATTTTTTTCTCATTCTTAATTATTCTATCAAATCTCCGTTCAACACGAAAATCTGTTAAGGGGCCGTTATACTTTGGCCGACGGCACCGATTCTCCATTCAAAAAGTGCCTTTCATTTTTCCATTTTCATTTTTCACGTCCTAAAATCTCCACCTGAAAGCTTGATTTTTTTTTAATTCTCCTGGAGTTCTCTGCGATTTCACAGTTTCTGGAAGTCTTTTCAGTATTTCCATAATTTTTTGCATTAATTAAGCATATATCCAAATGTATTTTTTTTTAAATATAGAAAATTGATTTGTCGAGGGCACTCCAATGCATTTTCTAAAAAAAATGGATGAACAACAGCCGAAAAACGATTATGAAGTTAATTTGCATAGACTCTCAAATTCAACCCGATTTTTTCATGCGAAAAAATGATTTTCTCAAAGAGAAGAAATCGGAGTGCCCTCAAGACATCCTTAAACTTCCATTTAAAGAAAAAAATCAAACTTTTAGCTTAAAAATTTAGAACGTAAACTTGGAAAAATGAAAGGCACTTTTTGAATGGAGAATCGGTGCCGTAGCCGATTTTTTCATGCGAAAAAATAATTTTATCAAAGGGAAGAAATTGGAGTGCCCTCAAGACATCCTTAAACTTCAATTTAAAGAAAAAAATCAAGCTTTTAGCTTAAAAATTCAGGACGTAAACTTGGAAAAATGAAAGGCACTTTTTGAATGGAGAATCGGTGCCGTAGCCGATTTTTTCATGCGAAAAAATAATTTTATAAAAGAGAAGAAATTGGAGTGCCCTCAAGACATCCTTCATCTTCAATTTAAAAAAAAAATCAAGCTTTTTGGTGAAAAATTGAGGGCGTGAACTTGGAAAAATGAAAGGCACTTGTTGAATGGAGAATCGGTGCCGTAGCCGTCGGCCGAAGTATAACGGCCCCTATGCAAAAATGGACCAAAAAAGATTCAAAGTGAAGTGTGTAGTATGTGGATTTTTTTCAGTTCACTTGAATAAATTATTTATTTTTCTTCGGAATTGAACTTAAAAATCGAAACATACAAAATAATGATAACAGATGCTGTATAATCCTGTAGAGTGTGGAGTGTGTTAATCTAGTAATGCAGAATTAAAAAACTACACTACTAAATTTTCTAAATATTTTTAATGCTCTCGGGAAAAAAAAAAACATTGACACGCAATTCAAAATACCACTCCCCCCTTCAACCGTTGGTTTTCTAATCCTTTAATGCACAGTTGGAAAATTTTCGAAGCTATCCCCCCCCCAAAAATTTGGCTTCGGCCCGTCCCTGGGAATCGCACAAAGCGAAAAACGCAATAAAAAGTTCCGTTTCAGTAACCGTCGCCCGAACGGATTCGTCCCTCATTCTAAACATTGTAGAGACGATTCGTTTCTTTTCAGTGATTCAGAAACTTCCGAGAGGGTATTCATAAAAAATAATTCATAAATTTACCAAAAAAAATTTATATTTACTAAGCATAGGAATGAAATGGGTGACTGAAAGCGCTGATGTGAATTCAGGAGCTTGGCAGTTGAGTATAACAACAAAACTTCTTTTTACAATTTTTCAAACTAAATGTGGGTCACAAAAAACTATCCACACCCTTGGAAATCGAAAGTTCAATTTCTTTCAAGAATTCGCCATAGATAAAGAGATTTTTTCGATCATTTCTTTTTTTGAAGTAGGTACATTTTTCATTCATGCTCGTTCTCTTTATCTCATTCCGATTTGAGTGATTTACAAGGTATTCCTTTAATGTTGTGCCCGAGTCACGCAAGTAGGACATTCACACATTAAGATAAATATCTCATTCTGACAAATGCCGCGCAATTTTCAGTTTGCTATAGAAGGAACAAGGGTTTCCGAGGAATAGACCGGATGCATTAACATTTTTTAATAAAGCCAATTTCTGAACGAATCGAACTGTTACTTCGATTTTAACCTCAATAAGCAATCTTTCCTTCTATGATTCATCTCTTTGACTTTGATCAAGGTTTCTCGTAATTGATTCATTTATTTATATAAGCTGGATTTAGGCTCTTTCGAGTTCAGATTTCGTACATCACTCAAAGTTTTTTTTATTAGATATCGATCCAAGATACATGTGAACTTTTGTCTATACCGCGTAGGCAGAATCTGGTGAATTATCGAAAAATATCCCAATATTCCTGAACAAATTTTACTTTATATCATATCCCTATATTCTCTCATTTTTCTCGAACAATTTTATTTTGTCCTTTTTTATGCCACTCTGTTTAGACGTAGGTAGTAGTTATCCAATCTGGTGAATGAATGTATTGATTTCATATACTTAATCGATACTTTAAATTCCTAGAATTGGCAAGCAGTTTATATTGAAATCAATACTCTTCTACAATGCCATGAAAGATAGCTTAAGGATATGAGGTTTCAAATTCCTTGTGGCTCTTTCGAATATTGGTGATTGAGGTGTACTTCCGATTTTTAATGGTCTTTATTTAGTTTCACTTGATAGATAACAGCATACCTGAAAACAGCAGTCTTCTCAAACGCAATTTGGTTAAATAAAAAATTGCTTTTATTATTTTTTTGATTCAAAAACAAATGGTCTTGTTTGGAAACCCTTTTTCGAAAAACAAATAGTCCTGTTTGGAAACCCCTTTTCTTATTATGTATATGTATATCCACTTATTATCTGTCTACCACCTTAAACAACCATAAAATACATACAGAGTGTAACAGCCAAATGGAATAAATTCGATAAAGAATAAATGAGGGCGTGTTGGGAAAAACGCTCAGACACGTCGATTTGTAATTTTAAATGCGCATATTTTTCAAGAAAATAATATATAGGAAGTTCCATGTGACCGTGGCCAATACCAACTTTCTTATTTCAAATGCAACCCCCAGAACCCCCTGTATATTATTTATTTTTTGGATTCTTCGGAGAATTCTAGACACAATTCATGCACAATGTCCTATACCTATCTTTAACCTTTTTTGGAAGTATTGAGTGTTTTCAGATTTATTGCAAAAATCATTGTTTTAAAAAAAATTATTTTATTTCACAGATTCGGTACATTACACTTAAAACCTAATAAGTAAAACTGATTATTTCTGAATGTTAAAAAAAAACAAAAAAAAAACATTTATATCAATGTAGGAAATGTTCAAAATGCTCGCCGCGAACGTCTTGGCAACATGCTGATCTGGGGTAGAATTGAATTTTTTTAAATTTCTTCTCAGTAATGGTTTTGCTTACTTTCTTCATATCAAGAGGTTAATGGGAAATAAGTATTGAGTGTAATGTATCGAATTTGTGAAATAAAATCATTTTCATTCAAAATGTTAATTTTTGTAAAAAATCTGAAAACACTTAATATTTCCGAAAAAGTTGAAGATATGTATAGGACATTGTACATGAATTATGTCTAGAATTTCCTGAAGAATCCAAAAAATAAATAATATACAGGGGGTTGCATTTGAAATAAGAAAGTTGGTTTTGGCCACGGTCGCACGGAACACCCTATATACTTTTATTTTCTTGCAAAATATGCGCATTTAAAATTACAAATCGACGTGTCCCAGCGTTTTTCCTAACACCCCCTCATTTATTCGTTATCGAATTTATTCCATTTGGCTGTTACACTCTGAACGTATTCAACTGGTAACATCAGTAGTTTCGCATTGAGTTGTTAAGGATACGATAATACCAATTACCTTTACATGAATCATTTCAACGAGACCATGAACATTATTGATTATCGCTTCAGAACCCTCAATGTCCTGAAATCATTTCACTACTATTCCACCAGTGAAAAGTAGTATCGACTTCCATAAAGCTGGAAAGTTATTTTATAACCTCAAGTTCGTGCCTGCAGAGCTTGGGGTTCATTCAATAATAATGGTATGTACCACTGGTAATAGCAACTACTGTTATTATAGCTGAAGCCTGTATAGCGAACCAGGCAATGATATTGAAACTACCTATTGTGAAAAAGCTTTGGGAAACGGCCCTATAATTTTCATGCGGTAACTTGTTTAGTTTGGCGATCGATAGGTGACTCATGTTCTGCAGAAGAATTTGAAGAACCTTGAAGATGTAGTGTTATCTTCCTAAGCGCTAGGAATTGGTGCTCAATATACAGGGTGTTCCTAAATTAGAGGTACAAACGAAAAGGGGAGATTCTCTGGGTAATTTTAAGACAAAATTGTCCCATAAAAAGTTTGAATTTTTCTCAAGTTTTTTTTCTCTTAGTATTCACAAAATCTCCAACTGAAATTTGGCTGAGATATCACAATTCAGATTTAACACCATAACACCATCTGACATGTCAATTTCGATTGCAAATCTACAGTGTGATATTTTTTCTGGAGCACTGTCCCCTGTTTTCCTTCAGAACTTTTTTTTTGGTGAGCTACTGTTGGTTTCAAAAATTTGATAAGTTTTGTTGGTATAGTAAACTTTATGATCTCTTATAGTTTCGTCGTGACTGCTCCGATTTCAGAGAAAAAATTCGACAGATTCTCCCGAAATCCTCAAAAATTCGAAATTGTTATTGAAATAAATTTGGACCATTTGAGTCTGGGGATCTGGCGGGCCATGACCTCCATAAGATCCACCTGTTTTTCCTAATTCTCGTTCAGATACTTGTGGCTCGAAAACGAAACGTTCGCTATCCTATGTTTATGGGATTTTTTTCTCAAAATTATGCAAGGAATCTCCCCTCTCCAATTGAGGAACACCCTGTATATAATATTTTCTACATTCCTTTTTCGATAAATCATCTTCTACAATCCAAAAAAAAATCAAAATTGAGCTGATCGGCAATCGCTGAAAACAAAACAAATTAATAATAATGAATAAAGCTACCTCTCTCGGAGACAAAATCCGTTTTGAAAACGTTTTCTCCCTGTTGGGAGAACTGGCCTACCTTGCCCCACCCTGGATACGCCCTTGATTCAGTAGAGTTAAGAATTCTCGAAGTCGAATGAAAATGATGAAAATGTATGTGATTCTGAGGAATGCTCGTTTTAATTACTTTATTCATCTTAATGAGTTTCTCTTCTTCAAGAACTCATTGAGGGGCCTGAAAACTGAAATTAAATTATGCCTCCTAATTATAAAGACCGTTGGTCCGAATTCAGTTTGATTAAGAGAGACAACAGGCCTGACTAGCGCAATGCAATAGATTAGAACTTTATATGGTTTAATTTAGAGAATTCTAGGAATGTTCAGGAAGGAGTTGATGAATGAAGAATTTTGTTGAACAGTCCTTTAGTTTTCAGTTCAATTTAATTCATACTACGAATATCTTACAGCAGTAGGAAAGAAATTATTAGATATTGTTCTGTATCGTTCGCCATAATTGAATTGAATTTTTAATAAAAATTGTTCATCATTTTCCAGTTGTTCGAGAACAAAATCGGAAAATGTACGATGTTCATGGTGATCTAATGGCTTGAAATTCTTTTCTCTTAAAAATCTCCATGGTGTCGTTTGAGAAAGATTTAATTTTTGAAAATGAAGTGACGAAAGAAATTTCAAAAAATTATACACGGTGTTACCATTCTACTTTCAGCCATTTCGAATTGTCATCATTCCTATTGGAAAACCGATTATAAGTAGAGAGCGTCCTTAAGGGGACGATATACTCTGGCCGACGACTACGGCACCATTCAGAAAGTGCCTTTCATTTTCATTTTTACGCCCTCAATTTTTCACCTAAAAGCTTGATTTTTTTTTTATCGAAGTTGAAGGATGTATCGAGGGCACTCTAATTTCGTCTCTTTGAGAAAATTATTTTTTCGCATGAAAAAATTATTTTTTTGCATGAAAAAATTAGGTCGAATTTGAGAGTATGAAAATTGATTTCATAATCGTTTTTCGGCGGTTGTTCATCAATTTTTTTCTTAAAAATTCATTGGTGCCCCTCGACAAATCAATTTTCTATATTTAAAAAAAAATCCATTTGGATAGGCGCTTAAATAATGCTTAAAATGATGGAAATACTGAAAAGACTTCCAGAAGGTGTGAAATCGCAGAGAACTGTCTGAAATTCCAGGATTTGAAAAAAATCAAGCTTTCAGGTGGAAAATTGAGGGCGTGAACTTGGAAAATGAAAGGCACTTTTTGAAGGAAGATTGGGTGCCGTCGGCGAGAGTATAACGTCCCCTTAACTCGGATTTTCAAATCGAACACCCTGTATATACCAATCATTCGATAAAAAATTCTGGATTACTATTGATGACTAGTATGGGCCAGCAGATCTACTTTTAATAACAGGATAATAAGGATAACTACCTTATCGGTAGGCCTCCGGTCGCGCAATCTGAGCGCAGTTGTCAGATTGTGTTCCAGGCTTTCTCTATAGAAGGCTGTGGCCAAACTCTGACACCTTACAGCTACAATGTCAAATAGTTCTCTGTGATCTCTGCAGATCGGGCGATTTTATAGGAGAAATGTCAAACTTTGATCAGTTTTCCTGAAGAAATGGGGAAATTAGGGAAAATATGAATACCAAGCTATTTTGCGTTGACTCTTCCTCTTTCGATCCGTATATCTACATCACGTCCAGGATATCTGCGAAAAAAGTTTTATCGAGTTTAAAATTGCCCTTTTTGCCGAATTTTTTCGCGATTTTCGCGAATTTTTTTAAAATACTTCTACATCGCCTAGAGGATCGAAATTTCGCCCACGTACGAATCGATCATTCCTCTTTCTGACCGTGTAAAAATTTCTCTCCTGTATCGCAGCTTTTCTGCGATTTTAAGATTCTTCTGGACCCACTTTTTTGACAGATTCCCCGGGCCGGACCACAGAGTTACCGTTTTAGTATATAGAAAAAAGAATGATTCTAATGAATCAGTTGGGTAATTCACCCTCTGTTTCTGGTCTTATTTAGGCGTATATCAGCTTTCGTGTTCTAAAACGAGATTTTCTTTTCAGTGGCTTGAACTTCCAAGACTTGATGGTACGCCAAGGCGCCATAGATTCGCCCCCAAAGTGTCCCTTCATCCTTGGATTCGAGTGTGCCGGCGAAATCGAGCAAGTCGGTGAAGGGGTTGAAGGACTTGAGGTGAGTTTACTGTTTAATTATGTATCCATTTTATACCTTCCGTACCAATGAGGCCTCAACTCCGAGCTGACGCACCTTGCCTTATTGCGTACTGCCGCTGGAAATCGATATTTTCGCAAGGAAAAACGCGGGCCTGGTGAGGCTTGACAACGTGTCGAGAATTCCGGAGAGGCCGGGGGTTCTTTGAAATTCAATTCGGGAACTTCCTGTCTTTGAGCGGAGTTAGCGATGACGGGAGATAATGCGTTAGGAATCGACTTGGCTTCATCATTATTTGGCCAAAGAGACAAGTTGATCATGAAGGTTGGTCGGATATTGCTTCATCAACTAATAGACTTCCCCGCGACAGTAGCGGTTCCAGGATGGGGAGAAACAGGGATATGATCCCCGACCTAAAGAACTGCTCATCTGCGGTTTAGAAATTGAACTTTACAGTCGATTTTCATCTTTACAGGATGTTTTTTACTTGGATTTACAAACGGAGGGGATTCTTGGATGATATCAAGAATAAAAGACTCATAATTTAATTCGCAAATGCTTCGTTTTTGAGAAGCAGGGTTTGAAGATAAAATTTTTTAAAGCTTTTCGAAATTTACATTTCTCAATTATTGGTTGAATTTTATCGGTCACAACTAATACAAGAACCATAAATTCATCCAACTATGCCAAAGCCTACTGAATTTGCTACTCGAAAATCGTAGAATATACGAAAAAAAGCATAAATTAAAAATATTTCAAATAAATAAAACATTATTTCTCTGGATTCTTGAACCAGCAGGCGCAACTAAAGTTAAGGAGAGACATTCCTTCAGGAAAAATGTCACCCTGTACAGGGTAACCCAAATTGCTTGATTTTGGCTGTTTCTGGTAAGTTTCACGATATCTTCATTTGTTTTGAAGATATAACGAAATTAGATACAGAGTGTAACAGCCAAATGAAATGAATTCGATAACGAATAAATGAGAGCGTTTTGGGAAAAACGCTCGGACACGTCGATTTGTAATTTCAAATGCGCATATTTTTCAAGAAAATAATATTATATAGGGTGTTCCATGTGACCGTTGCCAATACCAACTTTCTTATTTCAAATGCAACCCCTTGTATATTATTTATTTTTTTGATTTTTCAGAGAATTCTAGACACAATTCATGCACGATGTCCTATATCTATATTTAACTATTTCGGAAGTATTCAGTGTTTTCAGATTTATTGCAAAAATCAACGTTTTAAATACAAATTATTTCATTTCACAAATTCGGTACCTTACACTTAAAACCTAAATAAGTAATACTGATTATTTCTTAATTATTAAAAAAAAACAAAACAAAAAATTAATGTCAATGTAGGAAATGTTCAAAATGCTCGCTGCGAACGTCTCATTATTATTATTAACTTAATATTTCCGAAAAAGTTGAAGATAGGTATAGGACATTGTACATGAATTATGTCTAGAATTATCTGATGAATCCAAAAAATAAATAATATATAGGGGGTTGGTTGCATTTGAAATAAGAAAGTTGGTTTGGCCACGGTCGCATGGAAAACCCTATATAATTTTATTTTCTTGAAAAATATGCGCATTTAAAATTACAAATCGACGTGTTCGAGCGTTTTTCCTAACACCCCCTCATTCATTTGTTATCGATGTTATTCCATTTGGCTGTTACACTCTGTATATTGGCGATTTCGAAAATATGCCATAACTTCTTCATTTTATAAAATATCTAAAAACGGCAAAAACTTTCTACAGGCACTTTTGCATTAGCAATACGACACCGTATTCAGTTTTTTTTTATTTCTTGTATAAAGGGTAGAAAAAAAAAGAACTTTTTTATTCAAAACACGAATGGTAGGTATCTTTTTCTGATCCTATGTTATGCAAAAAAAAATCAGCTCTCCGAAAATATATATAGGTATGTCGATATATTATTTCTTTGGATTTTTTTGTATGGGGATATGTAAAAATTGGAATATTTAATATGGCTATCTCACTAAAATGCTGATTTTGCCTCAAAGTTTGAAAGAATTAAGCTGAAATATTTCTCAGCTTAATTCCAGTCAAATATTTTGAAGAATTCTACTACAACACCTGATATTTCGAAAACAAAACATTTGCCAATCGTTGTTTATTGTTCAAAAGACTTCATATCATCCAGGAAATCGGCCCTTTTGTTTGTATCCCCAATTAAGGAACACCCTGTATTTCATTAAGATATTTTTGGTGGTTGGTGCAAATTTTTAAAATCAATAAGAGGAATTGGAAATGCTGACGCTATTTAAATTTTTCGCTTTATATGAATTCATTTTTTCTTCAAAAAGTATTTAAAAAGCAGACAACATCTAGAATTATCACAATTCAATTAAATAAGGAGGATTTTTTCTTCAAAAATTATTGAAAGAGCAGACAACATACAGAATTATCACAATCCATTCAAATCATTTGAAACAAAAAAAATCTGAAAAACGGTACATCAACTGGCAAACGACATAATACTGGATATTACAATTTTTTATTTTTCTTTCCACTCTGTATTTGTCCCGAATATTTTTCGTTGCAAATTATTGAAATCGATAAAAGTAGATACTTGAGGTTGGCGCTTTGTTAATTTTTCGCTCCAAATGAATTTATTTCGAAATAACAATCAACAATGTTCTGTGTTACAAGTGATTTAAATCATTCAAAACCAGAAAAGAATTAGAAAAAACAGTAACATCAAAACCGGAATACAACATTTGGTTCTATTTTTTATATTTTATTTTTCTTTTCATTTTATGGAAAGAGTGCCATTGTACTCTGAATTGAAGACTAAATAATATTATCATCAATTTCAATACATTCGAGAATCGAGTTATAATTAAGACATTATAGGGTATATTGCCCGAAATTAAAAAACAATGAACCTTGAATTATTGAGATCAGATTGCCCCTGTATTAGATTCCATCTTATAAATAAAAAACAGCTTAATCATTTTCACTCTCGTTGTAACCAACGTATCTGAGAGAATTCGATGCCTATAAAACCATCATACAATAGAAAATAACGGCGTTGATCTGTTGATCATTCATTCCTATTCAGTTCGCATACGGGCAGGCAATTACCTTCCCCACAATAATTTCAACCCAAGAACTAAACAGGATGTGAAACGGACTTGTCCTTCTGGTTGATATCTTCCAACTAAAATTTTATATATTTTTTTAAATTTCCACCAGTAGCTATTCTCTTCTTATTGGATAATATTTACAAATGGTCACTCAATTATAATCGAATTGTTTGACAACAAATAAAATTTTTATTCATCATTAAAAAACTATGCAAGCGGAATGATACTCTCGAAAAAACGAATCAAGTTCCTGAGATGTCCCTACTACAAAGAAAAACACATTCTCTGTCTATACGAGGTCTTTATGAATGATTATTACATTCCAGTGGACCTAAAAGTGTATAAGCTTTGACACGAAAATTTTTCAATCATTTAAAAAGACTGCAAATAATAAATATAGTGTCTCAATTATTTATCATGATTTTTGCGGAGGGTAGACTTATAGTACCACATCGTTCAAAACGAATTATCCAAATTGTGTTTTTTATTATTCACTGTATGCAACAAATAATATCTATTATTTATTGCATATTCCATTAAACCGTTTACTTTTGATACTAGAAAGTAGAAATTAATTTCTGAAAGTTTTGAAGACAATTAGAAAACTGACACAAATGGAGCAAGTGGTAGAACCATCAACCATATTTACTACACATTAATTAACAAGTAAATATTGATTTGGTCAACAATAAGCGGCCGATGCATCAAAACAAAAACAAACATTTGAACAGAACTTATCGAAGTAATATAAGAGGGACGCAAACATTACCTACAATACACCATCTGTAATAATGTGATACTCCCATTTACAAAGAGCACTGAGCAGATTCCCTGAAAGATTAAACCTTCATATTATCTGTATCATAAAGGAAATGTGTGTAGCTTCCCAGAACTCTTTTCAGAAGGGGGCTATTGTTGATTCTTCGTCCACACATAAGTTCTCACTTAATGGCGTATCATTTCGTTGGGCGCAACAAAAAAATTCAATATCTCGACTGCTCTGAAATCTTTCAGTCGCTCTGCTCTGGATAATGTATATGTCTTTGCCGGAAATTACTGTCATTGGGCAGGGAGGCCCTTCTTTTGATGGTTTGGGAATTTTCAGATTCTGTTCATTGAAGAATTCAGTTAAGGTTTCAAGTGAATGCTCGAGAGGATTTTGCCCTTTTCGGTTTTCGTCGTTTCAATACGATTCGAAGTAATGGTACTATATTTGTATCTGTTTTGAAGTAATGAATTGAAAATAAAAATTCTGGTTGAAAGTTTTGATTCGAACATGATCCATTAGAAAATTTGCAGTGTAAATATTCGAATATATAGGTACTGTGTCCAATATCTCTCCTTCTGAAACACTGAAACTAAAGTTGGGGTGTGAAATAAAGTACACACAAAAGCGAGCTTTGAATTAAATTATGAGGGGTCATTGTATGTCCCTCAATAAAGGACCATGAGTGGTTTGTATGTGGGGTGGCGTTTATTTCTGTTCCTCAGCGTGTTTTCACAGCATGTTGAAAATATATTATGTTATACATACAGTATACAGAATGGGCCTTTTATTAGGGATCCAGAGTAACTGTTGATTACAGCCCCGATCGAAATACTCGATTTCATTAAATTTATAGCTGCTTAATTGGTCCACTCTAAAGAGGGGATCTGAAATTGGAAGATTCCAGTGATGAGAAACCAATTTCATCGAATTAATAATCCGATCTAACATGCATGCACTCCTTGATGAAATTATGGCATCACTTGAAATTCCATTAAAACTTCACCAACCGACTGGGCATTACAGAAACACAATAATGACAAAATAGAGGCTCTAAACTTTTAAACTATTTATACGATTTTTTTTAATATCTTCGCTATGGGCTATGATGGATATTATAATCGAATACGAGAAGAAGATGCGAAAAGTGTGCTATTGTGCTAAACTAAAACCTATCGAGAAGTTCGTATTTCCGGTTTGCATGAGAGACATATTAGTTTCCGTCCTCCATATTGATCAAACTAACAAATCGATGCATCTGTAGCCCTCAGGTACGTGAATAGTGACTGATAACATTACCAGGAAATTGTCAGATCCTGTACCATTAATCCGGATTTATCTCGTCAGTGACTTATTGCAACTGCTTCATTGCCGCATTGATACCCATAATTTTCACATTTTATCACCTTCATCAAAAAGCGCTCTTCCGGTCCAAAATGTAATGGTTGTCTAGCGGTGTGATTAATGGAATCATATATAAAATTAGGGGGTGAATTGTAATTTTGAGTGGATCGAGACATTGTATGTAGGTGCTTGAAAACTCAAGAGCCTAGTTGAAGGTAAATCTCAATAGTTTGGTCGACACTAGACTTGAAAATCATCGAAATTGAGAAAGCTGATGATTCTAATCAATTGAATAAGAAGTGGTCATTCAGAAATTATTCTTGACTGGATTTTTGACAGCAGAATGAGTAGGTACATTTAGTGCAATGTTTCTATAAAAGTACTTCGGCAGTTTTTATGAAAACAAAGTTTAATCTGTTGATTTTTTCGAGAAGAAATCGATTTAGAGAGCAGACTAGTGCAGTTATTTCTTGTTATTGTAGTTATTATATTGCGTTACTTTACTTGTGTTGTGAAAAGCCCTAGACTCTAGATTCAGGTGCTTTCCATTCCTAGCATGAAAATGAATTATTTTTGTTTCCCCAGCGGAAGCTTCGCGCTTCGGACGACGAGATGAATCTTGATGCAATCAAAGGTTAAAAACATTCTCATCTTGTTTTCGATCCCTTTTCACAGGATTATATCCCACTCGTTCTTGTTTCTAATTCGCTTTTAATCCACGAAAGAGATAATGAATTCGGCTGCCACAGTCCAGATCAGAGAAGAGTGAAATTGCGGCTTGAAATAATTCGGTTGCAATCAAAGAAGCAAAGAAGGGAGATTAAATGAATTGCCACTCTTGCTGCCACCATGGCGTGTTGGAAATAAATGTTGAAATGAGTTTGTTTGTGAACACAGCTCTAAATAACTAATAAGAATTATATTTGCGTCAATAAGATGGAGGCCACTCTCGGTCAAACTATTTGATGAAATTCTTTGGTGTTGATTCATGAAAATGTTGCGCCAAGGGCCAGTTTATGCAACTTTCAAGAAGCGTAACTTACAGGAAATTTTATATGCACCATATCCTTCTTGTTGTGTCGTTGTAACGTACGGTTAGTTTAACTGGACCTTTATACAGAGATAAATATAGCTGTTTTCCAAACAATTTTAAATCTACACATTCAATTGGCACTTTGTTTTTAGGCGGAGAATCTCAAGCTACATACAAAATTTTGTCCAGATCCGCATAAAATTCTAGCAAATTATTGAAAACAAAATTCCCAATATTTCTGTAGAAACATAATATCAGGATTCATTTGACAGCTGGTTCAAAACGTTTTTCGTCGAATTCTTGAATGCGAATCTACCTACAAGGTGAATACTTACTTCTGTGGGTCCATTTTTTAAAATATATCGATTATCACGTAGAGAATTTTCTTAACAATCGTAATTTGTCATTTCTTCATATCCTTCATTAATGAAAAAATTTTTTTTTATTTTTCAACTTTATTTTTTTTGCAGGTTGGGGATCGTGTAATAGCCTTGCCAGAGTTCAGGGCCTGGGCTGAGCTTGTAACGGTTCCATCCAAATACGTATTCAAATTGCCAAATAATATCAGTTTCCTAGATGCTGCTGCCATGACCATGAACTACACAGTTGCCTACATTTTACTCTTTGAATTGGCTGGTCTCACCAAGGGCAAAACGGTTCTGGTCCATTCTATTGGTGGTGGTGTGGTAAGTTAAACTATTGAATCTTCTTGGTACAGAGTTGGAACCAAGTAAATATGTCTAGAACGAGAAGGGCGATATTTATGAATTTTTGTTGGACCCAACTTTTTTATTTGAATAATTTTTGCAGACTTGTTATTAGGAATCATTACATACTAAGGTTCGAGGAAATAATTTGTTTGCTGTAAATTTTTTTCCTGTGGAAAATTCTGGGTTTTTGTGAAAACATTCCTGTGGCACTTTTTCATGTGCCATTCAATGGTGTCGATATGAACTGCTCCACAAGAGTTATCGTATATATCGTATTCAATCGTTTTTGGGAAAGTATGTAATCTTCGAGAAAATCGCTGTAAAATCATTAAAAACTCAATAACAACTTGAATCGATCCAATAAAAATCAGTATGAGACATTTCGTCAATCTGGTCGCCTTTTTTTCTGAAGTTTGGTTCTTTGCATATGCTTCATGAATGTTCTTATTTTTAAATGAAGTCAGTTTATCAACGGCTTCGATTTAAAACGAGTTTTCTGAAAAGGCCAAGACGTAAATTAACAAACGCTGAGGCTACTAGGGCTATCGGAATGCTACAGGGTGGCCTAACTCAGGTTGTTGCAGCGAAAAGGCTCCAAGTCAGCCAAAGTATGATATCTCGACTTTGGAATAGGTTCAGGGAGACAGGTTCCGTGTTGGAAAGACCAAGGCTTGGTGGGCGACGAAAAACAACACCTGCTCAGGATCGTTTCATCACCGTTTCGGCGAGAAGAAACTCTACATCTAAGTGTAGAATGCTATGGAATACTCTCCAAAATGCAGATAGGATCCAGCTTTCCATCGAAACCATCAGACGACGTTTGATGGAGGTGAATCTAAGTTCTAAACGCCCATTAAGAGGAGTTCCATTACCACGTGACCATAAGCGTCAAAAACTGGAATGGGCAAGGCAACATATCAATTGGAACGATCAATGGCGTAGTGTCCTTTTCACTGATGAATCCAGATATGGATGAATTTCAAATTCTCGAAGAATAAGGGTATGAACAATCGCACGCATACCCCGTAATCGTCGCTATGTCCAAGAAGTCCATCCATTCCGAAGGGGTAGCGTGATGGTATGGGCCAGGATATGTTATAACGGGCGCACAGATCTACACATTTGTCCTGGGAATATGACCGCCTTACACTATAGGTAGCATGTCATTGACAATGTTGTGCCAAGTTTTCACGCTGCTGTTGGTGAAACTTTTCAATTTCTAGACGATAACGCTAGACCGCACCGTGCAGCCATACTTGAGAATGCGCGCGAGGAGCTTGGTATTCCACATTTACCAATACTTCCACACTCACCAGATTTGAATTGCATAGAACATGCATGGGATATGCTCCAAAGAAGATCAGATAATCATCAACCTACCCTAGAATCCTTAAATGATCTGAGAGATCTTCTGCCCCGTTTATGGAACCAAATTCCTCAGAAATGTTCAACAACCTCGTGTGTAGTATGCAAAGAAGATGTCAAGCTGTTATTGATGCCCGTGGAGGCCATACATTGTATTGATAGTCTTGAAATGCTTGAATTCTCTGGGAATAAAATTCCGTTTTCTCGATTTTTCTAAACCATCCTGTATACGCTGCAGACCTACAGGCTAAAATTAATTTGCAACTTGAAATCATATTAATATGAAATTTTCATAAGTAATATCATAAGTGCATACAATTTTTCCGAAAAAAATCGGAAAAACACGTTGCTAAGTAATATTTTAACAAGAAGCATGAGTGCAGGTGGCAACAAAAAACCGAGTCGAAGACGAGGATTTTTGCACCTGCACGAATGCTTTTTGTTAAAAAAAATATTACTTTGCACTGTGTTTTTTCGATTTTTTTCACAGGAAAAATTAGATGCACGAATGCTATTTGACAAGACTATTTCATGAGTAACAGATTATTCTGGATGTATGTACAGGGTGGGGCAGAAGAACCTATCCGATTTCAAATCCCTTTTTCTCAGAAGAGAGAGCAGGTAGAGTAGTGGGGTAAAAACCGTTAGAAAGCTGGTTTTATGCCATTTGTCAGTAGTCAACATGCCTTGGTCTGGTGAACATCGTGCTTTTGTTATTGAGCGGTTTATCGAATGCGGCGGTTCGATAATTGCTACACAACGTGCTTTTCGAAGTCATTTCGGACTCGGGCGTCATGATCCTGTTCCACATCACGCTACGATTAAAGTGTGGGTGTCAAATTTTAGACAGACGAGTTCAGCATTGAAAAAGAAGTCGCCTGGACGTCCCAGGACAGCAACAGGACCTGAAAACTGTGGAAATGACGGTGAAAGTCATGGAAAGCTTCCGCGAGCGCCTAAATAAGTGTATCCGCTCCCAAGGACGACATTTGAGTGATGTGCTTTTCAAAACTTAAATTTAAAAATGGCATAAAATTTGCGATATGTTAATAAAAAAAATTTTTTGACAAGCTGAGTGGTTTTAATTTTATAACGTTTTGAAATCGGATAGGTTTTTCTGCCCCACCCTGTATTAATTAATTTTCGTTGACAACAACTGTCAAGTTTTGCCGCGGGTAAACCCGAAAAAACTGCTGACAGCTGCTGCCATACAGTTTTTCCATCTAGAAACCATTTGTGATTCAAAATTGCGCGTTTCTGATTGGTGGAAATTAAGACGAGGGAAATAGTCATCACAAAAATCTTATTTTAACTATATTTTTTTGTAATTTAAGTCAATATCCCTAACTCATGTGGAGTAGTTCATTTTCCTGAAATGATGCTTATCAATATTTATTTATGGCCTTCACCCTCAACTCGCCAGTGTCCCAAATTGTGCGATAGATTTCTGAGGGAATTAACCGTTTTTTTCGTTTGGATGACACGTTCTCTAGAATAAACTTTCGGGAGTTCCAGTTACGGAACCGCCGAAAGGGCAGGGGGCGACGGCGTCTCGACGGTGGCGATGACAAATTCGGAAAGTTGCAGCCGTCAGCCAACCTGTTGCCGGGCTAGACTATACTTTCCCAACTTTCCCTTTTCTGGGGCCGAATTTTCGGCTGCGCTCGAAGCCGTGAACTTGCCGGGAAATTTCATCGGTAAAATGGAAGCGCATTCGTCTGCTGCCGACCAAACAAAAGGAACTAATGAACTTCTCGACGGGAAAGCGTTTAGGTCGAATCGATCTCGACTGAAGAAAGGAAATTATCGAAAACCGTGTCTGTTAGATCTGAACAAAGGATGTATTTTCCTGGGGGAACATCGTTTTTCGACATCTCCGCGCGTTTATTTGCTTTCAGCTTGATTAGGTTTTGCGGAAATGGAAGGCGGGCCTTACAAAGGCTTTGATGGGCTCCTCGGAAATCTGGGATTTTGGATCAATCGAATTTTTGATTAGAAAGCGCGGTACAGCCGTTGTTCTCCATTTCTTCAAATTCAAATATGGTCTTCACAAGAATCGGGAGATGCAATTCTGATAATGGGGTGGATATTCGACATAAGGTGGCTTTTCAATGACCAATGCAACTATTTTAAAATCAATAAATTAGTGTCGAAGCCCTAAGATCAAATTCAAGACAAATTCATGATGATAGCCACATGCCGATATCTGCTATCGTTTCATCAGAGATCTTCTTCTCAATTGGCATTTCCGGAAAGTTGCTAAAATTTTATATTTATACTAGTGGACCTCCTGATACCCAAGGGGTATTTTCTAGTTGTCGCGTTTCTCCTAAACTGGGCCTACCCAAAAAAAAATCCTAAGCAGCCCCTGAAAGGGGGGTACTGAATGATCCCCATAAAAAAATCCGATATGAAAAGAACTTCTTCAATTTCGTGAGCAGACTACACCTATAGTAACAAGATTTACTTATAAATAAATTTTTGTCAAGTTATGCCTAGTAATAAAATCGATAGCGTAGCGGTAGAGCCCTTGTCCGGCAAACGAGATGCAGGTTCGATTCCTCCTCGAGGTGTGATTTTTTCCGCAGTTTCAAAAATTTTTCTGTACGCCGATAATTCTTTCTCTCTTTTTTTAAATAGCAACCCTAACTTTTCGTGGTGAACTTCTGTGAGTGAATTATCTCCCAAACTATTCCACATAAATTAACGAAATTTGGAAAATATAGAGTGTTACCAAATGAGTGCGAAAGTTTTGAGAAAATGATTGCTTGTCGAAAATTAATAGGGATCTTTTATGTAAATAAAAACTCCTTAATCTCTCTTTTAAAAGTTACACGCGTTCAAAAATGAGTATAAAATAAATATTTTTTTCTTGAAATTGATGAAGATTTGAAGAAATAGCACTAAGAGAGGACGTGTTCTATCAATAAAACAGCTAGCTATGTGCAAAGAAAACGCAACGGCCAACCACTATATTTTTTTTATTCTATTTACAGAAGATCCGTACATGCACTATGTTTTCATTTAATTTTTGAGTAGAAAACTATGCTTTTCACGAGCACGATACAGGCGTGAAAAACGATTTACAATGACTATTTCCCTCGTCTTAATTTCCACCAATCAGAAACGCGCAATTTTGAATCACAAATGGTTTTTAGATGGAAAAACTGTATGGCAGCAGCTGCCAGCAGTTTTTTCGGGTTTACCCGCGGCAAAACTTGACAGTTGTTGTCAACGAAAATTAACAATACATACATAATGCATCCAGAATAATCTGTTACTCATGAAAAAGTTTTGTCAAATACCATTCGGGCATTTAATTTTTCCTGTGAGAAAAATCGAAAAAACACAATGCGAAGTAATATTTTTTTTAACAAAAAGCATTCGTGCAGGTGCAAAAATCCTCGTCTTCGACTCGGATTTTTGTTGCCACCAGCACTCATGCATATTGCATGCTTCTAAATTAATACCAATTAATACAAGCAGGCCGTCTCAGCTTCGCCCGGGTAGAAATTTGTTTCACGCGGCGGTTTCATCTTCAACACTTCAACCTGCCATATCTTTTGATGTACTCGTTGAAAATGTACTATGTGAAGGACAATTTCGTTCTGAATTGAATAATGGGGATAAATAACGTATAAGGTTGGATGAGGATCAATACCCCATTCATAAAAACACACTCCCAAATAGTGCATAATTTTGGAAAACATCTGATTACCATAAAGAGGTAATAGCAAATCAATCTTGAGAGATAGATATATGCTATCGCGGATCTTTTTGTAGAAACATTTAAGAGTAACATTTCCGTCATTCATTGTATCCACGTAAGTCTTACAGTTTTTGCAGAGCACGTGAGAATAGCTGATTATAGCTGATTTTTTTGTAATTATTGAAGTTATAGTAGGTATCCTTAATTTTTTCGGGTGAAAAGTATAGCCTATGTCACTCAGGGATAATGAAGCTTTCTGAGGGTGAAAGAATTTCTGAAATCGGTCCAGTAGTTTTTGCCCCTATTCGTATCAAACACACAAAAATACAAATTTTTCCTCTTTATAATATTAGTATAGATTACTCGTGTACAATGTGTTTTTTCGATTTTTTTCGGAAAAATTGGATGCCCTTATGATATTACTTATGAATATTTCTTTTCGAAGCATATTTTCAAATTAATGAATTTTGTTGTTCCAAAAAGTTCTGTTAAAAAAGGGGATGTTTTAAGCCTTTAAAATAACAAAACTTAATTTAAAAATGTCATAGGAAGCCTTTTTTATTGGAAGAGCATGCCATTTCTCCAACTGCGTAAGTTTTTATTTCATTTTTGAAAACGAGTAACTTTTCAAGTAAAAATCTGATAGTTTTTGTTCACATGAAGCTCTCCCTTTAATTTTCGACAAAAAATCACCTCCTGAAAACTTACTCATTCGGTAACACCCCGTATTTTGCTGATTCGTGTCCCAAAACGGACTCTCATTCAAAATGAATTTGCCTTCATTAGAGAAATTTCTGAAAAATATTGGAAAAAAAATTGTTTACCATGTGGCTAATCAAATGAAAGCTCTCATTTTCTCCAACTTCAGAGTTGAGAAGTAGGTACATTTTATAGGAAATTTTGTCAGCTTCAAGTTCTAGCAAGCCCATGTCGACGTAAAATTCGATACCTACATATTTGTTTAGTGTAGTTGAGGTTGAGATGATTTTGCCAAAAGACCTTTTCAATAGCCAAAGCAATACTGTACTGGTGTGACCCTATTCAAAATTCACGAGAAGCGGCCCTTTCCAAGAAGTTGGCACCCCACAGCATTTCGAAAGACAGAGATATTGTTGCTCTTCCAGAATTTCCAAAGTCGTCATATTTTCAACCCTCAAATACTTCAGAATAAGCAACCAACTTTTCATTCGCTATCTGCTTCATAACATGTGAATCATCTCGTCCTCGGCATCAAAAGGAGGCCAAAGTTCAAGGATCAACCCTCATGAATCACGTTATCGCGTAAAATTTTCCCAGTATTCACCTCAAAACTTCCCCATCTCACGGGCGCCAAATCTTCGGGTTCACTTCTCGGGAATTCTCATCCTCCTTAATGGTCCACGACCTCCAATAACTGGGGGGAAGGATCGCGATAAAACGCAGCGTAATAAACCAAGGAGTCGTCATATTTCCCGGGGGGGTTTCGTATCTGGCGAGCCCAGAACCGGGGGGCCGGCGAAGGGAGGCAAATCCAGCCGGTATGCAGACGGAGGCAGGGCGGTGGCGGCGGCAACTGGAAGCATATGGGAGAGAGCGTCGCCCCCGCGACACGGGTGTGTCCCTGACCGGTCGTCGATCGATAGGGAATCCTCGGTCGGGCGGAACTGAAAAGGGGGACATTTCGTGACTTCGGGCGTTCTGCAACCCGGAGGCTTTATTGCGTTGCGAACGTTGAATGGGGTCTGGAGCGATGATTCAGATGGAATGTTTTCATCGACCGACTGGCCCCTCGAGTTAAATTCACGTTATATCTTCATTATGCTCCGGCAGGGTTGCTCCTTTTCCTGAAAGTACCTATAGCTAGACCGACACACATGAAAAAGTTGTAGATATGTCAAGAAATATCCAATGGGCGTTCAAATCAGCTTGTACCATTAGATTCTACCAGTTATGATGAAGAGTTTTCCAATAAGAGGTGTTAATTTGAATAGCCAGCTATTTCGGAGGATGTCACTCTTGAAGCTGCAATTTTTAGACATTTGACAAGAAGAAACTACGCCATTAATAAAATCACAACTCTGGCCTTGGAAATTTGACACATTCCACTCTGTATCGAAGTTATGACGTTTTTCAAAATATCTTTATGCTCCAAGTCAACACTATGTTGCCCTTTCTACATTCTTAGCCTATTTCTCAGAATGTGAATGAATTGAAAAAGATGTGATGGACGAAAATAATTAACGTTTATATGAATTGATAGAAAGGATTCCTTTTCTAGTTATTTGCATGAAAAGTACAAGAGATCACTGTTGAAATATATCATTTTTCGCCATGGAAGAAAATTGCATTGCTTTCATATAATTTTCATATGCATGCTTGTGAATATTTAATGTTTATTATACTCTTAAGACTTGACGACATCAATTGTTGATTCTAATCTAGAATTCATTAAAAAAAATCAACCCTAAGATATAAGATTAATTGATGGGTAATTACAAGAATCAAGAATAATGGAACATTATATCCATCTATCGGAATACGAATATTTGATATGATTGTGAGTGTGCATAACATTTCTATTTCTAATATTTCTTTATTTCAAATAAATAACAGTTTTATTCATTCATCACAAAGAAAATAAACATAATAACTAAATTAACGAATTTGTTTACAGATAAACTAATAATTTCAATGCAACTGAGTTTTGGTTATAAAGTAATAAGCAAGAATGTCAATTCCTGAAAGCTTTATAGATATACATTTCATTTATTTGATCTTATGAACAAGGAGTAAAATATTCTGACTGTATAGTAATTTATTAGTTTAAAAAATATTCATACATCACTACCACAGTAGGTTTGTACAAATAAAATGGAATGGGTCAAACATATGCTTCACATTTATCATTCACCTGTTCTAAAATAAGACACAAACTCCTGGAATATGGAAAAAACCGATGTATTCTGGTTCAATATTTCTACTTTCGGCAAAGGATTGATAGGAATGAAAGCTCCAGTGACACATTTCAATTCATCGGAATCTGAATTCACCTACCGTTGAATGCAATATAGTCATATTCCTCCTTTTTTTTCCAGCTTTTTCGACGTGTTTTTTTCTTAAACGTGAAAACGATCAACAATTATCATTTAGAGACCGATGATGGCCATCCAGAACCCGTTTACTTACGAAAATCGTGCAATTTCATTCTGCAAGTTCTTTCCTCCTAATTCCTCGAAAATCCTACCTGAACCATATTTTCCGGTTGCTTTCGTTACAAGATCGTATGAGGAAGCCTTTTTTGTCCATTTACACATTCCGAATAAATTTTGAGCACCAAAAACGATACCGAAACCAATCGAACTTCTGGGGGACCGGAATTTCGTTTGAAATCTTTCTAAACGGCCAGATACCTAAAAAAAACTTCGTTATCAAGTGGTCGTCGATTAGTACCTACTTACTTTCGCTTTATTTATACTTATAAATCGATTTTTGGTCCAATTCATATTTGCCGTTCGTACTCACGCCAAAAGTCGTGAAAGGAAAAAATGACACTTGTACGAAATCGACGGGAAACTTTTTCTGGACGACGGAGAACGGAAAAATAGGCGATTTCCCGATATTTCGCCCCAAAATCGCCGATCGATTCGAACTAACAAAATGTGGCATATCTTTGATACTTTTACTTTGATGTAAACAAAGCAACTGGCAACGTCGTTTTGTCATTAACGACATTCTCTGTACGCGCACAGTCTTTCGCATCAGGTGCACCAACTCCTGAAAACGAAACCATGATCTCATATGTGATTAAATAAAAGTTAATGGAGTATACGCTTTAACAACGCATCGAAATCATTAAAATTCTTTATGAAAATGGTGAAAATTTGCCAGAGACGGTTCGTTAAGGGTCTACAACCCTGAAAAAGGGAGTCAGAAACGATTTATTTTTTCTGATTGATTGAGGGATGTATGAGTGTTTAAAGATAAAAATAATTAAAAAAAAATTTATAAGTATCTATTAAATGAATGAAAAGGATATTCCTCATCATTTTTGGTTATTTTCCAACATTTCCACCATCAAAACTAACAAATATTTTTGTGTTTTTTCATTTCAGTATTGAAGTCTTTCATTTAGTCAATCAAATGTCTATCTCCTTTTTCTTTGTAAATGATATTACAACAATGTGTTGCTTCCGCGAAATATATTTCCTTGAATTTTTCTATTCGAACTGATAAATATCCATTTTTATCAAAGACATTTTATTAAGGTTTGTTTTAGCTGTCGATTAGTGAAAATTACCTATTTGTTTCTCACAATTGTGGATTCTAACGTGGAATTGAATTTCTTTTAAATGACACGCCCCGCAGGTATCTCCTCCCAGATGACTGATGAAGGAAAAAGATAGTATTATACCAAATTATACAGGCAGTGTGATATCTAGTTCAGGGTAGGATTTCTTGTTATATTCCCTGTACCACAAACATTTGTTGTATTAGAGTGAGTTATAGGCGTGAGTTATTATTACCTCACACTATTGGTTTATAGAGACTATTACAGATCAAATTCAGTTGAATAATGGATATATTATTTTATGGGAGTAGATAAAACAATTAAAACTATGTCCTTGTCGTATGCCGTACCGTACAAGAAATTATCTATGAAAAAGGCTTATATCGTTTTTCCAACTTCGGAAAAAGATCTCAAGAGAGCATACTCCAAATTTCCACACACAAAAATCGAACAACCTCTCAGCCTTTTCACGCTGTGCCTTTTGGGACTTCAGATTGTATATCGCAGTAAAATTTCAAGGTCTGATGGCTGTGTCTGCAAACAAGATGATTCAGAACGTGAATCGTCCAAAATTCCGCATCTGACGGCCGGGATTATTTCCAGACGCTGAGAATATTCCCTATTCATCAGGGAGGATTACGAATAGGAGTTTTCGATTCGTATTCATATATTCGAATACTTTAGTAGGAATGAATGTCTCCCAAGAAATGGGAGATTAGACTTCATTCAATTCTCAATTTTACTGATCTCAATTCATCGAAATGCGTGATGATATTGTTTCAATCCTAAAACTTATAGTTGTGTGCCGAATCGATATTCAATTTACAAATAGGAATATCATTCCAATTTAATCACTATACTGACTACTGAATAGTCTTGAGCAAAAAAAAATCAAATCTATATGAAAACATTATCAAAATAAAATAATTACACCGTTTCAGAAACGTTTATAGTATCGGAAGACAGTGAACAAAAGTACCTTATTATTCTGCACTCATTTCGAAATCTAAACGTAGCTCCAAGAATTCATCTTGTCGTTTTTGTCCCAAGCATTAAATCGAATCTGAAAATGGACTTTCACCCTCTTCCTTTTCCATAAAAAAGATAACATAGCTGAGGAATTTTGGGCACGAATGAAGGGATAAGACGAAAATTCACTTCCCATTCTCTGATTCAATTTGCGAGTTATTCCTCTCGTGATTTATTCGAGACGTCATTTCTCGTGAGCCCTTCACATATTCGAGAGAACATCTGGGACTGGGACTCTATTTCTGGTAACACGGGCCCCTAAAATATCAGTGATATATGTTGAATGAGAATGTTCCTGAAGAGTTTTTCATATTGAAGTCAAAAGCCTAGCTTTCTCTATTTCCAGGACCGTTAAGAATTCATGATATTACAAATATGACGTAGGGGAAATACGTACAAAACGACATATATGGACAAAATAACATAGGCATCATAACTTGAGTTCGGAGGTATCTATTGCGGAACTGCCTACCATATCACACAACCCGAGTGGCTTCTATTAACCTCTGAAAATTAGCAAGAGCTACTCTGGTTCATTCGTTCGTTATGAGTGATAACAGAAATCAATAGGTCACGAGTTTTTTTTCATTGCTCCAAATTTTAAGAAGAAATGGCCAGTTTTCACCTTTTTTTTCATTTGAATTGCATTCAATTGAAACTTTACTTATTTGTCATTGTATTCACGGAGCTTTTTGTATGTTGAATATACTTTTTGTATTAATTCGATACATATCTGGTTTCATAACGCTATATGGACAAAATGACATATACAGTGACCGGACAAAATGACATAGGTATTTCAGCTGAATTAACCGTATCTACCAGACAACACCAAGACAATTCATCTCAGGCTCCATCAGCAAACAAAGAATCAGGACTTGTCTTAACATATTCATAACAAAATCTTCATCTGCGGCTAATAAAGGCAATGCATCTTTCATCTTAACCTACTCTTGCTGATACTATGAGTAGGTTTCTCCAATCCCTTAAGGACGATTTATAAGTGAACAAGGCAAACGTGAGCCGAGGACTCGACAAACGTACTTAGTTTCAACTTGTACACCTAACACGATTGCAATCAAATCAAAAAAGAGCTCATACCTCCTCCAAAAACAAGGAGACAAGTCCCTAGGGCATTATTTAAAGAAGACAATGAAGAAGAAAATGTTCCTTGCAACTTTCGGGATCATGAAGACGACTGTCCAGTGTCCATCTTATTGTTATGACACCTTTTTTTCCGATTAAGATCTTCTCCAGGATTAGCCCTGAAGAAGACTGGTTAGGATGCATGCATTGCTTGCATTGGGCTTACGCACCTTGTGCTGATGTTCCTAGAAGAACCAAGCGTTTCATTGGTGAACTTTGTCAGTAGTTTTGTAACTTTGAGTAGAAAACTACAGTTGCCTGTTGCCGGTATGTCATTTTGTCCATAGCATGCGGATAAAATGAATTTTCGTTTATCCCAATTCATCTAAGAATAATTTATGTTTTGGTACTTTTATTTCATAAAGGTTGATAAGATTTTATGAAGAAAGGACCAAAGATCAGAGGTGTAGAATATGACATTACTGTGATTCACTACTAACAAGTTATGCCTCTGAAATAAAACCCTATGTCATTTTGTACGTACTTCCCCTATATATACCCAAAATTTCAAATAGATACCCATACCTACATATTGATGAGGCTAGAAAATAAATATTACCAATGTTCAAAAAGGACATGAATGGAAAGCTAAAACTTAAATCTGGAATTTTGTAGAAATAACTTCAACATGTATTGAGTTGAGATGAAACTTTGTACATGCCTATGTGGATGCAAAGTCTATGCTAGTATGCTGGATGCCCTTCTTATTTATAATGCCACCATTGTTTACAGACAATGTAGTTATAAAACAATGCTACCACCATTTCAAATATACTCAGCGTGCTGTTTTTTTGCAGGGTCAAGCTATCGTGCAGCTAGCTAAAACCGTCGAAGATGTTACCATCATCGGTATCTGCTCCAAGAGCAAACACGAAGCTCTGAAGAATGCTAACTCTCCTGTAGATCATCTGTTAGAACGGGGAAACGACTATCCAAGTGAAGTCCGTAAAATCTCGCCCGAAGGTGTTGATATTGTATTAGATTGTCTCTGTGGAGAAGAGTGCAATAAAGGATACAATTTGCTTAAACCCATGGGAAGATACATTCTTTATGGGTCTTCTAACGTTGTTACCGGCGAAACCAAAAGCTTCTTCAGCGCCGCTAGATCGGTAAGTTCATTCTTAAATTTGAATATAGATACAATATATTTTCGGTATAAAGAATATTTCTTTATCGAGGTATATGTTGTGCTTCATTTTCATTCGTCTTTTTTTCAGTGGTGGCAAGTGGACAAAGTATCGCCATTGAAACTGTTCGATGAAAACAGAACCATTTCTGGATTCAACTTAAGACACCTCATGTACCAACAAGGACAGGTCAAATTTGTACAACAGACCATTGAAAAAATATTCTCTTTCTTCCAAGAGGGTAAGATCAAGCTTCTTGTGGATTCCACCTGGGCTTTAGAAGATGTAAGTTTGAAAATTGTTAAGAGAATTTAGCTTATCGATCATAAACTTTCATATCTAGTTATCCATCTTCATGTACCATTTCACGAATTTCTTTCAGGTTGCTGAAGCAATGCAAAAGATGCATGACCGTAAGAACGTTGGTAAACTTCTTCTGGATCCAAGTTTAGAGCCAAAACCCAAACCAGCTACTCCAGCAAAGGGTAAAGATAAGAAGAAGCAATCCTCTGAAGAAAAGAAGGAAGAAGCTAAAGAGAAAGATAAAAAAGCGGAAGAAGAAAAGAAGGAAGATAAGAAAGAAGATAAAAAAGAAGAGAAGAAAGAAGATGAGAAGGAGGACAAAAAAGAAGAGAACAAGGACGATAAACCAGAAGAACAGGTTACTAATGGCGAACCGGCAAAAGAAGAAAGTAAATAATTATAATTTCATCTAGGTATCATTTCATTTCACTTCCAATTTTATCTTCTAAAGTTTTTTAAATAATTTATACATCAGATTTTATCATATTGTTTCCATGATTTTTCAATTTTTATTGACCTACTGTAGAAACATTCATATTACTCTCTCAAACTAGCATAAGTTGCTTCTTTAATGTTGTGAATCAAATGGAAAAATCCCATTTGAGTCAACCAAATGCTCTGTTCTTCAAAAGAACCTATTTTCTTATTATCATGTTGTAGTTTATTATTTGTTTATGTATTTTTGTGATTTCTTTTCCAAAACAATGCAGATTTCAAAATGCTAAGTGTATACAATTCCAAGCTGTGTTACCAATTTCAAATTACTCAAAAATTGTATAGTACCCTCTATTGCTCTTTGAGTAATGTGTTTTGTGATGGAATATATATCTAACCCCTTGATAATGAAATTAAAAAAATTCAAATTTATTTGTTTTATGTGATTCGAAATATATAACAGTTTCTTATAGTCCAAATCAAAGAGCAAAGGGTTGCATAATTTGTTATACCGTTCTTAATGTAATTTTATTTGTGATTGAATTTCTGTACACATTATATTGATTGCATCCACAATCTGAAGCCTAGGAACATATCCTTATGGATCAGACCAAAGTAATATACAAATTTTTTATACAAATATATTTTTTCATTCTTAGTTAGGCCTTTATAGCTATATTTGTACGCTTGAAAACTTTCGAAGAATTTAATCTGGTCACAGGTATTTTGTGAAGCTTTGAAACTTTATGAGATTAGTCGAGAATTAGTTTTATTAAGATATTTTTGCTATATAATATTTTTGAAAGCATATCAACTTTACGTAAGTTCATCTTTCTGCAGTTTAGTTTCTAAGGAATTCTCATGTCTGAATTATCATCATTTCTTTTTTGGAATCGGCAGATGCGCTGGTGAGGTGGGATCAAAATAAAGAAGTCGCTAGACTATTGACACCTGTTCAAGGCAGCTTCCGTAGATTAAAGATCGAAAATTTGATAAATAGAGATTTATCTCTTTCGAATTTCATAAACTGTTTATGCTAGATTCTTCACTTTTCAAAGAATGGCATTATCAGTCAACTTTGGAGGAACAATTTCAAAGGAGTTATGTAAGATTATTTATGTTGTATTTCAAAATTCTAAACTCGACAGATTTCAATTACAGGATCTTGCCCATCGTGTCTACTCTGTTCCTTCATCTGTGTAAGTAAAAGCTAAGCGAAACGAATTTATTGATAAATTATTGCCATGTTAAGTCAAAACGTTTTGAATATGTGAATTATATTTTTGTTGAAATGATTAACTTGAAAACGATATATATTTGCTACCAGTTGCTTAAAAACTTGGTTTCAATATCTTTGGAGAGAAACTTGAGATATGGATTCTCCAAGAATATTTCAAAACCGGTCGTTCAAGAGAAGAAATGCATTCCTGATATCCAAGACTTTCCTGAATTGAGAATGCATAGCTTCTAAGAATTTATGTATATATCAAGACTGATGTAAGCGCCATGCATTTTGTTTGTATTTTAAGCCTGTAAAATAAAATGAGAAAAAATCATATTTGTTTCAATTAACACACTTGAGTACCTGCTTTATTTGTAAAGGCCCGAAAACTCCTGGGCTACCTCCTCACTTTCTATATCGATGGGCCGGAGCTAGATACAGGGTATTTTCAAAAGTGAGGCTGTGTTGACTATTTACGAAATTAACCGAACGATTTGAACAAACGTATATTCTCCGAGCATTCCAAGACTCTAGGTTTCTTCTTCTGACTGTATCGTTTTCACGGTCTGCCGGACTGAATTGATATTGACCACGAATTTATCATCAGTGTGGCCAATCTAATCCAACAACGTTGTCTAATGAATAATATTGGAACAACTTAATTTCCTACGATTGAATATCATTTTCTTCATAATCGAGTTGAAATCACAAACGCTTAGGACTAACTTTGGCCCCTTTGTCCATTTACTTTGCTGCAGCAATTTCAGAGGTTGGTCATTGGATTTAAACAATGAAATTCATGGAATTTTTTGATTTATTTATTAAATTCAAAATTTATGAGTGCTATAGAAGTCTATAGTATACCTCAATTTTCAAGTTTTTTTTGTTAGAAAAGATATTACACAGAAATAAGTTTCTTTCATTCTATTATAAACATTATAATAATATAATCAACATTTCCATAAAGTTTTGGACATAAAAATTACATTTTCAATAAGTGGGATGTAATTGATAAATATCTAATCAAAACATAATTTTATTAGCGAGAAAATAAAAATAAATCATTTGTAAACTGACTTACAGCTACCACAGCTTTTATAATATCAATAAAATAAAATTTTAATTCAAAGTTTCACTTATATCATTTATAATTTCTTTCACTGGTTTAATTCCATTATCAATAACATTCTGTAAGTTTCCTCCATTTTTCTTTTGGTCAACGGAATCAGAAACGGTTATCACAATTTCATTGAATAGTTCTGCTCTCTCAGAATAAATGTGGTGTCCAGCATTATCAATGTACTATAATAAAGGAGTCATGTGAGCAACTAATCAAAAATGTTTCGTCGTTTTAAAAAGGTTAAGGGTTAGGCTGAAAATGAATATGGTAACAAAACCTTGATGTTTCCATTCTTTCAAACCTTCAGTATACTCCTCAAAACTAATCTACATGTGTCAGTCCAAAAGTAATTGTTGTATCAACTTGATATTGAAGGCTAAATTTATGGGACAATATATTCCTTCTACTGTTAGAGGGTGGGTTGAATCCAGACAATGAATAGGGGGTAATGTAGCATTTGAAGAATCAGGATTTCATAACTTGCAAAAGCAAGAAGGGAAGCAAACAAAATTCAAAAGGGATTGGTAAATCCATCTAATATCAAGTTGAAAATAGATTTTGCGATTGTTGGATGCAAGAACAATTGCCATAAAATTCAATTTCAGAATGCTCTTTTAATGGAAGAAATCTTTTGTATGTTGGATAGAATCCCCCTTTACCCTTACTAAACGAGGCCCATTTCAGCTCTCAGAATATGAATTTTTCAAAGATCTTTCCAAATTGAAGTAGGTGCATGTATTCCAACATGATGAAGATTTAACTGATAAACAGTTTGGGATGAACATGTGAATAGAATTTATTGAAAGATTTCCATACATTAGAATATAATCGATTTTGTTTTGAAATCACTCTTCGGCATTTAAGGTTTGGAATGTTTCAAGAATTATGGTAATTTCAATGATTACCACAGTTGAAGGGACGAAATTTAGTTCTTGAAGAAAACATAAATTTTAAAAACAATTTGTTCAACATCAGAGTATTTTTCAATTCATAGTTAAGTTCATAAGCTGGATAATTTAATGAATTGAGAAACGGACCCTGCTTCATAAATCAATAAGTTACAAGCATTGGTGAATGTGGTTGATTAGGATACATAAATTATACATACTACAGGTTGTTACATTGAAAAGGAAAGTCTTTCTAGTAGTAAAATCATGACTGAACCCATCAATCTTGTAAATGAGAACATTTTTTTACTTAAAAACCATCATTATGAAATGTTATGATTTTTATACAATGAACAAAATTGATAGGCTCGAGTGATTTACTAAAATCTTGATTTTTCTACTAGAAAGAGCCTGTGACCTTTTCAATGTGACACCTTGTATACATATAAAATAACATGTATCAAAAAAATTATAAATGATCAATTAGAAAAAAAGATTTTTGCATTTGATGTCGTCAAAGTTCATCACAGTCGAAAATTCCAAACATTAAATATCAGTTTTTACTCTTGGACTGAACCGGGTGTCAAAGCTTTTAACAATTTAAAACTTACAAATTTTCGATTTTCTCTTGATTCCACTCGGGAAAAACTCGAGAAAATTCGCATGCTATCAACAAAAAACAATTATTACCGTGATTTTAAAATGGCTGAAAATTGAGAGTCCTGTAAGGAAGTCTTAAGCAACCGGTAAAATTTACTTACTCTGACATCAATAGTGTTTGGCCTCATGTCTTTTATTCTTGTTCCCATCTCTTTGTCCATCCATGTATTTTTACCATATAAGATAGTTATCGGTAAATCTTCCTTTAGTTTATTTACCCTTCGAATCATAGGATTTCTTGCTCTACCTATTTTTTTAACCATGGTGGTGAAAGCTTGTTCACCCCTGGAATAATTGGGCGATTACTTTCAGAGATATTGAATAATTGTTTTTCATTGTATTCATTTCTTTCAGTCACAACACAATCTTCACGAAATTTTGTGTATTTTCGAAAATCGATAATTTGTTGCTCAAATTTGACTACGAATTTATCATGGCGTAAAAGTAGATTACGACATTTAGACAAAATGATAACGCTACCGAGCAAACACACAAAAAAGGTGTCTTATCATTTTGATTTATTTTTATTTATTCTCTTTTCTTTAAAACCAACATGAACAATCCCGCTCTCAAAATCCAACTGAATAACTTTTATCTGACTTATATGGACACGATGTTTTATCATGTTTTCAGAAAAAAAAACAAGCATTCACATATCAAAAACAGGAAACCTTTCTAAGTTGTCAACCGGATTTTATTCTAATATTTTGGGACAAATTTTGATAACCTTTCAAGACTTTAAATATTAAACGTAGTAGCAATTATTAATTGATAAAGATTTGCACACTATCATTGACGCAACACTATGATTTTTGGAAATGATGAATTGCCAATATTTGATATAAATACTTCTGAAGAAATGGGAAATGTATATTGAATATCTGAAGATATTTGAAATTTTTATTTTGAAAAAAGAATTATTGTTAACAGAAATGAAAAAAAAACCGCAAACATTAAGAAACACTGAACCCATATTTAATATTTCTACCTAGGAAGATCAACAGCTGTGAAATGATTATTGAAAGTCTCGTTAAAAGTGAATTATAAATATATCAGCAAAATAAATTAAACTTACGTTGGATTTTGTGCATTACAATGATATATATAGTTGCTCAATTCTGGTATCAATGATAGTGAAAAAACAGTTATCTTCATTCGACTTGCGCCAGTAAATTCGACAGCATTTTTCCCCGTTTCACCACTTGGAGCACTAGGTAGTTTTACAATTCTTTTTCTTTTGATATCGCTTTCATACACCCTCCAACGAAATTTATTGTGACGTGAATCGACGATACTGATAGAAATGTAATACCAAACAGAAACAATAAAATAAATTTACATGACCGGCGTCCGGCATTCACAAAACTACAAAAGCGTTTATTTCCACATAACAATTCGTTTTCGATGCGTGCGCTTTCTATTCACCAATACCATGTAATGACCATAATGACTAGTCACCCGAGTGAATAGAATAGAATGCGCGGAAGCTCGGACATCGAAGAGGCCAAGGGGGGGCGACCGACGGTTCGTTTGGATGCGATGCGAAATGCGAGGGGCAGGCGCAAGTAAATGACGACTGATATGATATGGGTCGAAGGAACGAAACCTATGTTTCTATTGTTTGATAACGCTACCGAGCAAACACACAAAAAAGGTGTCTTATCATTTTGATTTATTTTTATTTATTCTCTTTTCTTTAAAACCAACATGAACAATCCCGCTCTCAAAATCCAACTGAATAACTTTTATCTGACTTATATGGACACGATGTTTTATCATGTTTTCAGAAAAAAAAACAAGCATTCACATATCAAAAACAGGAAACCTTTCTAAGTTGTCAACCGGATTTTATTCTAATATTTTGGGACAAATTTTGATAACCTTTCAAGACTTTAAATATTAAACGTAGTAGCAATTATTAATTGATAAAGATTTGCACACTATCATTGACGCAACACTATGATTTTTGGAAATGATGAATTGCCAATATTTGATATAAATACTTCTGAAGAAATGGGAAATGTATATTGAATATCTGAAGATATTTGAAATTTTTATTTTGAAAAAAGAATTATTGTTAACAGAAATGAAAAAAAAACCGCAAACATTAAGAAACACTGAACCCATATTTAATATTTCTACCTAGGAAGATCAACAGCTGTGAAATGATTATTGAAAGTCTCGTTAAAAGTGAATTATAAATATATCAGCAAAATAAATTAAACTTACGTTGGATTTTGTGCATTACAATGATATATATAGTTGGCCATAATATTTCTATCTTCTAGAACACTGCTGTAGTTATCCACTATATCATCACAAGTTTTTCGTATCCACCAGGGTCCTTCAAATTTCACAAAATTATATAAACTTTCTCAGTAGAAATTGAACAAATAACTACCTAAGCGTCCTAATGTTCTGAGGAAGTCCAAAGGGCTTATCTTAGAATATAAATAACAGAGAGCCTTTATTTGGATGTTGGGGTATGCTTTTCTATCACTGAAACCCCATGGATCACATAAAACTAAATGTTCTACCCTTTCAGGATAGTCTAAGGTATATGCTGTACAAATGTATCCACCCATACTGTGTCCAACAAGAACAAATGATTCTAAATTCATCTCTTTCCTCCACTCTTCAATGGAGTCAACAATTTGTTTTTCGGCACCAATACTATTTTCCTCGAACTCTGGCCTGGAAGACCTTCCAAAACCTAAAGTAATGATGAAATTGTAATAGAAAAATGTACGAAAAGAAAACAGAAACTGACGAATTTGAGACCTGATCTAATTTCATAATATTGGTCTTTTTGAGGCTTATATTCATTGAATACTAGTATGACTAAAAAGTGTTTACTGGAATATTAACCTGATGTGGAAAACATCACAAAACAATGATCATCACTGGTTAAAACAAGGGATCTACTACAAACACATAAAATTTATGATAGACTAGAATCTTTTGCATTTGAAATTGGAATTATTCTCCTGCCCCGAGATAAAAGATCTTTGTTGAGAAATTGTACTTACCAATTATATCTAATGCATAAACTGGTCTATTCTGAGCTAAGGCATCAAAATTGAGCAACCAAAAGCAGCTTCCAGCTGCGAATCCATGAATTAATAAGATTGGAGTATTTTTAGATTCTGTATTGAAGGATATTGTCCAAATTTTCTCATTTGAACCACTAGGCAGTTTTATTGGCACATAAAATGTTTTATGAGGAGTTTTTAAGGCTGAAAATTAATTGATTAATTGAATCATTATACATTTATGTTTGGAAATCATACTAACTTGATAGCATTCGCTTCTCAGCTTTCACCAATTTTTCTTCAGAATAAGGGAATTCTTCAGTAGTATTATGTGACATTTTAGTAGGAGATGATACAACTATAACAAAAACTTATGAATTGCTAAAAGAACAGATTTTAAAATCTCAATTTCGATAGCCTGTAAATAAATAGTCATTCGATACTCATGATCAATAATACCAGGAAAAACCAATATATTACAACATCAAATCTTCCTTGTCCTTTTAGTAAAAAGCTAAAATATATTGAGTGATTATTTATGGAAATCGTCGAAGGCTCAGTTTGATATTCAACAGAAATCAGATTATTGCATGATTCATTTGGAAAAAACGTACATACCTGTATCAGTTGTCAATCTTGATAACATCAATAAAAATGTCTTGGAACAGTTTCAATTAAAATCTGAATTCTAATCTGATTAGAATTAGTTTATCCTCTTTCTGTCTAGAAGAATATTGTTCATACAGTGCCAAACCTTAACTTCTGTAAAATTCCTTTCTTTATCTCAGTAAAATGATAAATATCATTTGCTGATGTTAATCCCCTCCTTTTTGATCTCGTTCTGATTCATGTCACTCATTCGTATTTTTATTGGAAATCCAAAGAAGATGAAAAAGTCGTCATCTATAGACCAATCCAACGATCTGTCACGATCAGCTTTTTCAAAATGGCTGCTGGAAGAAACAAATAACAAACCGAGGATATTCAGTTACGAGGTACGTTTTTCAGGGAGGTTTCTGTTGGTTTCTCAATTTTCAACTTCAATGTCTTCAATTATGCCATGTAAAATAGTAGTTATAATAGAGAAACACTATTTCAGAAATCTTTGTTATTTGTTTCTTCCAGCAGCCATCTTGAAAAAAGGTGATCAGCTGTTTTGTTGGATTGGTCAATTGTTTCCAATAATAATCATTGGTTCACTTTTAACTAGAGGTGGGTAGTTCGTGAACGAACTAGTTCAATCGAACTATTCCGCTTGAGGAACGAAAGGAACTAGTTCACGAACAGTTCAATGTATAGTTCACTAGTTCACTTCGTTCCTTCGTTCAATGAGTGAATGATTGAACGAAGAACTGGAAGAACGAAATGGGAAATGAACGATACGGTCGAGGTCGAGTAACGAAGTCTTGACTCGATCTAGTCGTTCTCTCTCCGTGTTCTCTTCAGTTCCAGACATAACATAATTATCAGATTGTAACAATAAAGTGTAACATAATCGATAATTGTAAGATAAATTTTTATGAGTGAATATAAAGTGTCAACTTCATATTATTTTCACTGATGTAACTAGCAAACTCATATTAATTTTTTTCTGGCGTAATATATAAAGTTTCCATCATTAATTTCTTTATAATTTTGAAAAGTTTAACGATTCACCGCACTATATTTCATTTAATGGATTAGTTTTCTTTTATTCTCGAAACAAATCCCAGAACCCTTCGAAAAGCATCACTTGAAATAATGGACACTTTCACCCCTTGTGAAACCCGTATCAATCCAATCATTCTTCAGTATGAATGAAACTTCTAGTTCAATAGTAATTCCTGAGATGAAATCACGACTCTTAGTCGCTAGTTCATACCATACCAATGATCTATATAGTATAGTTCAATGGCGCATGCAAGTGGAAGTGAACGATTGTGAACTAGTGAACTAATCCTGTGAACTAGTTCACCATCGTGAACGAGAACTAGTGAACTATATCCGACAAAGGAACTAGAACTCCCACCTCTACTTTTAACTGTGGAAATCTCAATCCTGTAGATTTTGAGAAAATTTCAATCGAAATTCACCTGCTACTTTGTGTTCACAAGAGATAAACTGTCAGATAGAAATGTCAAATCTGAGACCAAACGTCAAACAAGCGGGCGGTTTAAATTAAAACCACAGACAATGGGAAAAATAAATTTGTAATGACGTAATTTTCCTTTTTTGTCAAGGTTGTTCCCGTTCGGAACTTGTGATAAATTTATCGAACCTTCCTGCCCAAAACTCATAGTTTCTACTGATAGATGATATGGAATGAGAGATGTTGAAATTTATTTCAATGTGAAATATTTGCCCCATTTTTGAAACTGCCCTATCTATGGTGTTTTTTTAAGTTAATTTCTCTCTAACGCTCAAGAAAGTCATTATTTTGTCCTACGGAAGGTTCTCGTCAATTTTCTCTTTAAAATTTACCCTCAAATTTTAACATAAGAGCAAACTAACAAAAAACAAACATGAACAAAAAAATATATCATAATAACTCATATAGGAATTACTTTGATAGCTTAGAGGTGAGAGCCCTTGCCCCACAAACAAGAATCGCAGGTTCGATTCCTGCTTGGGATGTGGTCATGTCATGTCCGGTCTGCTAACTATCGTTTTGAAATTTTGCATTTGGATAGAGAATAACGAATTCAAGCTGTATGCGAAGTTTTGTCGAGATCCCGTGGCCAGAACCAGAACCATACAAAATGCAAGCGAATAATCGAAATAAATTTCCAATATTTCTGTAACGAATTCTTCGAGATCATTGACGATTTATTTGACAACTTCTGTCAATTTTGTGCAGTTGATTTCTTGAACTGATATCTTTTCCTATCGCAATAGCTAGATCCCTATAAATAGGCGATTTCCTATCGATATTTCGCCCCAAAATCGCCGATCGATTCGAACTAACAAAATCTGGAAAATCTTTGATACTTTTACTTTGATGTAAACAGAAAAACTGGCATCGTCGTTTTGTTATTAACGATATTTTATGTACACGCTCAGATTTTTCATCAGGTGCACCAACTCCTGAAAACGAAACCATGACCTCCTATGTGATTAAATAAAAGTGAATGGAGTATAAATAAGTCGTTTTTTTCCGAATATGTTGGTAACTTCATATTATAGGTAATGAATTTCAGAATTCCTTAATTTTATTATACTTTTTACAGGCATAAATATTCTGTTTTCAATTGAATTTATATTGACTTATGATCTACAGTTTAGGTGAATACTTTTTTTGGTCCGCAAATTTGCAGGCTTTCAAAACAATATCGTTGAATTGATCAGCGTTCTCCGAATATATGTGGTGACCTGCATTTTCCACGACCTAAAAAAAATGAATCAATATTTTAGTTAGATTATAATATGTTTAGTTAGATTATAATATGTGAAATATTGTTCCAAATTATGATGAGAGTTAGCGGAGTGATACATCCGATGATATAAATAAATATGTAGGTACATATTCGTAAACCTCGCCACTTAGTTGTTTACAGAGATCTGATGTGTACTTTGTGGGATAAATAGTAATTACAATGGCAGATTTTGGTCAAACTGGGGGAGGGGAGTATAAATGAGCTATGAATGCATTGGAATATATGAAGAATATTTTCTGTTAGATTTTATTTCAATCAACAAATTTTTGTGTTTACATTTGTGATTTTAATGCGACAATTTGAGAATTGCCTTCCTGAACCGAGAGTAGAATTAAAACATCGTGAAAGGGAACTTGTATTTTCTTCAAGAATAATTTCATGTGTGCATTTATGATATGAATTTAAAATTTAGTTAAACGTCAGCATTTTCGTATCTTCGAATATAAAAGAGAATTGTTTTTGTACTAAAAAAATGTTATTTACTTATAAGCTGTTGGAAGAAAAATTAGGAATTTGAGGTGTATATTTGGCAACTGATATTCTTGCAACTCTACCAAATATTTTTTAACCCTTATGCCTTTGTCGATAGTGTTTGCATATCTGTTCGATCTCCCTTATGGTCAGCATATTGGCAAACCTTCAGTACCAGCTCGTTGAATCTATCTGAGTTCTCGGAGAATAAGTGATGAAATGTGTTTTCAATTATCTGCAAGAATATCATTTATTATCTGAATATTGTAGAGGGTGACCAAGAAGTTAAGAGAAGCCGAACGTGTCCTAAGAGAGAACAGGGGAGGTTTTATGCGATTAAAAGAAAATTTTCTAAGAAGGTGTTGAATGTGTATTGAGGCTAGAGGTGGCCACTTTGAAAACCTACTGCAAATTTTATAAATAAATTTCTTTTAATTTACATTATGATGTGTTTTATTGCCTTGCCTTTTTCTTTTTTTTTATCTAGAACTTTTCTTGACCAACATCTGAAGCTATTTTTCATTAATTTCCAGCATTTTCTATCATAACTTGATCAGAAAAATCTTAAAATGGCAAAAAATAATTCTGTAGTAAAAGTCTAGTTCTTTGATTTTTTCCACCTCGTTGACTTTGAAAGCTCATTCTAGCAAAAGTAGAGTGTTAAGTACCATTTTTTATCAATGATTCTAAAAGCTGACTGTTGAGCGCAGTTTTTAAGCATACTAAGAAACCGTGAATTCGCCTTTTTACATTTTTAATTTTGATTCGAAAATTCAGATCATAATCCAATTCACGTAACTTTTTCACTTGAGACCAACATTTCCATAATTTTTATCAAAGTTACGAATCTGGTTATTTATGTATGAAAGTTCAATTCATGGAGATTAAGTTACAAAAAAATTTCACAGAGAAGTCTTCTACTTTTTTTTAATATCTTTTTTAAGATGGTCAAGTCGAAAATTCTCAAAGTTCATAAAAAAATTCATAACTCGAAAACCGTGTTTCGAATAGCCCATGACACGAGGGACCTGTTTTTTCTTTTTGACGTCAATCTCTTGGCCACCCTGTATACAGGGCCGGATTAAGACCACTTGGCGCCCTGGGCACAATATATTTTTTCGCCCCCCCACATTACAAAAATGATCATTTAATAAAAAACGAACAGGGATATCTTCATGATGAGGTTTTTTTTTCATCGAAAAGTAACAGCCAACAAAAATTATATATATCATACAGGCAGTTGGAAAAAAAAAGGAATGAAAAACAACTTATATATTTAAAAAAATATGTATGTATGTACAGGGTGTTTCACTATAAACTGGACTTCGGCGCATGAGTGAGATACAGAGTGTTTAATGTCAACTTTGAGCAATATTCTGATAACTGTGGTGAGTTATGCGTGACATTTGAAATAACGGATACTGGTCACATCTTAGTATCTTTTAGGGTACGTACTAGATTTTTCAAGATTTTCCGTGAGAAATTTTTTTCAAAATTCGAACTCAACTTTTTTTTTTACATGTCTTCAGTAAAAGAAATTAGGCGGAATTTGTTGAAATTTTTTATGGTTGAACCTTTCATTCTGAATACCGAGGTGAAAACAGAATGAAATAATATCCATTGGTTTTCTTTTTGTATAGCCTTCCAAAAATTACGCTCGGAGAACTTTCATAATTTTTATTCAAAAAACTGCAGGCCGTACGAAGGCCAAAATTGTGCTAATGGGCTCCAGAATGACCCGGACGAAAATATGAATTTATTCGCCAAAAAAAAATTTTCAAAAAACTTTGGTAGGATTCGAACTCTCTACGAGTATGAATTGGGTTTATTTCAATCTTATAAATTTCCGTTACCAGAGCGACGCTAGTGAATCGAAAGTGGACGAATCCTAATAATTATCCTAATTAATTTAAAAATTGTTTCCAAATTGGTATTTTTACTTTCCGGCTCAAATTCCTCTTCACCATTAATGTTATTTTCCTGGTCGATCATTTCTAGATTTTTCGAAACTTTCTGATTTTCGATGCCTCGGATAAAATATTTGAACAGAATGCATTCGTCTTTAAAATCAGGAATCAAATCATTCTTATATATATCACGAAGTTGCTTGGCATCAGATATTATTTCATCATCATCTTTGCTTTCTTCTGCTCAACTCTGGTATCAATGATAGTGAAAAAACAGTTATCTTCATTCGACTTGCGCCAGTAAATTCGACAGCATTTTTCCCCGTTTCACCACTTGGAGCACTAGGTAGTTTTACAATTCTTTTTCTTTTGATATCGCTTTCATACACCCTCCAACGAAATTTATTGTGACGTGAATCGACGATACTGATAGAAATGTAATACCAAACAGAAACAATAAAATAAATTTACATGACCGGCGTCCGGCATTCACAAAACTACAAAAGCGTTTATTTCCACATAACAATTCGTTTTCGATGCGTGCGCTTTCTATTCACCAATACCATGTAATGACCATAATGACTAGTCACCCGAGTGAATAGAATAGAATGCGCGGAAGCTCGGACATCGAAGAGGCCAAGGGGGGGCGACCGACGGTTCGTTTGGATGCGATGCGAAATGCGAGGGGCAGGCGCAAGTAAATGACGACTGATATGATATGGGTCGAAGGAACGAAACCTATGTTTCTATTGTTTGGAATCGCTTTTCTCGATTTCAGTGATTTTCGTATGTAGTTAGTAACTTGATGAATTCGCCCCCAATTCTGAATTCGCCCTGGGCAATTGCCCTTTTTGCCCTGGGGTTAATCCGGCCCTGTGTATACCTATCGAATCCTTCCAGGTCGGTACTTCGAATTTGGAAACTTTTGAAGACTCCATTATGAATTGTCATAGCTACTTAAAAATCATCAATATTCTTTGTAACAATAGATGAGGATTCCAAAAAACTGCAATAATATCTTTGCTGATTTACAGAATAATCTGTAGATTTTTATTTTCCCCACTATTGTTTAATATCTGATAAATTTAGTTGTTCGGGATATTACCAAAGATACCTGAATCTTCGCTAACATTAATACAGGGCGTTTCTAATCAGCGGACAGAAGACGTTGTGGCGGTTCAAAAAAATATTTTTATGTTCTTCGGTTCCCGAGATATTCGACATTTCCGAAAATTTAAAAAAAAACTTCCCTTTCCACTCTTTTCGGTGGCAAGACTCCAAAGGAAGCATTTTTTCAATCTGTTTTTTCGGATAGTACTCCTGTATACATAGATGCGCTATCGATGTGTATTATAATTTTTAGGGTCTAGCTCAAAATTCATGTTTTCCTAATTTTTTTCCCAAGTCAACTCAAATAAAGCTAAAGGCCTTTTAAAAGGCATTCTAACGAAACCTTCTTATTAATCTGATAGCAAAGTTTCTCATGTGGTGTAAAATAACTATGGTTACTTGAATAACAAATTGAGAAAAAAAATGTGTGTTTCATTGAGATATCGAAATCGTATACCTCACCTATTTCCATTCCAGCATTTATTACAAAATAAAATAAAACCCTAATACAGAATTTCGCAACTTGCACCTTCGCCATTTTGCAATAAAAAAAAGCGTTACTGAAAAGAATCATAAAAGTCATAGAAGAGAAGTTGAGCTTATTCTGTAGGGAAGTCAGCAAAAAAATCGAATGGGGTATATCTGAAACACCAAAATTTCCAGGATTATACAAAAAAACATAATCAGGAGTAAGTTAAATTGGGACATTTCCATAAGCTGGCCCTGAAAACGGCACTGAATTATGAAAATGCTGTATGATGTGTAGAGGTGATATTGTTCCTGAATTCAATGAGAAAACTAGTATCCAATGCTAAGCGAAAATATAATTCCTGAAATTCATTATGTATCTACTTGATTCGAAATCCTACAAAAGTGTTAGGAAAAGTCCTTTTGACAGTTTTCCTCCTTAATTACTAAGAGGTTTGAATATTCCTCATCAAACATCGAAAATACATACATAGGGTAAAAATTTTGCGATAAACAAAAACAACCGAAATTTTTCGAGTCGGGCCTGAATTCTCAGAATTATGAACAAGTTGGTTTTGAAGGTACTTCAAGACAATAGGTATTTTATGGAAATTTCAATTGATTCAAGATAATTCAAAAGTTATGAGAGAAATTTCCGGAGAAAACCGAAAACCACCCTGTATAAAAATTCTGAAGAGGAAGAGGCACTTTTTTATGGAATTATGGACAAGTAGGTTCTTGAATGAACTTCAAGACAATATTTTATGGAAATTTCAATTGATTAAAGATATCTCAAAAGTTATGAGAGATTGAAATTTCCGGAGAAAATCAAAAATCACCCTGTATAAAACTTCGCAAGAGGAGAAGGCACTTCCTAATGGAATTATGAACAAGTGGGTTCTGGAATGTACTTCAAGAAAATATTTTATGGAAATTCCAATTGATTCAAGATACATAATTCAAAAGTTATGAGAGATCGAAATTTCCGGGGAAAACCGAAAAAACATCCTGTATAAAACTTCTGAAAAGGAGAAGGCACTTTTAAATAGCCATTTGTTATTCATCCAGATAACCTTTAGACGTGGTAGGAAAAAGGAAAATGTAGAGCTCCTCGTGAAACAGCGTTATGTTGCAAACTGGCGAATGCGAATGCTATTTTTAAATTTTTTTTCATTGCTGTTGTACAGAACATTCATCTGTGGTTCTACCAGTATTCTTTGCTAGGTCTAAATTAAGTTTATCAAGGATATGTCATTTGACAAGGACCTTTGAAGGTTATTTCTCTGTTCAAAGCTACGATGCCTCATCGAATTCAAAGCTTATATAGAATAAGAAACTGACTTTTCTTTTACGAACTTGTTCATATTAAAACCCAAAGCGGTCACCGTCATAAGTATGTGCGGGGTGTCACAACCATTTATTTTATGTTTCTAGTCTCCTAAAACTTGGAACGGATTTTGCATATTAAAGAACTTAACCCGAGCAATTAGACCTCAAATGCACCCTGGAAATTTCATGACTGAAAGTGTTTTCTCTCTAAAGTAATCGTTTGAGACCATTTTTGCCCCAAAATTTCACAATTGTGCATTCTCGTTTTCCGAAACAAGCCCGTGTAATAGTCATTGATGAATGAAATGGTCGATTTTAACCTATCGTGAAAAGATGTGTGTACCAGTTTTATCACTATAATAATTCATCCGTTCTCTTCAACTCAGTTTTACGAAATCCATTCAATTTTTTGGTCTGCCACTTACATTTTGAGAACTACAGAGTTTCAAGTTTATTGAAATGAATATACGGAAAACAAAAATAAATAGGGAATGATCTGCTCAAAAACGAAGATAATTATTCCTATTTTACAACTTTTATATATGAAGTATAGTGAAAAAACCGGTACCTTCATGAAGAAAATTGAATGGGAAATGATTAAAATAAATAAAAATTTACATGAACATCTACGAAGGATTCCGGTCGCAATTCTTTTATCCTAGGACCCATTGTGACATCCATCCAAGTGTGTGAACCATACAGGAATGTTATGGAGATACTTTTATCCAGTTTGTGTAGTCTCTTGATCAATGGGCATTTCGCCCATCCTACACCAAGAACCATACTGTAAAACGCTTTTTCGCCCCTGTGAAAAGAGCTCTCTTTGTAATCGCGATACCAAAATGATAACAATTGGATAAAGTTTTGGAAGAATTGGATATGATAAATTGAACTAAGTCATCATATTTTTAAGTTTTTTTTTAAGTGACCGAACACGAACAAAATACTTACGTTGGCTTATAGGCAGCATTGCAGTAATAAAAATACTTTGGTAATATTGACTGGTCTTCCAATTTATCTCCGATTTTACCGAAAATATCACGTCTGGTTTTTTGTAAAAATAAAGGACCTGAAAAAATTTTCATTGTATAGGTAGATGAATAAGATCTAACTCTTCTTTCTCAACCTTACCCAAAAATCTACAGAGATCTACTCAAAATACACTGCTCCACAGATAGGGAAGTTCAGAAATTTTGTGACCGTTTCAAAAGTGGCCAATTCTTGTCCACCAAATGAGAAATCAAATATTTACTCTCTTATTACGGAATGGTTTTATGCTCCTTATTGTGTCTACCCATCGAGAGCCTTTGAGTACTTGTCGAATCATGCAATAGCGGCGTTTGAACACTTCTAATGTTTTGATTTCGTTCGTCGAATATTTCAATACGTTAATCTACATTCTCGACTCGACTTGATGGCTTCTACCATCTACCACAACTCTGGAGAGAAATTGATCAAAGCTACTTCAAAAATCTGATCTAAAGTATGCAAAGGCATTGTCAAACTGTGGTGGATGTTCAAGAAGGCAAACTCTTTACTGAACTCAATTTTTTGAGTGAACTGAGTTGATAATATAATTAATAAAAATAAATTTTCGCCTGAATCGGCAACTTTTGAAACGGTCATGAAATTTCTGAACTTTCTTTATTTTTGTGAAGCAGTACAATCATTATTCGTAAACATAAGTGTGATATTTCAAAAGGAATATACCCATCTCGATGATGGTCCAATGAATTTGGAAGAATAATGCGTAGGTTTTATGTGTTTCAGTGATGGGTTTCTGGTTCTTTTTCTCTAAAATATGCGAATATACTTACACCATTCTGGTCCCATAGCGCGCATCACTCCAATGGGATTGAATTTATAGAATATCACAGAAAGAAATCTGAGGAAAAGTGGAGGAGTTTCATATTTATCCGTGTATCCCCATTCATCCGCTAGAATTAAGTGCTGTATTCTTTCTGGATGAGACATTGAATACAGACCAGACAAATATCCTCCCATGCTGTGTCCCAGCAGTATCATTTTTTCAATTTTCATTTGTTTTCTCCATGATTCTATAGACTCAATAATTTGTTGTTCAGCTTCTAAGTTGTCTTGGCTGAAATCTGGTCTTGAGGACCTTCCAAATCCTGAAATATGAGTTCGTGGTTTTCATCTTGCAGGTTATTTACGTAAAGAAGAAATGAAATAACTAGCATTGTTTAAAGAGAAACAATGACCGTAGTATGCTATCATCAATAGGAGATAATTCTGCTTATGGCAGAAATGAGTGGAAAAATAAAATACATATGCTTTTTAAATTTTCTCTTTCAGAGACAAGAATAATACGTACCTAGAATGTCTATAGCATAGAGTGGTCTGTCCCTTGAGAGAGGTTCGTAATTCAAACACCAGAAACCAACTGATGCAGCAAAACCATGCAGTAACACAATGGGTGTATTAGTTGATTCCGTATTCACTGAGATTGTCCAAATTTTTTCATCTCTTCCAAAACTTGTTTCAATTGGGACGAATTCACTTTTGTAGGATGGAATTACTGAAAGAAAAACATGTTTTTTTGCAGACTTTTCTTCCTAAGTGCATGTCTCAATTGCAGGACGCGATTTTACGATGAGAAACAAGATTTTTTGATCGCTCGTTCCAGTTGAACGGGGATACTCCATACAGAGTGTAACAGCCAAATTGAATAAATTCGATAACGAATAAATGAGGGCGTGTTGGGAAAGACGCTCGGACACGTCGATTTGTAATTTTAAATGCGCATATTTTTCAAGAAAATAAAATTATATAGGGTGTTCCATGCGACCGTGGCCAATACCAACTTTCATATTTCAAATGCAACCCCCTGTATATTATTCATTTTTTTGGATTCTTCAGAGAATTCTAGACACAATTCATGCAGAATGTCCTATATCTATCTTTAACTATTTCGGAAGTGTTTTCAGATTTATGGCAAAAACAACGTTTTAAATGAAAATTATTTTATTCCACAAATTCGGTATATTACACTCAAAAACTAATAAGTAATACTGATTATTTATTAATTATTGAAAAAAAAACATTAATGTCAATGTAGGAAATGTTCAAAATGCTCGCCGCGAACGTCTTGGCAACATGCTAATCTGGTGTAGAATTGTCTTCTAACGTTACTCAACATTTGGTTTTTGCTTACTTTCTTCATATCAAGAGTTGAATGGGAAATGAATATTGAGTGTAATGTATCGAATTTGTGAAATAAAATAATTTTCATTTAAAATGTTAATTTTTGTAAAAAATTTGAAAACACTCAATATTTCCGAAGATAGGTATAGGACATTGTACATGAATTATGTCTAGAATTTTTAGAAGAATCCAAAAAATGTATAATATACAGGGAGTTGCATTTGAAATAAGAAAGTTGGTATTGGCCACGGTCGCATGGAACACCCTATACAATTTTATTTTCTTAAAAAATATGCGCATTTAAAATTACAAATCGACGTGTCTGAGCGTTTTTCCTAACACCCCCTCATTTATTCGTTATCGAATTTATTCCATTTGGCTGTTACACTCGGTATAATATATTAGGTATGCCAACGAATGATTACGAAAAATTCCCAACATGTCTGTATTAACCTATCCAGGATCATTTACGATTGCTTTCACAGTTGTTATCAAATTATCTTGACGAAATCTTTTTTCGTTGGATTTTTGAATCTACCTCTAAGTTGATCTACTTCTAAGATTGATGAACGAGCGCTTAAAAGCTCCTGACTTCACAGCAGTAGTTAAAACTCAATTTATTTTTTTCCTCCAAAAAGGAGAAGTACCATGGTGACAAAATTTGATGTGATGCATTACCAATCAGAAAGGTTCTCTTTTTGATTAGACTTCTTATTCGTTAAGACATTATTGAAGTGCCTATCTCAAGAAATTTATAAGAAACACAAATTCGGTTAATTTGTTACCTATATTTCTGCATACATACTTTGGTTATTGGATATCCCAAAAGAAGCCCAAAAATAGCACTATCTATTGCTAAGACCTATAACTTTTGACACAATTTCTAAAACTTTAAAGGAACACTATTCCATATTTTTCCACAAATGAACCAACCAATTATTACTTAATTAATTTAAAATGATTCTGAAAGCGTTTGGCACTTATGTCTTGTAGATAATATCTTGAAAATATGCTGTCGTTATTCCTAAAGGAAAATTTGAAAATACCAATCTATTCAATCGAATAAAAATCATTACCAGAGAGTATCTTTTTCTCCAATTCAACTAACTTGAACTCAAATATGGCGTTTTTTTCGTCCATAATGTTGAAGAGACAAACCGTGCAAATTGAAATTACGAAAAAAACTAAAACGAGACAAGAAGCTCTCGAAATAATTTCGCACATTCTATGTTATCAAAAGAACACTATCAATTCGATTGAATGACCTTTAATAGTTAATGCTATCATCAGTTGATCTGTATGTCAGTGTCGGAGAAAAGATAGGTGGTAAATCAGAAAGTTTCTGCTTACTAGCACATGTGATAATGAATTTGGCTAATGCATTAATTTGTGGATGAGTCCATAAACTGAAAACTCTGGAGTTCCTTAGGCCCCAATGAGGAAAGGATATTATCTTAAATGAACGAATTAGAATAAGTATTTTCGAGAGAAAATCGAAAAAATTTAGAAAAAAGCTGTTATCGTGACCAGATAGTTTTCAAAGTTGAAATAGATAATCTTACATTACAGTCTTTCAGAACTGCATGGGTAGTTTTCCTTTGTTTTCTTACACTATCGCTATTGGTCTTTTCTCTTTATAGTTCATTTCAGCTCTTAAGTATGTGCTTCAATCTGTGCACTGCCACTGACGGGAGTATTATAAGTTACAAACACTATGCCTTAGCCCCCAGACTTACAGAAACAAGATATCAATCGGGAATTTCCCTTTGACTATACCCGTCTTAAGTCTAAGGAATTTCCCTCCCGAAATTGTTCAGTCGTAACCTTTGAGGTCAATCCAATGTTGAAAAATCTTCATTTTTAGTTTGAGTTTTCTGTAATGAATATTTCTGGGACTAACATTGAATTCAGTATTCCATACTTCAGAATTCATTTCCTAAATCATGTTAATTACATAAAATATTAGAGAAAATTCAATAAAATGTTACATAAATTGTTCTTATAGTTTAAATTTCAATTTGAATTGGAGGTGAAGAGCCTTGACATTGTTATCACTTAACTTCCTAGTGTGATGGAATTCATACGATAACTTTTTATCATTGTATTTTAGAAACTGAACGAATATTTATTGTTTAAACCTCATCATATATTTTCCGTCCAAGATCGAATTTTGAAAGATTTCAAACAGAATGGAGGAATTCGGTTTTTACGTTCTCGAGATTGCCAACTTTGACAACGATTTGTGACCTCCTGTATCTTCAATCGTAATTTTGATTATTGCGACATATTCATTATTCTCATTCCACACGGAAAAACGACAATTTTCCAATGAAAAACCTCGAAGTTATCCATGATTCAGCAAAGCTCCATTTTAAGATTTGTTTTCGTGATTTCAAGTTGAAAAACAATTATCTGCCAAAAATTCGAGAAATTCACATTTAGACAATTCAGAATTCCATCACGAATCAAATTTCATGATAAAATACAGGGTCTTTCTCGAGGAACCTCACCCATATTTATACGGGAAACTACTGAACGTATTTTCATGAAATTCAGCACTCCTAAGTATTTCACGATGCTGATGAAATCTAAAATATTTTCAAGGCATGAGCACCTCCGGTTTTTCCGAAAATGACGTCAACTTCCGTTTTTCAAATTAGAACACCATTTTTTTATTGCAGAAATAGATTCCTTAGAAAATTTCAAGTTATTTTGATGTAACATTTTTCAGTTTTGGTTGGAAAATTCCCTCTGAGCGGGAAAATTCGAAAAAAAAAATCGAAAATAGAGCTCCGCTGAAACAAGAATTACTTCGAGGTTTTTGGATGGAAAATTTTCATTTTTGGGATTTTTCAAGATGTAAGATTGATGTATCCACTTTGAAAATCGAAATCGCGATTCATGATACAGGGGGTGAAAAAATCGCTTTCAAAGTTAGGGATGACAAAATCGTGAAAAATCAATTTTTTCAAATTAGAACCCCATTTTTTTATGGCAGATATTGAATCTACGTTAAAAAATAATGTGAGTATGCATCACACCCTTGCCCTAAAGTGGATATTAACTCAGAAAATATCCATTTTAGGGCAAGGGTGTGATGCATACACTCACATTATTTTTTAACGTAGATTCAATATCTGCCATAAAAAAATGGGGTTCTAATTTGAAAAAATTGATTTTTCACGATTTTGTCATCCCTAACTTTGAAAGCGATAACTTCGAGGTTTTTGGATGGAAAATTTTCATTTTTGGGATTTTTCAAGATGTAAGATTGATGTATCCACTTTGAAAATCGAAATCGCGATTCATTATACAGGGGGTGAAAAAATCGCTTTCAAAGTTAGGGATAACAAAATCGTGAAAAATCAATTTTTTCAAATTAGAACCCCATTTTTTTATGGCAGATATTGAATCTACGTTAAAAAATAATGTGAGTATGCATCACACCCTTGCCCTAAAGTGGATATTAACTCAGAAAATATCCATTTTAGGGCAAGGGTGTGATGCATACACTCACATTATTTTTTAACGTAGATTCAATATCTGCCATAAAAAAAATGGGGTTCTAATTTGAAAAAATTGATTTTTCACGATTTTGTCATCCCTAACTTTGATAGCGATTTTTTCACCCCCTGTATCATGAATCGCGATTTAGATTTTCAAAGTGGATACATCAATCTTATATCTTGAAAAATCCCAAAAATGAAAATTTTCCATCCAAAAACCTCGAAGTTATTCTTGTTTCAGCGGAGCTCTATTTTCGATTTTTTTTTCGAATTTTCCCGCTCAGAGAGAATTTTCCAACCAAAACTGAAAAATGTTACATCAAAATAACTTGAAATTTTCTAAGGAATCTATTTCTGCAATAAAAAAATGGTGTTCTAATTTGAAAAACGGAAGTTGACGTCATTTCCGGAAAAACCGGAGGTGCTCATGCCTTGAAAATATTTTAGATTTCATCAGCATCGTGAAATACTTATAAGTGCTGAATTTCATGAAAATACGTTCAGTAGTTTCCCGTATAAATATGGGTGAGGTTCCTCGTGAAAGACCCTGTAGGGATAACCATCAAAAGAACGAAAGGATCTAGGTTGGCGTAAAAAAAACACAATTTTTCTTGTAAAATGTTTATTATTTTTTTGTCTATATACAAATCTAATACTGATTCATTTCCATCCACTGAAAATTGTCCTTAATCTCCATATCCACCAATAAGACTGAATAAGCAACCCCCCCAGACCTTAGCTCCCATTGTCGTCAACATTATTGCCTATTGAGTCATTAAGTTTACAAGCTTTTATCACAATATCATTGAAGACATCAGCTTTCTCTGAATAAACGTGATGTCCTGATTCATCAATCATCTATAAAAAAAGAGTTATCTTAACAGTTATCTGAATTCTGAAGTAAAGAAAATCATGTAGAATGTGAAAAATCCCGATGCAGTGCAAATTTTTGCCTAGTATGTCCTTCTTTGAAATGCTGATTTTTTTGCATATACTTAGATTGATCCTTTGTGAATAAAAAAAAAACAATTTTCATCCATCACAGTAGAACAGTTTCCGATTTTTCATCTTTCGTAAATCAAAAACTGTTTTCCTCACGGAATAACTGATTGGATTGGATTTTCTTAATCTACGTCCTACGTCCTCGAATTAGTGAATGGTGTGTGGTTTGAAGTCGACCGGAGCCAAAAAAATTTTTCCATAATTTTTATCGCAAAAATTCGAATCTCGCCTATCGATACGAAATTTCACCATTTAATAAGCGCGTTCGGCAATGACATCTGACTGGTCGGATTGATCTGAACCGTTCGTTTATTACATCCAGATTGAGGGGAGTACACATCTGGACCGTTCGGCAAGAAAATCTGATCAATCGGATGTAGATCTTTTTGCTCGATGTATTTCGACGGATCAAACGGATTTTTTCCACAGAACAGAAATTACTTTTCTGCCTTTGTCAATGGATTTTATCTGCATTTATGAGTTTCCTGCTTCGAGTATTCTTGAACAGTCTGTTTAAATTTCGTGTCTTATGTTATTTGTTGTGTAGTAATAAATAAAAAATGTCGTTTGATAAAAAAATAATTATTCAAAATATTGAATCATCTCAACCAAGGGGTAGAAGTGTTGAGACCTATAACAAAAGAATTAAAATAGAACCCAGACTACCTCTACGGCTGAATAGACCTTTGAGCACTAATTTAATATCTGGCAAACAGAAAAAACGCTCTGAAAGCTCCGTACCGTTCGTTTATTACAGAAAAATCTGACAAATCTGTACAATTTGTGATCACGTGACTAAAAAATCCGTCCGCTCTCGGATGCTAATGCCGAACGCGCTTATTAATTCGATGCCGTAGATTAAGGAAATCCAAACAGATTTTCTCTGAGACTAATTGTTTTTTAAACATGGTTGATGGAAAATGGAAAAAATTGGACCTTCGCAAAAAAAAACCTTTCGTCTCAGGTATATAAAAAATACACCATTTTACTTTAAAGAACCAAAGTATAACCAAAAAAAATCAGCTCTTCTCAATTCCAATTTCCAATTTTTTTAGAGGTTACGTCACTTCAAACGCGACCAATTTTTCGCCAATTTTCCGCCCAAGGTCGAATATTTCCCGAACCAAAAATTTCTCGGAATTAGTACATGAAATGACCCGGGTCGATATACTACAAAAAAAAATTTCTTGATCGGACTAAGAAAAATTTCGATCTCGACCCCTCGACTCCGCCATCTTGTTCGAAATTTTTCTAAGTCCGATCGAAAATTTTTTTCTTCGGAGTATATCGACCCGGGTCATTTCATTTTTCTTATTCGGACACGTAGATTACGAATCTGTAATCTGTAATTAGAATTCTCCTGTGACGCGTAGTTTGGGAAATAATCGAACTTGAGTCGACAAATCGCGAAAAATAGGTCATTTTTGGACTGCCGTATTTCCCAGAAAAATTGATTTATACAGATGCTGATTTTTTTGCATATAGATTGATCCTTTGTGAATCAAAAAAACCAATTTTCATACATCAGAGTCGAACAGTTTAGATTTTCTGATTTTTTCGCGAAGGTCTGAATTTTCCGATTTTTCATCGTTCGTAAATCAAAAACTGTTTTCCTCACAGAAGAACTTATTGGATTTTCTTGATCTACGTGCTCGAATCAGTAAATGGTGTGAGTTTGAAGTCAATCAATATTCTATATGATTTTTTTTCATTTTTCTGTTTTCAATACCTTTAATCATATTTGTAATGAAGGGGGAATTTTTCGAGTTGTCCCACCTTTTTTGGGCACCCAAATCTTATTAATCGTTTCCCGTTTCTCACCTTTATGTCGACCGAACAATCAGGTCTCAGCTCTTTGATTTTCTGACCAATCGATTTATCCATCCATGTGTCAGATCCAAACATCACAGTTATGGGTATTTCTTTTTTGAATTCATGAATTCTGAGTATCATAGGGTTTCTTGACCATCCAAAACCCCATATCATGGAATAAGCAGCTCTCTCACCTCTAGAAAAGGCATTTGTTGTAAATAAAAAATGTTTCAGTTACATAAAGTACAATTTTCAATCAAGGAATGGTGGAATGATCGAATAGCAAAACTTGAGACTCATTCGTAATCAAATCCCTACAATTATGATTTGTAATAATGAAAGGACTAACCTGAAGTTAGAAGACTTTACGCGTTTGTTCAAATAAATGGCCATAGCGAGAACTGTTTCAAAGCTGCTTGACTTCTTTTAAATTTTTGTGAGCGATATAGTTCTAAAAAATTCTTCTATCCGTCGCTGGCTTAGAATTCGAACAAGCGCGCAAAAGCTTCTAATCTCAGAAAATTGCTCGTATAATTTGTCAATATAACTTATTTTATCCACTGTTAAGCTAAAACAAGGTTGACCCTGTACAATTGTACATGGATGTTACACTCACGTGGGGTTTTGTGCATTGCATTGATAAACATAATTCGGTAAAATGGATTTATCCTCTATAATATCTTCAAATTTCAAGGCTATATCAGATCTTGCCCTTTGAATTAACCACGGACCTGGAAAAACAAGTTTCATGAAAAAGTGTTTATGAGTAGCTCGGAAAAAATGAGATTTCATAGTTTTATTGAGGCTCATGATGAAGCCCTGTTTTCAGGCACCCTGTATAATATTTCCTCATAATTTATACAAAAAGCAGTACCTATCAGCGTACTTTCTTATGTTCCACTGTTGCAAAAAGAAATTCATACAATGAGGGATTTTGGAGATATGAACACTAATTTGTGACACTCTTTCTGTCAACAAATTCGACAATTAGGCATACCTCAACAATCGCTTGAAATGTTTGCATATACTCCATTCACTGATATATTTAGGTATCTGGCCGTTTTGAAAGAATTCAAACGAAATTCCGGTCCCCTAGAAGTTTATTTAGTTTCGGTATCGTTTTTGGTGGTCAAAATTTATTTGGAATGTGTAAATGGACAAAAAAGGCTTCCTTATACGATCTTTTAACGAAAGCGACCGGAAAATATGGTTCAGGTAGGATTTTCGAGGAATTATGAGGAAAGAACTTGCAGAATGAAATTGCACGATTTTCGTAAGTAAACGGGTTCTGGATGGCCATCATCGGTCTCTAAATGATTAAGTATTGTTGATCGTTTTCACGTTTCAGAAAAAAAAACACGTCGGAAAAGCTGAAAAAAAAAGGAATATGACTATATTGCATTCCACAGTATGTGAATTCAGATTCCGATGAATTGAAATGTGTCACTGGAGCTTTCATTCCTTTGCCGAAAGGTGAAATAGGCTATATTGAACCAGAATACATCGGTTTTTTTCCATATTCCAGGAGTTTGTGTCTTATTTCAGAACAGGTGAATGATAAATGTGAAGCATAGGTTTGACCTATTCCATTTTATTTGTACAAACCTGCTGTGGTAGTAGGTAATGTATGAATATTTTCTAATCAATAAATTACTATACAATCAGAATATTTTACTCCTTGTTCATAAGATCAAATAAATAAAATGTCGTCAAGTCTTTAACTTTCAGTTCAAGAGGATAATAAATATTAAATCTTCACAAGCATGCATATGAAAATTATGTGAAAACAATGCAATTTTTTTCCATGGCGAAAAATAATATATTTCAACAGTGATCTCTTGTACTTTTCATTCAAGTAACTAGAAAAGGAATCCTTTCTATCAATTCATATAAACGTTAATTATTTTCGTCCATCACATCTTTTCCAATTCATTCACATTCTGAGAAATACGCTAAGAATGTAGAAAGGGCCACATAGTGTTGACTTGGAACATAAAAATATTTTGAAAAACGTCATAACTTCGATACAGAGTGGAATATGTCAAATTTCCAAGGCCAGAGTTGTGATTGTGAATGGAGTATATGTATATCATGCATCGAATCAGTACAGAATTGAACGAAGAATTCGAATATGTATGTATAAATATACAGGGTGTTCATTCTGAAATAACGAAGTTTACATTCGTTTCCGGTAGAACTGGAAGTAGATTCCGCTTATTCAAGCGAAACACTTCAAAAAATCACCCTGTATACTCACCGATTGGTCCTATCATCCTCACGAACTCTAATGCCCTCACATGGACAATTGTGTGTATCAGATTCGACCAGAATGACGGCTTTTCGTCCAGGTGATCACTGAAACCCCAAGGATCGGCAAGAATGAGGTGTAACACCTTGTCTGGATAAGACAAGGTATATGATGTGCTTATGAAACCTCCTAAGCTATGACCTAGCAAATGGAACTTTTTCAGGTTGAGTTTGTTCCTCCATGCTTCAATTGCATCCACCATCTCTTTTTCTGCTTCACTTGGATCATAACTGAATGGTGGCCGTGAGGATTTCCCAAAACCTTTCAGAAAAATTGTTTGCTTGTATGCTTGTATTTTATCAATTAATTCTTCCCTAGTAGATATACAGGGTGTTTCACCATAAACTGGACAAACATATATAGCCGTGTAGTTGACATCGAGAAAGTCATTTTTGGCTTATGACATATACCCCGTTTTCGACGCATAATCCAGATACAGGGTGCTTAATGTCAACTTTGAGCAATATTCTGTGAGCTGTGGTAAGTTATGCGTAATATTTGAAATAACGGTTCCTGGTCACATCTTAGTATTTTTGAAGGCTCAATTGAATTTTGGTGTAGAATTTGGCAAAAAAAAATTTTAAATGGCGGAAAACCTGCAAAGTCGGAATTTTTTTTCTCGGTTGCCAATTTGGAAAGCATAATCTCAACGTACTCGATTTTCTAAGATTTTCCGTGAAAAATTTTTTTCAAATTTCGAACTCAACTTTTTTTTACATGTCTTCAGTGAAAAAAAATTTCGCCCAAAATTTTTGGAATTCTCCATGGTTGAACTATCTTCAATTCTGAATACTTGGGTGGAAACAGAATGAAAAAATATAAATTGGGTTTTTTTTTGTAGCCTTCCGAAGATTACACTAGGTGTACTTTCTTAATTTTTATTTGAGAAACTGGAGGCCGTACGAAGGTCAAAGTTGTGCTGCTGGGCTGCCAAAACGACCCAGTTTTCGAAAAAAATTTGAAAAAATATTTTTTTTTTATTTTTTCCAAAAAACTTTGGTGAGGTTCGAACTCTACACTCTCGATTAACTAGTGTTGCTTTGGTAACGGAGATTTATAGGATTAAAATTAATCCAATTCATACTTGTAGAGTTCGATTCCTACCAAAATTTTTTGAAAAAAATTTTTTTGGTTTATAGTTTCATATTTTTATCCGGATCATTTTGGCAGCCCATCAGCATAATTTTGACCTCCGTACGGCCTCCAGTTTCTCAAATGAAAATTAAGAAAGTACACCGAGCGTAATCTTCGGAAGGCTACAAAAAGAAAACCAATTGATATTTCTTCATTCTGTTTTCACCCAAGTATTCAGAATTAAAGATAGTTCAACCATGAAAAAATTTCGGCCGAATTTTTTTTTACTGAAGACATGTAAAAAAAAAGTTGAGTTCGAATTTTGAAAATTTTTTTTTTACGGAAAATCCTAGAAAATTGAGTACGTTGAGATTATGCTTTCCAAATTAGCAACCGAGAAAGAAAAATTCCAACTTTGCAGGTTTTCCGCCATATTGAATTTTTTTTCGCTAAATTCTACACCACAATTCAATTGAGATCTCAAAAGTACTGAGATATGACTAGAAACCGTTATTTCAAATATCACGCATAACTCACAACAGTCATCAGAATATTGCTCAAAGTTGACATTGAACACTCGTATCTCGCTTATGCGTCGAAAACGGGGTACCTATATGTCATAAGGCAAAAATGACTTTCTCGGTGTCATCTACACGGCTATATATATTTGTCCAATTTATGGTGAAACACCCTGTATTGAATACAGGAACAATATTTTCGATCTCCAAGGTTTTTATTAAACAATTCTTCAGCCCCTTTTGGCATTAAACCTACTTTTTATAGCTTTGATAATGTAACGTATTTTACACAAATATCACTTCATAATGTGACCCTGAATTCATAAGCAGATAAGCTTAGTTCTGGTGAATAGAAAAATTATTCCCTCATATTAAATTCGATCTGGTACTGGACTTTTAATTGTTATCCGAAAATAATGGTCTCATAAAAATAAGAATATTAAACGAGCTTATTATAATAATATGCATGATGTTAGTGTTCGTTGTAGGTACCTAGATCAAACAAAAAGTTTATTACTATATTTCTCACTCCTCATCTGTGAACATAATTTGGTACTGTGGGTTTGCATTACATAATTGTGAGAAAATATTCTTTTGAAATACCATGGAACAACCAGATCTACCTAAGGACAAAGATATCAGTTAAGTACTGAATTCATTCATATTCATACCTATTTCCATAACAAAGAATCTACAAGAGAAGAAGGAATAGGTAATCTATTATGGAATATCTTAGTTGGGACACTCTGTATATAAAAGATTAGAATCTTGAGACTTGAGATATAATTACAACAAATAAATTAGCACAAGTTAAATGGAATATAGATAACGTTTTCTAATTTCTATCTTATGGTACCCTAAAAAACTCACCTAAGAGATCCATGGCATAAACGGGTCTGTCCTTGGACAACTCATCTAAATTTCTACACCAGAACCCTATTCCAGCTGCGAAACCATGGACTAAAACTAAAGGGACGTTTTTCGATTCAGAATTTAAGACAATGGTCCATATTTTCTCTTCGGAGCCTAATTTCCACTCAATTGGAACATAAAAGGTTTGATAAGGCTTCTTCACGGCTGAAAACGAAAAACACTCAATAATCATTTAAATTCTACCCATTTTCTCAAAAAATAATAGTCCTGTAAGTATTCTCTTTCTCTGTGTCCCTATTTCTGGCAGATATCATTCATTCAATTAAAATTAAAAGAAAACATGTGTACTCTATTGAGAATAAGTAGAGTGTAACAGCCAAATAGAATAAATTCGATAACGAATAAATGAGGGCGTGTTGGGAAAAACGCTCGGACACGTCGATTTGTAATTTTAAATGCGCATATTTTTCAAGAAAATAATATTATATAGGGTGTTCCATGTGACCGTGGCCAATACCAACTTTATTATTTCAAATGCAACCCCATATTATTTATTTTTTGGATTCTTCAGAGAATTCTAGACACAATTCATGCACAATGTCCTATAGATACCTATCTTGAACTATTTCGGAAGTATTAAGTGTTTTCAGATTCATTGCAAAAATCAACGTTTTAAATAAAAATTATTTCATTTCACAAATTCGGTACATTACACTTGAAACCTAATAAGTAATACTGATTATTTCTTAATTATTAAAAAAAAAAACAAAATGCTCGCCGTGAACGTCTTTGGCAACATGCTAATCTGGTGTAGAATTGTCTTCTAACTTTTACTCAACACTCAATATTTCCGAAAAAATTGAAGATAGGTATAGGGCATTGTGCATGAATTATGTCTAGAATTCTCTGAAGAATCCAAAAAATAAATAATATACAGGGGGTTGCATTTGAAATAAGAAAGTTGGTATTGGCCACGGTCGCATGGAACACCCTATATGATTTCATTTTCTTGAAAAATATGCGCATTTAAAATTAAAAATCGACGTGTTCGAGCGTTTTTCCCAACACCCCCTCATTTCTTCCATTTGGCTGTTACACTCTGTATATAATTTATAATTGGACCTATTATTCCTATCCTATTATTATCGTCTTATTCCCATCTGCTCAAGTGTTCTTCAGTCTCATGTACTTACTTGATAAAATAGTACGTTCCAGATCTTCCAGTTTCTCTTCAGAAAATTGATTCCAATACATTGTTCACCGTGTGTATCGCACTTCTAATTTAACGACTTATTTCATCAACCATGACGACCTAGTGATTTTGCATCACACACCTGGATTCTGCTTTTGTAGCTATCATGACGATCAGAATTATACTAGCGCATGTAAAACGAAATTGGTCGAGGTTGATTATGGTTGGCAATATTCCAAATTATTGTTCAAGGGCAAAACAATACCTGATATAAATGGTGTACTGGTTGGAAGCATAATATTTTCCGTGTGTCCATGATAAGATATGGATATCTTCAAGAAGAATCAGATTATTTTATCATCTGCTCTGTTTTCTGTTTCGAAATAACTTACTCATCAAATTTCCGTATTGTTTTTGCACTTCATTCATTTTAATATTGGGGTAGAAGGACTGTTTGTCGATGTAGGGAGCAAAAGCTACTTAATTGATAAAAGTTTTCTGCAACCCCTACAAAAATCATAGGGTGTGATCTCAAACAGATCCGAAGAATATAATTAAAATCCTTGTTTCTCATATGGACCGCTTGAAAAAAGGATTTACCTATATCTTATATTTCTATCAAAAATAAATCTATCCATAATTTTTCAATTGGCAACCTCGTTGAATGGATTCATTAGATTCTACTTTGGAAACTATGGGGTCCGACTGGAAGTAAAGTCAAGACCTTTTGGGCGCTCTCGTTCATCCACTTTGTAGGAAGAACCATAACCTTATGGGTAGATTCACATTTGTCAGTTCGAGAAATAAAAAATTGGCAAATATCCTAACGGAATTTCAACCTGTCAGGATCTGCTGATCAGATCCAGATGTTCCTTAGAAACTGAAAAAATATCAAGTAACATCTGTGTGGAAATTTTATGGCTTTAATCCTCTAAAGTAGCTTTGGATCAACTTTGCCATCAAATGAGACAACTAGGAATTAGCAAGGAACTAAGGCTATTTCTATCTTAATTTTGTGGGACTGCGGCTATGAATACAGCGAAAGATCCAGTAACATCACCAATTCGGAGCAGTCAAGAGTAAGGTTACAATCCCAGAGCGAGACACCTCTGAAGATGGCTACCGCAGTTGTAGGCGAAACGAGAGGTGAAATTCCTATTAGACCGCGGCTAGAAAGCCCAGAATACTTTAATTTGAAAGCCTTCATCAACATAAAAATTGGAAAAACATCTAGGCTGGAATATTATGCAAAATAGGAGAAATTTCATGTCTTGAATGATCCAGATTTTTCTAGTGATTTGTGGAAAAACTAAATAACACACTTCATTTATTTGAAACACAACACATTTAATAATAAATTATTGCTCTATAAAAATTCATTTCTCTCATTTCATATTTCATTATTTCAAATTTTTTTCAAGGTCGGAATTGTCATCCATATATTCCAAAGTTTCTTGTAGATTTTCTTTTAAATTGTAATGACCATTTTTAGGAGTGAGCACTGGCAGATTAGCATCTTCATCATCAACGGTTCTACAAGCTTTTATTATTATGTTATTGAATTGTTCAGCTTGATCTGCATAAATGTGATGACCTGCATTGTTTATAACCTGCAAAATAAATACACTTTCCGTTTAAGACTGAATGGGTGAAGATGTTAGCTATGAATTTGAACAAACACATCACTCGTATCCTCAGGATACTGCTTTCATTTAACATTTATTTATGGAAAGAAATTGAAAAATTATTTGATCTGCAATTAATGATTTGTTGAGAAATATGGTATTCTACCTGAATATCTACAAAACAGCCTGATCTCATTTCTCTTATTTTTGGTGCCATCTTCCCTTCTTGATCCATCCAGGAATGAGATCCATTCATATAGGTTATGGGAATTTCTTTTTTTAAATTCGGAATTCTATGTATCATTGGGTTTCGAGCCCAGCCAAATCCTTGTATCATATTGTGAAATGCTGTTTCCCCTCTGAAAGGAGAGCAATGACTAGGAAAGAATATCAATTTTGAAAACAAATCTATCCATTTCCTCACAAAAATTCATAGCAGTTAAACTAAATGAAAATAATTCTTCAATGAAATATTTTTTTTCTCATTTTTGTAGCAAATACAATTCATATACTTTTAACCTTCACATACGTTGGGTTTTGTGCATTGCAATGATATATATAGTTGGGAATAATACTTTTATCTTCAAATATATCATCGAACTTGTTTATTATGTCACCTCTCATTTTTTGAATCAACCATGGTCCTAAGAAAAAACCAATAAAATCACTCCCTATGAAAGATATTTTGGAAAATGATCTTACCAAAGGGTCCTAATGCTCTCACAGAAGCCAAAGGATTTAAATTTGTGAATGGATAGAGGACAACCCCAAGAATTTTAATGAATAGTGGAGGATTTCTTGGTGGTGCTTGTGATTTATCCTCAAATCCCCAAGGATCCGCTAGTATTAAATGTTTTACTCTTTCAGGATACGTAAGAGCATAAGATGTTGCCAAATAACCTCCCATACTATGACCTAAGAGGATGAATTGATCCAATTCCATCTGTTTTCTCCAAGCTTCTATAGAATCAACCATTTGACGTTCAGCTTCCAAACTGTTCGTACTGAATTCAGGTCTAGAAGAACGTCCAAATCCTAATGTAAATATGTGTGTTAACTTCGGGAACTAATAATTTGAAAAGCAACTGAGAGATGTAGACTGAAATCATGGACTGATAAACAAATATGAATTGCATGCCTAGCTTTGAATACAACGCATGCACAAACCTGACATATAAATCTATCTAGAACTAGAGAAATATTGAGATTAGTCATTGGTAGAATGAAGAAATAATGAATTGCATCTTGAAAAATTTATTAACGAGAAGTAGTAAGGAGAAGAGAACTGTATGTTGGAATAGTGTAACATTAGCTTATTTAAATTTTCACAAACCAAGTAAATCCATGGCATGCACTGGTCGATCTTTGGATATGGAATCCAAATTTCGAACCCAGAAACCAATTCCTGCTGCAAACCCATGCAGAAGAACCAATGGTGTGTTTTTTGATTCTGTGTTCAGAGAAATGGTCCATATCTTCTCTTTGGTATCATTTACCCATATAATTTGTACAAACCGGGAAATATATTTAGATTTCAAAACTGGAATAACGTATAATTAGTATTATTTTATTTATTTCTTAGCTGGCATACCTGATAGGATTTTTTGCTCAACACTTAAAAGTTTACTTTCCGAAAATTGATTCCATGACCAATAAGTTGTCATGTTTTTATCTTTCTAACTCGGCAGATTATGGAGGCTGAAGATTTACGAGAATGACTTGTTTTTTTCAGCAATTATATTGGATAGATAGGTATTTGACCTTGGTCAATAAACAAACCTGTACATAAAATTTGTACCATTATATTGCTAGGCCATTCTTAAAACAGTGAATGTTAGATGTTATCTAAGATTATATTTCTCCATACTCACTACTAGATTTTGACAAAATCATATTTTTATCTTTCCAATTTTCTCGGAAAAATATTCATTTTATTTTGTTGAGTTATTATGACAGATATCAACAAGCAATGACTACTTATGAAATGAATATTCGAACTACGGTGAAAAACGTTTCTGAAAATATCGGAGATCAGCGGAAACATCTAAAATTCTAAATATAAATTGCATACACTGATTGGTAATTCTATTTCCACAATAATTTTTTGAGTCATTGTGCAAAATGTAAGTACTCATTCAAGAATCAATCAAACAAAATGTGCAAATTGCATGCCATTATCGGAAAAATGCACAAAGCACCGCGATTTCAAAGTCTAACATTCAAATAATACAAAGTCGTAGATATTCCTTAATGAAAGTTCAAGATTTCACAAATGATGAGATAATATCCTCTAGATTATTCCTATATCGAAATGAACTGAAATTGTGTTTTATTGTATCTAGAATCTAGATGGATTGCTATATTACCTTGGTTGGCATGATTAATCTGAGATGAATATTATAGCGGGCTCGAATAATTGTTATTGTGATTCGGATTTCGCATAGATAAATAAGTTATGCGTGATGGATGCTTGCAACGAAGAAATTTCGGTTGAAAAAGCCGAGTAAGTATCTAATCAAGTACCTTATTCTCGCTTAAACTGTTTTCAAGTAGAGTAGAGTGTATTAATAAATTCATTCTCGTTTTTGGAAAACAATGACTTTGAAGATGCTCTATCGTCAAGAAGTTTCTAGACATATTTTCTTCATGCACATTTCAAAGAATGTTGATTGAGTCATTTCATTTCTCCAAAAAACGGGAGTGAATTTACTCTACTTACTGCCATTTTATGAGAGGAGATGTAAAGTAATAAGAAATAGGTATGAATTATTTTCCTTAAATACAGTTTGCACTGTGTAGCCATATTCAAAGGCTTTCTTATTTTCCATTCAGTGAACTCTGTTCCCTGATAGATGTGTGTGCATTGAAGATTGAATTGAAGCATTTAATTCAGAAGTGGATCAATTTGATCTCATTTCCAAATGAAAATGCAAGTGATGTTATTTCAGAACGAGTCACTTTAATGATTACTCAACTTCATAACTAACTTAAATATCCTGATTTCGCCTATTATAATCTTCTAATGTTCTAATCTAGAAATTAGGAGCGTGTGTAAGTTTTTATTCAAGGGCCAAGGCAATGTATGAAAACAGATAATGTGCCTATGCCGAATACATACGATATTTGGTATGGTATATATAAAGAAAAGTTTAAATAAATAAATTTGGTCAAGGGTCAAGGACGGACCATTTCAAAAAGTATAAAGTGGAAAGTGCTGTGAATTTCCAACTAGGACGAAGGTTTTTGGAATTTATGTCTGTGTTTATGCAAAGAGTCTTTGGTTTATGTAGTAGAGTAGGCCGATTATGGGCAGACCAGAGAACAATTGTTCATAGTTCTAATACACCAAGTGTCACATTACTTCGTGTAGTTCTTGCACGTGTACAAACTTGTCAAGATCTCAATCACAAAAGTAAATTCAGAACATTCATGTATAAAAAGGATGGCCAATTTTTATTACAAAATTACGTTTAAGTTATTCGATAGTTTCGTTGTCAAGCCAACAGTGCTTTATTTTAAATGTGCTAGTGTAGTGCTAAGGCAAGAATTTGATTTCTGTTAACCTAAATCTGTGTTGTCATAATTGGTATTTTATTATTATTTACAGCTGGGTGAAACCTAATTGGTTGACATGGAATAAATTTTCGGAGCCAATGTTAAGAATTGTGGAAAAGAAAATATTCTCAGGTGAGCAGGATTTCCATATTTACCATTTGGTCACTACCAATGCGAAGGGAATCTTATAGTCTCCTTTATCTATAAAGGGAATTTATAATTTATTGTTTGTAGTTCTGAAAGTTCCATACAGAGGATGGTACGTAGATATAGGTCCGGTTGTGGGCTCTGCTGATAAGATATGGACTATTTCTCTCAATACAGAATCAAAGAAGACTCCTCTGGTATTATTACATGGCTTAGGAGCTGGTGTAGCATTGTGGTGCCTTAATTTGGATGCTTTTGCATCTACCAGACCAGTATATGCCTTCGATTTATTAGGTGAGTTCATATCAAATACTGTAAATTCAAAAATTAATTGAACTCAAATGCCACAAATTATTTTAATGTTTTCTAACATTTATTCAGATTTGAAATGTAGCTTGTCATCGAAGCAAATCTGATATCAGAATATAATTTGAACTAACTCATTTCTTTGTCATCTAAATCAATACTTCAGTTTACACTCCTCAGGGATGAGATCGAATTATCAGTTAATGCTTATGTTTGCACAAAAACTATTCATTTCACTTACATATTATCATTCTTCATTTCAAGCAAAATGTTTTGAAAATCTTAATAAGTATTGCACTTTTTAAGATTCATTATTTGTTTACCTAAAAAAAGGAATCATATAAGATGGTACTAAATATTTATCCATATAATCATGAGTCATTCAAAATGTAAAGTAAATAATCAATCAAAAAATTGAAGCAATAATGTTACCCTTCATGTCTACAACTCAAATATTCAAATTTACTGATGATGTAGTCTTAATTTCTGAATCAAAAACATCTCAACTTATAAATTGGCTGAATAATAATAATAAACAGTTATTACCATTATTACATTATTACCAAATTTTGTTCTCAGGTTTTGGAAGGAGCAGTAGACCTACATTCAGCACTGATAGTTGGGAGGCTGAACGGCAGCTGGTGGATTCTCTAGAAGAATGGAGAAAGGAAATGAAATTGGAGGAGTTTATCTGCCTAGGCCACAGCTTGGGTGGATTTTTGGCAACGTCATATGCTATTAACTATCCGGAGAGAGTTAAGCATCTGATCCTTGCAGATCCATGGGGTTTCCCTGAAAGACCTCAGGATTTACGTGATCTACCTTTATGGGTGCGTGCATTGTCTACTGTATTAACACCTTTCAATCCTTTATCTGGAATTAGAGCTGCTGGACCAGTAGGTAAGAACTAATATGGATGAAATAATGGTATTTCATTAATTCTGAAAGTTTGTACTCATTTATTTTAATTGTCTTTTCAAGGAGCATGGTTCATTAATATTATTCGTCCTGATATTACCAAAAAATATGCTGGTGTACTTGAAGAATCCCTCATACCAAACTACATTTACCAGTGCAATTCACAAACCCCAAGGTAATTATTGACTTCAATATAAAAGGAAAATTAATAAAAATTGCAATAATTTTTCCAGCGGAGAAAGTGCATATCATTGTATGATGTCTGGATTTGGATGGGCTAAAAACCCCATGGTACAGCGCATTGACCAACTCAAGGAAGATGTTCCCATAACACTATTATATGGATCAAGGTCATGGATAGATCACTCTGCTACCAGTGTTATCAAACAAAAAAGATACCATTCCTACTTCAATTTGAAGGTTATACCTGGAGCTGGCCACCATGTTTATGCAGACAAACCTGAAGTGTTCAATCAGATTGTATTGGATTGTTGTGCAGTTGCAGATGGGGAAAGTACAAAACTAGCAATAGAAGACAAACCTCAAGATGAGGAAACGCCAACAAAGTACAAGTTCACATCATTTCATAGTGATATAGAAAAAGATCATTGATGAGAATTTTGAACACTTCTCTTTTAAAGTTGATTATTATAATAGCTGGAACAAATTATTTATTTATGAAGTCTCTTCTAATGTATAGAATTTATTCAATGAAAAAATTGAAATAAATAATAAACCAAATTTTTGGAATTTATGCAAACGGTTTGTGGTCTTGATATTTAAATATTTTCCTTTTATTGAATATCCGGCGTTTTAATAAAATATGTACAAACACAAAATCATTTGTTCCATGCAAAGGATGAATAGTTTAGCATTGTGGTATTTTCTATTAATATTTATTTTTTACCAAGAAGATAAGGAGTAACTTGATAACAAATGAGTTGATTGAATGAATAATATGCAGAACTGATTTTTTTCCAAATTAAAATCAACTCATTTAACTGAAGTTGTACCTTGTTTTAAGTGTTGTGAGTACAATGTTTAGGTAGAATGATTTTTTTCAATAACTTAACAAAACTTTTTGTTGCAAGATAAATAATTTAAGGAATGTTGAAGTGTTTAAAGCCCTATTTTTACTTCAGCTTCGTGTTTTTTATTACTGTGACTGTCAGTATCATTCTGTGATATTTGTTGTTAAGTTGAATTCGCTTTGACATGTTTACACATTATTAATCATTTGATCAATCTCATTATATTTTGTAAATGTTTATCAAAAAGTTTAGTTCATTGGAAAATAAATAAACGTTATATATTAAAAATAAATCGATCATTTAGTGCTAGTCAGAATCGCAGAGTTCTGAATAAATTCAGTTTCGAATCAATGATATTGAATAGCCATTGTTCAATAAATTCGAATTGTCCAGCCCTGTATACACTGCTGGATCCTTCAAACTGGAGAGTCACCTAAAAATAAAACAATATTTGAGATAAAATCATTATCTTCAAACAATGAACTTGTTGCGGAATTGGAGGAACCAATACCTTTTTGACCTAATTAAAGAGATGGTGATGAAGATTAGGTTCAAATATGTTTTCTTTGGAATTTTAACAATCAAGATTCACCGCCAAGGCATTTGATTAAATTTCGTATTTGTAATCATTTAATTGTCCATTTGAAGCCAGGATCATGCCATTGAGTTTAAATATACCTAGAGGAACAACGTCATTGAACGAAATGAAGCCACTTTCAGTTGTAGTTCCTTCTCCTTTTCATAGTGACGCAGTTGTGTTTCAGAGAATCGAAATTTTTTACCCCCGCATCTGGCGGTGAGTAGCTGAACTATAAGGCATTATTTCCTGAGCGGGCAGGGCAAGAATGCGTGATTTATTTATTATTATAATCTCCCTTTCACAACGTTTGTTACGAAGATACATTATTTGGACGAATCTGACCCTGTCTATGATTTATAGTACCATTGTTTCATTAAACAATAGTCCAATTTTTGCGTGTTACCGTGTTACAAACGGTTACGAGTTTCTGATATTTTTTGTATTTTTTCGTGAACGGTAATAGAGGAAAAGGTATTTTGACGTAGCTATATTACGTTATAACACCTTTCCCTCTATTCGCTCATGAAAAAATACAAAAAAGATAAAAATCTCGTAACCGTTTATAAACGTTTGTAACACGGTAACACGCAAAAATTGAACTAATGATAGTACCTACTAGAAGGAAATAAATATACTACAGATTTCTGTAAACGAATAGCTGACAAAATAGACCAGACTGTCCCGGAAGATTATAGTTCCTCTAGTAGCTACTATGTGAAGCCACTTCACGGCCAAAAATTTTAGCTTCAATTCGTTCAAGGGCTTTGTTCCTCTAGGTATATTTGAATTGAACTCAATGATTAATTTTTGAGAAAACATAATTTCACAAAATATATCTATTAGTTTACGGTTTCAGGCAAGAAAAATGTTTTTACTCACATTCACAAGGCAGAATTTCGGTTTGACCCGCGAAACTTCAATTGTGAAAAACACTGTTGCTGTTGCTTGGGCTATAGGATACTCCTTTGTAGGGATGGACCAAATACCCTAAAGCAAAATGATTTAACTTTATAATATTTCGTGTTCCATTTGACAGAGGCTAATCCAGGTTCATTGATCTTGGATTGTTGGATGAATACTCATTGGTATAATTGTTTAAACAATGTTGGTATGTATCAAGAAAAATTAATTTTTTTTAGAATAGTTCGGGAAATATATTGATATTCGAATAGTGTAGATGAAGTTTTATCGATTTTCAAGAAACTAAATTATCCGCCCATAGGTACTGGCTGTAACGAAAAAACGCTAATAACAAGGATCACCCTTTAATCTTTAAATTTAGTTGAACGAGTGAATTCTATATAGAGTAGATGTAATGGTGGGGATAAAGAATTTCGTAGAGTGAGTATTTGTGAAGATTATGCTTCTTAGGTATTTGAGAGTTGAAGTTCATGTTATATTGTGTTTACTTGTCGAATGTTAAATTGACATTGAATAAAAAGAATGAAAGTTAAGAATATAAAAGTAGATTTTTGATCGCCATTAAAATCAGGAATGATTTCAATTTGCAATGGTATATCATTTATATACCTGGAATAAATGATAATCGGAAATGGTGTCGCTATAGCTGCCAATGTAATGTGCAGTATATTTCCAATCTTGCACGAAATACCATTGTCCCATGAATTCCAATATCTTCTTTTTAGCCCCTCCGATGGTGAAGTGTTGGATTGTCGGCCAACCTGAGAATTCTTTTTTCTCAACCGAAGATAGGCTTGGATCGTCAAATAGACTTGCTTTCACACTCGTACTGGCGTTCTCGGTGGGAGGTTTGGTAGCATCGCAAATGCAAGGAATGTCTGTTTTTACGCCGTCTTCCCCTTCGCCTCCAAGCGCAGCGTTGAAAAGATTTTCACATACGTCTGGTTTTATAGGGAAATAAGAAGATATGTTACATACACTGATGCGCCAAGAAATATATCTACGCACAATGGGAAAAAAGTGATTTTGAATCGAATCAACTTTGAACAAAATAAATAACTCATTGCCTCAGAATTATGGTGGTTAAATTCGCATTACTTGACTGATGCCAAATAAACTGCTCCACATGAGTTAAGGATGGATATTGACCTAAATTACGAAAAAATATAGATAAAATAAGATTTTCGTGATGAAAATTCATATCAATATGATTTCAAGTTGCAAATTAATTTTAGGCTGTAGGTCTGCAGCGTATACAGGGTGGTTAAGAAAAATCGAGTAGAATAACTAAATTTTATTCCCAGAGAATTCAAGCATTTTGAGCCTATCAATACTATGTATGGCCTCCACGAGCATCAATATTAGCTTGACATCTTCTTTGCATACTACACACGAGGTTGTTGAACATTTCTTGAGGAATTTGGTTCCCAGAAGCTCTCTCAGATCATTTAAAGATAACGGGGTAGGTTGATGATTATCTAATCTTCTTTGGAGCATATCCCATGCATGTTCTATGCAATTAAAATCTGGTGAGTGCGGAGGTATTGGTAAATGTGGAATACCAAGCTCCTCGCGCGCATTGTCAACTAAGGCTGCACGGTGCGGTCTAGCGTTATCGTCTAGAAATTGAAAAGTTTCACCAATAGCAGCGTGAAAATTTGGCACAACATTGTCAATGACATGCTCCCTATAGTGTAAGGCGGTAATATTCCCAGGACAAATGTGTAGATCTGTGCGCCCGTTGAAACATATCTTGGGCCGTAGCCTACGTAATCTAACGTTAGATTACGTAGGCTACGCTTGGCCCATACCATAACACTACCGCCTCGGAATGGATGGACTTCTTAGACATAGCGACGATTACGGGGTATGCGTGGGATTGTCCGTACCCTTATTCTTCGGGAATCTGAAAATCGTCCATATCTGGATTCATCAGTGAAAAGGACACTACGCCATTGATCGTTCCAATTGATATGTTGCCTTGCCCATTCCAGTCCTTGACGCTCATGGTCAAGTGTTAATGGAACTCCTCTTAATGGACGTCTAGAACCTAGATTCACCTCACTCAAACGTACTCTGATGGTTTAGATGGAAACTTGCACCCTATCTGCATTTTGAACAGTATTCCGTAGCATTCTACAAGTAGATGTAGGGTTTCTTCTCGCCGAAACGGTGATGAAACGATCCTGAGCAGGTGCTGTTTTTCGTCGCCCACCAAGCCTGGGTCTTTCCAACACGGAACCTGTCTCCGTGAACCTATTCCAAAGTCGAGATATCACACTTTGGCTGACTTGGAGCCTTTCCGCTACAACAACCTGAGTTAGGCCACCCTGTAGCATTCCGATAGCCCTATAAGCCTCAGAGTTAGTTAATTTACGTCTTGGCATTTTCAGAAAACTCGTTTTAAATCGAAGCCGTTGATAAACTGACTTCATTTCAAAATAAGAACATTCATGAAGCATATGCAAAGAACCAAACTTCAGAAAAAAGGCGATCAGATTGACGAAATGTCCCATACTGATTTTTATTGGATCGATTCAAGTTGTTATTGAGTTTCAAATGATTCTACAGCGATTTTCTCGAAGATTACATACTTTCAAAAACGATTGAATACGATATCCCTAACTCTTGTGGAGCAGTATATTTTTCAATTGACTTCTTGAACTAGCAGATGCGAAACTTTTACAAGGTAGTGAACGAGCGCTCTAAAGCTCCGAAAATCAAGTGAGGGCTCTTTTGATTGAGAATAGGACACGTCAAAAATCTCGTAAGGAGGATTGAGATACATATCGCTAGAAAAATGTACACAAGGCAACAACTTGAACTCTGAGCCGTATAAATCCTCCGAGTGGATGGAGTGTTTTCTTGGAAAATCCTTTGTACCCATCAACGGTTGTGAGGAAATCTACAGCTTTTTGGTCGCCTTAACGCGAACACAACTCGCGCAACGGCCTTTGCGGAGCCCACTTACCGACAGAAATGTCGATGATCTCGTCCACGAACATTTCCGCGAAAAATTCCAAATCCGCAAATTTCAAACATCGAATTTTGTCCGGAATCGAAACTTCCGAAACCTGTTCCTCGACGACTTCTTCACTTTCCTCGTCCTCATCACCGCGTTCTCGGTCCTTCAAGTTCGGATAGTGGGGAACCTCAACGTGTTCCGGAAGATCTTCTGTCTCTGGAACCCATATCCTTTCGGAAAGGGTCATCTTTTTTATGATGTTGGCGATGCCAGAGGTTGATGTTCTACCCTCGGCCTTCGAACCGAGCATGAGCATGTAGGTGAGCTCGTCTATGTCATCCAACGATCGCTTTTTCGGCGGTGGTCGCGATAGTTTTCTATAAACTTTACTTATTCTGTTGGACAGGTACATTTTGCCTGGTTTGATGTAGCAGTTGACGATGAGGAGAATGAAGATTATCTCTCTTTATAAAAAGTCAAGAGAAAAATGATTCTGAAGGGAGACGTTTTTATTTGTGACAGATCTGAAGATCGTGTAGCTTGATTCAAGCGAGGCTCTATAAAGAGGAGTATACCAGAAACCGCCATTTTGGCTCCAACCATAGACTCGAAAATTACAGATCCCTTCGAATAAAATGAAATCTGTAATCGAAAGAAATGAAATCTGTAATCGAAAGAAATGAAATCTGTAATCGAATGAGCATATTTTCGGAATGAGAGATCTTGTGGTGACTTTTTTCGGCATGCTCACATGAAAAACATTGAAAATAGGTAAGGTTCGTGGTGTTAGAATAATGCCGCGGCACCTAATGGTCAAATTTATAATAATTTATTGTTTATGTTGGTGTATCACCCCGATAGAAGACGATGAAAATGTTGCAAGTCCTATAATTTTCGAGTCTATGGTTGGACCCAACCATAGACTCGAAAATTACAGGACTCGCAATATTTTCATCGCCATCTATCGGGGTGATACACCAACATAATCATAAACAATAGATTATTATAAACTAGCTGGCCCGGCGAACTTTGTTTCGCCTAAATGATACCTTACCTACTTACGGTGGATTTCACAAATCGTAATCACCAGTGATCGGAGATCAACGGCTTGGTTAGATTTCTGAACTGTTAACTCGAGTTGATTCTAAATCAAGCTCCGATCACCGGTGATATGCTTTGTGAAACCCACCGTTAAAGTTGTATAAACTTACCATTGCTATTTTTTCAGCAGGAGATAAATTAGGCATAACAAAAGTTCTGTCAGTTGACAGAACAGATGACATTTGACAGTTGTCAAATGTCATTTGTCAAATGTCATCTATCAAATACCATCTGCCAACTCTCATCTTTTCCATGGATATGAGCTTAGATAAGGGATAGACTTAGACAAAGGTCTGAGGGGATAGATAAGGATATGAGGTGTCACACAAAACAGAAATACAAAAATAATATGTCAATTACAAATTATGGGCAATTTTGAATTCAATTATTTCCGCAATTATATTTATTTCCCAAACATAAATCAGAAACATTTCAGAAATATAGAGAAAAGATGAAAATGGACAACTCACGATTGATGTTGATTGTCACAATCCGATATACTTGACATTCCGGTAAAAATTCACTGTTCTACAACTTGAATTCTTTACCCGATTTTTGATCTGATTATAGCCTTCCACGTTATTATAAGTTCTATGCAAATTACACAATAATTGTATACATATGTATACAGGGTGTCCTGAAAACAATGGATAAGCCTGCAACTATAGATAGACACTGTCGTGGTCTAACTTATTCCAAATTTTGACCTTAATGAAAATTCCACGGTTTCCGAGATATTCATGGTTTTCGTATTTTTAGAAAATTTCCAAGTGCGATTAGTTTTTCTAGTGCCATTTCTACAAATGGAGAGGTATTTCGATATGGTTTTTTTTAATTTCACATGAGATAGTTCAGCTATCGGAAACAAAGACTTAAATTCATCAAACTAGTGTAAAAAGTTAGAAACTCGTGAATTACGAATAAAAATTGAAAACTAAATGAAATTTCCTTCAAGTTTGATGAGCTACAGTGTAAAAAAAATGTAGGACGCCCCTGGTAGACATCATCTTAAAAACTTGCTCAGTTATTGCAGATTCCAAAAAGGTATCATAAGCCTAGGCATTCTGTAGTTTTTCATTCTCGTAACTACTTGATTACCAAATAGTCGAAAAACTGTTTTTGTTGTAATCGTTATTCTGAGCTCATGTGTAAAAGTCAGGACGCCATTTTTGTTGGAATCTAGTGGAAAATTACGAAAATTATTTTTATTTTGAAAAAAGCAGTAGCGTATCGTTTCTCTGGTTGAATAGAAGTATGGCATTATTTGCATTCAACACCCTGTATCTCGAAAACCTTACCGGACCTAATTGTATTTGACAAAATTTCTTATTTTCTTACATTCTGTACAGTGTTAAAAGGAAAGTATCAACTTAAAAAATAATTCGTTTTATTTTATTTGTAATGAATATTCCACATACCTCTATTGTAGCAACACAGGGTATTTTTTAAGTTGATACTTTCCTTTTAACACTGTACAAAATGTAAGAAAATAAGAAATTTTGTCAAATACAATTAGGTCCGGTAAGGTTTTCGAGATACAGGGTGTTGAATGCAAATAATGCCATATTTCTATTCAACCAGAGAAACGATACGCTACTGCTTTTTTCAAAATAAAAATAATTTTCGTAATTTTCCACTAGATTCCAACAAAAATGGCGTCCTGACTTTTACACATGAGCTCAGAATAACGATTACAACAAAAACAGTTTTTCGAAATTTTTCGACTATTTGGTAATCAAGTAGTTACGAGAATGAAAAACTACAGAATGCCTAGGCTTATGATACCTTTTTGGAATCTGCAATAACTGAGCAAGTTTTTAAGATGATGTCTACCAGGGGCGTCTAACATTTTTTTTATACTGTAGCTCATCAAACTTGAAGGAAATTTCATTAAGTTTTCAATTTTTCTTCGTAATTCACGAGTTTCTAACTTTTTACACTAGTTTGATGAATTTAAGTCTTTGTTTCCGATAGCTGAACTATCTCATGTGAAATTAAAAAAAACCATATCGAAATACCTCTCCATTTGTAGAAATGGCACTAGAAAAACTAATCGCACTTGGAAATTTTCTAAAAATACGAAAATCATGAATATCTCGGAAACCGTGGAATTTTCATTAAAGTCAAAATTTGGAATAAGTTAGACCACGACAGTGTCTATCTATAGTTGCAGGCTTATCCATTGTTTTCAGGACACCCTGTATGTATACAATTATTGTGTATCGCGATCTAGTGGCGATAATATCAAATATAGTACCTTCACGACTACGCTACAGTGTCTAGATAAAAGCCATTAACCGTAGCGACACCTAATGGCCTTATCAGGAAGGAGGAAAAGCATTTCCTACATAAGCAAATTTTTCATCGGATTTTTCAGAGTTTCAATGTACCTATTTTATAATAGCCAGGCAGTAGACGAATCCATAAATGAAGTTTCATAACAAACAGTCCATCCGATCTCGAGTTATAAATGGTGTAACCAACAACTCTGTTTTACATTATTATGAATTTGACTATTAGATGCCGCGGCATTACTCTAACACCACAAACCTAACCTATTTCCAATGTTTTTCATGTGAGCATGCCGAAAAAAGTCATCACAAGATCTCTCATTCCGAAAATATGCTCGTTCGATTACAGATTTCATTTCTTTTGATTATAGATTTCATTTCTTTCGATTACAGATTTCATTTCTTTCGATAACAGATTTCATTTTATTCGAAGATATCTGTAATTTTCGATTCTATGATTAGACCCAAAATGGCGGTTTCTGGTATACTCCCCTTTATAGAGCCTTAGGGTACGTACATGCCGGAGATGCAAGGATGAGCGCGGTGGAGGTCGCGGTCGCGATCTAGTTCAAAATCGATACGTCGCCCGTAGCGACGTATCGATTTTGAACTAGATCGCGACCGCGACCTCCACCGCGCTCATCCTTGCATCTCCGGCATGTACGTACCCTTAGTATAGATAGATGATAGATGCATAGGTGTCTATGCATAGATGCATAGGTGTCTATGCATCTGTCAAGTAGGGTAATGTGGATGATCATAGGAGGTTTTTGGTGTGCACTTTGAAACTGGAATTGTGTATCATCAATTTGGTAGGAAGACTTTCTGAATGAGGAAGTTTTAGGTAAGATCGGACTGTTACCGAGAACTCCACGTGGTGTTCTTAACGAATTAGTTCTCCGAATGAACTAGCATGCATACCTGAAGAAAATCGAGAAAAGGAGATTTTGGAAAACACAAGTGTGTTCGTGGGGCGTACCTACCCACCAAAGTGGCGCGAAACAAGGTAGTACATTGCGAAACAGGGAATATACCTAGATACAACCATCCGACTAGGGTTGATTCCACCCCATACAAATTTCACAACAAATCAATACACCACCTTATTCGCTGAGTAGTTTTACATCGACTAACAACATGGCCAAAATTTCAAGGTTATTTCCACAGTACAAGGTTATGGGCTCAGGGCGAGCCCTGAAAATCTACTCTGCTTGATGACCTCGTAGGCACAAAACCACAAATCAGAGAGAAAATATACCGTTCAGGATTCATCAGAATGTATTTATTATAATAACATTGAATAACTATTTGTGGCATTTTTGATTAATATGGAGATGAATACAGGGTGTTTCTAAATGGGTGTATCAACGGTCAACTGTAATTCAAACGGTTCCTTGGATATCAACAAAAAACTTTGACACCCTGTATCTCGGAATCGAAGAACCGGAGAAAAAAAAAGGAAAAAAAATGGAATTTTTTATGAGGAATCAACAGTTGACCGTTGATACATTTATTTAGGAACACCTGTATATAGAAGGAATTTTTAACGAGTAAATAATTATAATATTGAAAAAACTAGTTGAACAACCATAAATATATAGAGAGTGCATTTTTAAATATTAGTAAGAACGTATACAGAGTGTTCGAATGAAAAAAATTTATATCGAATTAAATACAAAAAGATTTTAGAGATAAACTTTCCTTCGATAGGAAACAAACTTATTATAATAAAATTTTTGTTTACATTTACAAAGGGAGGCAAACTATGGTGAATTCCCCTCCTCGTGTCAACCTCCAGTTGAAGAACACTCTGTATAACAACTTCAACAGTTGAATAAAAACGGACACCTACTTGGAATAAATGAAAATCAGAAGCAAAGTCACTCCAACTGGCTATATAAAAAATCGAATATTTCCATGCTTCTTTCACTCTCCAAAAAGACATAAACTGGTCAATTCTCTTTATACTTAAGTCGATAGTGAATTGTGCTATGGTTGGCCAACCAGGAAAAAAATTTTCTTCTATGAGAGTTTCATCAGGTGCTCCTTCTTGAGTATCCTCAAATTCTTCAACTTCAGCTCCTTCGTGAGAATATTCTTTTTCGTTTCTGTCCAGTACTGCTTTAACCTTTTTGCATACTCCTGTAATCAAGATGGACATCTATTTTCACGTTCTTTCAGAGAGGACAGAAGTTCTTTTTATCATTTCAATATTTTTTTTTGCCCTCTTACTCGAAAAGCTTTTCTATTGTTTTGGTAGCCTTGAAATACAGCTCATTGTTACTGTTTTATTTGAGAATAGGGTTCTTACGGAAACGTGTGTTAGGTACTTTTTTCCATATTCCAAACATGGACAAAATGGAAGAACAACATCTGTGTGGAAACAAACTGGAGAAACCAATAGCTTTCTAAGAAATAATACGGGAAACGGCAAACCCGCAACATATTATATAATGATGAGGAATAGGTATCTACCTCCTGCCTCAAAAATGATACTTCAAGTTCTCGAGAAAAAACTTTAATAAACACTTCCAGCTTTCAACAAGAATACCATTAATATGTCATTTTTCACCCCTTTCCAGTTAGATGCAGCATCACCTTACCAACTGAAATATCTATGATTTCATCCACCAACAGTTTAGCATATTCATCGATCTCTTTGTAGTCGATTGCTTCTAGTTTTTGGCAGAGCTTTATTGGTTCTGAGGATTCTTGTTTTACGGATCTAGAACTTTTGCTCTCCCTGAAATGCCTTTGTATCGATGAATCAGTGGACTTTTCGTCGTCTTCCAGTGGTTTTCGAAGACCCATAAGGAGAATGTGTTCAATGCTTTCATCCTCTGCTAATTCAATAGTTTCTACTCTTTTCTTCGAGAATGGGAAACTTATCTCTTTTTTATCCTTCATAATAACTCAGTAAAATAGAAAAATTCGATTGTGACAACTGATTGTCTGACAAGTACAAGGTTTCTGATAATGACAGACTGGATTTGAAAATTAACGAATCAAATTTACAATAATGGGTTTATTATACAAAACATCACATTATTTTCCACAGGGGGCAGGGCATTTATCACAAATCACTCCGAAACATTGTATGATGGCCATTGTGGCACAAGTTCTGTGACTAAAGCAAGCACAAGCATCCGAGTCTGGGTCCCAAAGGGTTCTTGTGATAACAGGAAGATTATGCTGTCCTCTTTCGGATACGGTGATGCAACAAACGAATTTATACCTGAAACAATAACAACATATTCAAAATTACACAAAACCCATTTAAATAAAAAGAAAAACGAGACCTTTACTCAATATTTATAATCATGTTTGAGTAATGTATAGGATGCCATATACCATCTTTTTTTCGCTACCTAAAGAAATTGTTTCGAAGAAATATTGTTGCAAAATGGTAAAGGCACTCTCTTATAATTTTATCATAACGTCTCTATTCGTTAATATTTCAATTAAAATGAGTATTTCGAGTATTGTTTTTTTTTCTGTTTTTATAATTGCGAGAAAGAAATTGTTTCGAGTAAATGTTATTGCAAAATGGTGAAGGCCTTCGTACATCCTCTTATAATTTTATCATAACATCTCTATTCGTCAATATTTCAATTAAAATGAGTATTTCGAGTATTGCTTGTTTTTTTCTATTTTTATAGTTGCGAGCAAGAAATTGTTTCGAAGAAATATTGTTGCAAAATGGTGAAAGCTCTCTTCTATCCTTTCATAATTTCAAATTTCATCATAACCTCCCTATTCGTCAATATTTCAATTAAAATGAATATTTCGAGTATTGCTTGTTTTTTTTTCTGTTTTCATAGTTGCGAGAAAGAGATTGATTCGATGAAATATTGTTGCGAAATGGAGAAGGTGCTCGTTCATCCATATACTTAAACTCCTATACCGCTAGCATTGTGCAAAAAATTGCGTAAAAATGAAGCCAAGACCTAGACATATAATGGCTTATACGCATGCGCCATATTGCCCCTACCCTGCTTAGAATCCTACGCCAACTTAGAACTTCTCTAGTCTAAGTACGCCAAGCTACTTCCCCTTATTCGCGCATGCGCAGTAGTCTCCATATGCCTAGGTCGACTGCTTCAAGAAAAACCACAAGGATCAAATTATAGGTATAGAATTATTTGCGTTCATCCTCTTATAGTTTCATCATAACCTCTTCATTTGTCAATATTCCAATTGAAATGAGTTTTTCGAGAATTGCTTGTTTTTTTTCTGTTTTTATAGTTGCGAGAAAGAAATTGTTTTGAAGAAATATTGTTGCAAAATTGTGAAGGCCCTCGTTCAGCCTCTTATAATTTTATCATAACGTCTCTATTCGTCAATATTTCAACTAAAATGAGTTTTTCGAGTATTGCTTGTTCTTTTCTGTTCTCATAGTTGCAAGAGAGAAATATTCGATGAAATATTGTTGCGAAATGGAGAAGGCGCTCGTTCATCCTCTTATAGTTTTATCATAACCTCTTCATTTGTCAATATTCCAATTGAAATGAGTTTTTCGAGAATTGCTTGTTTTTTTTCTGTTTTTATAGTTGCGAGAAAGAAATTGTTGCAAAATTGTGAAGGCCCTCGTTTAGCCTCTTATAATTTTATCATAACGTCTCTATTCGTCAATATTTCAATTAAAATGAGTTTTTCGAGTATTGCTTGTTCTTTTCTGTTCTCATAGTTGCAAGAAAGAAATATTTGATGAAATATTGTTGCGAAATGGAGGAGGCGCTCGTTCATCCTCTTATAGTTTTATCATAACCTCTTCATTTGTCAATATTCTAATTGAAATGAGTTTTTCGAGAATTGCTTGCTTTTTTCTGTTTTTATAGTTGCGAGAAAGAAATTGTTTCGAAGAATTATTGTTGCAAAATAGTGAAGGACCTCGTTCAGCCTCTTATAATTTTATCATAACGTCTCTATTCGTCAATATTTCAATTAAAATGAGTTTTTGGAGTATTGCTTGTTTTTTTCTGTTCTCATAGTTGTAAGAAAGAAATATTCGATGAAATATTGTTGCGAAATGGAGAAGGCGCTCATTCATCCTCTTATAGTTTAATCATAACCTCTTCATTTGTCAATATTCCAATTGAAATGAGTTTTTCGAGAATTGCTTGTTTTTTTTTCTGTTTTTATAGTTGCGAGAAATGAAATTGTTTCGAAGAAATATTGTTGCAAAATGGTGAAGGCCCTCGTTCAGCCTCTTATAATTTTATCATAACGTCTCTATTCGTCAATATTTCAATTAAAATGAGATTTTCGAGTATTGCTTGTTCTTTTCTGTTCTCATAGTTGCAAGAGAGAAATATTCGATGAAACATTGTTGCGAAATGGAGAAGGCGCTCGTTCATCCTCTTATAGTTTTATCATAACGTCTCTATTCGTCAATATTTCAATTAAAATGAGATTTTCGAGTATTGCTTGTTCTTTTCTGTTCTCATAGTTGCAAGAGAGAAATATTCGATGAAACATTGTTGCGAAATGGAGAAGGCGCTCGTTCATCCTCTTATAGTTTTATCATAACGTCTCTATTCGTCCATATTTCAATTAAAATGAGATTTTCGAGTATTGCTTGTTCTTTTCTGTTCTCATAGTTGCAAGAGAGAAATATTCGATGAAACATTGTTGCGAAATGGAGAAGGCGCTCGTTCATCCTCTTATAGTTTTATCATAACCTCTTCATTTGTCAATATTTCAATTGAAATGAGTTTTTCGAGAATTGCTTGTTTTTTTTCTGGTTTTATAGTTGCGAGAAAGAAATTGTTTCGAAGAAATATTGTTGCAAATTTGTGAAGGCCCTCGTTCAGCCTCTTATAATTTTATCATAACGTCTCTATTCGTCAATATTTCAAATAAAATGAGTTTTTGATGCTTCTACATCTGTATCCAGTAGGGGTGGTAATTGATTTGTAATCGGAACATATTAAGGAAATGTTGACCTCCGCAGCATTATTTTCATGGTCCATAGGAGGCTTTCCTAATAAACACATAAAGGACCCCGCACTTTTACTACGGGAAATGGCGTTCCGTCAAATTTTCTAAAATTTTGGTATAATGTAGTACTCGACATACTGATCAAAAGTGTCCATGGCCCCAACTCAATCCTATGACTAGTTTTTGAGATACAGGGCGTTGAAGTTGAGAATTACCCACTTTTACTACGCCCGTATCTCGGAACAGAATCGAATGAACTTCAATTTTTCTCAAGAAACATTTCATCACATCCCCAAGGAGTAAGCATATAGAGGAATATGACCGAAAATCGTTACGAATATACAGGGTTATCCATAATTGAATGCATGCCCGATTTTGAAAGTATAAAATATGTCAATTCCAGAGCGAGAACGTTCGCAAAATGAACTATTACACTAGATATGTTGTTGTTACATCGGAAAAGTCTGAAATACCCAGAATTTATACTGGGTGATCCATTATTATAGAAACTATTCTCGAAGAAGGATAAATGGACACCCTGTATTTATGGGTTGATTCAAGGTGTTTGTTTGATTTTTTTAGAACATATCATCATGGACTTCAAAGAATACAGGGTGATTCAGTCATGAATTGAACTTTGAACCTCACGAAAATACCCAAAAACCGCCTTTTTTTTTCATCACCCTCTATTTCAAGATTGAATCCGACGAGGTGGGAGTTTTCTTTCACCACTGTACTTGATATGAAAACATCAATACGGCTGAGAGTTTTTATCCAATTCCAATGACCAGATTTTTTTTTATGTAATATGAAAATTATTCATTCATGTTATTCTATTCGTATTCCAGCTGAAAATCTGGTCATAGGAATTGGATAAAAACTCTCAGCCGTATTGATGTTTTCATATCAAGTACAGTGGTGAAAGAAAACTCCCACCTCGTCGGATTCAATCTTGAAATAGAGGGTGATGAAAAAAAGAGGTGGTTTTTGGGTATTTTCGTGAGGTTCAAAGTTCATTTCATGACTGAATCACCTTGTATTCTTTTAAGTCCATGATGATATGTTCTAAAAAAATTAAACAAACACCTTGAATCAACCCATAAATACAGGGTGTCCATTTAACCTTCCTCGAGAATATAGTTTCTATAATAATGGATCACCCAGTATAAATTCTGGGTATTTCAGACTTTTTCGATGTAACAACAACATATCTAGTGTAATAGTTCATTTTGCGAACGTTCTCGCTCTGGAATTGACATATTTTATAATTTCAAAATCGGGCATGCATTCAATTATGGATAACCCTGTATTCGTAACGATTTTCGGTCATATTCCTCTATATGCTTGCTCCTTGAGGATGTGATGAATTCTTTCTTGAGAATAATTGAAGTTCATTCGATTCTGTTCCGAGATACGGGCGTAGTAAAAGTGGGTAATTCTCAACTTCAACGCCCTGTATCTCAAAAACTAGTCATAGGATTGAGTTGGGGCCATGGACACTTTTGATCAGTATGTCGAGTACTACATTATAACAAAATTTTAGAAAATTTGACGGAACGCCATTTCCCGTAGTAAAAGTGCGGGGTCCTTTAAAAAATAATGTTGTTAACAATGTTGTAGCGAAAATTCTACTGGAAGATTACGTAGTAGTTCTGTTTCAGCATAACCCTCCTTTTACGATTCTTCAACGTTTTCATCCATGTTCATTGTTCAACATTCATATTACTTTTTAGAATCCTTAATGAATATACCTTGAAGAAGCACGATAAGGAAACGTTTCATAATGGTGGCAGATGTAACGTAAATAAAACGTAGAAAAAATTATTACTGAATATGGATTTTCCAGTTTTCAGTTCTTGAGAACATTACCTCGGATCAAATCTCAACTCTTTCACCTGTCTTCGGACACAACTAACAGCCTTCTGTGATAAACTGTCGCACAGAATATCACTATAACTGTTATCCAGGAGTTCGAGTAGCACTTTCTTCAGAATTTTGCGAACCTTTTCCACGCAGAATGGGGGTTCTGGTTTAACACACTGAGCGTCTTTCTTCTCTCCACAACTTCCACCACCTCCTCCACCCCCTCCTGCAGGACATGCATGACTTCTACCATCCATTTTTCCACCAGCTCCTAAGCAAGAATTGAGAAGATTTGAAATTTTATTTGAGAAGCTTTAAGGTGGGCGTTCAATATAGTGTGTTTTTATTTCAAGTTGCATTTGAAAATGGTTTCACTTTGAGAACTGAAATTTTGTGGGTAAACTCAAAAAGGATTGGAGTTCTTAATGAGATGATTGAGATTTATTTCATTTCAACAGTTCATTTTTCTTCTTTCAAAAATGGAAGAAAATAAGCCAACTCTTGCTTCTGTTTTATTTCAAACGAAAGACCCATGAAAATAGTTCAACTTCCGATTAAAAGTGAATCTACAGATAATTTCATTCAGAAAAATAACTTGAAATACGGAATTGGCAGAGAATGGCCAAATTCAAATTTTAGCGGGAAAAAGTTCCTGCTTTACCCACATTTTCACTAATTTCATAGTTCCGCGATTTTCGGATAGAGAGCGCCATTGTACATTTCATTCATAATTAGAGAGATATTCATAGAACTCATAGAGATAATGTAAGTTCTATGAAGATATTCCATAAAATGCACGGTGGCGCCTCTATAGGTTGAGTTTTGCTACGCGCTTCAAACGGCGACCTTAAACTATAATTGTAGTCTCCAGCACCTTGTCTATGAATATGATGCAATGAATTATTCAGAAGCGATCCGAAAAAAGAGACATTTTAAAACTTCATACTAAATAAAAATTAAAAATATCAGTCTAAGAGTCTAAGAATGAATTGTTCACAAATATGTATACCTGCATCACAGGTGCAGCAACTGTTACCATGACTACATCCTCCAGTTTCATCTGCACAGGTGCATCCTCCTACCCTAAGGAAAATCAGGTATCGGAAGTCAATTAGATGAAGTAAAAGTTACCTTTTTTGAGCGCTCGCTTTAATTAAACGATGGCTATATCATTTTGTCCCAATCTCTGAATTTTTTTAAATTTCAGCAGGAAATGGTCTCAAATGTCTAGGTTTGACTCAATGGTCACGAATTTGTGGTCAAATTCTAACTTGAAATTGATAGTGTTAGTTCAGACCTCGAATGTCAAGGAACATGGGCAAAATTCGACCAGGGGTTACGTAAAAATGGCCGTGAAATTTAGATTTCCAGATTTCCTAAACTACAGATTCGATCAGCATAAAGCTTTTTTTCTATTGTTCCCCCTGTTCGTTTCTTGGTCTAGGTGATTTATGGAAAAATATATAAGCAACGAAACTTACGAAAGGCCTGGTTGAAGAGTCATAATACATCCCTGTTTATTGACTGGAAATTTTTATGTTGTTGAACTTCAGTAATTCACTTAAATTTTCTTTTGGGAATTGATCAAACTTATTGCGTCATGTCATGTGCGTAGAGAATGTGTCATTTTAATTTTGTGACTTATTTTCGATGTTTACGTAAATACATCATTCTTTGAATCGTCTTAGGATTCATCCCAAGTTTTGCATGGATGGTGCCATTTTAAAGTAATAGCATTGAGTTTAAATACATATTTAAACTCAATGGTAATAGTGAGGTAAAAATTCACAAAAAAATCGCACACTTTATACTGCGAGTGGAATTCGTCGGTAACAAAGAAGATCATGACGTCAGTGGTTTACCCACTCTCCTAGACTCTGAGACTCTGTGGTCTATAATTCAACAATTCTGAATGAATAAATTGAATTGAAATTGAATAGAAAAAGTAGCCATTACCAGACCAGGAATCCTTCACACTTTTTCTCTTCTCGCGAAGCTAGTACTTGCCATCAGTTCGCCTCTCTTTTTCAGTTCGCTAAGCCCGAACACAGTTCGCTCTCCTGATTGTACGTTAGTTTCGTATCCATAAAGTGAATTCGTTCCGTGAGAAAAAAGAACTCTTTTTATGTCTATTTTGACCTGACAACAATCTCGTTCCGAGGTCTCTGAACGTCTCAAAAAAATCTACAGGCAATCATTCCAATCTTCTTAATTTTTTTTCAATGCAACATCACATTATAATAATCTCGGCAGATTTTTATATTTTACAGAAATTTTCGTTTTTTATAGTTCGGATTTGTCACGTTTCTGAGGTCCCAGTGCAAAATAGTCTAACTTGGTTTGCGACAATGGCAAAATAATGAAAACAGATGTCTTTAGAAAAGCTTTATTCATAGTACAATCCAAAGCATAGTGCTACACCAAACACGTGACTCGTTTCATGAGAGAACATAGCGAATCGATCTCTCTCAACATCCCAAAGGAATCTGCAGGCAATCATTACATCTTGGTTATGTTTTTCCCCAATTGATACTATACACACCAATTTATATCTAAAAACAGAAAACTGGATAGCAGCTGGAAAACAGAATAAAATATGGCCTGCTCTACGTTTACAGACAATCTGAATGAAACTATAACTTTTGAACATATTCACAATTGTCTAGAATTAATATATTGAGGGTATCCCAACTACACCTTTTCCAATTGTAATTCAGAAAACGTAAAATGTAATTCAGAAAAGCAAATTTGAATTTCAGAAAATGGAAATTGTATAATTCAGAAAAGTATATGATATATTGTATCAACTTACTATTCTGAATTACAATTTCCATTTTCTGAAATTCAAATTTGCTTTTCTGAATTACATTTTACGTTTTCTGAATTAGGTACAATTGGAAAAGGTGTAGAACACGTATGGCGTATCAGAGATTTGGTAATAAAATCCAAGGGGCTGCAGACCACTACTCAAAGTAAGGCTCTATAAAGGGGAGTATACCCTTTGAATAAAGAATAAAGTTATTTTATATTCTATGAGTATACCAGAAACCGCCATTTTGGGTCCAATCATAGACTCGAAAATTACAGATCTCTTCGAATGAAATGAAATCTGTAATCGAAAGAAATGAAATCTGTAATCAAAAGAAATAAAGTCTGTGAATGAAATGATTATATTTTCGGAATGAGAGATCTTGTTGTGATGACTTTTTCGGCATGCTCACATGAAAAACATTGGAAATAGGTTAGATTCGTTGGGTTAGAATAATGCCGCGGCATCTAATAGTCAAATTCATAATAATTTATTGTTTATGTTGGTGTATCACCCCGATAGATGGCGATGAAAATGTTGCGACTCCTGTAATTTTCGAGTCTATGGTTGGACCTAAGATACCTAGAATACTGGTGTTAGCACTCGTCAAATTTTGAATGGAATGACGTTCGACCAAATTGAGAATATCGGCAAGATTTCGATTTTTCCATTTCAGGTGGCGCTCTTCACTAATTATATCATACAACGTCATTACGGTCCTTTTTCCCTTGATCGATTTGATTGATTAAACAACAGCTGATCTGCCGAAGTCAATTATGACTTGACCATAGAATGACATTTTTATATGGTGAAAGTCGTATACTTTTCCTGATATGAATTAAAATGTCAAGAATATATTCCCAAATTATTGCTTGACAAAATTATCGGCTATTGACACAACATGTTCACCAGAATAAATTCGAATATTTGAAATAACTAATAAAAATCAGTCATAATTAGTGAAAAGCGCCACCTGAAGTGGAAAAAACGAAATCTTGCCGATATTCTCAATTTGGTCGAAACAAAATCTAATCAGTGCAATCACCATGTGTTCAGTCATCGAAGTTGGACCCAATCAACCATAGAGCCAGGTCTATCTAGCATACCTATCTTTATAGAGCTCTAGTCAAAGTGGGTGGTTTATTTTAGTTGTGACACCCTGCATTCCTAGAAATGCGTAAAGCTATCAGTTCACCTTTCGAAATCTAATTCTTTAACTTTTGCCCGAATCGCAGCAGAAGCTTGTTTAGCTTTCAAAGGACATTTGACTTCATCATATGGTCCCTCTAGTGCTTCGAGCAGAATTTCTTCAAGGATCTTCTGGACTTTCTCTCGATTGAATGGTCTATCCGAGTCCAATTTGTATGTGTTCATATACCGGGCAGACTGAAAATAGCACCTATTATCCAATGAAATAATGGCTCAGTCTTTAGTCGTAAAGCACGAAGAATTTTATTCAAATCAACTATAGAAAGTTTAATTTCTGTAGTCGACATTTCAACTCGTGAAAACCAAATTGGTCCATTCGAATAAAGCGTTGAGAATGAAAGTGGCTTCGGTGCTCATATAAAATTGAGGAAAATAAATTTGTTCTGATGCGTATTTAAAACAATTCTACAATAGGAAATGCTCAACCGAAACATCTTTAAAATTACATATTCACGAACAGGCAAGAGAAATTCATCAACAAGAAGGTTTGTTTACCTCAACTTCATTCTTTTGATCAGAACACATTATATCAACCATCTAACTGAACTGTCTTTTATCGTATCCAGATTTGAGTAATGGCTATAATAATTATTGATTTTTCTGGAGGCTGGTACCTAGATCCTCGGAAAGCTAGAAAAATCAATAAAACACTCACTTTTCCTCTTTCTCCTCCAAATTCACCGACTGTGTCAGATTTCTTGATAGATATTATACTTCCCAGCACCAACTTGGCTCTGCTACTCAAGGATTCTGTTCTCTGTAAGGGTAGATTCAGTTTTGAAAGGTGAAAGGGCATTTTTGAAAAAAAGGCACTTCTTCAATACTCACTTCTTTCAATGTACTTTTTCGGCGCCTGAAACATAAGCGAAGAAATTAAATTGGAAGAAACAGCCACAACGATCCAACAATTTCAAAATAAGCTGGCCTATTTCGCAAACTTAACTTACTCTATAAGGGATTCTCTCTTTTTCTCATCAACACTCTTCTTTCTGCCTGCCAACTCCAAAGTCTCCGCACGAGCTAAAAATATTCATTCAAAAATTCAGTATAATTTCGAACCTACAGAAATTGATGACACAATTAAGATCAATACCAACTCGCAGATGAAAATTGGATTCTTTATTATGCTGCAGACATATTTCGTATACCGGTTTATGCTCGTATATTAATGACCGTTGATGTATAATATACTATTATGATATTATGGAAAATATATTGGAAAATGAAGATATTTCTTTATTTGAATTATCTTGTAGTTGAAATTATTATTTTTCTTCAATTTAAACATAATTTTTTTGCGTTTTTACATTTCATTCTCCTCAACCCTCAGATATGTATTCAAAAGTACTATCTTTCAGAGGATCTTATATCGAATAAGTTTGAACTTTTTCATTGTGGGGAAGATTTAAATTATTTTATATCCACGTGAATTCACACTACAAATGGTGACAGCGAAGGGATTCAAAGTGATGTTTTTCATGCATAAATTGGCTATTGCAGTAACTTTAACTTTTCCAGCATCAATGTACCAGAAAAATACACCTTTTATCTCGAAATCTAGATCCAGAGCGTAAGAGTACCAAAAATCCTCGTAAAACGGAAAAGAATTCAGGAATTCAATAGAGAAAACTTATTCATATTCATACATTTCTCCTGATGATCTTCGCTTTTCAACGGTTGAATATGATCTTGAACACCTGGTTCTGTTTGAGGAGTAGAAGGTACTGCAGGATTCGCATCATGAGGATGCTGCTCTTTACTTTCTGTAGCCGCTGAGGGGGCCTCTTCAGCCATGATATGTAATTAAACAAACTTACGACGCTATGACAAATGTATGAATTTGTCAATTGGTATTCAAAAAACTTCATGAAAATTCGAGCATGAGAAATTGGAAGTAAAAAGAAGAATTATTTTCTGTATTCGCCTTTCATAACAACATTTTTAGGTTAGGTAATTGTCAAATTCGAAATTGAATATTTATTTGGGAATATTTTCAAACAATACAATATGTTAATCAATTAGGTATGACATTCTATTATATAATTCGATTACGTTCATCCCGTAATGAAACATGTCACATCTATGTTTGAACGTTTTCAACATCCGGAATATACTGAGGTAAAACTGAATTCATTTGAAATGAAATTGGATAACGTAAATATATAATTTCAGATACAATACAGTATTCAATAGATCATGTATTAAATTCTACAGCCAGGCTAGTCATGTAACACGAAATAAATCTCCTAATTTATTGAAAAAATGTTCAACAATTGGTTTATGTTTGAGTGGTGGGAGTCTTGCAGCTATATTAGTGAGAAATAATAGGGTATTATGTGAGAAGAAGACAAGATTAGCAGGCTATAGGGTGACCTCAACGAAGAATGTCCCATTCAATTGGAAGAAATTATGGAAATACCTAAAACCTCATTTCATTTATTTTATTGCTGCAATAGCAGTGAGTTAACTTTATATTAAAATCTCAAAATCTAATGTTCTCATCATATCAACATTCATCACTTTTTTATTTGAATTTTTTCGAAATGATTTTTTCAGGGTGCCTTTGTTGTTGCTATCCTCAATATTGAGATACCTCTTCTAATAGGAAATATAATAAACATTGTTTCTAGATTTGGGGAAACAAATAATAGCAAATTGTTCTTTGATGAAATGAAAATTCCAAGTATAAAGATAATAGCAATGTATGGAATGCAGGTTAGTATGAAGTGAATTTAAAAGAAATTGTCCATTCATTTGGAAATATTCGAAATCATTTGCTGTACATTTATCATTGAGAAATACAATAAATGTATGATTTTTGAACGCTTGTTCCACTTAAAGGTTCAGATAAAAGGGTTTCTTAAAAATACTATTTTCTTTTCTCCTACACTATAGGCATTATCAACTTTTTTCTACATACACATGCTTTCAAACTTGGGAGAAAGAATGTCTTTCGATATGAAGAAAGATTTGTTTGAATCAATATTGAAGCAAGATATTGGTTTCTTTGATGAGCATAGGACTGGAGAAATTATTAACAGGTATATTCTGGTCTCATTGATCTAACATAATTTGATTGAAGTTCTTGCATTGTTGATTTTCCAGATTAACTTCTGATATTCAAGATTTCAAAAGCAGTTTCAAGCAGACAGTCTCAGGAGGACTCAGGGCTGTCACCCAAATCATTGGGTGCTCAGCATCTTTAGTTATGATTTCCCCACAAATGACACTTATCACCCTATTATGTGTTCCCAGCATAGTTGCGGTTGGGACAATATTTGGAACATTATTGAGAAGTATATCTATCAAATCACAATTCCAGGTAATCTATTTACTATTTTTATGAAAAAAGATATAGAATTGTTCATTATTTAAAGGGGGAGAAGACAACAGCTGTCGCAGATGAAGCAGTGGCCAACATTAGGACTGTGAGAGCTTTTGCTATGGAAACTGATGAAGAACAGTTATTCAACAATGAGGCTGCTTTAGCTATGGATTTGAATATTAGTTTAGGATTTGGAATTGGTTTGTTCCAAGCAGGAACAAATTTATTCCTCAATGGGTAACTATAACTTAGAATATATCCCAATTGAATTAAACATCTACAGTAAATTTATTCATATTATTCTTTAAAATTGTATCCACTGGTAGCACTTATGGTGACAGTGTTATTTACCAGGAAATCATTTGCTTTTGTTGAATGAAAAAGATCTCAATTTTTTTGTTGTATTTGAACTTTTTTCTTATTTTATATATATTTTTTCACAGGATGGTTCTAGGTACAATTTATATGGGTGGATATTTATTGTCTTCGAATCAGTTATCACCTGGTGAACTGATGGCATTTTTGATGGCATCTCAAACTATTCAACGATCTCTTGCCCAGATATCATTGCTGTTTGGTTCTGTGATAAGAGGAATGGCATCAGGAACGAGAGTTTTTGAAGTGAGCATTTCAATTGAATGACCTTATTATAAAGATTACTGTTTCAAATTGCAGTACATGGACATGAAGCCTAAAATACCTTTAACTGGAGGTATGGTTATCCCTGATGTCCAACTGAAGGGAAATGTTGAATTTAGGAATGTAAACTTTTCTTATCCTTCTAGACCAGAACAGGTGGGTACCTCATTTACCCAAAGATATGTTAATTTACATTAATTGAATTAGGTTATACTGAAAGACTTCAATCTATCAATACCTGCTGGTAAAACTGTAGCTATAGTTGGGGCTTCAGGAAATGGTAAATCTACTGTGGTTGCTCTATTAGAAAGGTAAGTAAGATAATTTCAAGTGAATAAGTTTAATGTGTTCATTATTTATCTGTAACTTTCTTAATGAATTTCTGCGCTATAATCCATTATTCAATTCTTATTCAGGTTTTATGATGTTAACGAAGGTAGCATCACCTTAGATGGAGAGGAATTACAATCACTGGATCCATCTTGGTTGAGAAAAAGAGCTTTAGGATTGATAAGTCAGGAACCAATTTTATTTGGAACCTCTATTGTCGAAAATATTCGTTACGGTAAACCTGATGCCACAGATGAAGAGGTTTGTATGAAGACATGTTCATGTTTTTAAATTGATTTTTTTTATTTTGTAGGTGATGGAAGCTGCCCGTTTGGCAAATGCACATGAGTTCATTTGTAATTTCCCTCAAGGTTATAGGACTTCAGTTGGAGAAAGAGGTGTTACATTATCAGGTGGACAGAAACAAAGGATTGCTATAGCAAGAGCTCTGTTGAAAAATCCAGCTGTGTTGTTATTGGATGAAGCCACAAGGTAATCTCCATTATTTTGATGAAAAATCGGATATAAATCCATTGTTTCAGTGCCCTTGATACAGAATCAGAAAAAATCGTTCAGGCAGCCTTGGATAAAGCTCAACAAGGTCGTACTGTCATTGTTATAGCACACAGGCTGTCAACAATCCAAAATGCAGACATTATTGTGGTACTACACCGTGGTAAAATAGTAGAGGTAAAAATTTGTTGTCAAATTAAGTGTAATAGTGATATTGATGAATCCTTTCATTTTCAGTTGGGCAATCATGAATCCCTCAAAAAATTGAAGGGATTCTATTGGTCTTTAACTTATCAACAACAAGAAGTGCCAGGCGGATGAACAGGAATTCAAATATTTACTTTGTAAATACATATATAGGTAATAAGGAAATGAACCAAAAAATCTTATTTATATTTTAAATCATTTGAAACTTATAACATCTGTAGCTTTTTTATGAATATACGGAGATAGAAACAGAAGAACGTAATTATTGTTATTTCATGGTAATGGAAGAGGAAACATAATATGTGTCCATTCTCCAAAATTTATATTCCTTGCTTTCTTCCATAGCACGAAAGGAAATTCAGACATGATGTTGTTAGTATTACTCATTTTCCAATAATTCTCAATCAAATCAATCCAGCACTGAGCTTCAAAATTGCCATTTTGTTGAGCTTCCTTGAATCCAAGCTTCAAGCACCGTTTGTATTTGGATTTCTTCTTTAGTTTATAGAAATATCCTTGAAAAATGTAGCATTTGGGAAGAAAAAATCTCCAGTTTTTCCCAATAAGTCTACATTCAATAATGAGCTTATTAATTTCTTCCATATCCTCTCCTGAAATAACCTTCTCATATCCCATTTTTCCAACCAATTGAAGCAAGTGAAACTCCAAATATCTTAGTTTGAATTTAACATTCATATAATTATTTTTTTCGTTTTTTGGAATATTGTAGAAATTTTTCCATTTTTCCACTTTATTCCAATTGTTCAACCTTGAGAAGTATACCAGCAGACATATTATCAGATAGTTTTGAGCTACTGTACTTTCAATATGTGTTATATTTCTTGAATGAATTTTTTCAGCAAAGTTCTCAATTATATCGATTTTTTCTTTATAAAAACTGGCATTCAAGATGAGGTCAATGCAAAATAGGTAATACAGCAAGTCGCCGTCGTACAAAGTGTTTTTAGTCATTTTTCTGGTTACTGCTATTGCATGTACTGCATCTTCTATTCTTTTTACAGAAATTAGTAAGTCAGTTAAGATAGTGACAGTTTCTACTTGAAATATTTCAGCATGGAGGATGTAATTCAGGTGGTATAATCTGTATCCTATTCTTATTGCATTTTGTGTTGTATCATTTTTTGTTTTTATAACAAACAGTGTGTTCATTAATTTAATCATGGAAAAGATTTCCATACTTTCATTGGCTGAATATAGTTGTACTAAAACAGAAATTACACATTTCTCTAATTGTTCACAGGTATGTGTGTCGCCATGGATGCTGCAGATGTCCAACGCACTGCTGTAAACATCACACAATAAAGTAACATTTATATTTTCATTATGTAGAAGATTTATGCTTCTTTCAGCCACTGATAAAGCAAGGTTCCATTGGTTTTCTGCCACCAATATCCTCATCAGAAGAGCTAAAGATTGACCCACATATTCTTCAAAACCTTTGCTTTTTGCAGAAAAGTGATCTAGAATAGAATTTGATTTTCCCTTCAGGAGTTTGAAGCAAATTTTGTATTCTAACGATATGATTGGTACGTCTTGTTGTCTGAAGCATAATAAAATATAGTTCTTAGCTGCTTTGAAGTCGTCCAAATGATAATATGCTTCCGCTATTGCTGTTACGATTCTCGCAAATATAAATTTGGAATATTCAACTGAAATGTGATATTTTTCATGATTGCTAAGGATACAAAGTTGGGAAGCTTCTTTCAGTAACATAATGGCATCTTCCAACTCACCAATAAGAATGAGTATTGAACCGTATTGATACATGAAAAAAATTTGTTTAGCTAAATGATTAGCTCTTTGACTATGGTGTACAAGATCACTGTATATTCTTGTCATAATTTCTAGACAAAAACAGTTGCTTCGATTCCATGTCCTAGCTGAGGAAGTGTTGGGGTTCAAAGTTTCAATTCCACAATTATCTTCATCTATTGAGTGCTTGATTTCTTTTCTTATGACATCTTTGATGACCTCTATATTGAATTGGGAACCACACTGTGATTCTTCTGGTTCCACTAGAACAATCATATCCTTGTATTTTTTAATCTTTATTATTGCCGATGATCTGTGTTGAGAACATTGAGGACATAAAGCATTCTGATATTCCAACAATTCTGTTATTTTCAGATGCAAATCTTTCTTTTGATTCGCCGATAACAGCTCATAAGCTATTTTTCTGAGTATTCTGTTCCGAAAGTGTAAAATTTTGCAAAATGCGTATTTGGGAAATTCTCTGAATACCGATTGTTCTTCATGTTTCATATGACAAGCGCATGATAATTCATTGGTGATCACTTTAGCATTATTGATGAAATATTTGGAGCCACATTCGAATATCTCTTCGTCAAACAAACATTTTATAGCATATGTGAAGAAATTGTTGTTTGGGAGTTCTAGTATGAAGATGAGGAGTGACCTTGTGAACATATCTCCTATGACTGCAGCAGTTTTGATGATGATCTGTTGATAAGATGGAAATGATTCGAAAAAGTTCAGAGTGAGAGCATTTGGTGACATATCTCTCAAGTTTTCTTTATGGAAATTGCCAATTATTGCTAACCTTAAGTTTTTTCCGTTTTGATGGAGTTTCTTCTTGTTTTTGTATGGAAATATGAAATTGTCATCTAATGATATTCTGTATGAAGTAACAGTTATTTGCATGTCCTTTTTGTTTAACAGATCTAAAAGACATGTTTCAATCCAGCCAGGTTTCCCTTCGCATACTTTCCTCATCAAATTAACAATTTTTTTCATGACTCCATCTATATTGAGGAAGTGGCAAATCAATTCTGGTATAAATTCTTCTCCGAGTGGTTCCAAGTCCATTATTTTAAATTGATTGCTGAGAGAAAACTTCCATAGAACATCTAATTTGTCTTCTTCAAACAGTCCAGCACATATGAGTCTAATAACTTTCAATTTCAACATATCCTCTAGGAGTTGGAGACTCTTCATGTCGATGTTTTGTATGTTGTCTATAACAATGACTGAGAACGCTGCGTTCGCCTTGCAAACTTGGAGAAAATTTTCGAAGATCCTCATGCTTTGATGGATGTCATCCGAAAATGTTGATTTTTGAAGCTGCAACGCGTCTTCAAATTGCCATAACCTTTTGGATAATACTCCTTTTGAGGAGATATCGGTGTCCAGATCTAAAAGCTGGCTGTAGATTGCCGAAACGCAAAAATACGGTTTCGAGGTTCCTCCGCATAAGTTTACGAAAGCTACAGGGCAGTTCTTCTTTTCGCATTGTGAAATAATTTTACGAAGAACCGCAGTTTTTCCACTCTTACATTGACCTTTCACCACTACTGCGAGGAAGTTATCCGTTTTTCTAGGATCAAAAATGATATTCTCAATGTAGCAGAGCTCTTGATCTCTTCCGATAACATGAATTTCCTCGAAATTTTTCTTATCGATTTTCTCGGGCCTCTGGTTATACTCGAAGCATATTTCATCGAAATCAATATATTCCGTGCTGTATTGTTCAATGAAACAATCGGATGGCAATTTCGAATATTCGTATGTTTTGAAGTCGCAGTAAATTTTATAGAAAGAATTTTTGGGTTCTAGGTACAATTTTTTGCCAATAACAAAGTAACTTTTTCTGAATGGATGTCCAAATACTGAACAGTGTACTAAATCATTGAAAATTCTAATATTTATGTTAGTTTGGCCATTCAAATTTTTCACTTCTCTTATGATTTCACCAGATGTTGTTAGGGCATTTTTGTGGATATTCTCATCGTGTAATCCTTGCAGACCATAAACAACTTCGAATAAAGCTTTCTTTTTGTACGGTGTCAGAATCCTTACGATACAACCATGTTTTTTTGAAACCAATTCATGAATCTTACAGAATGCTTGATTAATAATGTAGAACCATTCATTATCTTTGCAGTCTCTGGCTGTTAAATAAATCAACTGAATTGTCGATTCACAAACTTCTGATAAATATTCCAGAGGCTGGTGTTCCCTTACTTTGTCTTGTACTGGTTTCACGATGAAAACTTCGAAATCTCTTTTCCAATAATTCGCTGCTATTTCTAATTCTGTTCTTGGTTTGATGTTCTTCAGTATGTTTTCTTTTTGAACTATATGTTGAAAGCTTTTATCGATTTGTCTCGATTCCCTTATTATGATATTTCTTATTTCTAGATGATTGATGCAAACACATAAAACATTGGCCAGTTCTTGTTTTGCTTCTTTCTTCTGTTGTCGCTCGGAAAGTGAGAATACACGGTTGATAATCTGCAATGGAAAAGACCGAGTAGTTAATTAATATGCTCGGCGAGATTGTTCCTGTGGACCATAGCGTTATCATTTTGCCCAAATGTGTGTAATTATGGAATTTTGACTCGGATATTTGTGGACCAGAATTCAATTCTGTCCGTACGTCCGGTGGCATGAATTTTCCTTTTCAAGTAGCCATTGTTTATGACCAATGGTTGCCCAAAAAACACTCACCTGCACATATCCTTCTAAAGTGAAATTCACAATATATCTCTCTTCATTGAGATGCCCCCAAGCGTTGCTGGTCAAGAGAATTTCCTTTGGTTTAGCGACTGCAATTGCTGATGCACAATCTTCCAACATATTTCCAAAGATAATCCAGTATTTCGTAAATTTGTCGCCAATAATACCCAAACTTATGCATCCGCAAGAAATCACCTGCCTTATCTGGAAATTTATTCCTATTTCTCTGTCGAAATGTTCCACAACCCTTTGTATACTCAAAGCACAAACGATGGCTCTGTCTATCAGTTTGTGAAGTCGAAGCTCTCGTTTCGATTTCCAAACGATTGTCATATTATCTGGAACGAGTTTTTGTATATCGCCGTCGTAAAAATGAACGACTTCAATTATGGCACTCAGATATGCATTTATGGACGCATCAGCGATGAAAATTCCTTCTTGAGCTACTTTCGTATTTATTCTTGATAGAATGTGCACATCTGAGATATCAATCAGAAGGACGACTCCGTCGTAAAAGTCGAGTACGTTACTTTTGGACGTTCTCGTCAATATTTCATCGGGAAGAAAACTTGAATAAACTTCTATCTGATTTTTCGAATGGATTTGGTCAACTTTCCTCGATATTATATGGTGTTGACTCAATATTTTGACCTCCATGTTGAAGGTACTTTCGAAATTAGAATATTGACATGTGTGTCACCTTGATTTGTAAAGGCTACTTGGGTAACTTGAACTTCATGTATTTTCTGAATAGACTGCGTAAGTTGTCTATGGACTGCATCAAGAAATTGACGCACAGTTTGGAAAACTTTCCTTTCGAGCGTATTCATTCAAAATGGCTATTTTTTCGTATGATGTGGAGGAATATTAGAAGAACGCTTATTATTGAGCCGAAACTAACATAAAATAAAAATGAGAACCATGAATATCTTGAAGAAAATTCAAATGACTCCAGTTGTTTTTGTTGTTTCCGAAATCCTTATTGTCAGGATCTTCGACTATAGAAAGAGGAGAAGCACTTTTCAAAATAAACACAGTGAAGCCAATTCTCAAAATTTTGTCAATTCTGAATTTAGCTGACTCTGTTTCAATGTTCGTCAAAAAGAAGGTTATTCACTCGTAATTTTATTTACACTCTGCAGTACCGATAACACCCCCGCCACTGGACCTTTCAAAGTTAGGTTCTGTAATGTTGCCACTGCAGTATCTAATGATACTGCAGTCTCTCCTCTTTCTATGGTCCAAAGTAAGGATGGATGAGTTTTTTGGTAAATGCTCAAATCCATTTGATGAATTTACAGATCCTTGAGTGAAAGAATTGACTAATTAGAGGTATAGGGGGTGTAGGTTTCAACACCATAAGAACATATTACTTATGTATAATTTATCAATAATAGGTATCTATAATTATTTTAAGAGTATATTTACAAGACTTTGGAAATCTCTTAAATAACTATTTCACATTGAGGAATTATATTTACACTCCAACATAGGACTTCAGTGCGAATATTCAGAAAATTCAATAATAATGTCCACCATAAAAAATGATTAAATTCACAATATCACATGGCGATGAATTGTGGTCATAAAAAGAAATTCACCTATAAATTCTGAATCTATATGGCAAACGCCATATCAGAAGATTAGTGGAAATATTGCGGAAATAGATATCTTCAATGCCACATGAAAGGCAAATTTTCATACTAACTACTAATATACATATTATAATACATTTGGAATAAAGAAATCTCATGGGTGAACAGAAAATGTTAACGATATCTTAGTTAATAATTTCCATAGTATGAATTTTTTGAAATCGCACAAATCACATCGAATGAATTTACTGACAAAATGGAAAGGTTTATATACAACTGGAAATCTTGGTGAAAACGTTCCGAAATGATGAAAACTTACTTCAATAAAAATTTCAAGTGTTCCACTATTATTATTGTTAAATAATTTTTCGAAATGGATGTTAGCATTTAGCATATTTTACATTTAGATAATTTCGAATTGATAACTGGAACCTGATGACCTTCAAAATCCTGATTTTATACTAGGCTACACCATTGAGTTCAAATAAACCTAGAGGAACAACGCTCTAGAACAAATTGAAGCTGAAATTTTTGGCCGTAAAGTGGCGGCATGTAGTAGCTACTACTGGAACTATAATCTTTTTTACAAACGGTCATTCGAATTACAATAATGAAAAAATCACGTATTCGTGTATAGCCCGTTTAGGAAATTGTGTTTTATACAGTGCAAGTCAAAATTATGGAAAGAATTCATTTTCTCAAAAGAAAAATATTTGGCAACAAAATCCTGAAAGACGTCAATTTTTGTTTCACCCCTCTGAATTTGTTGAATAGGGAAAGTGGGTCATGAGGTAGTTTTTTGGCACGGTCTTCGTATATTCTTTACAGGCGTGCAGAAATTAAAAAAAAAATTTTTCTCTTTGAACTAACTAATTGAAAAAAAAATTTTATTTCTTGAAAATTTCTGCACGCTTGTGAAGAAGATACAAAGACCTTGCCAAAAAAGTACCACAGGATTCATTTTCCCTAATCAAAAAATTTAGAGGGTTGATGGGGATGGCACAGGGTGCAACAAAAATCCTTCAAAAATGCATAAAAATTTGGTAAAAGTAAATCAAAAATTGACCTGTTTCGGGATTTTGTTGTCAAATATTTTTCTTCTGAGAAAATGAATTTGTTCCACAATTTTGACGCGCACTGTAGTTCAGCTACTCACCGTCAGATGTGAGGGTAAAAAAATTCGATTCCTTTTAACAAAACTGCGCCACTATGAACGGGAAAAGGAACTACAACAAAAAGTGGCTTCAATTCGTTTAATGACGTTGTTCCTCTAGGCATATCTAAACTCAATGGCTACACTTCATGAAGATATTATACTCTAGTATCTATTGACCATTACTTCTTTTTCACAGAACATCCTGCAATTCCAAGGATTCTGCGCTCTCTGTTTTTTCGATTTATTACTGAATATTCCGGTAGGGTAATTGGGGCATTGTCTTAAATTTCACGGTCGACAGTTCAAGTATTACGATTACACGTTACAGTTGAATTGTCTTTATTGTTGAAGTCGAATTGAAAATTCCACGGGACGCGTTTACTAAGTTTTACAATTTAATTAAACTAGTTGTTCACAAGTTTCTCGCTTTACGGAATTATAGCATAATAACTGTCTTACTTTGAATTTATTACTGAGTTGCAGAACAGCTCCCAAACCCATTAATTAGGAATATGCACGCACTTGAAGATGTAACTAAATGCTTGGAATCGGATATGAGAAGCTGGTAGGTATGAACTGAGTGAGAATAGGCATGGGGTTTACCGCGAGAACCCGAATTTTTAGAAAATAAAAGACCCAATCATTTAGATCCTAGACTAATGTTTGCTCAGGGATGTTTGGATGATTACTTTCGAATTATACAGAGTGTAACAACCAAATGGAAAATATTCGATAACAAATAAATGAGGGCGTGTTGGGAAAAACGCTTGAACATGTCGATTTGTAATTTTAAATGCGCATATTTTTCAAGAAAATAATATTATACAGGCTGTTCCATGTGACCGTGGCCAATACCAACTTTCTCATTTCAAATGCAACCCCCTGTATATTATTTATTTTTTGGATTCTTCAGAGAATTCTAGACACAATTCATGCACAATGTCCTATACATATCTTCAACTATTTCGGAAGTGTTAAGTGTTTTCAGATTTATTGCAAAAAATCAACGTTTTAATTAAAACTTATTTTATTTCACAAATTCGGTACATTACACTCAAAACCTAATGAGTAATACTGATTATTTCTTAATTATAAAAAAAAACATTAATGTCAATGTAGGAAATGTTCAAAATGCTCGCCGCGAACGTCTTGGCAACATGATAATCTGGTGTAGAATTGTCTTTTAACGTTACTCAACATTTCTTCTCAGTAATGGTTTTTGCTTACTTTCTTCTTATCAAGAGGTAAATGGAAAATAAGTATTGAGAGTAATGTATCGAATTTGTGAAATAAAATAATTTTCATTTTAAATGTTAATTTTTGTAAAAAACCTGAAACACTTAATATTTCCGAAAAAGTTGAAGATAGGTATAGGACATTGTACATGAATTATGTCTAGAATTTTCTGAAGAATCCAAAAAATAGATAATATACAGGGGGTTGCATTTGAAATAAGAAAGTTGGTATTGGCCACGGTCGCATGGAACACCCTATATAATATTATTTTCTTGAAAAATATGCCCATTTGAAATTACAAATCGACGTGTCCGAGCGTTTTCCCTAACACCCCCTCATTTATTCGTTATCGAATTTATTCCATTTGGCTGTTACACTCTGTATGAGTATCGATATCAATATTCCATATGAGCTGAATATTGCAGTTATTACGTATTGAATTTCCAGATAAATCCAATTTTCCTCAATCACTAGAAAACAACAATCGTTGATGGTCGGTTTTATATCTTGGGATGAATGGCTTTCAGAACTGAAAGGTCATCAGGTTTGATCGAAACTTCATGAACGATGACGAGTATAATCATTGATTCAAACATCAATCACATTACATCCTCGCAATCAAGGAGAAAATGCACAATGGATAATCGTAATTTGGTGATCAATCACATTCAGAATCAGCAGTTGGTCTATATCACCAGGTCTTTCAACTATTAACCCACGATAGTCGATACCACACTGTGCTAGGGTGTCCATCTTTTCATCGAGTTACAGATCTTCGAAAACCGTTTTTTCTATCGAACTATTGTGGCGAGAACGATAACTAACACCATTAGTTTGTGTGTGATGCACATCGAGCAGGATCCACGCATCAGGATGGCATCCACATTGTCACCTGAAAATTCAAATTCATCAAAATTGTAATATTATGATGTTAGATTAGTTTGGATGCACAACGAAGCAACAGAGAATAACTCAAGATAACTCGTTTTGTACTGCTTTGGTGCATAGTTAAAAACTCAAGCAAGTATTGTGAATGAATATCATTCAGCTGATTTCACAGCACCTTTTCGCCCAGAACCTAGAACCATTCTCTGGACCTCTGGTGTAAGCAAATGCACCTATAATAGAGAGGGAATAAATTGAAAGAAAACCCCCCTGTATAGGTATCTTCCAGGATCATTCCAAAAAGTTTAAAACTATCACAACAATTTTCTTAACAACGAAAAACTTCGACAGAAATTCAATAATAGCTATTACAATAAATTTTCCAAATGTTGACCCCTTCCTCCATACATTTATTAAGGGGAGTTGGTACACCTCCGAGCTCGCGAGCTCCCTTCAAAAATTGGGCTTTTTATTTCCATGATATCTCAGTTCGTATGCGGCGTAGACCAACAATTTTTTTTTAAAATTGAAGCTTAATCATTTCTCTAGAATGTGTATTACTCGCTTTTCTGTTTTTCTTCGTAGATTAGGAAAAAACCTGGTGAGCTGTAATTTCATGGAAATCTGGACAAACGATTTTATTTCCATGATATCTCTGTCAATTTTCGGGATAAATGTATGAAATTTTCAGTATACATGCGGAATAATATTTTGCAGAATGTGTATTATCCGCTTTTCCCTTTTTCTGCGTATATTAGGAAAAAAACCTGGTTGAAAATATCACCAATAAAGTTCCTACTTTAATTCATTTGAAAATTGAGGGGGCAATAAACAAAAAAACTGATCAATACACATTCTGGAAAATATTATTTTGCATGTAAACTAAAAATTTCATATATTTATCATGAAAATTGACAGAGATATCATGGAAATAGAATCGTTTGTCCAGATTTTCATGAAATTACAGCTCACCAGGTTTTTTTCCTGATATACGAAGAAAAACAGAAAAGCGAGTAATACACATTCTAGAGAAATTATTGAGCTTTAATTAAAAAAAAATTTGTTGGTCTACGCCGCATACGAACTGAGATATCATGGGAATAAAAAGCCCAATTTTTTAAGGGAGCTCGCGAGCTCGGACATGTACCACCTCCCCTTAACTCTTCTACGAACCCCATCTACTGTAGTAGTAGTTCTCAACAATTCATTATAAATGAACTGACATATTCTTACTATTGACATAGCCTACTTGAAAATTCTCTTAATAAACCTATGACTAGACAAAGAAACCTGGCTTTGGTCAATTGGTCATGAAATTCGAATTTTATTCAATAACGGCAAAACTACTGATTTTGAAGACATGAAATGTTTGGCACACTCTAACTAGTTTTTGACGAGCAATCGATCGGAATTACGAAATTATTTATTGATTGATATGGTTACCATTTGAAAAAAATGAGATCTTATAGTTTTATTAAGGCTCACTTTGAAGACCTGTTTCAGGCACCCTGTATAATATTTACTCATAATTTATACAATAAGCAGTAGTATCAGCGTAATTTTTTTCATTCCACTGTTGCAAAAAGAAATTCTTACAATGAGGGATTTTGGAGATATAAACACTAATTTATGATTATGACACTCTTTCTGTCAACAAATTGGAAAATCAGGCTCTAACTCAACAATCGCTTGAAGTGGTTGCGCATATCAGTGCAGAATTGAACGAATAATTCAAATATGTATAAATATACAGAGTGTTACTTTGAAATAACGAAGTTTACATTAGTTTCCGGTAGAACCTGAAGTAGATTTCACTTGAAAATATTTTACAATTTAACTTCATGTAGGTACTCTCAAACAAAAATACAGAATCTTGAATTTGTATCAAAATTCCTTCCTCCAATACGTCTAATGAAACACTTAAAAAATCACCCCGTATAGATTCAGTCAGATGTAGAAGAATGTGGCCTTCTCAGTTATGTATGAAATAAAAAATATAGTATGAAAATTAATTTGCTCGAAATAAGAATAATATTCCTGAAACATTCCACTCTAATTGAAAATATTTGTAATTCAGTTGGCAGTTGACATCCTTCAATTCCGATGAATTATCTCTACCCACGTTACTCTTTCCCCGCTTTTTAAACTCATTCATACAAATGATTGAATTCACATTCAGTTTAATTGTAACTTCACGGAGAAAATACCCACACACCTTCCATTCTCATTTATTCTGGTCGCTTTTCAGTAATTGATGAAGAGATAGCGGATTGCTCCCTGCTGATCATTTCTGAGCAACAGGAAGTGCATCTTCACTCGAAAGAAATTAATTAAAAATGTTGTATGAATTCTCCGTTTCTGTATGAGAAATATTCAAGAGCCTTCCCATTTACTCTTTTTAGAGGGCAATTAGAAAAATTCGAGAATTGAGGAAGCTTTCAGCAGTAATGGAAATGAAAGTTTCTACGTAATTGTAATTTTAAATAGGATCGCCGTAACACTCTCTGAATAACGGTGAATTTAAAAAGAACCTACTTTTGTTGAATATTGCTACAGAACGAGAATTTTTCATTTCGCTGGATTGTGGAGAAGGTGTTATTGTTGTTGTTGCATCAAGCATAATGGAATTCTTTAGACATCTTCTTAATTCTGCCATATATTTCGAATAGGTACGCTTCGTTTCAACACTTTTTTCATTTCAGTTAATAATATCGAATCAGAACGAAATTTTTCTGTCGCTGAGGCTTAGTGTTCTGCCCCGGACGAAAATATTTCTACATAGATTGTTAGTTCTGTCCCTTACATTCAATAGAAGGTGTCACTTTGAAAAGGGAACAGAAGTCAAGATATAGATATACAGGGTGTCTCAGAAGTACCGCACTTCCTTCAGGGGATCGAAAGTAAAAAATATTTTAAGCCTAAATATCCATGTTTGAAATTTTTTGATAACGTAGTTAAGTAGTTATTAATTAATGAAAGTGACCAATCAGGAGCGCCCGACAGAAGAATAAGTAGGCAGTGGGGACGCGAGAGCGAGACGCTAGTCTCTGTTTACTGCGTGGAAAGCCGGCCGCAGCTCTAGCGTCTCTCTCTCGCGTCCCCTCTGCCTACTTATTCTTCTGTTGGGCGCTCCTCATTGGTCACTTTCATTAATTAATAGCTAATTAACTACGTTATCAAAAAATTTCAAACATGGATATTTGGGCTTAGAATATTTTTCACTTTCGATCCCCTGAAGGAAGTGCGGTACTTCTGGGATACCCTGTAGAAATCTACACACATAAAATGTGATCAGCCTCAATAAAGACACTGACTTTTGTAGAAACGCAAAAGTTTCTGAGTTTCTTGGTCGGTGGTTGTAACCCGGCGATTGACTGCTCCGAACTGGTCATTCGTCGGGTTACCGCTGAAGATGCCTACCATAGTTATAGGCGAAACGATAGGTGAAATATCTATTGAAACATGACTGGAAAACCCGGAATAAAATGTTTCCTCTGCTCGTCAATAACTTTTTTTACAAGCTTTTATTTAGTTTCACCTGTCCCGAAGTCTGTCTCTGTCCACTGGCGGATACAAGAGGGGAGCATGGGGGCCATGTCCTCCCTTGGATATCGAAATTGACAAAAATCCCTTTATAGTAGTTCAATCGATCCCTTATATTTTCAATGAAAAAAATTAATTTTGGGTATTTAACTCCTATGATGTTAGTGAAAAATTACAATCTATTCATGGCCCCCCCTGAAAAGATTCTGCAATTTGCCCTATTTCGCCCAGTAATAAAGATACAAGATGTTTGTTTCTTTTCGAGATACAGGGTGTACTAGGAAGCAGTTCGACGAAAATTATAGAAACAGGTGAATTGAACTCAAATAGTTCAGATTTCTTTTTATACTAACTGGATTTTTATGATAATTTCGATAAAATCGTTCACAAGTTTTTTCTCGAAATCAGTAGCAGATACGACAAAACTATAGAAAACCATAAAGTTTATTATACCAACAATGCTTCTTTTAACAATTTTTCGAACTAACAGTGGTTCACCCAAAAAAAAAGGTGTGGAGGAAAACAAGGGACAGTGTTCCAGAAAATATCATCCTATAGATTTGCAATCGAAATTGGAATGTCACATGGTGAGGACTATAAATTTTTATTTGAATGCCTAGTTCCAGTTGGATTGTGAAATGCAGATACTATGACAAAAAAATTCAAAAATTTCAAATACACCTATAACGTTGGTGAAAAATTTCTTTCTATTTATACCCCCCTTGAAGAAATTCATGTCCCCCGCCTGAAAAACAGTCTCGATCCGCCGATGTCTCTGTCTCTATCTGTAATCAAATCTTACAATTTCTAATCTAATCGTTGGATTGATTTGATATTTGGCAGGTGGACATAATTCTGGTGACAATGCATAATGAAATATTTGTTATAGAAAACAACAAAATGGCGGCTCTGAATTGGCAGATGAGTTTAGCAATTATGATCCGATTCAATTCAACATTTTTTTGGGTCGACAATGATGATTCTTTTGTCAAAATTTGATAATTCAAGATGGCGACTACAATATTGCGGACGAGTTTTGTAATTATGATCCTATTCTATTCAAAATTGGTATCTGGGGGTCGGAAATTACGATTCTTCGAAATTGAGGAATTCAAGATGGCGCATTGGTGTTGTTATTATAAAGCTTTTCTTTGAAAATGTTTTTTCATTATAGCTTGTTTTTAATTAAATTTTATTTCTCATAATGACTGGGTGATTCGATATCAGTATGGTTGTTTAGCCTGCAACCACGAATGAACAAGTAGACATCTAAATTTATATCGGCACATAATGAGCAAGCAGAATTCAACCCCACCAACCCCAGCAGCGGAGGTACAGGGAGTATAAAACCGACATTCATATGAAAATTTCACAATTACACCTCAAATACATACTCATTAACTGGGAATATCTGGTGTTCAACATCGCGAAGTTAATTATACGCTAGTATTTCAGAAACATGCCCGTTGTTTGGCTAACACCCTCCTTCCAAGCCAGCGAAAATTAATTGGTATATTTCGAAATTGCCGCTGCGCCTTCACTTATTACGCCTCGGATGTTCCTCGAGTATTAGCCTCGAAAATTAAACTTCCCGAAAACGCATAATTACCCGGCTAAAACAAATACGCAAAGATGAAACCTAGTTCTCGCATATTTGAGCCGGGGTAGCAAGTATGATAAATAGCTGCAGTTATGTCTGGTATGAGCAGATGAGTTTCTAATAAGAGTCTGGAATCGAAATGAAATTTTCATTTCGGCTTCTTACCCCATCAGCAAGCAGGGAAGCGAGACAACAACCCTTACCGCTACACTGCACTACTGCAGTAAAATCCATACCTACGAGGATATATTGAAATATTTTTAGCCTACTACGAGTATAAAACCAAACAAAATTTCAATGCCAAAATATTTTATTAGTCAACATATTCTCCTCTTAATTGAATACATTTATTACAGCGAACCTGCAACGTCTCTAGACCTTTCAAAAAAAGTGTTTCTTCTTGCTCTGCAAACCAGTAGGTACTCCACAGCTTTTATTACCTCCTCGTTGGAAGAAAATTTACAACCTTTTAAACTTTTTTTCAGTTGAGGAAAGAGACGATAGTCGGACGGAGCCAAATCTGGTGAATAAGGGGGGTGTTCTAGTAATTCTAACCCTAAATCACGAATTTTTTGCATGGCAACATGAGATTTGTGTACTGGGGCGTTGTCCTGTAAAAACCTTTGGATAATTTTCCCGTATAGAGTGGTCAGTAATGTCGAATAGTGATCTCCAGATATTGTTCTACCCTTATCCAAAAAATCAATCATGATTACTCCATGGCAATCCCAAAAAACTGAAGCAAGAACTTTTCCAGCAGATTTTTGGACACGAAAATTCTTAGGTCTTGGAGAACTAGAGTGTCGCCATTCCATCGATTGTTGCTTTGTTTCTGGATCGTAGAAATGTACCCAAGTCTCATCCATAGTAACAATTCGGTTTAAGAAGTCTACATCGTTTTCAAATCGAGCACAGATCGTACGGGATGCTTCTACCCTTGCACGCTTTTGGTCAACATTCAAACATTTGGGGATCCATTTTGCAGAAATTTTTCTCATGTCCAAATTGACGTGAACTAACTATATGATGAACGCGTTCGTATGAAATCTTCATTGCTTCAGATATCCGTTTTAGCCCAATTCGACGGTCTGATAAAATCATGTGATGAACTGCATCGATATTTTCGGGGACTGACACAGAAACTGGCCTTCCCGATCGGTCATCATCTTCAATGGAAAATTTACCTCTTTTGATTTCTTGGTTTCGATTTAACGTAATTTAAAAGCTCCAAAATAATGAGAGCTCCCTCAGGAATTGAAATTAAGATCGCAGCAAGATGGTGGCCAATTTCTGAGCTTGTTTGCGAGGGCTGTCGTTCGTGTCAGCGAGAAAGTCTGGATTTACTCCAGATTTTTCAGGAAAGCTGTCCCACTTTCAGCTTTATTAGTGAAATTTGAATCATGATTTAATACGTAGGGGAGAGTTCCTTTGAATTGGACAGCCCATGAACCGGACGCTATAGTTTTCTACTACACCCGATAGTAATTGAGCATACTTTACGTTAATCCCATTTTCGCAAAATTGAGCCAACTTGAAATAAAAACACACTACATTGAAAGCCCACCTTAACGACATACCTTCCTCTTTAAAATTGAATAAACGTCTTAAAAAAATAGCACATTTTTCTTTGGATGCCAAAATAACACCTCTCATTGGAAAACCCTTGACTTCTCGCAAAATATTGTTATTTATACGAGTGTCACATTGAAAAGTAAACAGAGGTCCAAGTAGAAAAATAAAGATTTTGAAAAATCGCTCGGACCTGACTATTTTGTTCTTGAGGGACGTAATTTTTCACATGAAAACCATCATCACATAATGAATAGAATTTGAATATAAAGATGCGATCTTTTCCTACTGAATATAACAGTAATTTTTTTTTCTTGAGATTTGGTCTTTCGACTGGAATATGGAATTTTCCTGGAGCATAATATGACCAATTTCAAAAAGACTGCCTTGAATAGTTAAGTAAAAAATTCTCTCATTGGGTCCCGTCAACTTCCTTACAATGGTATAAATTTTGATCTAACTTCCGCTGCAGCATTTCGAGGGTATGCGATACTTTTAGTAACGAGTGTAATTTTCCTGAACATTAGAGTTTGAAATAAATTTTATGAATGTGTGTCTTCAATTATTATCATTTCATCACACACTGGTCAAATGGTCAAATTGATGTTATCGTTTCATCGGATATCCTGTTGTGTTTGATTAATTGACATAACATTCAATCAGTCGACTCAAATACTGAGTGTATTAGGATTGCTAATTGGCTTTGAGGGAGTAGTATCTCAAAAATAAAATACACTAAGTAGCGGAACATTTTCTTTGGAATGAAACGTGTTTTGATAAGAATTTCACTTTCCCCACTCCAAGGTCACACCTTCAATTGTATGCATTTTTACTGCGTCGCATTTGTTGTAAAAAATATCGTTTTCCAATTTTTTGTGTGAATTTATTCAAATTTCAATTTCTCGAAGAATAATTTGTGTAGGTGACAAGTTAGAAAGGTTGGGACCTTAGAATATATAGCCTAAGGTTGGGACCCGATGCATAATCTGAACATATCGTGCAAAGTACATCATTCTCTTTGTCGTGATTTGCCAAAATATTATATTCCAGCTCTGCAAAAAGACAATATCTGATATTTCATTCGGTTGAAAGACAGCCCATTGTTTCGCACGATTTGATTCAAAACCCAGCGCAAGCTGATACTGAACCAACAGAACAGTCACACAAACTGGAGCTTTCTTGCCAAACAATCAGAATTGATGTTGAAAGCTTTTTCGCGTTTTCACTTCTGTACAATATAGCTCGAAGCAAGAAGGTAGACACTGGCGAATTGGAATATTCAGACGTCTTGACAATTGGAGAACGAATCGATAAAGAAGATGGGTTTACAGAGGAACTCGGTGATGACTTATGGTTGTTATATTTCGCAATTGATTGAACCGACTTTTTTTTCTGGGAATTCTATATTGTATACAGCAACTTGCATTGTGTCTATATCGGATTTGCAATAATTTATTTTCGAGTATTGATCTGAGGATTTTCCGAGGAATGAAGGAAGAATTAATGCAAATTTTATATTTTCATGGTGCACTTATCACACAACCTTTTTGAGATTCACCAAGGGTTGTCAGTGTTGTCACCTTTCGGAATGGGTGTTAATTGCATCTTTATCTATACTAATATTATAAAGAGGAAAGATTTGTATTTTTGTTTGTTTGATACGAATAGGCTCAAGAACTACTGGACCGATTTCAGAAATTATTTCACCATTAGAAAGGTACATTATCCCTGAGTGACATAGGCTATACTTTTCAACCCGAAAAAAAAATGAGGATACCTACTATAACTTCAATAATAACAGAAAAATCAGCCATAATCAGCTATTTTCACGTGCGCTGCAAAAACCGTAATACTTACGTGGATACAATGTATGACGGAAATGTACCTCTTGAATAGTTCTACAAAAAAGTCCGCGATAGCATATATCTATCTCTCAAGATTGACTTGCTATTACCTGTTTATGGTAATCAGATGTTTTCCAAAATTATGCACTATTTGGGAGTGCGTTTTTGGAATAGGGTATTGATTCTCATCGAACTTATTACGTTATTTATCCCCAGTATTCAATTCAGAACGAAATTACCCTTTACATCATACAATTACAACGAGTACATCAAAAGTTATGGCAGGTTGAAACCGCACCTCCGGACCTAAATGCGTCTCCGTCCTAGGTAGGCGGGTAGGGGAGGGCACCGAACTGTGAGAGGGGACATGCATATCTATAAAAGAGTAGCCGCGTGGATCAACTTTCAGAAACGCGGTCAACTAATTAAGAAGCGGAAGCCTTTTTCCTTTTTCATAGCATAAGTTGAAAATTTCTACCCGGGCGAAGCTGGGACGGGCTGCTTGTGATTTATATTACATAAATAACTATTTAAGTACAGTCACAAGAGACCAATGTTTTATGAAAATATTTCCGCTCAAATTCTCACCTTCTGAAACGAAAACGTAGATGGAAGCCGGCTCTGTGTTGGAAGCAGAACAGGTGTAGTTTCCGGAATCGGCATCATTTGTATCCCGTATAGTCAGGCGACTCTTGGTGAGGAAACCTGGTACAGTGTCCACTGTAATTCCTCCTCTTGCTGTATCATAATTTATCATATGTTCATTATGGTACCAGAATACGTACTGTGGAGGTGTTGGACTCTAGAAAAAAAAAGTAACTCAATTATTCAATTCTAATGGAATTCGAGGGTTGGAAGAGGTAACCAAAAACACAGAATTTTGCGTATCTATCCTTCACCTAACTAACGCCTACAACTGTGGTAGGCATCTTCAGAAGTATCTCGGTTGGAGATTGTAACCTGACGATTGACTGCTCCGAATTGGAAACTGCATTAATTTTTTCCGATACGGAAATAATGAAAAACTCAATGGGAGCTTTATTTGGGCTGCGATTGTTTTTCACAGTTTTTTTCAGTCATTGTGGACCACGTCAAAGAGACGTTTTCTGAAAGCAAATCTATTTACATTCTTGTATTGTATTAGAAGAAGTTTGTTGATTACGCATTTTAGGACTGATGGCAGAAAAAAAAATTGATATTCATGACCATCGTTCTACGATTATGAACATATTCACCGACAAATGGAAAATTTAATTATGAGCACCTCCTGATCATTACTCATGGAATCAATGACCAAGACTTTCGAAAACATTCGAGACTAAAATCATGTACCTACTTAAATTGCATCAACTTCGCTTTATATATTATTCCGTTTACTGGCCGCAATCTAGAAACACTGCAAACTTAAAGTAGCTACTGGTTAAGAAACAACCATTTTGGAAGTCTATACTGTATAGTTCAGTCATTATAGTAATTATAATATGATATAGTTGATACAAATTGACAAATGTTTATAATCATTGATTTATCGATAGTTCATCAACTATACAGGGTGAGTCTTTGACTTGTACATATATTTTAACTGTAGATTCTTGAGGCCTAAAGAAACCTTTTTTTCATTTTCCATTTTTCCGAATTCGGCTCGGTTAAAGAGATATAGCCATTTGAAAAAAAAATTGTGCTAAATGCGTGCCTGATATTATTCTCTACAAACACCTCAAAGTTCATATTTTTCAATTGAAATTGATGTGATTATTAGATATTCTGGGTGATACATTTAGAAAATACTCAAGCACTAACCTTATTTGAATAAGAATGTTACAAACACGGTATTTCCTAACAAAAACGCTAAGTTTTGTCCCATCATTTCTGCAAATGAAATGCCATATTTCTCACACCAAAATAAGTTCTTTCTTCGATTTTCCTGAAGATTAGTTTGTGAACACTAATAATTTGTTCATATTTGCCTCGATACCCTGAAACTATCTTATAAAAATTAGTTTCTCACCAATCTATCCTAACAACATTAATCAAAGTCATATTATTCGAGGTCAATGACTTAACCAAATCCATCTCCTCTGTGATATATCACAGAATTCTAGAGAAGACGATGCCAGATTGCCGATTTTCTCATTAACAATGGTATAGGCGAACTCAAGAAAGCAGTCATCCCCTCTCGTTAACGGAAGAATTTATTAGTCGACCACTCTGTAACTTTTAAACTAGGAGAGATATTGAATAGGTTTCGATTGAGGAATATGCACCTTGAATAGAGTAAAGAATCGACCAAAATTCAGTTCATTTGAAATAACGGTTCCGAAGATATGAACAGGAAAGTGTTTTTTTCGTGGATTTTCGACACCCTGTATCTTCCAAACGAAACCGAATTTTGAAAAATGGTATGGGAAAAAAGTGTTTCGTTTGATGAGAGGAATCTACAGTTAAAATATATGTACAAGTCAAAGAATCACCCTGTATATGGCGCGTTTTCGACCGAAGGCACCGGTTGACCTGAAGTGATGCTGTGGCCGCGCGCTCTGCGCCCTCTATCTCTAAAACAGTTCACCATATGAAAAATTTTTCTGAGCAAAATTTTTAGAGAATTTTGTATTCTACAATATTGATAATGAATACAAATAGCGAAAAACCCATAGGAAATGAGATATTCACGAGAAAAGCGCAAAAAAAAACGATTTTTGTGACCTTTGACCTTGAAATTAAATAGTTGCGTACACCCTACCATATGTAGGTTTTGAGACCACTTTAAGGGTGTCAATATACAAGTATTCACAGACTTACAGCTGGGTATCTCGAATTCCGAGATTCTCATTTAAGCTTTAAATGACTGGACTAGTAAAGCTATGCGGACGTAGATCGTCTCAACCACTGGATACAAAATTGTCAAGATCCTCTGGATCGGAAACGAGACGAAACCACAGTATAGATACTAACTTGGTGTTGGTGTCTATACTGTGACGAAACGGCTGAATCGACAGAGGTGGTCGCGCCTTCGAAATGGTTAAAATAAGCGAGATAACCATGCTTTCAGGACTACAGAGGACTTACGAAGTATCCAGTTCCCATGCCCGCATGATCGTGTTACCAATAAAAGTTCCGCATGAACTGCCGCTTATGAGGTTGCTGTATTGTAGTTATTTTACGATGAAGCACGGCAGAATACCTCGTGTAATTCTCGCCTAAATACCAATTCACTTATCCGTTTCGATGCATAAAATTTCCAATATCCTGTATCAGAATTAGTTTGCAATATGGATAACGATAATAAAGCTCAGGCACGGATTTTGTGTGACCCAATTTATGGGCCGATGAAAAAATAAACACGAGGAATCGGCATGAAAAACGTCGTTTCACTGCAAAATCATTTTGTATTTTCATGGAAAAGCAGTTATGATGGGGCAATCTGAATCTGATGCATGGATGTTGTCAGCGACAGTATTTACACGTTGTGTGATTGGATTTGGTACTAGCCATTTTTTTATGGATGGCCGTGTGACCGATTGCCTGGACAATAATTGATTGCCGCAATGAGATCAGGTTGCAACAAATAGTAACGACACAGAATAAACTTTCATGAATTGAATTAATCGGAAAAAAAGAATTATGGGATGAAAAACTTTGAGGAGTGGCTTTCACCAACGCAGAAATTTTTCTTATGCAGGGGGCAAAATGAAAATTATTGAAATATTGAGGGTGTTGTGCTGAAAAACGATAAGGCCATCAAAATCTCAGGGGGGGCCATGAACCCATGAACGGATCTAGGTAGTTTTTCAGCAAAGGGCATGAAAATTTCCAACCAAAAGTGCAAAGCTATAGTCCGTTCAAATATAAGAAGGAGCTTTGTGAACAAACAGAATCGTCTAGTTTGCGCACAATAAAGCTGCTATTGGTCAAACGGTGATAACAACGCTCTCTTCGACCGCCCTTAGTATAGAGACTGCCAGGATCGTACTCGGACTGTGGATGGTACTGGACAGAAATGATTCAATAATTTGAGTCAGCAATTCCCACATCAGAACTCTTATCCTCAGAAACTTTAGTGCAAAATTTCTGTTATGATTTGCAACTGTCATAAACATTTTATATCCGACGTACCCTATTTTTTCTGTTTTGTTTTGTTTTAATATTATTATCTACTGAATAATTTTTTTTTCGGATGCTCGAGATTGCGGCAAGGTAATTCCAGGAAATATCCGAGTTTCAAAGATTTGGGTCGAAATCTTGCAAGATTCCGACAAAGTAATTCCGGGAAACACCAGATTTGGGTGCTTTTCCCTAATGGGTGAAAGCCATCTTGATTTGCATAAATATCGCAGTTTTCAATTGACAAAACTCGAAAAAAATCTCTGTTCAAATTTATAATGGTCATTAACTTGTAATATCCGAAATATATTTAGTTTCGGTCCATAATTTTATATTATTTTGAACGAAACTCTTTGTCGGCTGCTCACGATTCCGACAAGGTAATTCCGGGAAACACCAGGTTTGGGTCCTTTCCGTTAATGGATTGAAGCCATCTTGACTTGCATAAATATCGAAGTTTTCAATTGACAAGACCAGTTAAAATACCAAGAGCTACTGTGAAGGTCTAGCTGTTCAAAGTGTTTATAGATTTTGTTGTGAAAAGTGTATTGTGTTGGAAAATCTTTTGACAAAGTATATATAGTGTTTATAGAACAATGTCGAATTCAGAAACGGATACTGCATCTGCGGGTGATATGTGGGGACCACCACGAAAAAGGTTCAAAAGGTGGCATTTCTCTGCTGAAGAGAAAGAGATAATTTTGAACATTTTTCGAAAAGAATTGGAAGAACATCCTGATTTATCGAAAAAAGACTTAGAAGGAATTGTTTCAAAATCCTCAGGGGTGAGAGATTCAGCTTCATTCAGAATTCTCAGAGAATATAAAGAGAATAAAACATTGACGCCACCTAAGAGGTGAGCCCAGTCGTTAAAAATAATCGATTCGGTTGACGATTTCGATATGAACCTTATCAGAAAAATTGTCTATGGTTTTTTTTCCGGAATGAAAACCCAACGATTTCTAAAGTTCTAGAAAACGTGAATGATGACGACAGTTTGCCAAATTTCAAAAGAACAACGTTCTATAAATTATTGAAAAAAATGGAATTCAAGTTCAGTTAAAACTGAACGATTGTGTGAAATCTCCTCGATTCGACTCTGGACGGAAAGAAACTTTAGGAAGGCTCCCTACCGCTGCGCCAAACATGTCATTATTGCTCCTTCTTACATTTGAAAGGAGTATAGTCATAGTGGACACTTTCCTATTTATAAACCCCCTCAAATGACCCATGGAGGGAGAGTGGTATAAGATAATATGAAGAGTACTTTGGCAAATTGGTAATTTTTCTGTACCTATCCCTAGTCTAATTGTCTTAAATTTCATTCAATTCTATTAACGAGATCTACATCTACTTATAAATAAGTTTTGATTTTGCATAAAAACTTTCAAGGTCAAGAAAGGGGGCGTTCACCAGCCACTTCTATCCTTGTTTATTCGTGACTTGTTCAGGAATTTCCGGTCATTCAGCCAAATTATGTAGTCCTAGAAATAATTGCTCACATCCCCATTCGTCCTAGCTTAACCGTAGTTCAAAAACTTGGGCGTAGTTTCGATCCACCTTAATGACTTTCGGATGGGAATTCAAATGAGAATCCACTGGAGACGAAATTAAAACGTTCATAAATCAAGAAGAAAATTCACTTCTGTGTTCTCTCGGCCCGGTTTTGCCCGGTCCAAATTCGCGTCTAACAAACGGCATTTCGGTGAGGTTAGGTTCTTGTAGGGGGTAAGACGTATGGTCGTACTTTATCACATCCACGCCAGCTAGAATTTCTCGAGAACCCCGTTATATTTTTCGTCGTTGACGACGTATTGGTGAAGGGGTTTTTACTGTGACAAGAAACTTGGAGAGAGGAGTGGGGTCAACAGTTCGTCCGAGATCATACCATTCGAACTGCTTCCATTTCAGTAAGAATGGAAAACCTCAGGTGTAGCAATTCCTTACTAAAAATCGTGACCAATTTTTATAGGATCGAAAAAAAAGAAATTGATTGAATAGCAACAATAATTCTGCATTTCATAAATTTCTGAGCATAATAGTATAACTCCTCCAATCAACAAATATTTCTTATCAAATCAGTGTATCATTAAGGGATTTGCAGTAACAGGTGTTATTTTGACATTCGAAGAAAAATGCCATTTTTTTAGATGAATGATCGGATGTTTATTTCATTACGAAGAGGAAAGTATGCCGTTTATAATGGAGAATAACATCAGCCAAATGAACACCACAGGAGCATATCCTTTTCATGAAATTCTCCATAACCAAAGTGGCTGTCCTATGTCCTCGATAGCCTCACGATTCCATTTTTGTGGTCTTCAATTGACGCTGGGCTCTTGACGTAGACCTTCTCTTTCACATGGCCCCTAAGTTAGAAGTCGCAGGTTGTTGAATCACAAGATCTTGGTGGCCAATTGTGATCACCTCTTCGAAAGAAAACACGGTCCAGAATCTTTTCTCCCGTGAATGATCAATGGTTTCGATGCTTATGTGGCATGTAGCGCCGTCTTGTTGGGAGTAAACGTTGTCCACAACAATACCATCCAATTGTGGCCATAAAAACACTAACCATTTCTCGATAGCGCAATCCATTCACCGCTGCTGTTGCTCCAGTCTCATTTTCCAAAATTTAAGGTCCAATGATCGGCCGGCTTGAGTTCTTGTGTTTATAAGCCTTAAGACCCAAATCTTTATGCAGGATACGGTGTAATGACGTTTGTGGAATGCCTAATTCCGAAGAACGACGAAGAATGGACAAACCTGGGCTTTCTTCAACAATTTCGGATACAGCAGCAATATTCTCGGCTGTTCTTGAGCGATGTGCTCGGGTTTTATTCTTCACATCACCAACTTGTCCCAACAGCTCAAATTTTTACACCAATTTCTGTTTTGAGGATCGACAAGGTGCTTCACGACGACCCAAAAATGTTCGAGTTTTACGAACCGTCTCTGCCAAATTTTCACCTTTTTTATAGTGAATTCTAATAATTTCCAAGCATTGTTGAAGTGTATCTTTTCATTTATCAATGGCGTAGTTTCTCCTTGTCAGAAGTCGAGAAATTACAGCTTCAAAAGTGACATCTTCCGAAAAAACGGGCCATTCAAAATAACACCTCTTAATGGAAAATCCTTTATTCTGAATGTTATCAAAGATTTTAGAGAAAAAGCGTGACCCTACAAAGTAGATCGAAATCTCGAATTTCTGTTCGACAAGAAAGTCAATGCACCATCCACACTAGGGTTTTATACAATACAGGATATCGCAAAATTGATGCAAACAAATTTGGTCACAGTTTCTCGAGGCAAAATCAGGACCCCCAAAGTTTGATTTTTGGCAGGATGCAAGAGTAACAGTCCCCTGAATTTCAACCTTGAAGATAGTCTTTTCTTTTTATATCAGAATCGGGTCTTACGATAATCATTGAATGTGGTACACAGTTTTATCATACAGAGTGTAACAGCCAAATGGAATAATAAATTCGATAACGAATAAATGAGGGCGTGTTGGGAAAACGCTCGGACACTTCGATTTGTAATTTTAAATGCGCATATTAATCAAGAAAATAATATTATATAGGGTGTTCCATGTGACCGTGGCCAATACCAACTTTCTTAATTCAAATGCAACCCCCTGTATATTATTTATTTTTTGGATTCTTCGGAGAATTCCAGACACAATTCATGCACAATGTCCTATACCTATCTAACTATTTCGGAAGTATTAAGTTTTTTCAGATTTATTGCAAAAATCAACGTTTTAAATAAAAATTATTTTATTCCACAAATTCGGTACATAACACTTAAAACCTTATGAGTAATACTGATTATTTCTCAATTATTAAGAAAAAACAAAAAAGAACAATAATGTCAATGTAGGAAATGTTCAAAATGCTCGCCGCGAATGTCTTTTAACTTAATATTAATTAACTTTATATTTCCGAAAAAGTTGAAGATAGATATAGGATATTGTGCATGAATTGTGTCTTGAATTTTCTGAAGAATCCAAAAAATAAATAATATACAGGGGGTTGCATTTGAAATAAGAAAGTTGGTGTTGGCCACGGTCGCATGGAACACCCTATATAATTTTATTTTCTTGAAAATATGCGCATTTAAAATTACAAGTCGACGTGTCCGAGCGTTTTTCCCAACACGTCCTCATTTATTCGGTATCGAATTTATTCCATTTGGCTGTCACACTCTGTATACGAAAGAGCATATTGTTGCCTATTTTGGCTATGACGCGATGTCTTTGGAACCACCAAACCTTGAATTCTTTGAGATATTGCAGGCGGGGACAAATGAAAATTACAAAACCATTTTTTGGCCATAATTCGACAGGCATTTAGACCAAATGATAACATTGATAACAATTTTCGATAACCCGATCGTGATAATTTCCCTTTTAATTGTCCTGAATACGTTGATATCGTGAATCCTAAAAATTCCAACCAAAAGTAAGAAATTCCCATCGATAACGTAAAAACCTAAAGTAAATCACTTGAAGACGAAACGATGCAAATTGGCGAATGCACCGGTAAACTCAACCGGATAACTTTATGGGTATATTTCTTCCGCTGTAATGTAGTGGAAACGGCAAGAAAAATTTACGAATCTGCGCTGTAGCAATTCCCCTTGGAGGTCCCAAATCGCAGGATATATGGGGGTCGCCCGTTTAATCCGCTATTATAAATTCTTTCCAGGTATGCAAATACAAGTGATATTTCTTCCATATCGGTTACTTTCGGAGAACATACATGGAGGTAACCTCATAAAGCTGATCTTTATGGTTGCGGAAATGAATATATGGAATCATCGCTTGGTAAAGCAGCATATTGGCTTTTGCGTCGGGAATATGAAATAATACAGGGGGTTTCAAAACTGTGGCCGAAGAAAGATCCCCTTAAAAAAATTATAAAGACATTCCCAAGCAACAAGAGGACATCTCAAGATAAAGTCAATTTCAACTATTTACCCTTTATGTCTCTTTAATTAGAGTAAGTAGAAATGCTACAGCTACTATCATTAACAAGTCGGTCAAACGGAGCAATAATGTGTAATAAATTGAAATAATTCGGTTGGTGTGTAGACTTCTGAAATTTTTACTCATGCACACAAAAAAGACTGTGCTAACGGCAATAGTAGATATTTCATTGACATCGGTTCAGTTGACCCAATAAAACTTCTTGTTATATCAATAAATTATTTTTGAAGTAATTAAATTCAGATAATTCATTGAATAATACGGCTCTCATTCAATTATAGTCAGAATAATATTGAAATAAGGAAGAACTGCATATTCGTTAAATAAGACTTCTATTTGAATGAATCGATCAGAATAATATTGAAATAAAAAAGAACTATATTTGCTTTGAATACAACCTATATTTGAATGAATTGATTCATTTCATTCAATAGCTAAAAAAAGTAACGGAACAATAACTAGATTTATTCCAATGAAGCGTATGATTGATTCAAAAATAGTAAATAAAGCTACGAAAACGACTGCATCAAGACAAGACGCGACAGGATTTTGATTTAGTATTAAGTATTTAGTTGCGTGTTGCGTGTGTGTGGTACTGCGAAGAAAGAGTTTGAAAATGGAAGAGCTATTAAATAAGTGGGGAATGGAATCTCTAGTTCCACATTTTCAGGGTAAGTACCTTCATATTCATATAAAAATGTCTCAAAGCCTTCCGTTTTATTGTGAATGTGTGCCATGAACGAAAGACAATCTAATAATGGTACTTATTTTACCGATAGTTGCTAGGATGTTAGTTATTTCACTATTTCAACCCCTTGAGTTAAAACTTGGTGCACCATCGCTTTCGAAGGAGGGACATCCAATTTCAAGATTAAATTGAACCAAATCTTAGTGGTTGCTTTTGATATACCTGGGCCTGTTTCATAAAACAAGTTATGAGTTAACAGGCAGATATTCTGCGAGTTGTAAGTTTTTTGTCCAATATCCGCTCCATAAAAATAACTAACTAAGAAGTAAGAACTAAGGTAACAATACCGATTGAATTAATTCGTAAAATTGTAATCCAACTAAAAGTGGGAGCAGTATTTGGTGAAATTCATTTGTTTTCAATGTGCATTACAAGTACTTTTACTTGTAAAATTGTAATTTGTTTTTTTATGAAACTGGGTATTGATCATACAACTGTGTCCCACAGTTATCCACTACTTACAGAGTTTGATGTTGTAGTTTTTTGAGGTTTAGAAAATCGAAAAGAAAAATATCCCTTAAGATTCCTATTCAATATTGTCGCTTATTATCACAGTACCATAACTATGTTCAAATTAGAGGAAATAAGTTTTGATATGAATATTAGTATGTTACTGTTTACTTATTGTTATTGTATTCTTGAAACAACATTTATGATTCTGTTCATAAAATAATAAACAAATGTAAAACATTCAAAATAGTTTTATTTGATACATCTTATCATTCAATCAATAAATTAAAGAGTTGAATTAACAATAATAAACTTTCAATTCAAATATAGTAAAATATTTCTAACTGCATCATATTTATTCAATTGATGAAGTTTCTTTCTCCAATATGAAGTTTATTTAAATCAAAATCAAGCATTCATTCTTTTTAAAGTAAACTACCTTTCAAGAAATTACATCTTGTTTCAGTTTTGATATATCCTACATTTAAAACAATCCAAATGTATAGTTATTCAATAATATATTCATTCTCCTGGAATATTATAGTTACTTGATAGAAAAGAGGATGGGTTTGTTTTAATTGTATTCTTTCATTGAAACTATCTAACGCTTTTCTTGTTCCAATTATAGCATTTCATTGAATACTTTTACTGCTTGGATCAAATCAATGAGACCTATCATTGAATCAAAAATAGGCAGCATTGGCATAGGAAGAACAAGATAAGCATTGAATTAAATATAGTAATCATTCAGGAATAGGGAATACAGTATATCATTGATTCAATGGTTATGCCATTGTTTCTACTAACAGTGTTTTTTGTTTGTGGCTCCGAAAATTACTTTGTTGCTTATCGGCATGGTACAGGATGCGGACGAGACAATAACGACTGAAATTATTGTTTTTCGGGTCGAGTTTCCTTCTTAAACAGACGATATCAGAAAATCGTTCTGCGAAATTGGCGACTCTATGTGCAGACGAAAGCAGAAAGCTTAGATCGTGGGATCTACAACGTAGCAGTACACGAAAGTTTAATATGAATTGCATCATCCTTTCGGAAACCACCCACGGGAGGTGGAAAAAGGGGAAATCTTCAATTTGCTTTGGAGACGGAAAAGGCAGTAGCTGGAGAAGCCTTAAACGGGAAGGTTCTCAGTTGACTCGGAATCGGAAGTTAGCAGTAGCTGGAGAAGCCAGAAACGGGAAGGTTCTCGGTTGACTTGGGTTCGGGGTACTTCAGTTTTTGGAAGTAAGGTCTCAAAGCGGAGACGGAAAAAGTTTGGAGTTGAGTTTGGAATCGGAAGTTAGGAGTAGCTGGAGAAACCTTAAAAGGGAAGGTTCTCAGTTGACTCAGGATACGGTTCAGCAGTTGAGAGTAGCTGGAGAAGTCCTACACGGAAAGATTCTCAGTTGACTCGGGAACGGTGTTAGGGTAACTCATTTTTGGTTATTTTGAAAGTACGGTCTCAAGCGAAGAAAGAAATGTGTTAAGAGTTTTCAGCCTTCAGAATAAGAAACGTTTACCGCCAGATGGCAGTGCAGAGTGCATTAATTTTCATTTATTGGATTATTCAGCTTGATAGAACAAATGTTAGGGCAAGAGAATATAACAAGAAATTCTGCTCTGAACTAAATCTCACACTGGCTGTATAATACTCTCTTTCCTTCACCAGTCATCTGGGAGGAGATACCTGAGGGGCGTGTCATTTAAAAGAAATTCAATTCCATGTTAGAATCCACAATAGTAAGAAGCAATTAATTTTCACTAATCGACGGCTAAAACAAACCTTAATGAATCGTCGTTGATAAAAAGGGATATTTATCATTTCGAATAGAAAAATTCAAGGAAATTGTTGTAATATTATTTACAAAAAAACGATAAATTCTGAAAGAAAAATGAGATAGACGCTTGATTGACTAAATGATAGACTTCAATACTGAAATGAAAAACCCAAAAATATTTGTTCGTTTTGATGGTGGAAATGTTACAAAATAACCAAAAATGATGGGGAATATCCTTTCAGTCACTCAATACTTAAAAAATTTTTTTTTAATTATTTTCAAAAAAAAATAAGAAAGGCTAAAGAAAAATGGATGACAGATAGGTGTACCGAAATGGAGGAACTTGTTTCAAAGCACGATTCCTTCAATATTCACAAAAAAGCAAAGGAAGTGGCTGGGTTGTTCAAAAAGAAAACCTACCCTGTACTCAAAGATCCCTCAGGTAAGCCCATCCTACACCAACAGGAGAAAGAAGACACTTGGGTCAATTATATAACAACACTCTTTGAGAATGAGAAGAGAGATTTCGAACTAGATGAGACCTTAGATGAGGGACCCGAAATTCTCAGATCGGAGGTTATGCATGCTTTATGTCTCGGAAAATGTAGGAAGGCAGTTGGTCCAGACGAGGTTCCGATGGAAATACTGAAGTTATAGATGTAATTGTCAGGTTATTTAACAACATATACACATCTGGTATCCTCCCCAATGATTGGCTCAAATCCACATTTATCCCAATCCCAAAAAAGAGTCAACCGCAAAAATGTAGCGACTATCGACTTATAAGCATCATGAGCCACATGCTGAAAACATTCTTGCGGATAATACACTCACGGATTAGAAGGAAATGCGAGGAGGACATGGACGATTCCCAATTTGGCTTCAGGAAGGGCCTCGGAACTCGGGAAGCATTGTTCGGTTTCCATGTCTTGTTGCAAAAATGTAGGGACCAGAGGAAGGATGTGTTTGTCTGCTTTGTCGACTTTGAGAAGGCTTTCGATAGAGTAAAACATCGAAAGCTCATCGAAATACTTAACAGGAGAAGAATAGACCACAGAGATTTGCAGATAATAAAAAACCTTTATTGGAAGCAAACAGCTAACATCAGAATCGAAGAGAGATTGACAGATGACATCAGAGTTGACAGAGGAGTGCGGCAGGGTTGTGTGTTGTCGCCCTTATTGTTCAATCTGTACTCAGACTGCATCTTCAAAATTGCTTTGGAGGAATCACAAATAGGAGTTAAAGTAAATGGAATACCTATTAACACAATAAGATATGCGGACGACACCGTCTTGTTGGCGGAATCTCTTGATGATCTACAACAACTCCTGTCGGAAGTCTCGGATGTCAGCACTGACTTCGGCCTAAGTATCAACGTACAAAAAACGAAAGTGATGATCTTTAGCAGAAACGAACACGTAAATGTTAAATTAAATCTTAATAGTCAGACGATTTCACGTGTCGAAAATTATACTTACCTATCTTGGATGTCAGATAACGGAAGACACGACCTCGGACAAAGAGATAAAATGCCGCATTGAAAATGCCCGATCCACCTTTAACAACATGAGACCCCTACTATGTAACGACAATTTAAACCTGAAAATTCGCCAACGAATGGCCAAGTGCTACATTTGGTCTGTTTTACTTTATGGAACTGAAGCATGGACTATCAAGGTCAACACCATTAATAAACTTGAAGCATTCGAGATGTGGATACATCGGCGGATGCTGAGAATCCCTTGGACAGATAGAGTTACCAACACTGAGGTCCTAAGGAGGGCCAAGAAAGAGAGAGAGCTGTTGACTGACATTAAGCTGAGGAAGATTTCCTATCTCGGTCATGTTCTGAGAGGATGCCAATACTCTATGCTGCACCTTATAATGAAAGGCAAAATAGAGGGGCGACGAGGAGTTGGTCGCAGACAGATATCGTGGCTCGGCTGAGAAATATTCGCGATTGGACCGGCATCAGAAGCGCCGAACAACTTTTCAGAGTAGCTGTGGATCGTCAGGCACTCTCCGAAGTGATCGCCAACGTTAGGGGGACCTGACACGGCACGTTAAAGAAGAAGAATTATTTTCATTTTCATACACTCATACATCCCTTCATCAATCAGGAAAAAATCGTTTCTGACTCCTTTTTTTTCAGGGACGAAGACCCTTAAGTCGAAAGTGAAAGGTTTTTTTTTAAATTGATCAGAATTATTTAGTAACTTCTCGTCGATAGACCAGGAGTGAAATTAATCTGTGAATAGCGAGCTAGTGACGTGTTTTTGTGTGTTTTTCTTTGGAAATCTTCATCGTCCTTAGGATTACCTGCACGAGGAGAAAGGTCAGGTAATTTTGTGTATGCTTTGCTTGTTGGAGTATTGTAAGAAAGCTGCATGCAACGCCAATACTTTTGAAGTTCAGAGTCCCGAAATCTCCTCAAGTTTGTCGGTACTGTGAATTGTTTTGTTTTTATATCTCTCCAAGTTTTTCGATTTTGGGTTATTTCGATAAACCCCACAATTTTGATAATTTGATTTTGCTTTTATAAGTGGAATTTGTTCTGATGATTTGATTTGGTTTCGATAATTCAATTTCGATTTGCCACTCAAAGATAAAGTCAAAGTCAAAGATTTACTCTTTATGTCTCTTTTGGTAATGTAAGTAGAAATGCTACAACTACTATCATTAACACGTCGGCCAAACACAGCAATAATGGAAGTTGAGTATGTACTTTCTGTCGTGCGAATGACATATTACCCTGAAACACCAATGTTCAATCAATACGTGTCTATCTGTGACGTTTCCAAGTTTTAATTGTCCGCTGACAAGGCCACTTGTTATTGTTCCCCCGATACGTACATCAAATTGATTTCTAATGAACAAAGTTAACAAAGAGGTGAGTTCGATAACATCGTCGACTTTGTCCTGACATAAATAATAAACACCCTACCCTGAAGGCAATCAACACTTAGACGAGATATCTTCATGAACATTTTCTGAACGTACTGTTCCAGCGACATATTTTCGATGAGCTCCAACACACTCCTTTGTCACTTTCGTTCGCGTCTAATTACTCATTGTTTATGATGAATAATAATGAGGGCATTAATCAAGGACGATAATATCCACTTCAAATTACCCAGCTCGCTTCACACGTGCATTGGGTACAGGTATGTGAAGTTGATTTAAGGTTGCTCAGCGCTACCCCTATTTGAGATGAGCTGGGAGAATAACGTGGAGGTTGAGACGTTGGTTTTTTCATGGAATTAAGGGACCACATCTAGACAGGCATTACGTGTTGGTTTCTCCGGGACGTGATTAATGAATGTGTTAATTAAGAGGGTCTTAGGGTGTGCAGCCTCTCAAAGGAGGACAATGTTGATTTTCATCGGTGGGGTTATCTCGAAGGAACACTGAGGTGTTTCACGAAACTAATGTATTTTTGACTGTATTCCACCGAGAATAACTCTGAAATGTGGTAATTTATAAAATTTTATGGCATATTTGGTATCAAATACACACATAGATTCGAAAGTATCCTTGCACAGTCAACCTCAATTATCACTCTATGATTTATGTCGACAGTCAACATCGTGAAATCCAACTGCTTTTGCTAACGAAATAATCACTTCAATCTGCAATCTGGAAAACACTATTTAAAACTTAGACCATAGAAAGGATAGACTCAGCATCCCATTCGTAAATTCGAGAATTGGTGAAGCCAAAATTCAGTCAAATTTCAATGAGTGGGACGTAGATATCATGAGGGATAGCAATATCATTAGATACTGCCGTGGCAACATTGCAGAATCTTACTTTGGAAGGTACAGGCGTGGTGTTATGGGTATTGAAGAATGAAAATTAAATTACGAGTGAATTCCTCTTTTTGACAAATTTAAACATTGTTCCGAACATCGAAAAAGATTCTGAGTAAGGAAAACAGCGTCATCTGAATTTAGAATTGACAATCAAATGTTCCTTCTCTCAATATCAGAGCGGAATCTGAAAAGTGAAATTCTAAAGATAGAATCTAGGCCACTGTGAGAATAAGAAAAAACAAGAATAAGAATAAGTTTATTAGTCTTCAAGAACATTTCAGATATAATATACAAAAATTATAAGAGCAATGAGAGGAAAACATGTCGAAAGAAAAGAGAAAAAAAAAATAACTAACATCTATACCCTCTACTACCTTCATAAAATTCCTGTAAAGAGTATAGGGTACACATTCCACAATAAACCTTTGATCGATCTATCTCTTGAAAATCCTTTCATTTTCAATTTCTCTGAATATACAAGGAAGACTATGAAGACATAATGAATGATAAGAGTAGAACACCCCTGTGCAAATTGCAAACTCAAATCAGCATTCAACTAGTCCAATTTACCTCAAACAAGACACATACGAACCATTTTTCCAACGAATTCTGCCCATTATATTCAGAAATAAATCCAAATCTCACTCTTCATACGCAATGAAACGCGATATAGTAATGACAACACCGTTCAAAACGTCATTAGTAACACACAATTAAAATAGCGGTACGAAATTAATTGATAATAATAGTTCCTCCACTGGCCCCTGATTAAGAAAACGGTGCTGCCATAACATGCCCATTCATTATCTGGGGCAAAAACGGTCGAGCCGTTTCGCGAACATTTCGATACCTCAGTATACAGAGTGTAACAGCCAAATGGAATAAATTCGATAACGAATAAATGAGGGGGTGTTAGGAAAAACGCTCGGACACGTCGATTTGTAATTTTGAATCCGCATATTTTTCAAGAAAATAAAATTATATGAGGTGTTTCATGCGACCGTGGCCAGCACCAACTTTCTTATTTCAAATGCAACCCCCTGTATATTATTTATTTTTTGGATTCGTCAGAAAATTCTAGACATGTACAATGTCCTATACCTATCCTCAACTTTTTCTGCAATATTAAGTGCTTTTAGATTTTTTACAGAAATTAACATTTTGAATGAAAATCATTTTATTTCACAAATTCGATACATTAGTCATTACACACAATACTTATTTCCCATTTACCTCTTGATATGAAGAAAGTTAGCAAAAACCATTAGTGAGAAGAAATGTTGAGTAACGTTAAAAAATTCTACACCAGATTAGCATGTTGCCAAGACGTTCGCGGCGAGCATTTTGAACATTTCCTACATTGACATTAATGTTTTTTTTGTTTTTTTTTTTCAATAATTAAGAAATAATCAGTATTACTAATTAGGTTTTAAGTGTGATGTACCGAATTTGTGAAATAAAATAATTTTTATTTAAAACGTTGATTTCTGCAATAAATCTGAAAACACTTAATACTTCCTAAATAGTTTAAGATAGGTATAGGACATTGTGCATGAATTGTGTCTAGAATTCTCTGAAGAATTAAAAAATTAAATAATATACAGGGGGTTGCATTTGAAATAAGAAAGTTGGTATTGGCCACGGTCACATGGAACACCCTATATAATATTATATTCTTGAAAAATATGCGCATTCAAAATTACAAATCGACGTGTCCGAGCGTTTTTTCCAACACGCCCTCATTTATTCGTTATCGAATTTATTCCATTTGGCTGTTACACTCTGTATGTAATGTGAAGAATGCAGAATATTTGAAGAAACCAATACCCATTCCAGACATTCTCGGACAAATGAGTAAATGAGTTTTAATCTTAAGTCCTTTTCATTTCGATTGAGAGTTTAATTATTGGAAAACTCAACGAACGTCACAACGTTGCAAAAATTTTTACTACATTTTGATCCCGTAGTAGTGCAGTTACCCAGTTTATTGCTGATGTTTTTTTTGAAAATTGGATTCACTATTTATTATCGAAAGGCGCGTCACCTCTTTCTTGAGCCTGAGATTTAGACGGATAGATACATTGGTGAGAAACACACAAAAAATTGTTGTGCTCTGAATGCGAATTGTATCCTTTTGATTCTGTTATATATTTTTGAAGACGACTCTCCTAAAATTATTTCTCCTCTTCAATTAGCTGTGAGATATAATATTCCTCCTTGTTTTACTCCATCTTTCTCATAGTTTATCATTCCGTTCAAATTGGCCACTCATTTCATCTTGAATCGTCTGTGTTGAATCCATTCCGGCAACGTCAACCGTGGGTTATTAATCTAGATCTCATGGCTTGTGTGGTCTGTCAACATCGATACTTTTCATGTTGACATGACCTCCGTTCAATTTTAATCGACCAATAAGATCAGATACAGCGGAAACAATGTTTCCAAATGTGTTTTCAACGAAATTCTATTGGTTGACATATTCAGGGGACACTTCGTTGGTCTGCGACTTCTTGGCGTCAGTACTTTTCTAGCCTTCGAGCTAGAGATAAGAGTTCATAGTTTTGTTAGCATCGCGTGAGGTGAAATCTCATTCGATGCTACCGGCCTGGTGTTGGGGTGCCGTCCCCCTACTATCTTTAATATTAACATGAAAACCACTGCCTTTGAATTAAATTGGAGATATAACATATCATTTCCAACAATTGTTTTATCGATTTATCGATTTTGTCACGCCCAATAATAACAAATTCTTATGTCATCCTGTGAAGCTACCCCAACTTTCATTTGAAAACATTTAGCTGTTCTAAAAAACATAATTTGAAAGAAAAACTGATGAACACATACTCTGCATAATTATGCAGTTCCAGCATTCAAAGCTATAAAAAACAATTCTTCTTGCTCTATTCCAGCAATTATTTCATTGCATGACTGAAATTTTACAAGCACTTTTGTTTACCAAGAGTTCCATGATTATACATATTTCCCCTGTCCGAGTAGGAATTGTATGAAGTAGAAATTGATTTGGTGCACTACTTTTTCATATCGATCGTAGTTTATATACATGGAAAGTAGGTATTCTTTCCTCATTTCCCAGACAGTTTGGTTTGTCGGGACATGCGAACCTATAAATTTACCTTTTCAATGACACACAGCAAGTCGATGACACTGCCTACATCTACATGGTGTTCCCCTGATCTGCTCCCTTGAATTGTCGCTTCAGGTATCACTATTTGTAGGTTGACGAACTGGGATATCAACCCTGAATTGCTGGAAATCTGAAACAAGAAGAACGCACATTAGGGTGTCGAAAATTGAGGGGGTTCTTTCAAGTGAACTGAATGAAGCCTTTTCTTGAAAAGTTGTCGGTTTCAAAAATGAGAAAATCTTTTTACTACTGAAGAATGGCATCGAAGGAAATTCCGATATATTGAACGGTTTGGTCATTGGCGCATTTACTGTGGTTGAGGCAGAAATATTGGTGGTGAATTGTGGCTCCACCATTATCGGTTTACTTCGTAGTGTTTGCCAACGAATTTGTGTGCTCTGTAAATTGTATTTGGACGAAGAATCAACAATTATCCTCACCAATTGTGTAACGCTCGTTCGTCGTGTTATGTAAGTAAATTGCCCTCACTTCATCAATGGTCAATCTACCTGGATTGTTTGTATCCGTTCAATATTCGTGTGCCGAAAAATTAACCATCTTTTTGAAGTTCCCAAATTAGAGGTACAAACGGAAAGGGGAGATTTCTTTCATAATTTCGAGAAAAAAGTTGGGGGGACCACAAACAGTGTTGAAGTTTGAATTATTGTCGATTTTTTTCCCATACTATCTGCATTTCGCAAGATATTCAACTAAAATTTGGCATATACAGGGTGATTCCGGAGGAGACCATCAGGTTTCAGGAGAAGTTTACACTAGTCAAGGCAGTCTCGAAACAATGTTTGGTTTATGGTTGGGGTCCTTTATTGAGAGTCTACAGGGTGATTTGTCCAATTCGACCGATTTTTCTTTTATTCATAACTTTGGTATGGCTTGAACAATAATGATGAAATTTTCAGTGTAGAACAATATGATTGTCTACTTTCAATAATTTCAACTTTTTTTCAAAAATACAGGTTGGGAATTTTGATAAGTTCAGATAAAATTTGCAGGTTGAGAAAAAACCCTGTACATTCCGTTTTCAAAAATTCGCTACCTGCTTCAGATTCTACCATAAGTTTACATTACTGGAGCGTTTTCATTTTTTATGACACACGTCCAGTTTTTCTAGAAAAAATTCTTGAAGATGAACAATATCGTTATTTCGATTCAAGGCAGTGAGGATATTCTCAATCTCCACTGGATAGTAAAGCTGTATCGTTCAATGATACTTATCCCTTCCGAATGTATGAAAAATAGTTTTTATCAAATTGAAAATTCTCCATGACACTTGAATCTCAATTTAAATCAAGTTACTATAGGACTCAGGAAGAGTTTTCTATCATTGGACGTTACAGCTTCAAGATTTTTTTCTAGGCGAACTGGACGTGTGGAAAAAAAATAAAACGCTCCAGTAATGTGAACTTATGGTAGAATCTGAAGTAGGTAGCGAATTTTTGAAAACGGAATGTACAGGGTGTTTTTTCAAGCTGAGAATTTAATCTGAACTTATCATAATTCCCACCCTGTATTTTTGAAAAAATGTTGAAATTATTGAAAGCAGGCAATCATATTGTTTCACACTGAAAATTTCATCAATATTGATCGAGTCATACCAAAGATATGAATAAAAGAAATATCGGACAAAACACCCTGTAGACTCTCAATAAAGTTTCGAAATTGCCTTGACTAGTGTAAACTTCTCCTGAAATCTGACGGTCTCCTCCGGAATCACCCTGTATATTACAATTAAGAGATGTGACATGTCAATTTCGATTGTTAATTTAAATGGGTGATATTTTTCTGGAACACTGTCCCATGTTTTCATCCAATTTCTCTTTTTTGGTGAGCCACTTCAGTTTGAGAATTTGCGAAAATAAGCTTTGTTGTTATACTTACGTTTATGGTTTCATGTAGTTTCCTCGTATCTTCTACCGATTTCGAGAAAAAAATTTGATTGTCATAAGAATCTAGTAGAATCAAAAGAAATATAATCTAAATTTTTCAACTGCGATAATCTATTCAAGTCTTAGGATCTGGCGGGCAATCACTGATTTCCACCCTGCTCAATTCACCTTTTTTCATAATTTTCTTTCAAATACTGCCTAGTACAACTATACCTTTTCAACTTCAAATAGGGAACTATCAAAATCAAATTGGGAACTATCAAAATTAAATTGGGAACTATCAAGATCAAATTGGGAACTAACATACGTATTCAAATTGGGAATAATCAAAATCATATTGGGAATAATCAATTTCATATTGGAATGACATCTATGTGAATCAGATCTTTGAATTACTCGATATGTTACTGATAAGTTTACAATTTCTTTTCCATAATCATGCCTTATATGAAGAAAGAAGCTGCAGATTCAATGAAAAAGCAGGTAATTGCGGTATGCAATGGAAACATAACCCAGACAGAATTTCGTCTTCAAAGAATGGAAAATTCAATAAGAAGAGTTATATCAACCATTACAGTTAGTACCTGTACAAGATATGTGGCTCAAATCCAGAGGTTTATACCTGTTGTTTTGAATTCATTGGATATGAGAGTTTGAGCACAAACATGAAATTTTTTAAGTACTTCCTACACTTTTTGAATGGTCGATAAGTTCAGCTATAAATTAATAGTTTTTTCTTCATGTTTCATCAATATAAAGATCTTCTGATCATGCCTGATCTTGATTTACATATAGCCACGAATGCCGTTTCAATTTGAAATTGATAATTCCCGATTTGAATGTGTTTATTTCCAATCTGATTTTGATTATTCACAATTTGAATAATGTTAATTCCCAATTTGATTTTGATAGATCCCAATTTGAAGTTGAAAAGGTATAGTACATCTCGAAAAGGAAACATTTTCGATCCCATGTTTATGTGAAGTTTTCTTTTACGTTTGTACCGCTAATTCAAGAACACCCTGCATATTTTCTTTCAAGAGGAAAGCACTAAGAGGCTCGCGATTCAATTATAGTTTTTCTGTGAAATGAGAAAGAACTATTCATGTGAAAAAGTGTATTTTCTGCAAGCCCCAGGTGCAGTGGAAATAAAAACTGAAAAAAAACCGAACCTGGAATCCCACAGTGAAGTCTCAAGACGACCTTACAACTAAACGAGGACGCAAAGTAGTAAGAGATTCCTATCAGGATATATTCCCCGTGAACTTTTTCGTTCCGAACATTTTCACGAATAGATTGCCCGAGTAAAATGCGAGTCGGTCTTATCACCCATGTTCTGTCGATCCGGTAATGAAGAAACAGCCCTTCTGTTATAAGAAAGCAGTTTCACGAACTGGAAGTTAGGTCGTAAACTCTCTCGGAAACTCTGCTTTCTGAAAAGAGAGCTGAATAGTTTCCAATATGATGGGGAGAGATTTTCCTTTCAATACTGTCGATACGTAATTTGATTCTCTACTCTGATACTTATCGTATGAAAACTACAAGAATGGCAACGAGAGTTCAGAACAATTCGTCGTCTAATGTGCGATCAGAATTGCTTTTCGGTGATTGGAAATATTATTCAGTTTGTATCATGCAGAGTGTAAGAGCCAAATGGAATAAATTCGTTAACGAATAAATGAGGGGGTGTTAGGAAAAACGCTCGGACACGTCAATTTGTAATTTTGAATGCGCATATTTTTCAAGAAAATAAAATTATATAGTGTGTTTCATGCGACCGTGGCCAATACCAACTTTCTTATTTCAAATGCAACCCCCTGTATATTATTTATTTTTGGGATTCTTCAGAAAATTCTAGACATAATTCATGTACAATGTCCTATACCTATCTTCAACTTTTTCGGAAATATTAGGTGTTTTCAGATTTTTTACAAAAATTATCATCTTAAATGAAAATTATTTTATTTCACAAAGTCGATACATTACACTCAATACTTATTTCCCATTTACCTCTTGATATGAAGAAAGTAAGCAAAAACCATTACTGAGAAGAAATGTTGTTGTCATTCAGAGACGTTTCTATTTACTCTTTTTTCACTTTGTAAATGCCGTTAGTTCTTTTAAGGGTCTTCATCCCTGAAAAAAGGGAGTCAGTAACGATTTATTTTTTTTCTGATTTATGAAGGGATGTTTGAGTGTATATGAAGATAAAAATAATAAAATTTTTTTATGAGTATTGAATGAATGAAAAGGATATTCCCCATCATTTTTGGTTCTTTTGGAACATTTCCTCCATCAAAACGAACAAATATTTTTGTGTTTTTTCATTTCAGTATTATCTATCATTTAGTCAAACGTCTATCTCATTCTTCTTTCAGAATTTACCGTTTTTTTGTAAATAATATTACAACAATGTGTTGTTTTCGCGAAATTTTTTCCTTTAATTTTCCTATTCGAAATAATAAATATCCATTTTTATCAACGACAATTTATTAAGGTGTGTTTTAGCCGATTGACTTTCTTTTGAATGACACGCCCCGCAAGGATCTCCTCCCAGATGATGAAGGAAAGAGAGAGTATTAGCCAGTGTGAGATCTAGTTGAGGGTAGGATTTCTTGTGGTATTCCCTGCGCCTCATCATTTGTTCTATAAAGCTGAATGATCCAATAAATAAAAATTTATGCACTGCACTACCATCTGGCGGTAAACGTTTCTTATTTTGAGGGCTGAAGACTCTTAAGGTTTAACTGTGACACAGGTTTCGTAGTACTACCACATTTTCATACTGGAGTTTTTCAAGTTCTGGAAAAGGTATTTAAATGTCTCCTGTAGGCTTATTTCTTGAGAATTTTGGTCCATAGGTCCGTCTGTCCGTTTAGAAGTTTTTCTGTTGGGTTATACGAGTAGGTACTTTTATTCTTTTTTCGAATAAACTATCACAAAGTAACGGACCATTTTCTCCATTATTTTTTAGTAAAATTTCAACACACTCTTAATTTAGGTACAAGAAAATAGCATAACTAAATCTCTCAACCATGTTTAGATACGTGTATTATTTTCAGTATTAACAGAGAAAAAAGTTTCTTCAACATTCACCAGGTCTTTGGAATTATTGAATTAACATAATATTTTCTCAAATTCATTATTTTATTATTAAATAAGCATTTTGATGAATACGTAATTACTACGACCTTTATGTAGAAACGACAACATTGCGTATTTATCTGACAGGAAGATGACCATAACCTAACATTTTCAAAATATACACGGTGAAATGTGACAGATATGGCCAACCGTGATAAATTATAAAAGTGAATGAAGTATAAATGAATGTTAGTGACATAGCTTCCTCCAGCGTTACCTAATCTCGAATTTCTTGGGGAAACATTCAGTTCAGCGCGAATCGATAAAATACAGGGTGTGACATCTTAGTTGGGCCTGTATAATTTCAAGTTCTATCACTCGATAGCATATATTGCAGTTTAACCAAAGGGTGTTTCAAAGAGAAAGAGGCAAAGAGCCATCTCATATTTTAATGATTCGCGAAATCATAAGAATATCAATACCCTTAGGGGTACATTTAAAAGTCTTGAAAACGCAACCCTTTAGAAGGGATCGAAACAACAGTTGCGAGTGACAGTGAAGATATTTGAATTTCTCCAGAAACGACAGAAGAGCTTGACAGCTCAATGATCTTGCGAAAAAAACCTATTTTTAGTTCTGAGTTTCAGTCTCATTTTATTCTATTTTTAACCGGTCGATTGCGAATAGCATCTATCGAAAAACAAATTTTGAACATCCTAGGATGTGTAATACGAATTGGCCTTAAGGGGTTGAACGACGCTGTAGGCATAAACAGAATCATAATAAACAATGTTAGAGCAGGTGCCCAGGGATGGCAATTCCGATTCCATATAACGTTCTCGGGGATTTAGTTACCCATGTAACTGGAGATAACTAATTTACTTTCGCCTGTATATCTGTCGTATGTTTCATACATTATTCAGCCGCTTGAACATTCTCAATGACATAAACTCATAGTAATCCCATAAGTTAGCAGATAACTGAATCGAATGTTGGATAGCTAATTTCGGAAGGTTAACTAATTGATTTAATAAGAAGGAAATGTCAGGCATCTTGCCAGACAGAGAAGAACTGGGTTCATTACGAAATCATTCAAATTCGTGACAGTTCCCCATAATCAGCGATTCCTCCTAATTGAACTTCGAATTCTTGTAATGATAATTGCCAGGCCGAAAAAATCTTTGCCGTTTTTCCTTCACGGGTCAGATGGCATTAATGAAGTGTCGCCTTTCACTGAGAGACGAGGGGAGCTGGACCCTTACATTCTGCCTAACATCCCAGCAGGATCCTCAAATTAAAACTTTCTGATCCAGTGAATCGCCAAACGTTATCTCAGTTAGGTATGAATGAATGAGGATCTACTCGTTATTTCGATTTTTTAATGGGATGAGCAGGGGGTATAATTATCTTTGCTAGTAATTTTGTGACTTGGGCTGGTGAAGAAGGACTAGGCTTTGATCCCTAACTGATTTTTTCCACGGAAGAGATCTGAATTTTTCGGTTTCATGAAACCAGTAGAAACCGGTTTAATCGGCGTGAATTCTATCGAAAAATGTTTCTGAGTTATTTTCAAATTTAGTTCAAGCCTTTTACCCATCTTTCTGGTTGAGCTCGAATACGGTTACGGTGAAGGTGTTCATTCTTTGAAGCTTTCCACGAATCAGGCCGAAATTCTTCATGTGTTGGATGCACAGGGTCTAACTTGTTGTGAACGTCGACGAATAGATAAATCTGGATCTTCATTAACACTATCACTTATAGCACTGATATTTTCTTCTGTACGTACAGTTCTTTGAATTGTTGTTGTTGTTGCATCGAGTAGAAAAAAAGTTGTTCGAATCCTATCGATAGTTCGACGAATTAGCTGCTTTTTAAAATAAATTCCAACAATTTGTGAACGTTGTTGCGGCGTAAGTCTTTTCATGATAATATGTCAATGCTTACTGAATAGGAATACCAAAATAACAAGACTTCTACCTGTCAAATCACAGTTATCCTTTTCGAAAGTTCTAGGATCACTCTAAGAAAAACACCCGATACATAGCATATGACGCCGAAACAAAATCACAACTTAATGTACACTGCGCAAAAAAAATTAACGTACATTCTGAAAATCTAAATTTTATAATGAAAGTTAACTCTACATTGACTTTATAACTTATTTTTTATGTTCTCTCGGGAAGGTTTTGAACGAAACAAGACACATTAAATGCAAGAAAAATTCAGGATTTCACCGAATCTTATGTGAAAGAAGAGAAATGAACAGTTTTCAAAAATACTGAGATGCTGATAAGTGATTTAATACTTGGTATTTCCACCCCTTGCGTTGATCACAGCTCGGCAACGACGGTTCATACTCAAAATGAGTGATCTTAAAATGTTATGATCTAATCCTTCCCAGATTTCTCCGAGTTGGATTCCTAAGTCATTAAGAGTAGCTGAATGATTTTCTGAACTTCTCAGCCTTCTATTGAGGTTGTCCCGAACCTGCTCAATCGGATTGAGATCTGGACTTCTTGCTGGCCATTCCATTCGAGAGACTTCAACCTCTTCAAGGTACTTCTGAACGATGCGCGCACGATGGGGTCTGGCATTATCGTCCATAAGAATGAAATTTTCACCAATGTATGGGGCAAATGGCACTACATGCTCTTCAAGAATGTTCCTTATATACTTATCAGCATTCATAGCTCCATTATCAACGACCACTAGGTCTGTGCGAGCAGTCAAAGATATTCCACCCCATACCATAATCTATCCTCCCCCGAAACCAGTAGTAATCAGGAAATTGCACTGAGCATATGTTTCATGTGGACGTCTGTATACAGGGGAATCTGTGAAGAGAATTCTTTCCCAATCGGCCTCTTCCGAATGGATATGCTCTCTCGCAAAATCCAAACGCGTCCTTCGATGGGCTGGGGTAAGAGCTGGGCCTCTTGCCGCGACACGCGGCCTTAAATCATATTCTCTGAGGCGATTTCTTATTGTCTAAGTGCTAATTTGCACTTCATGAGTTTGCTCAAGCTGATTTCGAAAGAGGCGAGCGGTTGCAAACCGTTGTCTCAACGAAGAAACTCTCAAGTAACGTTCTTGAATGGCAGTTGTTACCCGTGGTCTACCCTGTCCTGGTCTTCGGACATTCATACCTGTCTCCCTGAATCGCTGCAACATTCTGGACACACTTGTATGGGAAACTCCAAACCTTTCTGCAATTCTTGTGTATGTCCACCCTTCTTCTCGCAAAACTGGGGCACATTCCTCTTGGGTCAAATTGCGTGTTTCGCGTTGCATAGCAATCGAGTGTAGAAAATCAAACGAAAGAAAAACTATTGATCACTAGAATTGATCGAGAACAACTGATTTTAGAATGGAGCCAATACATTCAACATCTGATAATATCATGTTTTTTTATTCCTGCTGGGAGAAAACATCTGTATTGAAGAAAAACGTTGAAAGTGGTTAACATATGCATGCATAATTCTGATAAAGATAATTATCATTGAGAACATCTTCAGTTGTAGAATAAATTTGAGATTTCCATAATGTGCGTTAATTTTTTTGCGCAGTGTGTTAAAACAGTTTGTTTAGCATTTGTCTAAAACTTTCTGGATATGTCAAAATCGACATGCACTTACTGCTGGAGCTATCTTTTGACAAACAGCAGGAACTATCATCTTCTGTTTCCCCCTGAACATAACTAATTTGAGGTCAAAACTCTCCAATTCTTCACTCGATGGACCGAAAAATGCTTCCTTCTCTCGGAGTCTTCTCAACAGTTTCCCGACTAGTTATCCGACGATTTCCACCATTGAACCCGACCCACCTCTAAAATTTCCAATTTCGAACTCATTTCCCACGCAATATTTCTTCCTTTGTCCCAAAAGTTATAATTCCAACTGCAAGATGAGAATCTAGATAGATCCCTCTATCGAGTCCGATAGTCTGAAACAAATTCGCAAGTTGGCCCGAGATGTTATCTCTCCTTTAACAAAGGCGCAAGTAGTTGGAACAGAAATCTCGAACTGATAGAACCGACCGATATAACTTTGTTGAACGATGATAGACCGAACGTGTCTGTTGGTTGTGCTGAGCTCGGTCACGAAATATATTGTTATCAATTTATGGAACGTACAACAATGTCGATCAGTTCAACCAGTTGAATACGGTATGAGAAAGGGTTGCGTATTCTGAAAATGACCAAATTCTGGAATTCTAGATTTATGCTTTAAAAATGTCAAGCACTAGGGTCCAGAAGCTTTTGAGCGCTCACCCTGTAAGTACCTGCCGTTTACAGTTCAAGAAACCAACGGAAAAAATTTTGACAGCTGTTAAAGACACAATCAATGATCCTGGGACTGTTGTTCATTTTAAAAAAAACTTTGATCTCGATGGAACACTTTTGAATTTCACATTTACCATTGACTTCGAAAAACATTCTAATTCTGTTCAATTCTGAACTAGTGTGGCACATTGAGTTTAAATATACCTAGAGGAATAACGCCCCTGAACGAATTGAAGCTGAAATTTTTGGCCGTAAAGTGCCGGCACCTAGTAGCTAGTCTGGTCCATTTTGTTAGCCATTTGTTAACAGAAATCTGGGTGGTTCACATTTCGTGTTCAAGGATTTATTATTGATTTCACACAATCGTTCAGTTTTAACTGAACTTGAATTCCATTTATCTCAATAATTCATAGAACGCTGTTCTTTTGAAATATGGCAAACAGTGGTCATCATTCACGATTTCTAGAACTTTAGAAATCATTCCGGAAAAAAACCTTGGACAATTCTTCTCATAAGGTTCATATCGAAATCGTCAACCGAATCGTTTATTTTTAACGACTGGGCCCTCCTCTTAGGTGGCGTCAATGTTTTATTCCCTTTATATTCTCTGAGAATTCTGAATACAGCTGAATCACTCACTCCTGAGGATTTTGAAACAATTCCTACTAAGTCTCTTATCGATAAATCAGGATGTTGTTCAAATTCTTTCCGAAAAATGTTTAAAGTTATCTCTTTCACTTCAGCAGAGAAATGCGACCTTTTGGACCTTTTTCGTGGTGGTCCCCACATATCACCTTCAGATGCAGTATCCGTTTCCGAATTCGACATTGTTCTATAAACACTATATACACTTTGTCGAAAGATTTTCTAACACAATACACTTTTCACAACAAAATCTATAAACACTTTGAACAGCTAGACTTTCACAGGAGCTCTGAGTATTTTAACTGGTCTTGTCAATTGAAAACTTCGATATTTATGTAAATCAAGATGGCTTTAATCCATTAAGGGAAAGGACCCAAATCTAGTGTTTCCCGGAATTACTTTGTCGGAATCTTGAGCAGCCGACAAAGAGTTTCGTACAAAATAATATAAAATTATAGACCGAAACTAAATTTATTTCGGATATTACAAGTAAATGACCATTATGAACAGAGATCTTTTTCGAGTCTTGTCAATTGAAAAATTCGATATTTATGCAAATCAAGATGGCTTTCACCCATTAGGGAAAAGGACCCAAATCTGGTGTTTCCCGGAATTACTTCGTCGGAATCTTGCAAGATTCCGACCCAAGGCCAAATCTCTAAAACTCTGGTGTTTCCTGGAATTACCTTGCCGCAATCTAGACCATACAAAAAAGAAATTATTCAGTAGATGATGATATAAAAATAAAACAAAATGAAAAAATAGGGTACGTTGGATATAAAATGTTTCTGACAGTTGCAAATCATAACAGAAATTTTGCACTAGAGTTTCTGAGGAAAAAAAAACTAATGTGGGAATTGCTGACTCAAATTATTGAATAATTTCTATCCAGTACCATCCAAAGTCCGAGTACGATCCAGGCAGTCCCTTAGGGCGGTCGAAGGGAGCGTCGTTATGATGGTTCGACCAATAGGAGCTTCATTTTGCGCAAACCAGACGATTCTGATTGTTTATAAAGCTCCTTCTTATATTTGAACGGACTATAGTGGTTACACCTACTCTAAGACACCCTCTATGAACTGATCCATTTCACTCCAGAATATTCGCCTTCTCCAATTAAAAATTCACAAATACAGCCTCCGTATTAATCAGGATACCGAGCCCAAACTCCGGCCACATAATAATAACAACGACCTTCCTGTGAGAATTCAGAATACGCTCCCCAAGGAACTCCGGAATCGAGGACCTTGTAGGAAGCGAGAGAGAACTAGCTCGACGAGATAAGATAACGTCCTCAGCAAATTCAGGAAACTTGAGATGACCGAGTTGTAAAAATTTGACGGGGGACCGTCTGCCGGATGCTCCATTGTGCCATTGTAATGGTTGATAGGATGTGAATGGATAGGATGACAATTATTTCGGGAATGGGGAATTGAAGTTCTCTTCAGTGAAATTTCGTACGGTCTTGTAGGTCGATTCAGCTGTTGCATGGAGGATGCAAGGAAGAATAACTGATGGGTTGAGTATTGTGCATGTACTGAACAAACAGTGTAACCAGCAGAGTTGAGATGGTTCAGGAATTTTGTGACCGTTTCGAAAGTAGAGAAATCAAATGGTTGCTCTTATGTATCTGAATGCTTTTTTTTGCTACATATACGATAACTTTTTTCAGATTCAGGCAAGTTCTTGACGTTTGCGTTTCTTAGAATTTTCTTACAATACACTTTGATTGAGAATCTGACAATATGATTTGCAATAATGCAGTCATTGTTATTAGCTATGAGATATATTTGACTAATTATATCTCATAGATTCTTGTCCACCAAATGTTCTTTTATGAGAAATCCAATGCTTACTCTCTTATATTTGATTATTTTTTTACTCTTCTTTTGATAACTTTTTCAGTTCCAGGCGAGTTCTCGTTGTTTGGGTGTCTAAGAATTGTGGACCAATTATTGTTTCACGTTCTTACGATCAACTTTGATTGAGAGTCTGACAATTAGCTTTGCAATCTTGCTGTCATTAGCTATGAGATATATTTGACTAATTATATCTCATAGATTATTGTCCTCCAAATGTTCTTTCATGAGGAATCAAATGCTCACTCTCCTATATTTGATTATTTTTTTACTCTTCTTCTGATAACTTTTTCAGTTTCAAACGAGTTCTTGCCGTTTACTTTTCTTAGAATTTCGGATCAGTTATTGTTTCACGTTCTTACAATCAACTTTGATTGAGAATTTAACAATTTGCTCTGCAATAATGCTGTCATTAGGTATAAGATATAAATTAATAATTATATGTCTCATAGATTCTTGTGCACCAAATGTTATTTTATGAGAAATCTTATGCGTACCCTCTTATTTTTGATTTTTTTACTCTTCTTTCGATAACTTTTTCAGTTTCAGGCAAGTTCTCGTTGTTTGCGTGTCCAAGAATTTTAGACCAATTATTGTTTCACGTTCTTACAATCAACTTTGATTGAAATCTGACAATTTGCTTTCGCGATAATGCAGTCATTAGATATGAGATATAACTGACTAATTATATCTCATAGATTCTTGTCCACCAAATGTTCTTTTATGAGAAATCGAATGCTTACTCTCTTATTCTTGATTATTTATTTACTCTTCTCTTGATAACTTTTTCAGTTTCAGGCAAGTTCTTGCCGTATGGCTTTTTAAGAATTTTGGACCAATTATTGTTTCACGTTCTCACAATCAACTTTGATTGAAAATCTGATAAAAGTGCGATAAAGCTGTCATCAGCCATGGGATATTATTTTTTTACTCTTCTTTTGATAACTTTTTCAGTTTCAGGCAAGTTCTTGCCGTTTGCGTTTCTAGAAATTTTGGAACAGTTATTGTTTCACGTTCTTACAATCAACTTTGATTGAGAATTCAACAATTTGCTCGGCAATAAAGCTGTCATTAGGTATGAGATATAATTTAATGATTATATGTCTCATATATTCTTGTGCACCAAATGTTATTTTGTGAGAAATTTAATGCGTACTCTCCTATTTTTGATTTTTTTACTCTTCTTTCGATAACTTCCTCAGTTTCAGGCAAGTTCTCGTTGTTTGCGTGTCTAAGAATTGTGGACCATCTATTGTTTCACGTTCTCACAATCAACTTTGATTGAAAATCTGACAATTTGCTCTTGCGATAATGCAGTCATTAGATATGAGATATAACTGACTAATTATATCTCATAGATTCTTGTCCACCAAATGTTCTTTTATGAGAAATCAAATGCTTACTCTCTTATTTTCGATTATTTATTTACTCTTCTCTTGATAACTTGTTCAGTTTCAGGCAAGTTCTTGCCGTATGGGTTTCTAAGAATTTTGGACCAATTATTGTATCACGTTCTTACAATCAACTTTGATTGAAAATCTAATAATTTGCTTTTGCGATAAAGCTGTCATTAGCTATAAGATATAATTGACTAATTATATCTCATAGCTTCTTGCCCACCAAATGTTCTTTTATCAGGATTCAAATGCTTACTCTCTTATTTTTGTTTATTTTTTTACTCTTCTTTTGATAACGTTTTCAGTCTCAGGCAAGTTCTTGCCGTTTACGTTTCTAAGAATTTTTGATCAGTTATTGTTTCACGTTCTTACAATCAACTTTGATTGAGAATTTAACAATTTGCTCTGCAATAATTAGCTATGAGATATAATTAAATAATTATATATCTCATAGTTCCTTGTGCACCAAATGTTCCTTTCATGAGAAATCAAATGCTTACTCTCTTATTTTTTTCACTCTTCTCTTTATAACTTTCTTCAGATTTCAGGCAAGTTCTTGTCGTTTGCGTTTCTTAGAATTTTGGATCAGTTATTGTTTCACGTTCTTACAATCAACCTTGATTGAGAATCTGACAATTTGCTTTGCAATAATGCTTTCATTTGCTATAATATAGAATTATCTCATTATGTCTCATAGATTCTTGTCCACCGAATTTTTTTTTTGAGAACTTAAATGCTAACTCTCTCATATTTGTTTATTTTTATACTCTTCTTTTGATACTTTTTCAGTTTCAGGAAAGTGCTTGCCGTTTGCGTTTCTGAAAATTTGGGATCAGTTAATTTTTCACGTTCTTACAATCAACTTTGAGAATTTGACAATATAGCGAATTATCGGAAATAACCCCTTATAGATTCGGAATCAGGGACGATTTATTCGACATCTTCTGTCAAGTTGAATGGCTTTCGTTCCCCATATTTTCACTTTTGAAAAAGAAAAATAGTTGACATTCGGAATTCTTACTCATCTCAAAGCCAAATCATTTAAAAGCGCAGAATGTCTGTTTGTGGACAGTGCGAGGGCTTAAATAAATCTATTGCGGAAAGCCCTAATTATAGTTTCTCAGAGTTACTCTGAACAACCTGGCCCAACCCATCAGTTCACGTCCATATTTTTTTTCGAATAACGGAGGATGATGAGAAGATAGAACAAGAATAATACCGCACAAAAAATTCTTGCCCCCAAACCCTCATTTCAGGCAGGCTGTGATGTGTCAACATCTTCACCAAACCCCATTTTCGAGCCCTTCCCATCCCCAGCCCCTTTGATTAAACTTCTCCAACAAAAACTGCCCCTACTCACCTGGCACTCGTAAGTACCGTTGTCCCTTTTTTGCACATACTTGATCTGTAGGGTCCAGTCGTCTGAACCCTCGCTGTGGAGAATCTGAAAGCGCTCGTCGTTGGTGTAAGTGAACACTCCGGACGACAGGATATGCCAATCCCTTCGCCGCACCCAGGACACTTGCTGAAAGGAAAATTTAATGAAAATTCCTATTGAAGCTTGAGGTTAGGGCTGGAAATTACAGAAGAGAGTTTTCAGTGAATTTTGATCCAGAGAACCCTGTATTTTTAAAACGCTTTTATTAGCCTCACCTGTATTCATCTGTATAGAGGGTGTTCCTATTTTGGGGTGAAAACAAAGAGGGTAGATTTCGAGCACAAAATCCTACAGGTATGGAGCCTCATACTTCATTCAAGGAACATCCTGTATATGACAGAACCTTTCAATGAGGTCTTCTAAAGTTGCATTCTTAGGCGTAATCGATGAAAATACAATAATTTCATCATTTTGTCCCAAAAGGATCACCAGGATGAATAAAAATGAGAATATACATTCCCACCATAACCAAATCCTCCGCCACTTTGCAACCATCTCTTTTATTTAATTAAATATATTATTTATTTGATTGCAAATTAATTGGATCAAGATTCACAGAACTGATGAAAACAATTTCCTAAAATAAGAAATGATTTCATATAAAAAAGAATCAGTGAGGAAAAGTCAGTATAAAAGAAAAAACAAATACACTGCGCAAAAAAATAAACACACATTCTGAAAATCTCAATTTAAATGAAAGTTAACTCTACATTGACTCTATAACTTATTTTTCATGTTCTCTCGGGAAGGTTTTGAACGAAACAAGACACACTAATTGGAAAAAAAAATTCAGGATTTCACCGAATCTTATGTGAAAGAACAGAAATGAACAATTTTCAAAAAACTGAAATGCTGATAAGTGATTTAATACTTGGTATTTCCACCCCTTGCGTTGATTACAGCTCGGCAACGACGGCTTACACTCAAAATGAGTGATCTTAAAATATTCTGATCTAATCCTTCCCAGATTTCTCCGAGTTGGATTCCTAAGTCATTAAGAGTAGCTGGATGATTTTCTGAACTTCCCAGCCATCTATTGAGGTTGTCCCAAACCTGCTCAATCGGATTGAGATCTGGACTTCTTGCTGGCCATTCCATTCGAGAGACTTCAACCTCTTCAAGGAACTCCTGAACGGTGCGCGCACGATGGGGTCTGGCATTATCGTACATAAAAATGAAATTTTCACCAATGTATGGGGCAAATGGCACTACATGCTCTTCAAGAATGTTCCTTATATACTTATCAGCATTCATAGCTCCATTATCAACGACTACTAGGTCTGTGCGAGCAGTCAAAGAGATTCCACCCCATACCATAATCGATCCTCCCCCGAAACCAGTAGTATCTAGGAAATTGCACTGAGCATATCTTTCATGTGGAAGTCTGTATACAAGGGAACGTCGATCACAATGGTAGAGGCAGAATCTAGACTCATCTGTGAAGAGAACTCTTTCCCAATCGGCCTCTTCCCAATGGATATCCTCTCTCGCAAAATCCAAACGCGCCCTTCGATAGGCTGGGGTAAGAGCTGGGCCTCTTGCCACGACACGAGGCCTTAAATCATACTCTCGGAGGCGATTTCTTATTGTCTGAGTGCTAATTTGCACCTCATGAGTTTGCTCAAGCTGATTTTGAAGGAGGCGAGCGGTTGCAAACCGTTGTCTCAACGAAGAAACTCTCAAGTAACGTTCTTGAATGGCAGTTGTTACCCGTAGTCTACCCTGTCCTGGTCTTCGGACATTCATACCTGTCTCCCTGAATCGCTGCAACATTCTGGACACACTTGTATGGGAAACTCCAAACCTTTCTGCAATTCTTGTGTATGTCCACCCTTCTTCTCGCAAAACTACCGCTTGGGCACATTCCTCTTGGGTCAAATTGTGTGTTTCGCGTTGCATAGCGATCGAGTGTAGAAAATCAAACGAAAGAAAAACTATTGATCACTAGAATTGATCGAGAACAACTGATTCTGGAATGGAGCCAATACATTCAAAATCTGATAATATCATCATTTTTTATTCCTGCTGGGAGAAAACATCTGTATTGAAGAAAAACGTTGAAAGTGGATAACATATGCATGCATAATTCTGATAAAAATAATTATCATTGAGAACACCTTCAGTTGTAGAATAAATTTGGGATTTTCATAATGTGCGTTATTTTTTTTGCGCAGTGTATGTATCGAGAAATAAATCACAGGAATAACTGAGGGGCACTGATGCATCGAATCTGTTTCAAATATTGAAGCTTATAAATCATGAAAACTTTCTTCTGGGGCGCATACAGGAGAGGAGAAATATCTAGATGGCCGTCCGTATAGAGAACATATTAAATATTCCATAAATTTATCCTACTCATAAAAAATATCGGAGGTATAAAAAAGCATGGGCTAGAGGTGCCCCAGACACAAATGGCGAATGCCGTGTAAGGAAATAGGCAAATATCGTTGAAATATCGACTACTCCCTACGTTTTATATTGAATAATGTAGCTGATGTGTACTGATGCCTGAGAACACAATTTCACCTTTCAAAAACACCAAAGAATAGGCAATTTGTTTTCAGTGAATGATACATCATAAATTGACGCAGCGAACTTCAAGCAAATACTCTTTGATCCTAGCTGATATACAATTTTTTTCAGCTTCTCGTTAACAATGATGGACCCCTTATTTTCAATCATATTGATTCGAACAAAGTTTGGAATAATGGCGTAGTGAGCTTCCCTAATCAATTCAATTATTGTTCTGACTGAGGAAGAACCTGGTGTATCTTAGTGAAGGACCTAATAATATCTACATTTATTGAATACATCAGTTATTCTGGGAGGATCTCATGAAACAAGAAAACGAACTAAAAATGAGAACAATAAAAATAGACTTCTTTGACAAATACCGATCTAATTAGTACCTACATGTTCATAATAAGAGGTTTTCTCTCCTAATGATACTTTGACGTTCTCAAATGGTTACACCTACATTGATTAAAACGAGAAGTTATATTTTCTGAATCGATTGTTTAGCTATGTTTTCATGGATATTCATTCGATTTTGAATTGTTGGAATTCATAAGCAACGGGTATGAGCCAAAAATTCAATTTCTGCTTGTTAATATTCATCGTAATTGAATTGCAGCGATATATTTTGGGAATTGGGTCAGCAGATTCAATCAGATCACGAACCCTTCTGCTGCGTTCCACGGACTCGGAACCGGGAGAATATCCTCTGAAGAATTTTATTCTGCTCATTAAAATTTAAGCACTCCAAAAATGTAACGGAAAATTCTATTCAAGTCGAAATAGCTTCGTTTTACGATAATAGGATTTCGAGTAAAAAGGGAAGCCTATATATGGGTGCGAGGGGTATAGGGTTTAAGGAAAAAGTATACACTGCATTCGTTCCTTGCCAGTTTCTTGTTTCAGGAGCATTACAGATTTTACGAATAACCATGAAATGGATATGGTAGGTTTATTCAAATGCAGAATTGTTCATAGAACGGAAATAAAATATCTATAAATCATGCTGAGCAGTATACCCCTTTGGAATAAGATGAGATACCTAACTATAGTCCATCCAAGAATGATTGATCAGAGCAGGCCTTGAAAGTCCAGTCGCAGCTTCATTTCTAGTTACAAAAAAGTAACTAAAAATTTTCTGTGCTTACATCATAGATATAGAAATAACCTAAAAATTGAACGACATTTCTTTGTAAAGTAAGGAACTTTGAACATGAAAATGTTCCCAATTTTCACATACGATTACCAGCGTGTGAATCTGTATACCAGCAGTATATTATTTTCATCTTGTATTGATACATTTTTGATCTTACGATCAAATATAGGAGCATACAGCCTGGAAATTCTGGTTTGATAACGAAAAATATCGTGGGTGATTAAATAGCACGGTCCTTTTCAATGTTCAATATGAATATTCGCTAAACCGAAAAAATCTACTTGATAATTTGAAGCGTGTTACTGCAATGTGAATGGATTGGGAAATTTGTAATAGATCAAGATAAAGACAGAAACAAAACAATGGATCTATTTAATATATGAAGAATTTCGTCATGACATTGTAACTTTCAATATTTGTGAACAATGAAGGTGTAAAATATGAAATGTGAAAAATATAAATATTCCTTTTATTCTGTTTCAACAACCACAACATGTTATTTTTTTCCTCATCATTTTTATGCCCTTGGCACTATTGAGACTAACGTTAAAAAAAATGGTTATAGGAGTAATTTATCACTAGACCACAGTGATGTTGGCACTATGTACTTCAATTTGAGTCTTCATCCTAGTAAGAACTTTATATGAATACATGTTTCTTTACGTCCAAAGGATTTGTAATCTGTAACATATCAGTACTGAAGAATTCTATATTCTCTTTTAAACTATTTGAAAATTCGGTTCACAGGCGAATAAGCGAGATATGCTCTGTGTAAACGATGCAAGTTCTCCAGGGTATATGAATATTTCAGTACATGAATAAATTCAATAAATCAATTCTAAGGAACATCGTCGCAACATAATTTTATCAGTATTTAATACATCAATGATTTTTCAGGCTCATTGCCTTCTACTGAAGTATCCGGGAAATTATTGGGTTATATCGGGAGTGGAAGGCTCAGCCCTGAAATATAGGGGATATCCGTCAACTTCCAGATTTAATCTGTACTCCAACCCAAGTTAGGAGAATATTTCAGCGACGACTTCATAATGCGATTATAAAAATCCATCACTTCATGAAATATAGATAAGGAGTCTCAACAACGTTTTCGTTTTGCCCGTACCTCTGCTGATATCCTGTCAAGGAAAAATAATGTTCAGCCTCTTCTCGGCTCTTTCAGCCTCGAAAATCCCTTCTGTCTAGTCAGGGATCAGGACTCTTCAATCGATTTGACTTAATAGGTTATCGGAACGATGGATACTGGATAGATGGATCTATCTGTTGTCAGATGATATTCACTCTTGAAAAATTGAGTTCGACTTTCAAGAATATAAATATATTGCATCGCATGCTCCAAGACAAACTATGAGAAATGGGTCAATTTTGATATTCTTTCTTGAACGAATATGTGCTGAATTAATTCGTTCGAGAGAAGCCAAATAAAATAACTATCTATCGAACTCACTATTTATTTTGAATAAAGAGAACTCTTTGAACAATAATGGTTGTAAATGAGATGTAACCGTCCCGTAGTGCTAATGATCTGTGAAATCGAAGCACAATGAACTTTAAATTAAAAAAAAAGGCTTGTTCCAAAAATCCAAATACGGCTTCAATGTCCAACGATTCCAATTGCTTATTAAACTGGTTGAAGTTTTGGCATCTTTTTATGGGGATTTATAGATAACAATTCTGCGAGGAAAAGGCACTCATTTTCCATATGAAGGGTGTTTCAAATAAAGCGGTTTTTTTCAAATAAATGAAATAGATGGCGCACTGAATTCGTCTGGGTATTTCGACATTTGAGAAGTGTGATGTATGACATTTATAAAAATGGCTTCGTACAAGTTAAAACATCGCGTTCAAATTGTTGAATTATTTTATGAAAATCAGCGTTCTGTGAGAAGTGTTTTTAGAAAATTACGTGAATTTTATGGTTTACATAATCGTACATCTGAAAGCACTATTGGTTGAATTATTAAAAAATTTCAAGAGACCGGTTCGGTGGAAGACGAAAAGAATGAAAAATGAAGTCGTAGCGGTCGTTTACAAGAGAGAATTGATTTGGTTCGTGAAAGTGGGTCTTAGTGGGTCCACAACATGGCGTAATTCACACAAGGATTTATTCGGTTGATCATTGCAAAAAATATTCGAAATTTGATATCCCTGTGCCAGAAAATTATTGAATCGTTTATCAAGCCCATACCGGATGTCTGGCTATACTTTAACGATTGAAATTATTGATCTTCGTTTTAAGTTTCTTATGAGGTCTGAGATAAACTCGGTTGCAGTATATGCGTACGGCGGCAGAAAAATTCGAAGCTGGGACTGTGGGATTGCGACGCAACATTTCCAAAACCGTTGCATGGGAAACTGCATTATCTCAAGAAGGCCCTACCTACGAGAGGTACGAAGCAGAAAAAATCTTTGATTTGATTGGTTTGTAAAGACGAAGATGAAAGAAGTTTTGATTTGATTGGTTTTGAAACATCGACGAAGGAAAACCTTTAATTTGATTGGTTTTTAGAGGAAACAAAGAGGGGAAATCTTCAATTTGCTCGGGAGACGAAAAAGGCAGTGACTGGTGGAACCTTAAACGGGAAGGTTGCCAGTGCTCGCGAATATGGTTCGGAAACTTAGGGTAGAACGGTTTCAGGGTAGGTACTTCAGTGATTCGAAGTACGGTCTCAAAGTGGAGACGAAAAAAATTAAGGTTGATTCGGAAGTTGAGAAGCAACTGCAGGAGTCTTAAACGGGAAGATTCTCAGTTGACTCGTTCGATACGCTTTTGGTACGGTTTTAAGTGAGGTGTAAGAATTAATTTAGTTTCGGAGTTATCTCGGCTCCAGTGTTAGGAAAACTCATAGGTTTTGGTTTTATTTTTGAAAGGTCAGTCTCAAACGGGGACAGAAGAGTGTTAAGTCGAAATTATAAGATCTCTGAAATTACTTAGAATTATTTATATTGCGTCTCGTCGGTAGAACGGGAGTGAGATTAATCTGCGAAAGCGAGTGGGAGACGTGTTTTTGTGTTTCTTTTATGTTTCAGGAGAGAGTCATCATCCTTAGGATTTTTGGTACGGGAAAAAGGTCAGATACTTTTGTTTATGCTTAGCTCATTTTGAGTATTGGTAGGAAGCTGCATGCAAGCCCATATACAGGGTGTCCCACGGTCGAGTGCCTATTAGACGTTTCTGGAGAACCTGACATATTTGAAATCTGAAAATTGAGATTATGATATTGTTCGGAATTCTCTACGGACCGAAAATATTTTTGGAGCTTGAGCACTTCCGGTTATACCAGGAGTGGAAATAAATTTGTTCAAAAAATTTATTTATCAATATTTTCGTTTCTGATATGATTGAGTATTCAATGCTGAATACATTTCTGTTGAAACCATTGTATTCATTCGAATAGTTTTCGAAATATCGAAAAAAAACCTAAAAAAATGTCAATTATTCATAGTCAGTGTTATGTCCATTATTCCTATTCTGAACATCCTGAGTGTAAACCGTTCTCACAACGTCAAAGTAGAAGAATGTAGAAAGGTCATGCATCTTTTGAATTTCATAAATATCATCACAGGGTGTTTCAAATTTTGTGTCGAAAACTGTGATCGAAAATTGGCCATAACTTCTGTTTTTCAAATTAGAACCCTATTTTTTTATGACTGCGTTGGATTCTGCGAAGAAAAATAGTGATAGCACTCTCAGATGTTCTTGCTCCTAAATTGAGTAATCCCCGAGATATTTGAGCTTTTCTGGATTCATGTTGTACGTAGAGTCAAATTCATCTTATCCTTCGTATGAGAATATTCTGTGACCATAGAAGATAAATTATCCCATTGATAATTCACAAGTGACAGCTCTAATTTTAGGCATTAACCTTACTTCTCGATTTTACTTCAATGGTTACTATGGTTTCATAAGAATAGTCATCGAATATGTTGGCATGAGAATATTCTGTGACCATAGAAGATAAATGATCCCATTAATAATTCAGAGGTGACAGGTCTAATTATTAGTTGTAACTATGGTTTTATAGAAATATTCATCGAATCACTTCAGATTCGATGAATTTGACTCTACGTACAACATAAATCCAGAAAAGCTCAAATAACTCGGAAATTACTGATTTTAGGAAAAAAAGCATCTGAGAGTGCTATCACTATTTTTCTTCGCAGAATCCAACGCAGTCATAAAAAAATAGGGTTCTAATTTGAAAAACAGAAGTCATGGACAATTTTCGATCAGAGTTTTCGACACAAAATTTGAAACACCCTGTGATGATATTTGTGGAATTCGAAAGATGTTTGACCTTTCAACATTCTTCTACTTTGACGTTGTGAGAACGGTTTACACTCGGGATGTTCAGAATAGGAATAATGGACATAACACTGACTATGAATATTTGACATTTTTTTAGGTTTTTTTTCGATATTTCGAAAACTATTCGAATGAATACAATGGTTTCAACAGAAATGTATTCAGCATTGAATACTCAATCATAACAGAAATGAAAATATTGAAAAAAATATTTTTTGAACAAATTTATTTCCACTCCTGGTATAACCGGAAGTGCTCAGGCTCCAAAAATATTTTAGGTCTGTAGAGAATTTCCAACAATATCATAATCCTAATTTTCAGATTTCAAATAAGGCCAGTTCTCCAGAAACGTCTAATAGGCACTCGACCGTGGGACACCATGTATCTTTTATAGTCCAGAATCCCGAAATCTCCCACAAGTCTTATTTTTCTCTGAAGTGTATTATTTTTGCGATCTCCCTTGAGTATTTGAGAGCTTAAGTGAATTATTTTTGAGACCTCTCTTGAGTATTAGAAAGTTTAAATTGTATTATTTTGAGATTATCCCATGTTTATGATTTCAGGTTATTTTGTCAAAACCTTTAATTTTTGATAACTCGATTTTACTTTTATAATTTGGATTTGTATAGACGAATTGATTTGGGTTCAATGATTTAATTTTCTTTTGTGATTTGAAGTTAATTTAATAATTCGATTTGGTGTGACTCATTTAATTTGATATGAGAAATTTTCCGAATATCTTGATAATTTAGATAGTTGGAATATAGATAACGAGTGTAAAATTGTTCGTTTTGCTTTGGTCTTAATATACGTCTTGAATTTAAATTCAAAAATTTCATTTACCATCCCTCTCCCTGGAGAATTATTAGACACTAAGTCCTGACCCTAGTGCGTTGGGCCCATCTCACACTTTCTCCCGTTTCGGAGAAAGATCTTCAAAATTTAAAATAACATCTTTTCTTTTCTTTAAGTAATAACACCCCTGATTGGTGGAAAGCCGCTCTTCCGTCGAATAACGAAGGGGGTGCTTTTGACAAGAGGTCTCTAGGTCTGAGTGAACAGTCTTACGTTGAAACTTGTTTATAAGATCGACTTCATAACTGCTGTATTCGCTCAGGCAGCTACAGACAGTCGCGCTGGAACTGGATTCTTATTGACCTTGAAAGTTGGTAATCTTCTTCGCTAGAACTCAATTTTTCTTGGCTCTGGGAAGCTTTAGATTGTCCTGAATTTTCATTCGGATCGAAGGACTATAAACTGACATTTCTTTGAAATAACATAGGTAAATGCGTTTCAAATGATAAGCTGTACAGAACTTCAAATTGATGCAATTTTTCCAAAATTACTTCGGAAGCTCAACTGAAAATATACCCTACCCCAGGTACAATACATTCTGAAGCCACAAATGCAGGTTCTTCCGTAGATTGGCCGCATCTGCAAAGTATATTAAAAACCGGTAGCGATTTATTCGCGTCGAATATTCCATTTTCTCCGGAATGGAGGACCGTTCCCTGCCTCAGATCCAACAATATATGCCGTAATTTTTCTTCATCCCTCTACGTCCTCGCATAACGATCTTAGCTGAATTGATCACGGGGCCGATGGAGTGTTGGGATAATTGAAATTCAGGAAACGTTTTGTTTTGCAGCTCGGATACGCTGTAAAGATCTGCGGTTTCGAAATTGCTCAACCGGATATGACGTCGTGTCTCTGATTTATAGATCGTTTTCATTTCGGGAACAAGAAATATATCCCTATCTTCAGACAGATATGGGTGGGAAGATTTGATATTTCACCGTCTCGTCCAGGTTTAATTGTGGGTCATAAACGGAATCCAGGATACGATTTATAGGACTTCGAAATTTCAAGAACAAATCCTGAATCGAGGTTGGTCCAAGTCATATTCAGCTCACGTTTCACTTCAAACATTGCGTTTGTAACAGAATACTCATATACTGCCCCACAAGAGTTAGGGATATGGTATTCAATCGTTTTTAAAACTATGTAATCTTCGAGAAAATCGCTGTAAAATGATTTAAAACTCAATAAAAACTTGAATCGGATCAATAAAAACAGACATTTCGTCAATCTGGTCGCCTTTTTTCATCGGAATGCTACAGGGTGGCCTAACTCAGGTTGTTGTAGCGGATAGGCTCCAAGTCAGCCAAAGTGTGATATCTCGACTTTGGAAAAGGTTCAGGGGGACTTGGTGGGCGACGAAAAACAACACCTGCTCAAGATCGTTTCAACACCGTTTCGGCGAGAAGAAACCCTACATCTACGTGTAAAATGCTACGGAATAGTCTTCAAAATGCAGATGCGGTCCAAGTTTCCATCGAAACCATCAGACGACGTTTGAGACAGGTGAATCTAGGTTCTAGACGTCCATTAAGAGGAGTTCCATTAACACGTGACCATAAGCGTCAAAGACTGGAATGGGCAAGGCAACATATCAATTGGAACGATCAATGGCGTAGTGTCCTTTTCACTGATGAATCCAGATATGGACGAATTTCAGATTCTCGAAGAAAAAGGGTATGGACAATCCCATGCATACCCTGTAATCGTCTCTATGCCCAAGAAGTCCATCCATTCCGAGGGGGTAGTGTTATGGTATGGTCCGGGATATGTTTCAACGGGCGCACAGATCTACACATTTGTCCTGGGAATATGACCGCCTTTCACTATAGGAAGCATGTCATTGAAAATGTTGTGCCAAATTTTCACGCTGCTATTGGTGAAACATTTCAATTTCTAGAGAAGATAACGCTAGACCGCACCGTGCAGCCATAGTTGAGAATGCGCGCGAGGAGCTTGGTATTCCACTTTTACCAAACCAATACCTCCGCACTAACCAGATTTGAATTGCATAGAAAATGCATGGGATATGCCCCAAAGAAGATAAGATAATCATCAACCTACCCCAGAATCCTTAAATGATCTGAGAGAGCTTCTGCCCCGTTCATGGAACCAAATTCCTCAAGAAATGTTCAACAACCTGGTGTGCAGTATGCAAAGAAGATGTCAAGCTGTTATTGATGTCCTTGGAGGCCGTACATTGTATTTATAGTCTTAAAATGCTTGAATTCTCTGGGAATAAAATTTCGTTATTTTTCTCGACTTTTCTTAACCACCCTGTATACGCCGCAGACCTACAGGCTTAAATTAATTTGCAACTTGAAATCATATTAATATGAATTTTCATCACAAAAATACTATTTCAACTATATTTTTTTGCAATTTAGGTCAATATCCCTAACTCATGTGGAGCAGTTTATTTCAGACTTCAATCTAAAATATTACGTTCACCTCCAACACCATAACAGGATCCAAGAGTCCCATATAATACCAGAAAATACCAGCAGAAACTGAGATATACTAAACAACTGATCGATCAACTGACAAAAAATCTTTTCAATAAACGACTTGATCTAATGGTACGAGGAATATTAGTGAAACCATTAGATCTACGCCTTCAACTTGGCTACCAGTTCTTTCAAAAATAGTACCTCCTCATATTCGTAGACAGGTTGCTGCCATGAAGTCTTGGAGTAGATTTCATTCCTTTCCAAATTTATTTCCAATTTTGTAAGTTATATGCCAGATACAAGACTTGTTTGATTCAATACTCGAAAAACTTTATGGATTGATGATTTTCACTTTTTAAAAAATGATAATGAAATTTTGAGTTCGCAAAGGACTCCACATGATTTTTTCAATTGAATTTTCATTCTTGATCCTTCTGGTTTTCATCTGTCCAGTTGGTGTCTTGTGAATCCTCTCAGGGACAGATCATGGTGGTTGCTCTTTTCTAATGGAATTCCATTGACAGCCTGAGATGTGAGTGTGGTGAAGAAGAGCAAACTATTGACCATTTGGTCAATAATTGTTCAGTGTGTAAATGTTTTTAGGCTAGTCATTCAGTATCTGATTCGTTTTTTATATGGGTCAGTACCTTCAAAACGATTTGATAATGAATGCATTAGTTGATTTTCTTTTCTTGTCTTTGTCAACCTCTTCGGAGAAAGGAAGAAGAGGCTTTTATCTGTGCTCTTGCATCATACCTAAAAGTGTATAATGCCCCGTTAAACATTTCCTCTGCTTATTTTGAGATAAGGAGCGGCGAATAGATCGATCTGTTTTTCGAATTATCTGTTCCATGTTGTCTCTTCATTGCACATTGCAATGATTTTTGATTCTGTTCATTCAAACCAAATCTGTATTGCTCCCTTTCATAAGAATATACCTATTCGTTTTTAAATTTCAATAGAGACCTGAATAATAACAGTGACAAAGTTAAAGAGATTTATGACTGCTTACCTCTGTTCCTGCTATCGTTCTATCATTAGAGTTCCTCACTTTGCAGTGAAGAAATGCTGTGGCACCTAGCTGTACAGTAGTGTTAGTCACGGTGTTGTTGTCTGAAGAGCTACTCGCTTCCGCTTTTGCCAGATCCTCCATATTAGAATACCAGAGTTGTTTCCATTCCGAGTATTTCTGGAGATCATTTTGCTCTGGAATCAGAAATTTCAATGATGAGGTTGTTGAGTAGGGAGACTTGGAATAATCCAAGTCTGTAGGTTTAAATTTGATATTTTTGGAGTACCATGTTTAAAGAGAGTTTTGAACTAATGAATTATCGCCACTGAAAGTGAAAAATACTGCATGGTTCCGATATGTTGATTGGTTTATCAATTTTTATTTTCATTTCCTGTTTTTAAGATATTGGGAGAGAAAATTTCAAGAAAATGGGAGCTCCTCCCTAAATATAAATAACTAGAAAAATAATTGTGAAAAATTCTTCTTCATCTATCCCTAATCGATTTGCCTCCCTCACATCTACATGTGAGGAAATGCAGCCTGCTGGATGCAATAAAGATAGAACTGAAAGCTCATACCTGTAATGTTTGGATTTGTTTGGAATATCAACACAATCAACAAACATTGGAAATGGCAGTATGAATTCTAAGAAGTGAAGATCCGCTTCTGAAATTTGTTACTCAGCATGAAATTGCGAACCATGGAGCCTATCATTCTGAGCTGCACAAAGGGCCCTGGAGAAGCTCAGCAAAACCAGCGTAACGATCAATTCTGAGCTCGCTGGAGCACCGAAGCCTAGTAAGACTGATCCGAACATCATAATATATGAGTAAGAACTTGCACTCCATATATTTCAGGAGTTTAAAAGACCAGGACCTGTCTGAAGAATTGTCTTTCGCCTTTCTGAAGTCCGCTAGCCTTAAGTCAGAGACGGAAGGATTTGTGATGGCGTGTCAAGATGGAGTACTAAATAGGAAATGGTATAAAAAGAACATCATGAAAATGGATACCCCATCAACTTGCAGGGCTTGCCATAGGCAACAGGAAACGATTATGCACATCCTTTCCGCCTGCAGAGCCCATGCTCCATCAGGGTATGTAGAGGGACACAACGTGGCAGTTCGAATTCTATACTTCCATCTGAGAGCCGCGTATGGAATAGCCAAAGAATCGGTGCTACCATATGGGCCTCTGGAGATTGAAGCGGTGGTCCAGAACGATAGAGCTCACATATGCTAGAACTATCCTATCTCAACAACACGGCAGATTAATGCTGTTTAGCCAGACCCACTTCAGCTGGACAAGGAGCTAAGGGAGTTATTTGTCGTGGAATTTTCCTCCTCTGCTGAAAATAATGTTGTGATGAAAGAAGAACAGAAGAGGCAAAAACACAAAGAACAAAGAACTTATGTTCGAGCTTGGAACTTTATACCCAGGTCATAAAATTAGGTCGTACTAATCTCGGTGGAATGAGACTAATGAGAGCTAACTAAGTAGATGAACTGAAGATTATTCCGGTCTGCAGATCAATGGCCGAGGCATTGGCGCACAGAATGCAGAAAGCAGTGTTGCTCGGGTCACTTCATATCATCAGGTCCCATGAACTCTAGAAGCCACTTGCAGCTCATCTCTTTTGTTAAGGGACGCTACGAGGGCAGGATGAAGAACTACTCCATGGAATGTGTGAGGGGTTTTTAGTGAGTAGCCAAACAAGATCTTGGATTCTCACACTACCGAGAGTGCGGACCCTCTCGGCGCCCATAAACGGTCTTCCCCTCACACGGACGTTAGAAAAAATAATCCTTTCGAATGATAGCATGAGATTGTTGATCTTGCAAATTAAAATGACTCGAAAACCTTCAAATGCTCTTGTGCTGTTGTGCTTAATGGAAACCTTATGTGCCAACTCCTCAGGGCATTAGAAATCCCAATCAATCTATTGTGGCATTTAACTTTAGAAAACTTTTCGTTTCAACAGTCCATCAGCATCAATAACTAATTCATACAGCTGTATTCAGCCTACCCTTCCGCACTGACATGGCTCGAAAGTTTCGACATGAAAATACAGAGCGGACATGCAGGAACACCCTGAATAATGAAACGGCGGAATCAGTTAACTTTCCGCTCGGGCACCACTGGAAGTTTTCAGAAATATGCTCGTTTCCATTCGAAGCGAACGATATTTTCCGTTTTTATAACATATTTATAACCGCAAATGAAATGGAAATGGCGGTCGGAAGCGAGATGCGGTTGGGACTTTCTTGTTTTCGGTATATGGGGGCAGTTTTTGTTCGTTGAAAATTCAGAGTACGGGAGGTGATGTCACTAATATCCTCTTTGTGATGAAACATTCATGATTATGGTTTGCCCCTCAGAGAGGCTTGGGGTATTGTAACGAAGCGCGGTTGAATGAGGTTAGGAAATTAATTTAGGGGACTGAAATTGCCTCATTTAATAACTCGTAAGAGTTAACAATGTCTTGAAATGAAGAATGATTAATCTTCAACAAACAGGCCGGGTTTTCTCAGACAAACACAACGACTCACATTCAAATCGTTGTTATTTCATTAGTTAGTTGAGGACTTGAAGTAATGTCGATAAAATAGAATTTTGTTCGGCGTATTCAAACTAGCCAGTCATCAAAATTGAATTTCAAGAGACCGGTTCGGTGGAAGACCAAAAAAGTGAAAAATACAGTCGTAGCGGTCGTTCACAAGAAAATATGGATTCGGTTCGTGAAAGTGTTGCTGAAGACCCTGAAATGTCCATAAGACGACGTTCACAACAAGTTGGACATTGTGGGTCCACAACATGGCGTATTTTACGCAAGGATTTAGCTCTCAAGGCATATAAGGTTTGAAAGACATGATTCTGAAGCCATTAGATCATTTAAAACGTCGTTTATTTGTCGATTTCAATGAACAACCAGCATGATTTCTGATGAGGCACATTTTGAACTTGGTGGCTATGTTAATAAACAAAATTGTCGTATCAGGGGTAAAGAAAATCTACGAATTATTCATGAGAAACCTACGCAGCCTGAACGAGTCACTGATTGGTGTGCATAATGGTCAGGTGGTGTAATTGGACCTTATTTCTTTGAGAATGCTGCTGGTGAAGCTGTAACTGTCAATGGTGATCGATACCGTCGGATGATAATCGAATTTTTGTGGCCTGAATTAATGAATATTGATCTAGAGGACATTTAGCAGGATGGCGCTACACAACACTTTGCAAATGACACAATATTGAAACACAAACTTCCTGGGCGAATAATCTCCAGAAACGTTAATGGGCCATCAAGATCAGGTGATTTGACACCGTTGGACTATTTTCTTTGGGGTTATGTGAAAAGTCAGGTATATAAAAATAATACACAATCGATTCCTGAACGGAGGCATGAAATTATTCGTGTCATTAGTAAGAAAGAGCCTCAATTATGTCAAAATATCATTGAAAATTTTAATAAAAGAGTGGACGTCTTTAGAGCTGCGAGAGGAGGCCATTTTGCAGATATTATTTTTCGTAAATAAATGTCATAACTGATACTTCTATTACCAATAAAAAGTTGAAATGAATGCTAATTATGTGTTTTATTCATTCTAAAAAAAACGGCACAATTTGTAAGAGGAACTTGTTGCATGCTATTGATACAGTTTGATAATCATTGTGACGTTTTGTGCATCCTGATTTTCATGCGTGCTATAATAGTATATTATTTCATAAGTAGGAGAAGTGTCACTTTTCATGGCGAGCTCTAGGTAATTGAAAGCGAGCCATGAAAAGTCACTTCTCCTTCGAATGAAATATGTTATTTTATTATCAAACAGCTTGAAATTACTGGAAATCTGAATTTCCTTTTTTGGATTGACATTTAAGATCGTTATAATTGAGTGAAAAATGTAACATTTGCATAGTTCCGGTTGTCTTGCAAAATTAGTCCTTTGCATAACAACACTTTTCCTGCCGCCGGCCGAAGGGAAAAGTAAGCCAAGTGTTATCGAACGTTTGGAAATAAAATAATTTTTTCGCGAATCGCTAGGAAATTTTGACATTCCTAACAAAGCTTAGCATAAAAAAGTCAAGATTTCCCAACTGTTAGGAAATATTCATTTCCTTACTGTAAGGAAATGATATTTCCTTACAGTTGTCAGTGTTCTACATAGGCATATTCGTACTTTTACCTAGATTTCTTTGGCAATAATTCTGATGAAGAAGTATTTACTGCCTCACACAGCTCTGGAGGTGTCCCAGAAATGGAAAATTCATCATCACATATCATTTTACACTGTTTTGTCTTCAAAAAGACCAGCAATTGAATTAATATTCGTCATGTTTGACAATTCAGCATTAATACGTGTCCATAGTAACGCAACCAATTCCATTCCGAATTTCAAAGCTTCATTTATTTATGAATGAAATAATTCGCGATTTTCTTCAAAATTCATTGAAATATGTCGAATTTCAAACGATTTGCGGAAAAATAGTAAGTTTACCTCGTAGGAAAAGCCACATTCCTGGAATCTGTGTCTTCACGATCGTCCAGGAATGTAAGGCTTTTCCTACCCTGTAAACAATGAACTATTCCTACGATTTTACGCCAAGTGGTAGGTACTATAATATCCCTCCATTTTTTCATTTCTTTCTTAAAATTTCGAAAACTGTGAGTACTAACGCAAAAAGTTCAGTCGAATATCATTGAAATTGAATACTCATATCTAAGAAGAAAATCGAATATTTTCGAGAATATTCGCAGATTTCAAATAGCTTTACGTCTAATCAGCATTTTGACTTGGCACAGCCTGTATATAGGTGACTAATTACAACATTTTTTCATTACTACGTAAGGTTTTACTGTCGCTGTCGAATCATTAACTGATTATTCTGTAGCCAACAAATACTAGAACTTGAATGAAACCACAACCTATTCCAGTTTGTTACACCGAATCCATGGAAACGTGGATTTCAAACTCAATCATATTGGTTACGTGTCATGTAATGAAAAATGTGGAAATAGGTCGCTATAAAAAGCCCCGGCAAGGATATAAAGTTCAGACCAATCTTTATGTGTACCTACCTTATACATCGCATGAATAAAATAGATGAACATTTCTATAAAACGCTAGCTAGGGAGGGATATTTTCGCTTTTACAAGGGAGGATTCAGAGGGTTGTGACTTACTCGAGGAGAAGATTTCTGGAACCTCGATGATTCCAAACAAGAATTTCAATATTCGGTTTGCTCACTCATCTTCTAATTGTGTAGAAACTCATAGAAGGTGTTTCAATAAAAAAGCAAGATTTGAGTGTTCAGTAAAACATGGTTTTCTGTAGCGAAGTATTGAATATTTATTGATGTAAAAAATATGTATACATTTCGTAATTGTGTATGAAACAAAATATCTTGTAAATGACCGCCACAGCTTTGCTGACCTTTCTCTATGTCAACTGACTCCCATCTGTCAATTTTCGATAATAATCTTTGATTAATGCCATCGACATGCTAAAAAAAAACCAATTAAACGATGGCTGCGAAAGCCTCAACATATTCATCTTTAAGTTTGTTTCCGCTTCGAATAAATTGATTTCGCTGATTAAGTTGAACGTAATTTGTATCTGACAACAACGAAGGGCTGGAAGATGGTTTTTCTGGGCCTCCGACGGAGTGAGTCCGCCCCTGGAACAATCTTCTCTGAACTCTACCTTCATAGCATCATATTCTTTCGAGCAAGCATTCAATCGATCCACAAGAGTAGAGAATTAACAGCGGAATGGTAGTAATCTTCGGTATTAGTCTGCTTTGAGGCTTCGCAAACCTCATCGACCACAGATCTCTATCTGTATGGTATGTGTGTACACATGTGGTGTATTTCGGAACTCAGGTATGGTGAATAAACCGAAGCAATTCATCCTAGGCAGTTGAAAACTCATCACCTGCAAGCTCTAAACAACGAATCAATCAGCGTGCTTCGAATGGAGTATCGAATCAACATTACACATTGAGCTGAAGAAGTGGAGGAATTGAAATCAATGAGATTGATTTCTCGTTATTTTTTGAGTCTATGAAATACACAATCTGAACAAATTGAGATAACTGTTAATAAAGTAAATCTACATACAGAGTGTAACAGCCAAATGGAATAAATTATTTTCGTTAGGAAAAACGCTCGGACACGTCGATTTGTAATTTTAAAAGCGCATATTTTTCAAGAAAATAAATTTATATAGGGTGTTCCATGCGACCGTGGCCAATACCAATTTTCTTATTTCAAATGCAACCCCCTGTATATTATTTATTTTTTGGATTCTTCAGAGAATTCTAAACCTTTTCAACTTCAAATTGGGAACTATCAAAATCAAATTGGGAATTAACATATTCAGATTGGGAATAAACAAATTCAAATTGGGAATAATCAATTTTAAATTGAAACGGCATTCGTGGCTATGTATATCAAGATCAGGCATGATCAGAAGATCTTTATATTGATGAAACATGAAGAAAAAACTATTAATATATATTTGAACTCATTAAACATTCAAAAAGTGTAAGAAGTAGGTACTTAAAAAATTTCATATTTGTGCTCAAACTCTCATATCAAAAAAGGTCAAAACATCAGGTATGAAACTCTGGATATAAGTCACATATCTTGTACAGGTACTAACTGTAATGGTTCATGGTTGATATATTTCTTCTTATCAAATTCATTCTTTAAAGACGAAATTCTGTCGATGTTATGTTTCCATTGCATACCGCAATTACCTGCTTTTTCATTGAATCTGCAGCTTTCTTCTTTGGTTAAGGCATGATTATGAAAGAGAAATTGTAGACTTATCGTTCGTTAATTACTTCGGACAAATTTGAGAGTTGATTACATATCGAGTAATTCAAAGATCTGATTCACATGGATGTCATTCCAATATGAAATTGATTATTCTCACTCTGATTTTGATTATTCCCAATTTGAATATGTTAGTTCCCAATTTGATTTTGATAGTTCCCAATTTGAAGTTGAAAAGGTATAGACACAATTCATGCACAATGTCCTATACCGATCTTCAACTTTTTCGGAAATATAAAGTGTTTTCAGATTTTTTACCAAAATTAACATTTCAAATGAAAATTATTTCATTTCACAAATTCGATACATTACACTCAATACTTATTTCCCATTTACCTCTTGATATGAAGAAAGTAAGCAAAAACCAAAGAACTTGCGATTAGATCAGTCACGCCTGAAATTTTGAGTAACGTTAAAAGACAATAATTCTACACCAGATTAGCATGTTGCCAATACGTTCGCGGCGAGCATTTTGAACATTTCCTACATTGATATTACTGTTTTTTTTGTTTTTTTTTAATAATTAAGAAATAATCAGTATTACTTATTAGGTTTCAAGTGTAGTGTACCGAAATAATTTGTGAAATAAAATAATTTTTATTTGAAACGTTGATTTTTGCAATTAATCTGAAAACACTTAATACTTCCGAAATAGTTAGAGATAGGTATGGGACATTGTGCATGAATTGGGTCTAGAATTCTCTGAAGAATCCAAAAAATAAATAATATACAGGGGGTTGCATTTGAAATAAGAAAGTTAGTATTGGCCACGGTCACATGGAACACCCTATATAATATTATATTCTTGAGAAATATGCTCATTTAAAATTACAAATCGACGTGTCCGAGCGTTTTTCCCAACACGCCCTCATTTATTCTTTATCGAATTTATTCCATTTGGCTGTTACACTCTGTATACAGGGTCTTTCACGAGGAACCTCACCCATATTTATACGGAAAACTACTGAACGTATTTTCATGAATTTCAGCACTTATAAGTATTTCACGATGCTGATGAAATCTAAAATATTTTCAAGGCATGAGCAACTCCGGTTTTTCCGGAAATGACGTCAACTTCCGTTTTTCAAATTAGAACACCATTTTTTTATTGCAGAAATGGATTCCTTAGAAAATTTCAAATTATTTTGATGTAACATTTTTCAGTTTTGGTTGGAAAATTCTCTCTGAGCGGGAAAATTCGAAAAAAAAATCGAAAATAGAGCTCCTCTGAAACAAGAATAACTTCGAGGTTTTTGGATGGAAAATTTTCATTTTTGGGATTTTTCAAGATGTAAGATTGATGTATCCACTTTGAAATTCTAAATCGCGATTCATGATACAGGGGGTGAAAAAATCGCTTTCAAAGTTAGGGATGACAAAATCATGAAAAATCAATTTTTTCAAATTAGAATCCCATTTTTTATGGCAGATATTGAATTTACGTTAAAAAATAATGTGAGTGTATGCATCACACCCTTGCCCTAAAGTGGATATTTTCTGAGTTATTCACAAAAAACTGTTTTTCGTCTTGAATTTTCAGCTATTTCTTTTCCCTTCACGCCAAAAAGATGAAATTTTCAGGAACTGTTACTTAAACCATGTTTTAGATTTTACTGCCCTAATATGCAAGAGAAAAAGTTACAGGTTGTTCCTAAATAGATGGCGAATTTGGATTCGAATTTGTATCGGAATCCTCTTTATTTCAACTAATCGGCCATCGGTTTTCTCTCCAGTGATAAATAAATAATTCCTAATTCCTTATGAACCATATGCAAAAACTTACCATGTTTACATAGTGATCGATCTTATAACTTAATACGAATTATCACCAAACTGATAGTAAACACAAAATGCTACTGAATAAAGAGGAATTTGGCAGATGTAATTAATGATATCTATCATTAAAAAAAAGAATGAAAAACATGGTAAGTTTTTGCATATGGTTTATAAGGAATTATTTATTTATCACTGGAGAGAAAACCGATGGCCGATTAGTTGAAATAAAGAGGTTTCCGATACAAATTCGAATCCAAATTCGCCATCTATTTAGGAACAACCTGTAACTTTTTCTCTTGCATATTAGGGTAGTAAAATCTAAAACATGGTTTAAGTAACAGTTCCTGAAAATTTCATCTTTTTGGCGTGAAGGGAAAAGAAATAGCTGAAAATTCAAGACGAAAAACAGTTTTTTGTGAATAACTCAGAAAATATCCACTTTAGGGCAAGGGTGTGATGCATACACTCACATTATTTTTTAACGTAGATTCAATATCTGCCATAAAAAAATGGGGTTCTAATTTAAAAAAATTGATTTTTCATGATTTTGTCATCCCTAACTTTGAAAGCGATTTTTTCACCCCCTGTATCATGAATCGCGATTTCGATTTTCAAAGTGGATACATCAATCTTACATCTTGAATAATCCCAAAAATGAAAATTTTCCATCCAAAAACCTCGAAGTTATTCTTGTTTCAGAGGAGCTCTATTTTCGATTTTTTTTTCGAATTTTCCCGCTCAGAGAGAATTTTCCGACCAAAACTGAAAAATGTTACATCAAAATAACTTGAAATTTTCTAAGGAATCCATTTCTGCAATAAAAAAATGGTGTTCTAATTTGAAAAACGGAAGTTGACGTCATTTCCGGAAAAAAATCGGAGGTGCTCATGCCTTGAAAATATTTTAGATTTCATCAGCATCGTGAAATACTTATAAGTGCTGAATTTCATGAAAATACGTTCAGTAGTTTCCCGTATAAATATGGGTGAGGTTCCTCGTGAAAGACCCTGTATAGGGAGGGAGGGAAGGGCAAACTAAATAGTTCAATCTGAAAATATCCACTATGATTTCATATGATTATGTTGACAGATCGTTTTTGCTCATGATCACAAGCGGATCTAGCGAGTTTATCAGGGGGGAGGGCATGCAATTTTTCAACCAAGAGAACAGGTGAAAAGACCTATTTATAAAATAGATAAACAGAAACTATTGTCGTTGTTTCATAGTTTTAGTGTTAGAGGGTGTTTTTTGAAAACATACTGTAACTTTTTTCCTGTGAAAAAATTTGTGTTTCAGTGAAAACATTTCTGTGTCCCTCTTTCCTAAAATAATGCTTATCAATTTTTATTTGCAGACCAATATTCTATTTCAAATGAGATTCTGACACTCGAGATAGTTGTTAATTTCTGAAGAGCTTGAGGTTACCATCCCAAAAATATACGAAACTTTAGATTTTCCCTGAAATCACTATCCGAATAAGAATTTCATATTTACCATTCACTTAAAAAACCTTCATATTTACTTCTTCACCACTTCAATGATCAGAGGTGTAGAGTGCTCCTCTATGCGGATGATTTGAAAATTTTTTATATAGTCAGGTCTGCGGAGGACTGTAGAATCGTACAAGGGGAATTGGAGAGATTCTCGGAGTTTTGTCGTTCACACAATTTATATTTGAATATTTCTAAATGTAGGACGATTACATTCACACGTAATAAGACTCCAATTCTATTCCAATATAGTATTGATCAGGCGACATTGGAGAGAGTTGATCACATCAGGGATTTGGGCGTAGTTCTGGATGGGAAGTTGACTTTCGCATTCCATATTGATGGCATAGTCAATTCTACCAGTAGAATGTTGGGATTTTTGTTTAGGACATGTAGGGTTTTCAGGGGTATCAGGCCGGTTCTGAGTATTTATTATGCTTACGTTTTTAGCCGACTGAATTTCGCTTCGGTCATTTGGAATCCACAGTACAAAATTTATATAGAAAGAATCGAACGAATACAGAATAAATTGCTTAAATATTTGAGCTTCAGAGGTAATTTCTCTGTTTCAAATAATAACAGTAGTTTTTATTATATGGCCAGAAAACATTTTAATTTGATTTCTCTAGAAAATAGACGTAGGATAGGCGATGTACTTATGTTGAGGAAAATTGTAAGTGGTAAGTTGCAGGTACCGGATTTATTGCAGGAGGTACACATCAATGTCCCCAATTTTAATCTAAGATCTTTTGAAATTTTTCATGTACCTTTTAGAAGGACAAATGCATCCAAAAACTCTCCATTAATCAGAATGTTCCGTACCTGCAATGAGCTACGAATTGTCGATGTATTTCATTGTGCTAACATCAAGCTACAACTCAAAAAACATTTTCTAGTGCAGTGAGCTTTTTGTTTTCTTTTGGTTTGATTCGGTGTAGAGATTTTCTTTGATTGGTTTGTTTTTCATCTCAATGTAATTTGTGGATACTGTTCATAGGTCTCTGACCTGTTTGTATTCCTAATGTTTAATAAATAATAAAAAAAAAATAATAAAATACAAAAGGAAACTTTGTAATCTCCAATTTTCGAAGATGATTCCAGTAAATTCAGAAATTGGAATTTCAAGCTCTGAAATGTGTTGAGGTTGAGCATGTCCCCTTCGAAAGATTTCACCCCCATTCGACACTGGTCGTCAGCATCTTACTTGTTTGATACGTTTTATCTTCTCATAATGCGTGTTGAAAATTGTTCCACTTCCACTTCTAAAGAATTCTCAACTTTCGAATTCGAAACTTTCGCGAAGAATTTTTTTTCATTTTGGCATTTAAAGTTTACTCATCCTTAAGGAGGGAAATTTTGTCCGAGGTGTTCTATGCTTTCGTCGGTGTTGTGTCTAGAAATCCGAGAAACTGCTAGAAATTAGATTCTAAACTTATTCGGAGTGCTGGACCGGCTTCTTTATGATAAAACTTCTGTAATGTGAGCATGCCATTCTACACGCCAACATCCGATGAAAAGTTTCTGAATACACGTCGATTGCTTGTAAAACTTCCGGCGAAATTCATAACTTCCCTCTTCCATATCTTCATTATGTTAAGTCGTTGTCGCGGAACCGACTAAAAAAAAAACCCAGTAGAACTTCCGAATTTCTGTTCGAATGATCTGAATGGGATTCAATAAGTCAGCGTGGATTTTGCTAAGGGTGGATTTTTAATCATGGGAAATTCTCCCTCTAATTACTGGAAACCTCTCGGTAATTAATGAATATGTCTTTGGAGGGATTTCATAGCTTTTGATCTTGGATCTTCACAGGAATGCATTCAGTATAATGCAAATTCACATAGGTAAGCGATGAATGTCATGAATTCAGTAAGTTTGAACTGCCGAGAAAGTACCGGGAATAGTTGGCACTACTGTACTGAAAACTCACGCGTAGTTTGATCACCATTCAGTTTTTCATCTTGTCTCATTTTATCAGGTCAATTTCAGTATGTTATGAGAATGTTGTTATATCCATTTCTATTCTAACGAATACAATAAACCTATTGAACTTTTTAGTACCAGGTTGATCTTTTTGGAAAAAATTTATAACGTTCATCTTGATGAATCCTTTAATTTATGAACAATCCCAGCTTTCTCTTAATTGGTTGAAGGCCTCCTCATAAGATTCGCAAAAAATTATTCTCAACCTGAGACCATAGAAATGGGAGACGTACCTTTCAATACTAAATGGGGTAGCCAATTTTCAAAATCATCAGAACTAAACTGGATAACTGTACGACTACGGAATCAGAATGTAGGTACTACTTCTTTCAATTTTATTTAATGACATAGGAGGTCATGGTTTCGTTTTCAGGAGTTGGTGCACCTGATGAAAAGTCTGTGCGCTTACATAAAATATCGTTAATGACAAAATGACGATGCCAGTTTTTTTGTTTACATCAAAGTAATCATCATCAAGTATCGAAGATTTTCCACATTTTGTTAGTTCGAATCGATCGACAATTTTGGGGCGAAATATCGATGGGAAATCGCCTATTTTTCCGTTCTTCGTCGTCCAGAAGAAGTTTCGTGCAAGTGTCATTTTTTCCTTTCACGACTTTTGGCGTGAGTACGAACGGCAAATTTGAATTGGACCAAGAATCGATGAATAAGCATAAATGAAGCGAAAGTAAGTACTAAGTAATCGACCTTTTTACACTTGATAACGAAGTTTTTTTAGGTATCTGGCCGTTTGGAAAGATTTCAAACGAAATTCCGGTACCCCAGAAGTTTGGTTAGTTTCGGTATCGTTTTTGGTGCTCAAAATTTATTTGGGAGGTGAAAATGGACAAAAAAGGCTTCCTTATACGATCTTCTAATGAAAGCGGCCGGAAAATATGGTTCAGGTAGGATTTTCGAGGAATTATGAGGAAGGAACTTGCAGAATGAAATTGCACGATTTTCGTGAGTAAACGGGTTCTGAATGGCCATCATCGGTCTCTAAATGATTATCGTTGATCGTTTTCACGTTTCAGAAAAAAACACGTCGAAAAAGATAAAAAAAGAAGAAATATGACTATATTGCATTCAAAGGTAGGTGAATTCAGATTCCGATGAATTGAAATGTGTCACTGGAGCTTTCATTCCTATCAATCCTTTGCCGAAAGTAGAAATAGGCTATATTGAATCAGAATACATCGGTTTTTTCCGTATTCCAGGAGTTTCTGTCTTATTTTAGAACAGGTAGGTGAATGATAAATGTGAAGCATATGTTTGACCTATTCCTATACCACCTACTGTGGTAGTGATGTATGAATATTTTTTAAACTAACAAATTACTATACAGTCAGAATATTTTACTCCTTGTTCATAAGATCAAATAAATGAAATGTATATCTATAAAGCTTTCAGGCTGATAATTTAATAAATTATTCAGCAAAACTCAGTTACTATTGCATTGAAATTATTAGTGTCTCTGTTAACAAATTCGTTAATTTAGGTATTATGTTTATTTTCCTTGTGATGAATAAATAAAACTGTTATTTATTTGAGATAAAGAAATATTAGAGATAGAAATGTTATGCACCCTCACAATCATATCACATATTCGGATTCCAATAGAGGGATGTAATGTTCCATTATTCTTGATTCTTGTAATTACCCATCCATTCATCTTATATCTTTGGGTTGATTTTTTCTAATGAATTCTTGATTAGAATCAACAATTGATTTTGTCAAGTCTTGAACTTTCAGTTCGAGAGGATAATAAACATAAATCTTCAGAAGCATGCATATGAAAATTATGTGAAAGCAATGTAATTTTCTTCCATGATGAAAAATAATATATTTCAACAGTGATATCTTGTAGTTTTTATGCAAATAACTAGAAAAGGAATCCTTTCTATCAATTCATATAAACGTAAATTATTTTTGTCCATCACATCCAATTCATTCACATTCTGAGAAATACGCTAAGAATGTAGAAAGGGCAACATATAGTGTTGACTTGGAACATAAAAATATTTTGAAAAACGTCATAACTTCGATACAGAGTGGAATGTGTCAAATTTCCAAGGCCAGAGTTGTGATTTTATAATTGGGAATGGAGTTATATGTATTATTTATTTTCGTTGACAACAACTGTCAAGTAGTTTTACTGCTGACAGCTGCTGCCATACAGTTTTCCCATCAAGAAATCATTTGTGATACAAAATTGCACGTTTCTGATGATGAAAATTAGGACGACGGAAATGGTCTGTATAGAATGATCTGTTACTCATGAAATAGTCTTGTCAAATACCATTCGGGCATCCAATTTTTCTTGTGAAGAAATTCGAAAAACACAATGCGAAGTAATATTTTTTCAACAAAAAGCATTCGTCCAGGTGCAAAAATCCTCGTCTTCGACTCGGATTTTCGTTACCACCAGCACTCATGCTTCTTGTTGAAATATTACTTAGCAAAGTGTTTTTCGATTTTTTTCGGAAAAATTAGACGCCCTTATGATGTTGCTTACGAATATCTCAATTTTCCTTCTGAAGTATACAGGGTCTTTCACGAGGAACCTCACCCATATTTATACGGGAAACTACTGAACGTATTTTCATGAAATTCAGCACTTATACTCGTAAGTATTTCACGATGCTGATGAAATCTAAAATATTTTCAAGGCATGAGCACCTCCGGTTTTTCCGGAAATGACGTCAACTTCCGTTTTTCAAATTAGAACTCCATTTTTTATTGCAGAAATAGATTCCTTAGAAAATTTCAAGTTTCCCTTGCCCTAAAATGGATATTTTCTGAGTTAATATCCACTTTAGGGCAAGGGTGTGATGCATACACTCACATTATTTTTTAACGTAGATTCAATATCTGCCATAAAAATGGGGTTCTAATTTGAAAAAATAGATTTTTCACGATTTTGTCATCCCTAACTTTGAAAGCGATTTTTTCACCCCCTGTATCATGAATCGCGATTTCGATTTTCAAAGTGGATACATCAATCTTACATCTTGAAAAATCCCAAAAATGAAAATTTTCCATCCAAAAACCTCGAAGTTATTCTTGTTTCAGCGGAGCTCTATTTTCGATTTTTTTTTCGAATTTTCCCGCTCAGAGAGAATTTTCCAACCAAAACTGAAAGATGTTACATCAAAATAACTTGAAATTTTCTGAAGAATCTATTTCTGCAATAAAAAAATGGTGTTCTAATTTGAAAAACGGAAATTGACGTCATTTCCGGAAAAACCGGAGGTGCTCATGCCTTGAAAATATTTTAGATTTCATCAGCATCGTGAAATACTTATAAGTGCTGAATTTCATGAAAATACGTTCAGTAGTTTCCCGTATAAATATGGGTGAGGTTCCTCGTGAAAGACCCTGTATTTTGTATTCATCAATAATAAATGCGTTTTGCGTCCCTGAAGAAAATATCTTTATACTAACTTTTTCCACGAAATCAATTCAAAATGTGAATAATGCAGATTTACCAGATAATGGTACTGCAAACTACACAAGATAATTGAATTACTGTATAGCCAGATTCATGAATTGAAAATACCATTAAAATGTATAGATATGGATATATTCAAATAAATGCATAAATGAGTAAGGTATTATATTTTAGTGGTATAAAGAACCAGCCGATCCCTATTCGTGATACGAAGTAATCCCTATATATCCAGAACGTGCTCCTAAACCGGCCCTGGGTAATCCGGATCCTGCACTATTATCCCCATATCTTATTTCGATCTGCCTATTTGTGGTTGAAGGCGTGAGTAAATCTTTTCACTTAACATTATTTATCTCGTCATCGCTACCTCACAAAATCCCCGTAAACTATCTGAAATTACTGAGCGCATTCTCTATATCTCGAAATAAGGAGCTTTGCTGTCCATTCAGAACTTTACTGTCCTCGTTTTTCCTGTCTAAGACTCCACAAATTTCACCGAGGAATTGCAAGCCGCGTGCCTTGACCTGCATCATATTCTTGAGCAGCAGACATCTGGAGTGCTGATAATCCCACAGGACGTGTTCGAATTGCTTCTTCAGTTTGTCCAGGTCCTTCAGGTTTATACTCATGAACTCGAGTACCATTTTAAAGTTTTTCAAAGCGATTTCGAAGTTGTTCTTATCGTCGTCGAATTTTCGTTTCAACTCGCGAATCTTGTCGAAATTTTCCATGAAATTGTAAACGTTGGAATTGATTGTGTTCCAAGATTCCAGTTCGGGTTCTTGGCACAGATCTTTCAGGCTCCTCGACATATTTTCCGTGAGGCAGTTTTCACGAAGCGTTAAACTGTTCAGGAGCAGGGACAACTGGTGAGACGTCTTCATCTGCAGCTTCGTGCAATCCACATATTGAACGACATGCTGATATATGCGTTCTATCAATTCGCATTCCTTCCAGACCTGAGAAAATTTCTCATACTCCTTGGCTTCCTCGTTTTGCACTTCGAGAAGAGTGGTTTCTGCGGCCCCTATTTCCTGGAGATATATCTGGGATGAACAGGATAGTTTTCTGGAAAATGTGACTGTCTTCGAATGGCTTTTCTTGATCCTTATACGTTCTTCGAAAGACTGATTCTCGCTAGAGACATCGGATACTGAAGCCCCGCTATCGTCGCTCATTTTACTTGATATCGAATGTATATTATATCGAGTTTCTTTCAACGGAATTCACAAAAAAAATAAACGTCAGTCTTGAGACGTTTGTACGTCAGTCTCACGTATCGAATGTCGTTGATTTGATTTTTTTTGGAAATTTTGGTAATCAAGGTGAAACTCCACAACTTTCAAATTTGGACAATCAAGATTTTGGGCATAAACTTCACTCTAAACCTTTTCAAATACAAATTGAGAAATTGGTGATATTTCAAACAATTCAGATTCCAGGGTGGCATCAAGAATTATCTTTTCCGTCGACCATAGAATGAAAGCTCATTTTAACGCACTCGAAATCACCTATTAATACATAATTTCTTATTTTAATGAATGATTTCTTATTTTGATGCATGATTTCTTATTTTAATGCATGATTTCTTATTTCAATGCATGATTTCTTATTTTATTGCATGATTTCTTATTTTAATGCATGATTTCTTATTTTAATGCATGATTTCTTATTTTAATGCATGATTTCTCATTTTAATGCATGATTGTCATAGCAACCGACAAGGGCGGATATAGTTCTTTTTCATGGGAGTGGTAATAACGATCATGGGGGGGGGGTAATAAGGATTGAAAACCATTAAATCAGGTACACAAACCACCTTTTTCTCGGGTTTTGGATACTCATGGGGGGGGGTGGTTACCCCCAGTACCCCCCCCCCCCCCCCGTAAATCCGCCCTTGGTCAATGATCATGAAATATTCAGCCAAAGCATATCGAGCTTGGTTGGAAATCAACTTCCGTCAAAGAAGGGTATATTGAAAACTAATATTCAAAATAAAATAGAGACTGCAGGAGAAATTTCAGGTGATAAAAGTTGCAAAGTAAATAATACTTCAACCTCCACTTTCTCCACACGTTTCTTATCGGATATCATAGGTAATAATATAAATGTGAACTGAAAGTGAACTATTCAGAATGTCACATGTCCTATTAGACATAGAGCATAGAGGGAATATTTTCCCTCTATGAATTTTTCGAATTGTTCCATAGGGAGCATAAATATTAATATATCGAAATGAACATAGAAATTAACATTATGTCAAATTTGTCTATCATTCAAAATAAAAATTTATTTCAATCCAGAATTTATATTCAATTCGTGATGAGGTCGACGGAAAAAAACTTGTAATCAACTCGTTTATTAATTCTCATTAAATTAAGTCTCAAACATTAAGGGGACCTGGTACACGTCCGAGCTCGCGAGCTCCCTTCAAAAATTGGGCTTTTTATTTCCATGATATCTCAGTTCCAGTTCGTATGCGGCGTAGACCAACATTTTTTTTTTATCAAAGCCTAATCATTTCTTTAGAATGTGTATCACTCGCTTTTCTGTTTTTCTTCGTATATTAGGGAAAAAACCTGGTGAGCTATAATTTCATGAAAATCTGGACGAACGATTTTATTTCCATGATATCTCCGTCAATTTCCGGGATAAATGTATGAAATTTTCAGTTTACAAGCGGAATAATATTTTGCAGAATGTGTATTATTCTCTTTTCCGTTTTTCTTCTATTGGAAAGAAAATCTGGTTGAAAATAGGACCACTAAAGTTCCTACTTTATAATTCATTTAGAAATCGAGGGGCAATAAACAAAAAACTGATCAATACACATTCTGGAAAATACTTTTTCCGTCGACCATAGAATAAAAGCTCATTTTAACGAACTCAAAATCATCCATTAATGACCTATTTTAATGCATGATTTCTTATTAATGCATGATTGTCATGGCAACCGAACATAAAATATTCAGTCGAGCACTATCGAGCTTGGTTGGAATCAACTTCTGTCGCAGAAGGGTAAATTGACAACTCCATTCAAAATAAAATAGACTGCAGAAGAAATTTCAGGTGATACAAGTTGCAAAGTAGATAATACTTCAACCTCCACTTTCTCCTTACGTTCCTTATGGGATATCATATAGGTAATGATATAAATGCAAACTAAATGGGAACTATTCAGAATGTCACAACATGTCCAATATTCCCTCTATGAATTTTTCGAATTGTTCCATAGGGAGCATAAATATTAATATATCGAAATGAACATAGATATTCACATCATGTCAGATTTGTCTATTATGCAAAATAAAAATTCATTTCTATCGAGAATTCATATTCAATTCGCGGTGAGGTCGACGGAAAAATCTTGTAATCAACTCGTTTATTAATTCAGCGATTAATGGTCTCAAACATTAACGCGCTCGCTCCGCTCACGCGTTAAAATATTTCGACCATTAATCGCTGTCATTAATAAACTAGTTGATTAAATAACTATTTCGCATATGAACTGAAAATTTCGTACATTTATCCCGGGAATTAACAGAGATATCATGGAAATAAAATCGTTTGTCCAGATTTTCATGAAATTACAGCTCACCAGGTTTTTTTCCTACTATACGAAGAAAAACAGAAAAGCGAGTAAGACAAATTCTAGAGAAATATTTGAGCTTCAATTTAAGGAAAAATTGTTGGTCTACGCCGCATACGAACTGAGATATCATGGAAATAAAAAGCCCAATTTTTGAAGGGAGCTCGCTAGATCGGACGTGTACCAGGTCCCCTTATTTTATTTTATTTTTTTCGACCATTAATCGCTGTCATTAATAAACTAGTTGATTAAAAAACTAATTAAATTTATGACATTTTGACAAATCTCATCAAATCAAATTAGGAATAACTGGTGATTTCAAAAATTTAATGAACTATATAGCCTTTTCGAAAATATAAGGCGTTCTGATTGAATAAGTGTTGATTTGAAATATGCATCTCATGAACAGAATACGCGTTTCGGCAGAATTCAGTAGAAATTATGATTCTGAAGATATGAAAAGTGTATTTTTCCATAGATTTTCGAAACCGGAGTTCAGAAAATTGGTATAAAAAATGTTTGGTTTGATAAGAAAAATCTACAGTTGAAAAACATGTAGGAGTGAAGGACTCACCCTGTATATGTATATTTATTTTCTTAGAAAGAAGAAAAATCGACTCCCAATATATAAATAGTGCTTAAGCATCTTAGGTGAGCATTTTCCCCTGTTTCCATTTGATACAAACATAATGAATAAGGATCACTCAAGAAGTGAATGAAAACGAACGAATATTCCTTAACGAATACATACGTTCCGACTAAGTTTACAAGAAAAATTCCGAGTTTTCATATCCCCGGCGAAAAGTAAAATTTCAGCTTCGAGCTTAAATTTCATGTTTAATATTACAATAACTAGAGATAAGGGTACCTATGGAGAGGCTTTTATCTGGAAGCAGGAACTCCCGGCCCATTTTGAAATCCCGAGGGAACCATACACCGGGAAATCTCTATATCTGCCTCAACGTCCGTATCTGAGCTATTAATTTTATCAAAACCCAAGACAAATTGCTGGTTCTAACCCCATACTTTTTGTCTTCATTTATGTTAATATCCGGTTAATTTTTCTCTCGACCAGGGCATACTGGTTCTTTCATTTTTCACTTTTTGCCTCATGGGGTGGAAATTAATTGCATGCAGGTTTGGCGCTGTATTCCGTTGTTAATTTTGATGTGAGTTTTGTAGAGGTGTGGAGCTACGAAAATAAGTTGAAATATCATGTGTTTTTTGGAGTGATATTGACAAATTATCATGGAAAGACTCATGCCGCAACTACGTTCACAAAATTGTTGAAATTAATTTTCAAAATCAGTGTTATTCGCCAAACTTATACAGGGTCTTTCACGAGGAACCTCACCCATATGTATACGGGAAACTACTGAACGTATTTTCATGAAATTCAGCACTTATAAGTATTTCACGATGCTGATGACATCTAAAATATTTTCAAGGCATGAGCACCTCCGGTTTTTCCGTAAATGACGTCAACTTCCGTTTTTCAAATTAGAACACCATTTTTTTATTGCAGAAATAGATTCCTTAGAAAATTTCAAGTTATTTTTATGTAACATTTTTCAGTTTTAGTTGAAAAATTCTCTCTGAGCGGGAAAATTCGGAAAAAAAATCGAAAATAGAGCTCCGTTGAAACAAGAATAACTTCGAGGTTTTTGGATGGAAAATTTTCATTTTTGGGATTTTTCAAGATGTAAGATTGATGTATCCACTTCAAAAATCGAAATCGCGATTCATGATACAGGGGGTGAAAAAATCGCTTTCAAAGTTAGGGATGACAAAATCGTGAAAAATCAATTTTTTAAAATTAGAACCCCATTTTTTTATGGCAGATATTGAATCTACGTTAAAAAATAATGTGAGTGTATGCATCACACCCTTGCCCTAAAATGGATATTTTCTGAGTTAATATCCACTTCAGGGCAAGGGTGTGATGCATACACTCACATTATTTATGGTTTGATATTTGAAATTTTGTCTGCATCTAATAGGCATCAAAAGATCAACACAGGAAGTTGAAATTTTCAAACTGATGAAAGTTGCTTTACGTTGCACCCTTAATAATAATCCATACCTGCAACAACTTTAACAGCTGTTTACTGAAATGCCAAAAGGGGAACGGTCTGAGCATCGACCCCACAATGTGACGCAATTCCAGAGTTGACATCGGGTCAGAGAGCGATTTCCAATCACGAGGGCTGTTTCTGCCCATTTTCTCAGCGCGAAATTGTTTTTGTTTATACGGCTTTCAATGGCTTCAACATAGCCTGCTATTCCATGCCTTGGATCGATATTCATGCCCATAGACCGCTCGTATTATTAGTCGACAAGACAAACTTCTGGTTGTATACAGTTCAGAAGAAAACACAAAAGCTTTCCGATATCGAATATTCGGGAAACTAATTAACTGCCATGATTTCCCCAGACAGGCTGTTCAATAATGATTTCATAAATTTTGAATTAAGCTCAACAAACCGCAGGAAAATCGATAACCATCAAGCAGCAAGCAATACTCGTAAACACTTTGCATTAACTCCTCAGGAAACTTTATTTCCGATTCTCTCTGTTAACACCCCCTAACCCTTCATTAAAAGCCCCCGAACTTTGGTCCAAATAACCCCAACCCGAAGTTCTCCACGATCAACTTATATATCAAGAGATAAGCATCCTCCGATAGGTGCAAACAAGTATCGTCTACACGTGTTACTCGGTCACCATCTTCAACAACTGCCATTAAGCGTTTTCCTTGGGAACCTGGAACGTTTGGAATGGCTGGCATCTGCCGGAGAATATCTCCTATCCGCCCTTGTTAGACAAAAAAAGGATACGTGTTGGGACTACAGATGGACCGCTATCCGTTGATGTGACGCCCTCCTCCCTGACTTCAGAATTTCAGATGGAGCAGCATGAACGGGGATATTAATCCCACTTTCAGGAGACTGAACTTTGCCTCGCTTCACTCCAGACTTCAGGTCATCTGAAGATTCTGGGCAAATCGGATGAGTTTAATCTTGCGTTTCTCTGACGACCGAAGAATAAGCTTTTGACGTACTTGAGATGCACAGAGCATGAATTTTAAGGGTCTGGAGTAGGAATACATCCTCAATTCGTGGACTTGTGTTGATGAATTTAAGAAATCTTCTCCAATAATCATATAATATAATATCGCTCAAGACAGGATGTGTGTTTACTCCTTTGTAGTTTATTTACCGAAATGGGCCCCATTTCAATGTGCCTTCGGGTCTGAGTCTCTCTAATATCCCATTAATGCGGTATGGACAATGGACCACAGAGCCTGCGTTCGGCCGACCATGAATGCCACACAGGAAGAAGAAAAAGTGCATTGGCAAAAACATGGCGATTGGTATTTACATTCAAGTATTGAAGGATTCTGATCGCAGCGCCAATTATGAGATATTTAAAATTGACTCTCGTTTTGGACCTTCTGGTTGATTGAAATCACAAATAATACTTCAATCAACGGTAATATACAGAGTGTAACAGCTAAATGGAATAAATTCGATAACGAATAAATGAGGGGATGTTAGGAAAAAAGCTCGGACACGTCGATTTGTAATTTTAAATGCGCATATTTTACAAGAAAATAAAATTATATAGGGTGTTCCATGCGACCGTGGCCAATACCAACTTTCTTATTTCAAATGCAACCCTCTGTATATTATTTATTTTTGGATTCTTCAGAAAATTCTAGACATAATTCATGTACAATGTCCTATACCTATCTTCAACTTTTTCAGAAATATTAGGTGTTTTCAGATTTTTTACAAAAATTAATATGAAAATCATTTTATTTCACAAATTCGATACATTACACTCAATAGTTATTTCCCATTTACCTCTTGATATGAAGAAAGTAAGCAAAAACCATTACTGAGAAAAAATTAAAGAAAATAAAAACAGATTAGCATGTTGCCAAGACGTTCGCGGCGAGCATTTTGAACATTTCCTACATTGACATGTATGTTTTTTTTGTGTTTTTTAATAATTAAGAAATAAACATTATTACTTATAAGGTTTTAAGTGTAATGTACCGAATTTGTGAAATAAAATAATTTTTATTTGAAACGTTGATTTTTGCAATAAATCTGAAAACACTTAATTCTTTCGAAATAGTTAAAGATAGGTATAGGACATTGTGCATGAATTGTGTCTAGAATTCTCTGAAGAATCCAAAAAATAAATAATAACAGGGGGTTGCATTTGAAATAAGAAAGTTGGTATTGGCCACGGTCACATGGAACACCCTATATAATATTATTTTCTTGAAAAATATGCGCATTCGAAATTACAAATCGACGTGTCCGAGCGTTTTTCCCAACACGCCCTCATTTATTCGTTATCGAATTTATTCCATTTGGCTGTTACACTATGTATGTAGGATTTCATTCCCATCAATTGTAGATAATGGTTAAATATTTCTGTCATTCCTGAATTTCGTGTGTGGAACGCTTTATACTGTACCTAAAATGAGCGTGACACTTTTTTGGCTTGGCATTTGATGACGTCCATATGTAAGCTTTTGAGTCCCGGATGTGGAACATTCATCTTATAATTGAAAAGAATCCATGAGTGCAATATGAGATTTAGCAGTTGTACCATTTTTTAGAATGAGATAAATAGACCAATTTGGACTCGAGTGCTTCTTTATAACTTTTCATCCCTAAGTAGCCTAGAGCCACCAGGGTAGAATAATTTATGATGGTTAAAGATGCACTTTTGGCACGTGAATATTTTATTGGCTTGAGTCGTACAAGAAGTACCACCTCTTTTCCCAAATGCAAATTGGGGGCGGAATCGAGAATTAACGTTTAGGGCATAATTGGGGTAGTGGAGTCAGTTTGCATTGAGCTGAGTAATGAGTTCCTTCGGTAGTCGGTAGAGAGTTGAGACGGAGGTAGTTATTGCCATTAGAGACGGAATTAGATCTTCAAGACGGTACCATATCGGCGGTACAAGATGAATTCATTTGTTCGACGTAAAGTAGTTTTCTATCTCACGGAAATCAGTAACTGGGGCTAAATCTCAACTGAATGTGTGCTTGTCAAAACTTATTAGTATGAGACGTATAATATACAAGTGTAGATTATTGAGTAGAATTAGCTCTTTAAATAAACAGTTTCACTTTTATTGGTTCTTGGGAGACTTGTTGAAAGCGATAAAGACCTGGAATATAGTTTTGATAGCAAAAGCGGATGTCACAGATACTTGAATTATCAAATAAAACATTCGAATCATTTCAACAAAAACATTGAGTTTGAATAAACCTAGAGAAACATTGCCCTCGAACGAGTTGAAGCTGCTTTCAGTTGTAGTTCCTTCTCCCGTTCATAGGGGTGCAGTTCTGTTTCAGAGAATCGACATTTTTTCCCTCGCATCTGCGGTGAGTAGCTGAAATATGAAGCACTATTCCTCAACGTACTGGACATGAATGCGTGATTTATTTCTTATCGTAATTCAAATAATTCACATGACCACTCTTTCACACCGTTTGAAACGAAGATGTAATTTGGACAAATCCAACCCTGCCTATGATTCATAGTACTAAAGGGAAATGAATATCCTACAGATTTCTGTAAATGAATAGCTAACAAAATGAAGCAGACTGTCTCGTCAGATCATTGTTCCTTCAGTAGCTACTATGTGCCGCCACTTTAAGGCCAAACATTTCAGCTCCAATTCGTTCAACTGCGTTGTTTCTGAAGCTCGATAATACGATAAAAATCGGCATCTTCGATAGACACTTGAAATCATTAAACTTACTTGTATTTGCGGATTGATTCAGAAGAGCTGGTGATATCCAGTACATCAATAGGAGACAACAGTGTTGAAACCACATGGTGCTCTCCTGAAAAATCGATTAGATCAGAAATTGTCACACAGTAGAAATCATGAAAATTATTAGGAGTTTGAGGTCGAGCCGGTGAGAATCTTGCAATGTAGCTGTTATTGAATGAGTCGTATTCTGGTTAGGTGGTAGATACTTATTTCAGTTCTAACGACAAAAGCAAACGAACTGTATATAATCGACATGTACATTCAAGACGATCATTTCAGTGATAACATTATCGTAATATTACATTATTTCTCTGAGATTCTACATATCTGATGCGTATCTTTCAAATCAGGAACATTTCGAAAGATGGTAAAGAAAAAAGACTCACACTGTAACCATCCTCACTATCCAGGTTGAAAAGGGAAGGTTGTTATAATTCACCCCAGTTCCTGAAGTGAATGACCCATTTCAACGTTCGAGTCATTTCTTGGTAACAAATTTAATTACATTAACCCCCATAATGAATTTCAACAGGTATGATATTGAAACATTCCGCTACACTGCTAACAAGAAGGATTTTGTACATGTTGAATAAATATTCAAACATCCGAAAGGCCTTTCCTTAATGAAAACACCACATCGGCGCGTTAACCTAAATCAACATTTTGCCGAACAAACTTCAACAACTTAAAAGATTTCCTGTGCAAGCACTATAATAACAATCCAAATCAGTCCACTTCCTATGTTGGTTTCCAACGAAATTTTCATGGATCAATACCTGAATTAAGATCAATTTAATTTTACGTAGGAGTTCCTGTGCATTATTCAAACCTAGGAAATTGGAGATTCGATGAACAAGTAAACGAAGGGTATAAAATATTGTTCTATTGTGAAGAGAATTATCAATTAATAAAAGAATTTGAGAACTCTGTGATATTCATGGTATACATATACCTATTGAAATATATTCAAGACAATGAAATTGCAATGCAAATGGTTTTATTGCAATGGCCGACGTTTCGGCCCCGATAAGGTTATCCTCAGGGCACTGGAAATGGGATATCTCAATAAGTGTAATGATAAAGAAAAAGCACATGAAAATGTCAATGAATAATTTAATTTGATTTTATTCCCAAATAATATGATGATTTGGAATTTTGTGCATAATATGTAGGTAAATACACACATCTTCAAAAGTCTTGTTCTGGAAATGAGATGAATAAACTGCTCCACATGAGTTAGGGATATTGACTTAAATTGCAAAAAAATATAGTTAAAATAAGATTTTTGTGATGACAATTCATATTAATATGATTTCAAGTTGCGAATTAATTTTAGCCTGTAGGTCTGCAGCGTATAGAGGGTGGTTGAGAATAATCGAGTAGAATAACGAATTTTCATTCTCAGAGAATTCAAGCATTTTAAGACTATCAGTACAATGTATGGCCTCCACGCGCATCAATAACAGCTTGACATCTTCTTTGCATACTACACACGAGGTTGATGAACATTTCTTGGTTCCATGAACGGGACAGAAGCTCTCTCAGATCATTTAAGGATTCTGGGGTAGGTTGATGATTATCTAATCTCCTAAGGAGCGTATCCCAAGCATGTTCTATGCAATTCAAATCTGGTGAGTGCGGAGGTATTGGTAAACGTGAAATACTAGGCACCTCGCGCGCATTCTCAACTATGGCTGCAGGGTGCAATTTAGCGTTATCGTCTAGAAATTGAAAAGTTTCACCATTAGCAGCGTGAAAATTTGGCACAACATTGTCAATGACATGCCTCCTTTAGTTTAAGGAGGTCATATTCCCAGGACAAATGTGTAGATCTGTGCGCCCGTTGAAACATATCCCGGCCCATACCATAACACTACCCCCTCGGAATGGATGGACATCTTGGACACAGCGTCGATTACGGGGTATGCGTGGGATTATCCATACCCTTTTTCTTCGAGAATCTGAAAATAGTTCAAATCTAGATTCATCAGTGAAAAAGACACCACGCCATTGACCGTTCCAATTGATATGTTGCCTTGCCCATTCCAGTCTTTGACGCTTATGGTCACGTGTTAATGGAACTCCTCTTAATGGACGTCTAGAACCTAGATTCACCTCTCTCAAACGTCGTCTGATGGTTTCGATGGAAACTTGGACCCCATCTGCATTTTGAAGAGTATTCCGTAGCATTCTACACGTAGATGTAGGGTTTCTTCTCGCCGAAACGGTGATGAAACGATCCTGAGCAGGTGTTGTTTTTCGTCGCCCACTAAGCCTTGGTCTTTCCAACACGGAACCTGTCTCCCTGAACCTATTCCAAAGTCGAGATATCACACTTTGGCTGACTTGGAGCCTTTCCGCTACAACAACCTGAGTTAGGCCACCCTGTAGCATTCCGATAGCCGTATTAGCCTCAGCGTTTGTTAATTTACGTCTTGGCATTTTCAGAAAACTCGTTACAAATCGAAGCCGTTGATAAACTGATTTCATTTAAAAATAAGAATATTCATGAAGCATATGCAAAGAACCAATCTTCAGAAAAAAAAGCGACCAGATTGACGAAATGTCTCATACTGATTTTTATTGGATTGATTCAAGTTGTTTTTGAGTTTTAAATGATTTTACAGCGATTTTCTCGAAGATTACATATGTACTTTTAAAAACGATTGAATACGATACCCCCAACTCTTGTGGAGCAGTATATTTCTCTTTTTTGTGTGTATAACTATCATCAAGTATGGACCACTCAACAATGTCTAGAAAATATTCTTGGCTGATTGCTGGAAACCTAGATGGTTTCGTCCTGGCTCCGCCAATAGAACTCAACAGATAGGATATTTTAAAGCTGTGGCTCAACGTAAAACCGATGGAAACGGCTTAACCTGGTTTCGCTTTTGGATGGCGCCCTCTCTGGATCAAGCGCGAACAGCGATGTAGAATGCTTGGTTATACTGTTGGTTCAGTATATGCATATTATTTATAACTATTCATCGTGAGCACATATTCGATTTGAGTTATGACCGCTTTATAATGAAATCTGAGATAAAATGCGGAACTTCAATTACGGAGTGTAACTCATTTCCCATTCCCTCGGGCGCACATTACAGTTTAATCTAGCACGTTCCGAGGAAGAATCGCCAGAAGGCGAAATGCAACTCTATAAACTACCACACTCCTAGTTTATTTATTGTATATAAATCAAGAGGACAGCAAGGTGTATCATCTGCATATTCGCGGTTCAGCAGCTTCGCACGACTCCTGCATTATTCATGAATATTTTAAAATACACCTGAATCTTTCTAGTCGGCGACGAAAATTCACGCCATTACTACTAAAACGTGGGCAGCTATAAATTTGGGGAAGCGTAATTGCGAGCTATTTTTCTCGAATAAGCGACTGCTGGGATTTATTCCTGAAGAGATTATTATGTTACCCGCTGGAATACTCATAAGGTATCATAATATTCTGATGGATATGTTGCATATTTCCAGATTAACTAGACTCATGATCAATGGGATGAAAACATTTAAACATGGACGCTTTTCAGATATTTGTATTCAATGTATTAAGGTGGGCGTTCAATGTAGTGTGTTTTTATTTCAAGTTGCATTTGAAAATGGTTTCACTTTGAGAACTGAAATTTTGTGGGTGAACTCAGAAAGGATTGGAGTTCTTAATGAGATAATTGAGATCAATTGCATTTCAACAGTTCATTTTTCTTCTTTGAAAAATAGAAGAAAATGAGCCAACTCATGCTTCTGTTTTATTTCAAACGAAAGACCCATGAAAATAGTTCGACTTCCGATTAAAAGTGAATCTACAGATAATTTCATTCATAAAAACAACTTGAAATATGGAATTGGCAGAGAATGGCCAAATTCAAATTTAAGCGGGAAAAAGTTCCTGCTTTACCCACATTTTCACTTATTTCATAGTTCAGCGAGTTTCTGATAGAGAGCGCCATTGTACATTTCATTCATAATTAGAGATATTCATAGAACTCATAGAGATAATGTAAGTTCTATGGAGATATTCCATAAAATGCACGGTGGCGCCTCTATCGGTTAACTTGTCCTACGCGCATCAAACGGCGACCTTAAGTGAATTCTGGATCGTCCGCAACACGATTTTAGATTTTATAGATAGTAAACACTGACATACCCTTATGCAGAAGAAAAAGTGAGTAATCATAATTAATGTTCAAACATTAACTACAAATAATGGTCAAAAACTTTCTTATTTCATATGGCACACCCAGTATTTCTGTACCTTGTTGAACGCAAATATTTTTTTAAATGAATCGTTTGTTACATGATTCTTTGGACGTATGGCTTAACTTTAAATCAAAACGATCGGAATAAAGAAAAATTTGAGGGCGTGTACCGGAAAAGATTGAATGATAATGACACTTAATACCTTCTAGGCGAAATTGATTTGAAAATAATTGAAAAAAGAATTGATATTCAGAAAAACAGTAGATAATCATTTATAAAGGAAAAATAAATCTTGCGTGACTGCAACACCATTATTGAGATCTCCATATGAGTTTTTCAGATTTCAAATAATATTGTAAGCATTTCCCCACAAATATTTCCAAGTATTTCTATGAATATCGCTAATCATAATAGTAGGTTAACTAGTTGAATTAAAAATCGAAAATTACTTGAAAACTATTAGGTTTAGATATAGGGAAACCCAATGAAGATAGTTTCGATATTAATTTTTACGTTCAACAAGGTACAGAAATACTGGGTGTGCCATTCGAAATAAGAAAGTTTTTGACCATAATTTGCAGTTAATGTTTGAATACTAATCATGATCACTCAGTATATTCCAGAGTTGATTTTTTTTCTTCTGCATAAGGGTAGCCAATATGTCCACACGAAAAAACATTGTCTGTCTCGTTGGCTTGAAGGGTTTATTCATTGAATGCGAATTAAAAATACTAATTTTTTTCGATTTTTCGCCATTTTCTCTACAACGGTTGTTGTGAGGCATAAAATGGTCTTTATAAACTCATCATTATTTGAGCTTGCCATTCAATTTTTGAATTCATATATGGGATATTCCATTCAGAAGTGTAACTATGGTCTATATCTTTGTTATCGAACACCCTGTATATGTAAAAACAATTTTGAAATGTGCATCTGATTGTCCTTTACATTTCACGAAAAAAAATTTTCAAAATGTCTTCATTACTGCCTCAAAACCACCCCAGACGTGGTCTTCGGAAATTCAGATTTTGTTTTGCACTAATTTTTACTCGGGACTTTTTGATCTGAGGATCTGAGCTTGGCTGAATGACGACTTTTAGTCGTAGTTTGAATAATTATGAATAAAAACATTTGATTATTCCCAGCGGTTTACCCAAGAATTCAGATTTTGTAAAATTAAAATTCAACTCGAGAATATTCAATAGGAAAAATCCATTTTCATCGAATGATGATAATTATCCATGTAGACATAAAAATCATTAATTTTAGTGGAATCATAATCCTACTATTCCAAGTCAATTCTTTAGAAACTCAGATTTTGAATTGATCTAATTTTAACTCGGCACTTTTTGATCTGAGGAACTGAGCTCGGCTGAATGATGAATTTCAACATGGAACACGTTAAAACAACGCGTCCTGATCGTCAAAAATTATTATTTCGGTTAATGGCGAATATTATCGTGCTATGATAACACAGTTTCTTGTGCCTCATTTGGAAGTTATTGATCTTGACGACATGTGGTTTCAGCAGGACGATGTCTCATATCATAACGCCCGTGAAACATTTACGATCTTGCAGGAGATTACTCCTGGTCCTGACATTTCCCTGTTGCTTTAACACTATCAGATTTCTGGATGTGAGGCTATCTGAAGTCACAGGTTTATGCCAATGAGTCTGCAACCATCGAAGCATTGAAAGCCGAAATTAGACGCTGTATCAATGAAATTCCACCCCATGTATTCAATAACGTCATTGAAAATTTCGTCAGAAGGGTAACCATATGCCAGCAAAGCATCTACAAGATATTTAGTTTCATTAATAATTCTCAAAAGAATATTTTCTAAATCAATAAAAATATCAATATTTAGATTGAGAAAACCATGTATTATTGAATACTGAAATCTTGCGTTCTTATTGAAACAACCAATACTCCAATATGAATATGACGTGAATGTTATAATGTTTGAAATTATCAGAAAATTTGGGAATTTTAGATACGAGTTTGCCCTGAAAGTCTCGACGGTAGAAGAATAATTGAAATCATAAGAATTAGATTTTTCCATTTCGCTACGTTTGAGACCATTCCTGCTCAAAATTAGAAAAATAGAGACACAGAGTCGAAATAATATAGCTCTCGTAGAACGAGCGCTCAATAATTGAGGTAAAATTTCTGTAATTCCTTGATGTGAAACAACTTGCTCCAGTTCCTGATCCTAATGCGATTCATATAGCCTCCAAACTCTTTTCCTCATCTTGTTTTGTTTCATTCGTGAATTCGAGAGCAATCTGTAATCTAAACGAAAATTCTGTCGTAATACAAAATGGCGTAGGCGAAGGTTTCGAATCCTGTACCTATATGGACGCTTGTTCCTGAGATCATTCATACAGTTTATTTTGCAAATTTATGTTGCCTTGAAGAACAGTATTTTGTCGTTGTTGGTGTGAAAATATAAATTTGCGTTTTTGAGTTCTTTTACACGGTTTATTTCGCAAATTCTTGTTGCATTGAAAAATAGTATTTTTTCGTTGTTGGAGTGAAAATATAACTTTACTGGTTTTGTCACAATGTTTTCAGTTTTCTTCTTCAGATTTTTCGTGTATGTTTTATAATTCCATCACGGTTGAAAAATTTCAAAAACCGTTTTATTGAATGGCCTGAACACACAAAGAGCCTACCTCAAATGTTGAAACAATTGAGAATACTCAAATGAGAAGAAAGCCTTCATGTTGAGCTTGCCTTTGATTTGTTGATGTAAACGGACAGAAGAGATACGTAATTCCTGTTTCTGTCCAGATTAGTCATAAGACCATAGAAATCCCCGAATGGAAATAACACCCAGCAGGCGTATATTCTAGAATCTATAGTGAGTATTCATATAATTCTGGCTCACAAGATTTGTAGGTCGCAAAACCACCAATCCTCTTTCATTTCCAAAGCCCTTCTCATTTCGTTCTCGATGCCAACGAATGAAAATTACACCTAGTGGTAGCTTGGACAGGACGCTGCTTCCCATCTAACCGGGTTTAGCCCTTTCACGACGTTATGTTCGATTTTCGTCTTCCGACAAGAGGATATCCTGGATGGCTGATTGTGCGCTGCTGTCGACCTGTGCTAATTTCCTTTCCCATTACAAAGGACCGGCTTCGATATGCAGATAGTAAAGATGTTGTAATCTATCGGTTGATGATCAAAGCGATAGTGGTTGAGTAATGGTAAAGATGGTTTTACCGCTCGGGATATCCGAAAAAGACGTGGATTCGTGGAAATGGAACAATTTGATGAAGGGGGACTCGAACGACTCGATAATTAGACGAAGGATTACGGAAATAATTTCAATTAAGATGTACCATGACTATTGAGATTCCATTTATATTTGTACAGAAAATATGTTTTATATTTTAGAATTTTGTAGTGAGGGGGATAATTGGGGTAGTGAAGTCATTTAATTGTTGGTCGGGGAGTACAGAGTTCCTACGCGAGTCGGTAGGGAGTTGAGACGGAGGTAGTTATTCCCATTGAATTAATTTGTTCGGCGTGAAGACGTTTTTTATCTTACGAAGTTCAGTAAATGCGCATAAATCGTAACTGAACGTGTGTTTGTCAAAAGTTATTATAGTGTAAGACGTATAATTTAAAAGATATTTGTGTACAATTAACTCTGCGAAATAAACTGTTTATAGACAGTTTGACTATTATTGGTTCTTGGAAGACTTGTAGAAAGCGATAAAGACGTAAAATATAGTTTTAGTACAATAATATTGTCAGTTTTATTCTGCAACTCTAATGAATAACAGTTGATTTGAAAGTCTTTTCATCAACTTCAATTTGAACACCACCGACCAACTAAGCATTATAATTTATATGCATGTGTTACTTTGATAGCATCTAATTTGTTGGTGATACTGTAAAAAATATGAATGGTGAGTCTTTGACTTGTACATATATTTCAACTGGAGATTCTTGAGGTCGAGAGAAACCCTCTTTCATTTCCAATTTTTCCGAATTCGGCTCTGTTAAGAAGATATAGCCATTTGAAAAAAAATTGGGCTGACTACTTTTCTGAAATGATCTCCTCAAATTGATGCAAAGTTCATATTCCTCGATAGAAATTGAGTTTATACATTTAGGGAATACTCAAGTACTAACCTTATTGGAATAAAAATGTTGCAAACACGATAATTTCAACAGAAGCAGTTAGTTTCATTGGATTATATCCCTCCTTCGATTTTTCTGCAGATTAGTTTGTAAACACTAGTAACTTGTTCATATTTTCTTCGAAATTCCCAAACAATATCATGAAGAAAGACTTTTCATTCAGATCATCAGAAACAACCTAACCTAATCTATTTTGAATCGATTCTGTTAATGTTGTCACAGAAATTTCAAGAAGATGTTGTCAGCTTGCTAATATTTTCATTGAGGTTAAGGATTTGTTACGAAACATAGTATAAATCACGATACACTTCTGTACCGTGGTGTAAATATCTTTTGATTCTGCCGTTGCCATCATAAATCGACTTTTCTGCCAAATTTTACAATGCATGCGTAGAGCGAAAACCGAAAGATTGGTTATCTGGAGGCCAACTATAAACAATAATAAAGCAGAGTCTCTGAACAAGCTGTAAACATTATGTGAAGTTCTGAATACATTCAGTGAATTATTGTTCTGATGTGATTATTATGTGAAGTGAATTAATATAATCTTAACCGTGTCGAGTTTATAAAATTCCAAGAGGATATTGCTTAGATAGAAACATCGACACAGATTATAAGGTATCATTTTATTTTTCATTAATTTTAATTTAATAAGTAGTTTGTAACGAGATTTATCACTCGTATCCGAATTTTGTATTTCATTGACATTGAACTTCAATATGGACCGGTAACTATGAATTTTCAATAGATACTGTGCGTGTTGAATACTCCTTGGAGTTCAATTCTATCTCCCACATTTGTGGGATTTTATCATTAAAATATCTCGACAAAGTTGATAAATATTGTGGCAACATTGTAAACTCGTTTGAATACCAGAGAAGGAATAATATTCGATGATATTTAATTCAGAGACGCATTCAGATTATTCTTGAAATTATTGATTTTTTCGTCAAATTTCTCCGGGTAAAATTGGAAAACGACGCGTTTTATTGAAAAAAATAGGAATAATTTTAGTTTCCACAATTATTGATTCTTTCGAAAATAAGAACCGTTTATTTTTTTGAAGTGGTTTTATGGTGTTTTAGCGTGTATTGATGAGTCGACTACCCTCTAACTTTTTTACTAGTAGAGATATTGAATAGGTTTTGATTAAGGAATAATGCACCACGAATAGAGTAGAAACTCAACCAAAATTCAGTTCATTCGAAATAACGGTTCCGAATATATAAACGAAAAGGGTTTTTTCATGGATTTTCGACACCCTGTATCTTCTAAACCAAACCGAATTTCAAAAAATGGTATAAAAAAAGTGTTTCGTTTGATGATAGGAATCTACAGTTAAAATATATGTATAAGTCAAAGACTCACCCTGTATATTACCTACATATCCATTTTCTTAACCTGTTGTGACGGTTGTTTATTAAATATTTATGGGTTTTCGTGAATTATTAGCGTTTCATCTCATTTGCGTCATTTACTTATCTCTTTTTCCTATCGTAGAAATTATGCATGAACTACTAATAATATCTAGGAGCATAGAATTTTATGCTCCTAGATAATATCACTGAACCCAAAATCATTATCTTCTATGAAATTGGAAATTTACGCTTTTTCTGTATAAATGCCATCAGAAAAATTCGAAAATTGACTCCAAATTGCTGTTAGCGTCTATTTCCCACTTGTTTTTGTCTCATGTCCCTATTTAGACTCCTATTGGCCTATTGGTTCGACAGAAAATTCATATTTTCTTGGGAATTAATGAAAAACCGAATAATGTTAACAGGAAATTAACCTGTCACAGTATGAATGAATGGAAATCTACTGTTTCCGGTCTATGGTTCACAAATTTTTAGGACAGTCTATAAGTTGAAAGATTAGCCAACTATTTAAAACCATATTCAGCCTCCCCAATAACGTTTCCGTGTTAAGTTGAACGAACTTGCATTTAACCGATGAAATTTAATATTTTCGTGCAGACCTGTGATTTTGACATGGAATAGATTATAGAATGAATGGAATAATTTGGTCCTGATAATGTACTTTGAATCCATCCATGCAAAAACGGTGCATTGTGAACCTTTGGACCAGAAATTTCAGATAGAACATATTTTGAATTAATTCCATATCGATCGTTCTCCAAACGAAGATTGGATCTTGAAATTTTCAATTACGGAAAATATTCGAAATAAACCAAACAATATACCTTTCGGATAACAGTAAATATAAATGAATATACAGGGTATATTTAAAGGTGTGACTTTTCTAGAAAAAGGTAGGAGAAGCTTGAGTGAATTATATATCCAACATAGTCATTCATAATATCGTTAATGAATATAAGATTTCTGTTACTTCAAACTGATTTTCATTGTTTCATCTTCATCAGAAGGACAATTATGATTGAAGAATCGGTAAGATGAATGGTTGAAAAAGGTTCAGAGGAATAGTTGATAGAAATAACGTTTTCCGCAAATCGCTAGAAAATTTTGACATTTCAGTCAAAATGGTCATAGAAAACGTCAAGATTTCCTAACTGTTAGGAAATTCTCATTTCCTTACTGTAAGGAAATGATATTTCCTTACAGTTGGTTCGACATATGCATATACGAACTTTTCTCATGATTCCTCAGGCACTTATTCTGAAGAAGCAGTATTTTCACTGCATCAACCAGCTCTGGAGGAGTCCCAGAAATAGCAAATTCATCATCACTCATCATTACACACTGTTTTAAATTCGAAAACACTAGCAATTGAATTAATTATATGCGTCAACTTTGACAATTCAACATGAGTTCGTTTCCATAGTAACGTAACCTATTTCAATACGAATTTCGAAGAATCATTCATTTACGAAACAAATAATTCGCGATTTCATCAAAATTAATTGGAATCTGCCGAATTTTAAACGATTTGCGGAAAAATAGTATATTCACCTCGTAGGAAAAGACACATTCCTGGACTCTGTGTTGCCAAGTCTCGGCTTTCGCCTCGACTTAGCAATTTTCACAATCTTCCAGGAATGATACGCTTTTCCTACTTGGTAAACAATGTACTATTTCCGCAAATCGCTAGGAAATTTTGACATTCCTAACAAGATTTGTCATAGAAAAAGTCAAGATTTACCAACTGTTAGGAAATATTCATTTCCTTACTGTGAGGAAATGATATTTCCTTACAGTTGTCACTGTTCTACATAAGCATATTCGTACTTTTCTCTAGATTTCTTTGGCGATAATTCTGATGAAGCAGTATTTACTGCCTCAAACAGCTCTGGACGAGTCCCAGAAATGGAAAATTCATCATCACTCATCATTCATACGTGTCCATAGTAACGCAACCAATGCCATTCTGGATTTCAAAGCTCCATTCATTTATGAATCGAAAAATTCGCGATTGTCTTCAAAATTCATTAGAATCTGTCGAATTTCAAACGATTTTCGGAAAAATAGTATGTTTAGCTCGTAGGAAAAGCCACATTCCTGGACTCTATGTTGCTCAGCCCCGGCTTACGCCTCGACTAAGCAATCTTCACGATCGTCCAGGAATGTCAGGCTTTTCCTACCCGTTAAACAATGTACTTTTTTCGTTCAATGGAGTTTGTCATATTTTTCATTGGAATCACAATAATTTGCGTGTTGAAAAAAGAAAAGACGGTCAATTGTCCTCCATGGGAACTTGAACAATATGTCGATGTAAATCCACTGCTTCCCAGAGCGAAGAGACCTGTATATACGAACACTGATCGAAAAAATGTTTCTGATATAATTTCCACAAAAATATTCCTCGCTACGATGAACGGCTCCGAAATAAGCTCATCCAGTATTCATCTCAGGCAGGAAAAAACTCTTCCGGAATTTTCAACCAGAAAAAATTTGCATCCAAGTAAATTCTCTCCTCGCTTCTTTGGAGTTCAAACATTCGACAGTAAAAAGTTCGGAGTTCCAAGAAACGCGAAATTAATTTGACGCAATATTTCCTTTCCGCTAATTTGCTTTTTTGTACTTCCTCAAGAAAAGCGAGAAGATTCGCAGGAACATCCGAAAACTCCATTTTTCCGGAGCGGTCAGAGAGAATGCAATTTCGGGGAATAAATCGACGCTCTTTTTTTTCACGCTTCCCGCAGTGCATCGTATTCCAGTCACGCATTTCGATAATGAATCAGACTGTTTTTCCAAATAAGGCTTTTCTTCCATATTGTACAGGATTGTCAGAGATAAGTTGATACAAGGACAAGGATTCTAAAATTTCGAGTATTCCGGGTTTTCTAGCCGTGGTCCAATAGGAATTCCACATCACGTTTCGCCTACAACTGCGGTAGGCATCTTCAGAAGTTTCTCGTGCGAAGGTTGTAACCCGACGATCGACTGCCCCGAACTGGTGATAATACTGGTATTCAGAGCTGCAGCTCCACCGCCGGCGTGGCTGGTCGGTTCATCCCTTCCACATCGAACAGATTTAGTTTCAGAATTGACTTGAAAGAGGCAGTCAATTAGGGAATTATCCAAATTCATACCGCTATGTTGAAGAAAGTATTGGAAAACTTCTTCGAAAGACTCCACATGTGCGACACTCGCGGAGGCAGTCATTTGGACGATACCTATTATTTTCAAGACATACATGAAAATAACTTGATTATGTAGGCTTTCAACCGCTCTGTATCAGCTGACTGAAGTCATCCAGAGAACTCTGAATAACAAAGAAATCGCCATGTGTGCCTTCCTGGATGTATCTGGGGCCTTTGACAACACAACACACGTGTCTGTCAGAGGTGCACTTGAAAGACGAGGAGAGAATAATACCATCTCAAAATGGATGTATGAGGTGTTAACGACAAGAATAGCTGAGACATCGATGGGCTAGGAATCCGTCTTCATCAAAGCTACTCGTGGAACACCTCAGGGTGGGCAGTTATCTCCCCTCCTATGGAGCCTGGTATTGGATGAACTTCTACACAGGTTAACGGAGCTTGGCTTCGAATGTGTAGGCTATGCTGACTAGGTACATAGTACTAATAATTAGAGGCAAATTAGAAGGCACTCTCTTCGACCTATTGCAGAAGAACATTAGAATTATTGAGCAGTGGTGCTTGTCAGTGAGATTGAACATCAACCCAACCAAGACCACATTAATTCCGTTCACTCGGAAGAGGAAACTTCCAGCCATGAAAACGTTAGCATTGAACGGAAATATCTTGGAGTGGGGGTCTGAAATCAGATACCTAGGAATAACTTCTGTGGAATAAGCATGTTGATAATGCTACTGGCAGAGCTACAAGAGCTCTGATGGCGTGCAGGCGTCTATGCGGCAGGAATTGGGGCTGTAACCCAAAAATACTGCGGTGGAGGACGTCATGATTGTAGGACCTATAGTCACATATGGGGCAGTAGCCTGGTTTGCTAAGGCAAGTCAGGCAAGTAGGTACAAGGAATATGCTCGACTAAGTACAAAGGCTTGCCTGTGTGTGCATCACGGGAGCTATGAGAATGTGCCCAACCAGGGCGCTTGAGATCATTACAGACTTCACACCTCTACATCTAGTGATTGATAGGGTAGCCCATGATGCCATTTTCAGAGTATCTAAAGAAGGAGCAGGCAATAAGAATTGAGAGAGTCAGGTTTCAGAGAGTTTGGTCCTCTCTGAATGACTACACCTCATCTGCAAACCTTCCTAGTGATGTGATGATCAAGAAAGTAAGCACGGAGAAGAACTTCAGTACAATGCTAAGCAAAAGAGAGGATTGGGAAAGGGAATACACCAACTATAATCTCAAAGAAAATACAATAAATTGGTATAGAGATGGTTCTGAAACCGCTACAGGAGCTGGCGCTGAGATTTACGGAACAAATACCAAGGGTGCACTATCGTTTGGCTTCTGTACAAGCGACCTTCAAACGAAAATGCTTGCAATCGGAAGATGTCTAGATATAAATCTAGAAAGAAACTATCAGAAGTGCAATGTAGTTATTCATACAGATAGTCAAGCTGCTATTGAAGCACTGAGCTCCTACGTCATTGACTCAAAGCTGATTTGGGAGTGTCGAAACAAACTCAATGAGGTAGGCAAGAAGAATAAGGTCTTTTTAATCTTGGTTCCCGGTCATTCGGGAATCGTCGGAAACGAAGAGGCCAACACACTGATGGCCAGAAAAAGCGCACAAACGCCACTCACTGGCCCAGAACCCTTCTGTGGTATAAAAAAATGCACCTATAAGAAGAAGGTTATGCTGAAGGAGAAAACCGAAAGAGAAAAACTCTGATGGAATCTCCCAAGGATGGATCACTCCAAAAAGCTCCTCATGAACTTTGAAACTGCTAGATCCGAAAATTATCTGGATCTCAGTAAAAACCAACTTCACTTACTCACTGGCTTTCTCACAGGACATTGTCGCCTAAAGAAGCATCTGTTGAGAATAGCAGATGAGTGTAGATTCTGTGGGGAGGAGGAAGAATCTCCTATTCACCTGGTTACGGAATGCTATGCCATTGCAAGCCAGAGGAAAGAGTGCTTCGGACAAGAAACTTGTAGAAGTGGGGAGTTATCCTCCTTGAAGCCGTCCCAGATACTGGATTTAATCAAATCTCTGGAACTGCAGGGCGAGCTGTAGGAGGCACGATGATAACAGCTCTGTCAGGGGGCACAATAGACCTTAAGATCGCACTGGACTGTGAGTCCTTTTCACTATAACTATATACCTAACTATAGGCTTTCAATAAAAAAAATGGTCCAATATCTTCTGTTTCATTTTTTTAACAGCTCCTTCAAATGTCGGAGAACTCGTTGCCGCACCCTGTATTACTGATATCTCAGATCATAAATCCAACATATGGTTTTATGTAATATTTTCATGTAGAAATTCACATACGAGGATAGGTTTTCCACAACACACCCTAAGGACTCACGCAGTACCCGATCTCATAAATCCAATTTTCAATTATGCACAACTGAAGCCTGGAGGAATTCATTTGGTAACTCCATTTCTCCCCACTCTCATCGATCTTCCGTAATATCCTCAGCCGTAAATGAGTGAAAAGCGTGAGAGACTTCGAGCTTGAAAGCATCCTCGAATAAATGCGATTTTTTTATTCTGAATTACATTTTCAGCGGCACCAACCAGAAAAGTCTCAATGGAGATCAAATTGAAATAGATACTTCCGTAATCCAGACTTTTTCTTGTTCAGAGTCTCGGGAACTCGCAGAGCTCTTTCATCCGAATATAAAAGCTTTCACGCTTATGAGCTTCCTCCCGGTACATAAATGAGCGGTGTTGAAGAACATATTTGAAAGTTCCAATTGCCTGGAATCTATTGGACTGGAGGAAAATGCGAGGTGGCGTTGGAAAGAAGAAGAAAAATGAAGTAATCTTCTTATTCCGGGCAGCCGAATCAGCTTGCCTCGAATTTGTACTTCGGTATTGATGAGAAAGACTAGGAATTCACTAGATTATAGGGGGAGGCATTCAGTTAAATTGTGGAGGCTCCATCGAAGCGCTGATAAGCGGATTCTACCAGAGAGGGTGATCAAGTAGCTATTTGCTGCTCGGAGAACGTGACAGGTTGTGAATTTGGAATCCCATAAGGGCATAAGTCATCTCGATAAAGGCTGATACAGTGCATTATCATTAATAATTAGAGGAAAGTCACCAAATATGAAATAGTATCCTAATATGGAATACCTTCATTTCTCCAAGACTATAAGTAATAAACGGGACATTAGACCATCTTCTGTTTCATTCGGTCTATTAACTATCGCACTCACACCATCGAGTCATTTGCTCGAACGCTTAAGGGTCTACATTCCTGAAAAGAAAGGGAGTCAGAAACGATTTATTTTTTCCGATTGATGAAGGGATGTATGAGTGTATAAGGATAAAAATAATAAAAAAAAAATTAAAAGTATTAAATGCATGAAAAGGATATTCCTCATCATTTTTGGTTATTTTTCAACATTTCCACCATCAAAACTAACAAATATTTTTGTGTTTTTTCATTTCAGTATTGAAGTCTTTCATTTAGTTAATGCCATGTCTATCTCCTTTTTCTTTTAGAATTTACCGTTTTTTTGTGAATGATATCACAAGAATGTGTTGTTTTCGCGAAATTTATTTCCTTGAATTTTTCTATTCGAAATGATAAATTTTCATTTTTCTCAAAAACAAGTCATTAAGGTTTGTTTTAGCCGTCGATTAGTGAAAATCAATTGTTTATTACAATTATGGATTTTAACATGGAATTGAATTTCTTCTAAATGACACGCCCCGAACTCCGAAGGTATCTCCTCCCAGATGACTGATGAAGGAAAAAGAGAGTATTATACCAAATTATACAGGCAGTATGATATCTAGTTCAGGGTAGTATTTCTAGTTATATTCCCTGTGCCCCAACATTTGTTCTATTAAGCTGAATAATCCAATACATAAAAATTAATGCAATGCACTGCCATCTGGCGGTATACGTTTCTTACATTGAAGGCGAAAGACTCTTAACGTGTGGCAGGCGTGTTTTGTTTTGTTGTCGTGAAGAAAATTTTAAAAGGTAAGTAGTAAATGAGTATTACCAGCTGTTATGTTTGTATACATAAGTGTTATACTATTTAGTATATCGGTATTATGTTTATTTCACCATTTTGTGATCTTTTGTCATTGAAATAATGTGATTTGAAAAAATATTTAGAAGAGTTTGAACTAGTAAAGAAATCCAAATATGGACAGTGGTCGGTGTCTAATTATGGAATATGCTTGATGTGTGGGCTCCGGGTACATTATGATTGTGCTGGTCCAGAGTTTGATACTTTGATCTGTGACTTTTGCAAGTAATTATCACAATATGTTATATTCATTTAATTGATCTCAAAGATATTAATGTCCATTATTGTTATTGTTATGTTCATTTAAGCTTATATTCCATTTCCATATATGGGTTCTTATTCCATATTTGGTTACTCATTTGTGATTTTGCTTTTTGTGTTAGATTTTAATTAGATAACTGATATATTTGATTAGAGGCTGTTAATTACTTCATATAAATGTATGACTGATCAGTATAAACATTAAACTGATTTAATTATTATGAAGTTTTTTTTATATCCCAAAAACAAAATGGTATTCCATATTTGGTGACTTTCCTCTACTCGAGTTCTCAAGCCTACTTCCTGAATTTGAGCAATACAACTACCTATTCTGAATGATGGTCGACGAACAATGATAATCATCGGAACCTGAAAGAGTCGAAGGCATTTCAAATTTCTTCCACTCTCACAGAAACAGAAATTTCTTCAACGAAATTATAGACGAGAACTAGAGAAGTTAGTATCCGAAGCAGTGGGAAATAATTGAGGCAAAACAGGGAAATGACTTGGCGCTAGTATTTTCCCGAAAAACTTGAAGAAGACTACACAGGAAGAAAAGATAAAATGCTATGTCGAAAGAGGATCTTCTGGCTCTATTACGTTGAACAATGGACCATTTACACGAGGTCAGTAGTCGAAACAGTCCATTAAGCCAGTCCAATACTGATCTCGTATGAAAAAGTGACAATTCACTGTCCCATCCAGCCGTTGCAATGAAAAAGCACTGCCTTATTGAACTAACTAGTAGCCGAGACAGAACTGTCTAGCCAATACTGGCCTCTTGTGAATAGAGACACTATTTCATCAACTGTTCTCAAGCACTGGCTTACTGAATTTTTCCGGCTACAGGATTGTCGCGGCTACTGGTTTGTCCGGTCTACTGCTTTGTCTCGTCAACTGGCTCGTCTCTTCTACTGCTTTGTCTCGTCTACTGCTTTGTCTCGTCTACTGGCTCGTCTCGTCTACTGCTTCGTCTCGTCCACTGCTTTGTCTCGTCTACTCGTTTGTCTCGTCTACTTGTTTGTCTCGTCTACTGGCTTGTCTCATCTAAGGCTTGTCTCATCTACTGGTTTGTCCCGTCTACTGGTTGTCTCGGCTACTGGTTTGTCTCAGCTACTGAACCGTTTCGGCTACCGTGTGAATATTTCATTGATGAATAATGATGCCGACATGTACTTTACTGTCATAATTTTAAAAAATTGACCATATTCTCCAAGAAATTATTACTTGACACTGCTTTTGAATGCTGGGCATTCATTTGCTAACGAGAAAAATTGCGTATGGTGGAAGCAAGCAAATTTTATTCATTTTTTCGACACCGACCATGTCCCTTCGAACATATTGAAATGACTTTCCAACCCAGCTGACGAAAATATAAACTTGAGTGACATTTCCAATCAAATCCTCCCCAAGTTGAAATTGGTTGACGCCTCCGGTTCCCGACAAATCGGTTGTTTTTTCAGCACTTCCTGTTATCTCTACAAATTTATATTGTAATACGTGACGCCTAAATGTTTTTTCGAGGCGATTATTCTTGTTGATTCTGCCTAACACATCGTCGGAATTGCATCCCGACAAGGGTGAAATTCCATAGATTATCGAGAAAGTTATTCCCAGCACCGAGAATGAATTGTTTCAGATATTGGAATCGATTGAACCATCCGATTCTATCTGCAAACCTCATTTATTTCATCGAAAAATTCTGCGCCAGTAGCACAATCGTGATGAAATATCAGTTACACAAAGATGATACATATTTCATTTCAAACTATTCGAATCCCAGGACCGCATCCTTATCCTTGAATTCACGACTTTTTTGACAAATTTTATCGAATAAAATTATGAATAACTCGAAAACGGTGAGTCTCAAGTTAAAAACTTTGGGGAGCCCTTTTGCTTTTAAGAATAACGGACCCTTTCAAAAATGCAAAACGATAATCGTTCTCAGATAGTCGTTCAGTCGGTCAGAATGCAACTTCGAGCGAAAAAATTTTGAGGAATATACAACATGAATAGAGAAAATACTTCAGTGATATTGAGTCTATTTGAAATAACGTTATTCCTTAAGTCCTTTCATATCAGGGAGTGAAAAGATATACCCCATTAAACACAGAATCAATAATCTTAGGGTCAAAATACTCCTTATTTCGGTATTTTTCCATTTGTTCATTTGGAATTACAGGATGAAACATATATTTCAACTGTAGATTCTTGAGGCCAAAAGAAACCTTTTTTCATTTTCCATTTTTCCGAATTTGGCTCTGTTCGAAATATGTAGCCATTCGAAAAAAAATTGGGCCAAATATGTGCCTGATACAATTCTCTGGTATTGATGCAAAGTTCATATTTCTCGATTGAAATTGAGTTAAGGAAATACTCAAGTACTTTCCTTATTTGAATAAAAATGTCACAAACACGAGATTTCATAACAAATACACTTGCTTTTGTTCGATTATTTCTGCAATTGAAAAGCCAGATTTCTCCCACCAAAATAAGTTCCTTGTTCCTTCTTCGATTCTCCTGAAGATAAGTTTGTGAACACCAATAATTTGTTCATATTTCCCTCGATATTAAAAAAATATCTCATAAAAAATTGTTTTCTCACTAACCTTACTCCATCAACCTAGGTAATAGAAATCGAGGTCAATAACCTAACCCATCTTCTATGATATTTCAAAGACCTTTCGAGTAGACGATGCAAGATTGTGTTATTTATTAATTTACAGAGACGTATGCAAACAGGTGATGATTATGTGAAGACTCTCACTGAATTAATGTAATAATAACCGTGTAGTGACGATATTGATTAGATAGAAACATCGCCACATATTATTTAGTAGGTACTAAGTATCATTTTATTTTTCATTAGTTCCAATTAGACACGTGGTTTGTATCGATATTCATCATCAATATCCCAATTTCGTGTTTCATTGACATTTATTTTCAATATGGCCAGGTAACAATAAATGTTTAATTGAAACTGTGCGTGAAAAATGTATAATTTCATGCTTCTCAGAATTCAATTTTTTCCCCCACATTTGTGAGATTCCATCATCAAATATCTCTACATCAAACGTTTTTCGATCATAGAGATTTTAGTCTTGACAAAGTTGATAAACATTCTGACAACATTATTTACTTGTATAGAGATCGGAGAGTTTATAAATTTCAGCCATTATTCGATTTTCAAAATATAAACCTGGATTTATAGGTAATCCCAGAAAGCATCCAGATTATTCTTATGAATTTGGATTTTTTCGTCAAATTTTATCGGGTAAAATTGAGAATAACGACGCGTTTTATTGAAAAATGATAAGAATACTTCTATTTTTCAAAATGATTGATTCTTTCGAAAATATGAACTGCTCATATTTTTCAAGTGGTTTTATAGTATTCTTGCGTGGATTTATGAGTCGACTACGCTGGAACTTTTATACCAAGAGAAATATTGAATAAGTTTTAATTGAGGAATATGCACCATGAATAGAGTGAATCAACCAAAATTCATTTGAAGGAGCAGTTACGAAGATATGAACAGAAAGAGTTTTCTTATGGATTTTCGACACCCTGTATCTTTCAAACGGAACCGAATTCTGAAAAATGATATGAAAAAAGTGTTTCGTTTGATGAGAGGAATCTACAGTTAAAATAGATGTACAAGTCAAAGACTGTATACAGTTAAACTACACACCGAAATTTTGTATCGATGCCAAAATACTTGGTTTTGAAATAAAAGTATCAACACTTTGTCTGCACGTCTGACTATATCTTGCAAATAGATCTATCATGATTAAATAGAGAGTTTTAATTGTATCGTTGTCCTTTTTCACTTTTCCACCATTCCACCGAGGGTTGTAGTTGAACATTTAGTTTCAGTCAGAAATGTGGATTTGTCTGCTCCAAAAAGTTCCAGACTAAGAAACACAGAAAATAATCCTCGTTTATGACAACGAGCTCTTATCCAAATCGATCTGACGTCAAAACAACGGTCTCGAGCTAATTTGAAATGTTATAACCATAACTCGTAAAAAGACATATATCTTTGGCGGCCTCGCAAAAACACTCATATAAGTTCCAACTGTCCATAAAACACAAACTCTGTACCGAATCCCAAGCCATGATTACAAAATATATGACATTGGAATGCATCCCTGGCATGTATAAAACCTCGTTCCTGCGATGCATTATGGAACGTGACAGCAAGCGTTCCAACTTGCGGAATGCTTCAGCGCATGGTAAAAATCACAATGGGGATGATATACAACTAGATGGAGCATCGACGTGTGCTGCGAGAAACAAAAGAATAATTTATAATGCAGTCGTCGCGCCATTTTGGACGCTATTGCGAGCGGCTTCCAATACGGACCCACGTATTTTCCATTCAGAAATTGGCCCGATAATGCCGGTATTGATGGCTGTAATGAGCCATTGGGAATGCATAAAATAAGATATTTGTTTTGGATCCGTTCCATCATCGATTTTCGTGATCGCCTTTGGGTTCACCCCAGCTGGTTTCGACTCGGCCAGCAGGCTAGTTGCACAACTTAGGAAAATGTTAATTGACAACGAGAATAATTTTTTATCCAGCAGTTGATCATTGGAAATTCGAAAAAGAACCATTCATAATGATAAACATAATGGAATACGAATACTTTTCACCTTATCTTCATAGTTTGTTTGTGTCCTCCTGAACCGTTTCGTGAGAAAATTAAATGAAAGAGAACAGAAATGGAGTTTTTCTTCCTCTAAGAAATGCAATGCCTGTTTATCATTTATAATGTGATTATCCATTCGTTCACTCTTCACTAACATCCCCAAATGTTTCTACAAGATTATGATTAGCAATGTAAATTTGGAATTCTTAAATCTTAAAGTAGATTATGGCCAACATGATAATCAGAATTCCACTTAAGCATTTCCTGCCACGCCTTTTTTCAGGAATGATATATCCTTTTCAACATTTGATAGTAAATTGCACTCTCCCATTACTCCGTTCACCGAATTCTAATTGGAAACAAGGGCGGATATAGTTCTTTTTCATGGGAGGGGTAATAACGATTGAAAACCATTAAATCAGGTACACAAACCACCTTTTTCTCATGTTTTGGATACTCATGGGGTGGTAGTTACCCCCAGTACCCCCCCGTAAATCCGCCCTCGATTGAAAAATACTACTTCTATTCAATTAATCATATAATACTCACTTCAAAGGTTGGCTTTCAAGCAGATATCATAGTAGAAATTGATGGCTTTGTCCTGCAAAAAAAACATACATGAATGATAATGATTTGGGTTAACTTAAGTTCTTCTTATTCTGATTCACCGACTACAATTGAGAACTTATCGAGAATTTTGATCTTGAAATATAGAAATATGAGGTAAAGACGATATACAGGGTGAGTCTTTGACTTGTACATATATTCTAACTGAAGATTCTTGAGGTCAAAAGAAACCTTTTTCCATTTTTCCGAATTCGGCTCTGTTAAAAAGATATAGCCATTTAGAAAAAAAAATGTGCTAACTACGGCCCTGAAACTATCTTCTGGAATTGATGCAAAGTTTATATTTCTCGATAGAAATTGAGTTGATACATTTAGAAAATACTCAAGTACTAACCTCATTCGAATAAGAATGTTAAAAACACGATATTTCTCAACAAAAACTGTTAGTTTAGAAGGATTATTTTTGCAATTGAAAAGCCATATTTCTTCTATCGAATTAAGTTCCTTTTTCGATTTTCCTGAAGATTAGTTCGTAGACAATAAAATTTTTTTTATATTTGGCTCGATACCCTGAAACTTTCTTATAAAAATTGGTTTCTCACTAACCTATCCTAACTCCATTAATTGAAGTCATATGATTCGAGGTCAATGACTTAACTTAATACATCTTCTCTGTGATATTTCACAGAACTTTAGAGAAGACGATGCCAGATTGCCGAATTTCTTTTCAGCAGACAACAATGGTATAGGTGAACTCAAGAAAGCAGCCCCTATCGTTAACGGAAGAACTAGCGAAGAGGCACTAGTTTTGTTTACTTTTCGCTAAAGGCTTCTAGGCATTGCTCTTTGGAAATGCCAAACGAGCCGATATAGCGCTACGATCTAAATTTCAGTCGCTTAAGCCCGCAACGGACGGCGAGCGATAATATAATATATATTATAGCTTTGCATTGACATATGTCATTTTAGTATGGAAAAATATATTTATATTTTCATCCAAGCGATATATTACGATATTTTTCCATACTAAAATGACATATGTCAATGCAAAGCTATAATATATATTATATTACCTATCGCTCGCCGTCGGTTGCGGGCTTTACGCCGCGATGTAGCCGCCACGCAAAACAAGCCGTCCTGTGTCTTCAGAGTCACAGAGTCCCATCACAGGCCAGTCTGTGATACAATGAACGACGCTCAAACGCGATAACCTCTCTACATGGACTTCGATTCATTTATTTATTTACTTGCAGAGAATAAAGCAAACGGGTGATGATTGTGATGTGAAGAACGTGTGGTGTCGATTAAAAACTCCGAGAGGATATTATTCAGATATCAATAAATTTTCAATAGAAACTGTGCTTATAAACTGTGTAATTTCATGCTTCTCGGAATTCAATTATCACATCGAATGTTTTTCCATCATAGAGATTTTAGTCTTGCGAAGTTGATAAAAATTGACAACATTGTTAATTTGTTAAGAGACCAGAGAAGAAATAATATTCGATGATATTTAATTCAGGGAAGCATTCAGATTTTTTATGAAATTCATGATTCTTTCGAAAATATGAACCGTTTATTTTTTTAAAGTGGTTTTATGGTGTTTTAGCGTGTAACTTTCATACAAGGAGACATATGGAATAAGTTTTAATTGAGGAATATGCACCATAAATAGAGTGAACAATCAACCAAAATTCAGTTCATCCGAATATATGGAAAGAATAGTGTTAATTTAATGGATTTTTGACACCCTGTATGTTTCAAAAGAAACCGAATTTTGAAAAAGGGTATAAGAAGAAAATGTTTCGTTTGATGAGAGGAATCTACAGTTAAAATATATGTACAAGTCCAAGACTCTAATCAACATTGTTATCTAAAGGAAGAAGTTGATCTATTTATGAATTCAAACTTTGGACCATTCATGAAAGACTCCTGAGGTGCATCTCCAACATCTTTTCTTACAGCTTATAAAAGATGATGATATCCTTGGGAACTGAAGGAAATATACCCAGACCGATGATATCTTCATCTTACCCAGCTCCAGTAACTTCATCGCCTGAATTAATAGACCATTGTCTTTCCGTCATGCTACAAATTTATCAACAAAAACAAAACACAACTTGTTCCCTATCCGGACGATGAGACTCGGAATCCCAGGAGTTTTTCTGACACTTATAAACAATTTACCGCTAGGAACAACATCCTAGCTATGTAAATTTCCCAGGAGATGCACCACTCTGCGCGGCCCACTAGATGTGTTAGCACAAAATGGAATTTTCCAAGGAGAGCTCGGGAACCTTCTTTAATTATTTATATAAGGAATTCCTTTCACGGGAGATTCTCCAGAAGTCCATCGCGGTCGGAGATGTTTTATAATCTATAGAAATGTTACCAGTGGTCACTCTAGGGAATTCCTGAGGAAGAATTTAGTTATACTGTGATTGCTCCATATCGTCTTTCATCCTTGTACGACACCGAATCAGGAAACTTGCTCTCATTCATACTACATAGAAGTTTTCATATCATACCTAGGAAACACACACTTTCCGATACCTTCGCCTTCGCCATTTTGTGAATCGAATACTTTCCCGTTTAAAATGAAACATGAAGCTTTTAGTGGAAAAACTTAATTCTGCAATTTGCCCTATTTCGCGCAATAATAAAGATACAAGATGTTTAATTGTTTTCGAGATACAGGGTGTACTAGGGAGCAGTTGGACGAAAATTATAGAAACAGGAGGATTGGACTTAAATAGTTCACATTTCTTTCGATACTCACTGGATTTATAGGATAATTTTGATTTTTTCTAAAGTTATATCATGAGGGCACCTAATTTTTCCGAAAAAAATCAAAAAAACACGTTGCTAAGTGATATTTTAACAAGCAGCATGAGTGCTGGAGGCAACAAAAATTTTTGCACCTGCACGGATACTTTTTGTTAAAAAAATATTACTTTGCATTGTGTTTTTTCGATTTCTTTCACAGGAAAAATAAGATGCCCCAATTGTATTTTATAAGACTATTTCTTGACTAACAGACTATTCTGGATGCATTATGCATGCATACTCCATTCACAATTAAGAAATCACAACTCTGGCCTTGGAAATTTGACACATTCCACTCTGTATCGAAGTTATGACGTTTTTCAAAATATTTTTATGTTCCAAGTCAACACTATGTTGCCCTTTCTACATTCTTAGCGTATTTCTCAGAATTTATCTTTCATTTTGGAGAACACTACAGAAAATTGTGAATATTCTACATGTAAAGGAGTTTTTGGATTTATGATTGTAAAGATTTATCGATGTGCTTTGTTTTCATCATGATATTGTATGTGATATGATTGTGAGGGTGCATAACATTTATATTTCTAATATTTCTTTATTTCGAATAAATAACAGTTTTATTCATTCATCACAAAGAAAATAAACATAATAACTAAATCAACGAATTCGTTTACGAAGAAACTAATAATTTCAATGCAATAGTAACTGAGTTTGGGTTATAAATTAATAAGCAAGAATGTCAATTCCTGAAAGCTTCAAAGATATACATTTCATTTATTTGATCTTATGAACAAGGAGTAAAATATTCTGACTGTATAGTAATTCATTAGTTTAAAAAATATTCATACATTACTACCACAGTAGGTTTGTACAAATAAAATGAAATAGGTCAAACATATGCTTCACATTTATCATTCACTTGTTCTAAAATAAGACACAAACTCCTGGAATATGGAAAAAACCGATGTATTCTGGTTCAATATAGTCTATTTCTACTTTCGGCAAAGGATTGATAGGAATGAAAGCTCCAGTGACACATTTCAATTCATCGGAATCTGAATTCAACTACCGTTGAATGCAATATAGTCATATTTCTTCTTTTTTTCAGCTTTTTCGACGTGTTTTTTTTTCCTGAAACGTGAAAACGATCAACAATAATCATTTAGAGACCGATGATGGCCATCCAGAACCCGTTTAGGTACTTACGAAAATCGTGCAATTTCTTTCTGCAAGTTCTTTCCTCATAATTCCTCGAAAATCCTACCTGAACCATATTTTCCGGTCGCTTTCGTTGGAAGATCGTATAAGAAAGCCTTTTTCGTCCATTTATACATTCCAAATATATTTTGAGCACCAAAAACGATACCGAAACTAACCAAACTTCTGGGGGACCGGAATTTCGTTTGAAATCTTTCTAAATGGCCAGATACCTAAAAACACTTCGTTATCAAGTGTAAAAAGGTCGATTAGTACTTACTTTCGCTTTATTTATGCTTATAAATCGATTTTTGGTCCAATTCAAATTTGCCGTTCTACTCACGCCAAAAGTCGTGAAAGGAAAAAATGACACTCGCACAAAATTTCTCATATCGAGGGGAAACTTCTTCTGGACGACGAAGAACGGAAAAATAGGCGATTTCCTATTGATATTTCACCCCAAAATCGCCGATCGGTTCGAACTAACAAAATGTGGAATATCTTTGATAGTTTTACTTTGATGTAAACAAAGGAACTGGCAACATCGTTTTGTCATTGACGATATTTTCTGTACGCGACTTTTCATCAGGTGCACCAACTCCTGAAAACGAAACCATGACCTCCTATGTGATTGAATAAAAGTGAATGGAGTATATTATTAATTTTCGTTTGCAACAACAGTCAAGATTTGCCAAGGGTAAACCCGAAAAAACTGCTGATAGCTGCTGCCATACAGTTTTTCCATCTAGAAACCATTTGTAATTCAGAATTCCGAGTTTTTGATTGGTGTAAATTAAGTCGATAAATAGTCGATAGAATCGTTCACAATTTTTTCGTAAGTAATATCATAAGTGCATCCAATTTTTCCTAAAGAAATCGAAAAAACACGTTGCTAAGTAATATTTTAACAAGAAGCATGAGTGCTGGTGGCAACAAAAATCCGAGTCGAAGACGAGGATTTTTGCACCTGCATGAATGCTTTTTGTTAAAAAAAATATTACTCTGCATTGTGTTTTTTCGATTTTTTTCACAGGAAAAATTAGATGCACGAATGGTATTTGTCAAGACTATTTCATGAGTTACAGATTATTCTGGATGCATTATGTATTATTAATTTTCGTTGACAACAACTGTCAAGTTTTGCCGCGGGTAAACCCGAAAAAACTGCTGACAGCTGCTGCCAAACAATTTTTCCATCTAGAAACCATTTGTGATTCAAAATTGCGCGTTTCTTATTGGTGGAAATTAAGACGAGGGAAATAGTCCTCGTAATCGCTATCAGATACGACAAAACTACAGGAGACCATAAAGTTCAGTATAACAACAATGCTTCTTTCAACAATTTTTTGAACTAACAGTGGTTCACCAAAAACAAGTTCTGCAGGAAAACAAGGGACAGTTTTCCAGAAAAATATCATCCTGTGATTTGCAATCGAAATTTGAATGTCACATGGTGAGGACTCTAAATTTTAATTTGTATGCCTAGTTGGGGTTGAATTGTGAAATGTAGGTAGGTACTATGAGGAAAAAATTGAAAAGTTTCCAACTTATAGTCATGGCCCCTCCTGAAAAACTGTCTGGATCCGCCAAAGCTTCGAAGTTTTCCGTCTGAGAAACCGGGTACAATGAAGCCACCCACCACGAATAATTGTTTTCTTCAGGTACTTTTACCGTTGCATATAGACAACAATGTCCTTTTAAAATGCCCTAATGCTGACGCTGAATCGAAGATCGAGAAGTGTTGTTTATCGCTTCCCAAGCTATGCTGTGAGAATGCATCTGAAGTCTTCATCTAGGTACGCCTGTTTGAATCGAGTTCACTGTTGAGCTCAGCTTTCAATCAAAGAACTTCTGCTTGAATGACACAAATTATCGACCCCCGTATACTTCACGACAGATAGATAGGAAACTCGGAGTCGATTCAGAAAAGTCAGTTTCCTGTCAGTCTATCGAGAGTGCCGATGCAATTCATCATTATTTGGAGGTAGTAGATCAAAATGCTTTCATGGGTCCCGAAATGCTGAGCTAAATCCCTCATTGCCTAATGGGTTTCAGATTCCGGTCGCTCTGCGGCTTTTTAAGCGATTTAAGAAGGTGGTTATTGTAGATACATAAATCAGGACTAAGTGGCGAGGGTGTTGGGGTGTTACCCGTTTCAATTCACTGAAAGCGTTTTTGGTTAAGAGGGCCCTGAAGACTACTAAGAAGTCATTTTTATCGTTTTGAATGATGATGTTCCGGAACTGGAACTTTTATGGGGAAGTTTAGATTCATATACCAGTACGTTTTGATAGTGATATTATGCCTGGAAAGCTGCTCACTTGTCACTTATATGTTTTGTACGAAAAGAGAGCAACCATATTCAATTTTCATTCATTTGGCACAACGATTAACGTTTTTATTGGACCTGTTGGTATGCCAGCTATCAGGCTTTTTCGATAAGGTTATTGTGAATCAAATGAACAGTTATATCTCTGTGCTCTCGATAGAACAAATAGAGAATTTTGTTACGATCAGTTTTCTGTCACGACTTTGTTACTATGTTCCCAGAATTGAGCAGATGTGCACAATGATTGGTTTCACGCGACGGTTTCATCTTCAACACTTCAACCTGCCATATCATTTTATGTACTCGTTGTGATTGTATGACGTGAAGGGAAATTTCGTTCTAAATTAAATACTGGGGATAAATAATGTGGTTGGATGAGAATCAATATCCAATTCATAAAAACACACTCCCAAATAGTGCATAGGGTAATTACCAAACAGGTTATAGCAAATCAATCTTGAGAGATGGATATATGCTATCGCGGACTTTTTCGTAGAACTATTTAAGAGGTACATTTCCGTCATACATTGTATCCATGTAAGTCTTACGGTTTTTTCAGCGCACGTGAAGATAGATGATTATGGCTGATTTTTTTGTAATTATTAAAATTATAGTAGGTATCCTTAATTTTTGCGGGTGAAAAGTATAGCCGATGTCACTCAGGGATAATGTAGCTTTCTAAGGGTGAAAGAATTTCTGAAATCAGTCCAGTAGTTTCTGAGCCTATTCGTATCAAACACACAAAAATACAAATCTTTCTTCTTTATAATATTAGTAGGTATAGATGATGTTAGTGTTCTACAATATCCATGTGATTTCTGGAGCACAATGTTCCATATTTGTGATGTATTATTCTGAGATCAAGGAGGGAACAAAACAGTAGAGGGAAAATTTTCGATCGTATATTCATTAAGATTTCTATTCCATAATTTCATTGCAATGAACTCATGCTCAAGGGCTGAATAAAATCAAATTCAGATTCTGAAATTATGAATCTGTAATGGGACAATGGCTTTTTTTGCATCACAAACACATATCGCCGAAAAAGCAAATATTTAAGTACATACATTATATGAAGGGTGTTTCAAATTGTGCAGTTTTTTTAAGAATGAATAAAATATAGATGGCGCACTGAATTCGTCTTGGTATTCTGACATTTAAGAAGTCTGATGTATGAAATTTATAAACATGACTTCGTAAACGATACAACAACGCGTTCAGATTGTTGAATTATTTTATGAAAATCAGCGTTCTGTGAAAAATGATTTTAGACAATTACGTGAATAAGATCCATCTGAAAGCACTATTGGTCGAAAGAGACCGGTTCGGTGAAAGACCAAAAAAGTGAAAAATACAGTCGTAGCGGTCGTTCACAAGAAAATATTAATTTGGTTCATGAAAGTGTTGCTGAAGACCCTGAAATTTCCATTAGACGACGTTCACGACTAGTTGGACTTAGTGGGTCCACAACATGGCGTATTTTACACAAGGATTTAGCTCTGACGGCATATAAGGTTCGAATAACACAGGAACTAAAGCCATTAGATCATTTGAAACGTCGTTTATTTAAATTAGCTCTGGAGGCATATGAGGTTCAAATAACACAGGAACTGAAGCCATTAGATCATTTAAAACGTCGTTCATTTGTCAATTTCATCGAATAACAACCAGCTCATCTTTTTCGATGAGGCACTTTTTGAAATTGGTGGCTATGTCAATAAACAAAATTGTTGTATCTGGGGTGAGGAAAATCCACGAATTCATGAGAAAACTAAGCATCCTACACGAGTCTATGTTTGGTGTGCATTATGGTCAGGTGACCTCACTTCTTTGGAAATGCTGCTGGTGAAGCTGTAACTGTCAATGATGATCGATACCGTCGGATGATAATGGAATTTTTGTGACCGGAAGTGATGAATATCGATCTATAGGACATTTGGTTTCAGCAGGATGGCACTACACCTCACTTTGCAAATGATACAATTGAATTATTGAGGAAGAATAATCTCCAGAAACGGTGATGTCAATTGGCCCAAGATCATGTGATTTGACACCGTTGGACTATTTTCTTTTGAGTAATGTGAAAAGCCAGTTCTATAAGAATAATCCACAATCGATTCCTGCACTAAAGGATGAAATTATTCGTGTCATTAGTGAGGTGGAGCTTCAATTATGTGAAAATGCCATTAAAAATTTTAACAACAGAGTGGACGTCTGTAGAGCTGCAAGAAGAGGTCATTCGGTAGATATTATTTTTCGTACATAAATGTCATAACAGATACTTCGATTACCATTAGAAAGTGTTTGAAAATGAATGCGAATTGTGTGTTTTATTTATTCTGAAAAAAACGCGCAATTTGAACAGGCTTCACTTGTTCGATCCTTGAAGCATTGATGAGCTAGGAAGGAACAATGGTCTTTGTTTGGGTAGGATGTTATAGGAGCACCCCTGTTACATAACAGCTCTGTAAGTGTGCTCTTCTTGTGACATGCCTGTGACAAAACAAGGAACACAGGTAACATTTCCATGGCATAATGGTAACATAGCCACTTGTGAATTCTGATTTCACGTATTTATTATAGCACAGTCTGGCTTTGTTGAATTTTCCTGCCCCCTTTGATAATCCCCGATCTAACCTGATTTGTGTACCGGATAAACGATCTGCGGTGAATGAATAATTTCGTTTAAGGTATATATCATTCCCCTGCAACGTTTAAGCTTATACTCTTCACCGTTTCTCCCCATCCCATTCCGAATACTTTATTTGCTTTCTTTTCAGGCAAATAGGGACGCATTTTACGAAGAATTTTCTCCCCTTGTTTGTTGCGATCCGTTCTAATTTGAATTTTTTTCTCGGAAACGGAATACATTATTGTTCAGGCTACTCTGAAAATGAAATCGAGTCCTTGTAGCAGTTGGAGTTGGAATCGAAGGAGGTGTGGAGTTTATTTGTATTTATCTTTGGGAGAAAAAATATTTTTATTTTACTGAAAAGGCAATAATGTTGTGCCAATCGATAGGGTGTCAAAGAATTCATATTTCTTGAAGGAGTCTTCTATTCATTTCTATTTACAAAACTTCTTTTATTATCAGCATTGTTTATGGATATCATTTTTCCAAATTTTAAGGACCCTACTTACAGTCCACCAACTCAAAAGGCAAATTTTCAAGTAGGTACCTAATTATCTTCCATTATTCCTCATATTGATCAAGACCTTCATGGCTCGATTCAACTGTAGAATTAGAAAATTCAAGGGCTTTGTATGTTTGAGTCCAGATATACAGGGTGGCCAAGAGATTGACGTCAAAAAGAAAGAAACAGGTCCCTCGTGTCATGGGCTATTCGAATCACCCCCATGTATGTCATGGGATTTTTCACGGTTTTCGAGTTATGAATTTTTTCAAGAACTTTGAGAATTTTCGACTTGACCATCCTCAAAAAAATATTAAAAAAAGTACCATACTTCTCTGTGAAATTCTTTCGTAACTTAATCTCCATGAATTGTACTTTTATACATAAAATAAGCAGATTCGTTACTTTGATAAAAATGATGGAAATGTTGGTCTCAAGTGAAAAAGTTACGTAAATTGGATTATGATCTGAATTTTCGAATAAAAATTAAAAATGTAAAAAGGCTAATTCACGGTTTCTTAGTACGCTCAAAAACTGCGCTCAACAGTCATCTTTTAGAATCATTGATAAAAAATGGTACTTAACACTCTACTTTTGCCAGAATTAGCCTTCAAAGTCATCGAGGTGGAAAAAATCAAAGAACTAGACATCTACTACAAAATCATTTTTTTCCATTCCAAGATTTTTCTGATCAAGTTATAATAGAAAATGCTGAAGATTAATGAAAATTAGCTTTAGATGATGGTCAAGAAAAGTTCTAGATAAAAAAAAGAAAATGGTATGGCAATAAATCACACATCATAATGTGAATAAAATGAAATTTATTCATAAAATTTACAGTAGGTTTTCAAAGTGGCCACTTCCAGCCTCAATACACATTCTACACCTTCTTAGAAAATTTTATTTTAATCGCATAAAACCTGCCCTGTTCTTTCTTAGGATACGTTCGGCTTCTCTTATTAACGAAACGAAAAAATCGATGGGATTAAGGTCTTTTCTTGACCAACATCTAAAGCTTATTTGTCATTAATTTCCAGCATAACTTGATCAGGAAAATCTTAAAAGGGCAGAAAATAATTTTGTAGTGAATGTTTTGTTCTTTGATTTTTTCCATATCGATGTCTTTGAAGGCTAATTCTAGCAAAAGTAGAGTGCTAAGTACCATTCTTTATCAATGATTCTGAAAGCTGACTGTTGAGCGCAGTTTTTAAGCATAGGTACTAAGAAATCGTGAATTCGCCTTTTTACATTTCTAATTTTGATTCTAAAATTCAGATCATAATCCAATTCACGTAACTCTTTCACTTGATACCAACATTTTCATAATTTTTATTGAAGTTACGAATCTGGTTATTTTATGTATAAAATTACAATTCATGGAGATTAAGTTAGAGAAAAATTCCACAGAGAAGTCTTGTACTTTTTTTTTAAATATCTTTTTTAAGATGGTCAAGTCGAAAATTCCCAAAGTTCATAAAAAAATTAATAATTCGAAAACCGTGAAAAATCGCATAACATACATGGGGGTGATTTGAATAGCCCTTGACACGAGGGACCTGTTTTTTTTTTGACGTCAATCTCTTGGCCACCCTGTATATTCTCTTCTTAGATGTACAATGACATAAAACGAATATCCGCATTAACACTTCTTCATTTAGAATCTCTATGGCATTCAATAATCGAAACCCTTCAGATGTGAATTAAAACTATACTGATTGATATTGAATAAATGAATTGTCCCCCCATTTCAAACGATTAATACTGCGCATGTACTAAGTATAAACAGAAACAAATGATATGGAAAACCGATTCCACATTCTAACCAAAAACTACCATCGGAATTGAATCCAAAACATGATTTAGAATTCTATGAATTGGCTCGGCCAAAATGAATTGAACTCAACCCTTTGCGTTGTGGCCAGGCGGGAAGACCGCAGATTTAGGGATATGGGTGTAGACTCAGCAACCGTTCAGTAAATCAATTCGACCACAACAAGAGTTATAACTCATCCAAGGGTACAGAAGTGCTGACCTCACACAATTGATCGGAAAATTGTTTTCATGATAACTCACAGTAATTGTGGGGAGACTCTGCTGTTTCTGATAATATGAGGGCGGATGCTGTAATATTACGATTCCTCAGTATGGAGGAGGTGTTGATGAATACACCATATGAAGATCTCGAAAATTAAATGTTTGCGGTCACATCGTGTTGGGACATTATTTATTGAATTATGCAAGGAATCACCCTTTTCGTTGTACCTCCAATTTAGGAATACCCTGTGTATATGATTGAGTATGTATATAATATCATTTGAATACTCATTGGTGTAATATACTGCTCCACAAGAGTTAGGGATATCGTATTCAATCGTTTTTAAAAGTATGTAATCTCCGAGAAGATCGCTGTAAAATCATTTGAAACTCAATAACAACTTGAATCGATCCAATAAAAATCAGTATGAGACATTTCGTCAATCTGGTCGCCTTTTTTCTGAAGTTTGGTTTTTTGCATATGCTTCATGAATGTTCTTATTTTGAAATGAAGTCAGTTTATCAACGGCTTCGATTTGAAACGAGTTTTCTGAAAATGTGAATTAACAAACGCTGAGGCAAATAGGGCTATCGGAATGCTACAGGGTGGCCTAACTCAGGTTGTTGTAGCGGAAAGGCTCCAAGTCAGCCAAAGTGTGATATGTCGACTTTGGAATGGGCTCAGGGAGACAGGTTCCTTGTTGAAGAGACCAAGGCATGGTGGGCGACGAAAAACATCATCTGCTCAGGATCGTTTCATCACCGTTTCAGCGAGAAGAAACACTACAACTACGTGTAGAATGCTACGGAATACTCTTCAAAATGCAGATGGGGTCCAAGTTTCCATCGAAACCATCAGAAGACGTTTGAGAGAGGTGAATCTAGGTTCAAGACGTCCATTAAGAGGTATTCCATTAACACGTGACCATAAGCGTCAAAGACTGGAATAGGCAAGGAAACATATCAATTGGAACGATCAATGGCGTAGTGTCCTTTTCACTGATGAATCCAGATATGGACGATTTTCAGATTCTCGAAGAATAGGGGTATGGGCAATCCCACGCATACCACGTAATCGTCGCTATGTCCAAGAAGTCCATCCATTCCGAGGGGGTAGTGTTATGGTAATGGGCCGAGATATGTTTCAACGGGCGCACAGATCTACACATTTGTCCTGGGAATATGACCGCCTCACACTATAGGCAGCATGTTATTGACAATATTGTGCCAAATTTTCACGCTGCTATTGGTGAAACTTTTCAATTTCTAGACGATAACGCTAGACCGCACCATGCAGCCATAGTTGAGAATGCGCGCGAGGAGCTTGGTATTCCATATTTAAAAATACTTACGCACTCACCAGATTTGAATTGCATATAACATGGATGGAATATGCTCGAAAGAAGATTAGATGAATCAACCTACCCCAGAATCCTTAAATGATCTGAGATAGCTTCTGCCCCGTTTATGGAACCAAATTCCTCAAGAAATGTTCAACAACCTCGTGTGTAGTATGCAAAGAAGATGACAAGCTGTTATCGATACCCGTGGAGGCCATTCATTGTATTGATAGTCTTAAAATGCTTGAATTCTCTGGGAATAAAAGTTCGTTATTTTACTCGATTTTTCTCAACCACCCTGTATACGCTGCAGACCTACAGGCTAAAATTAATTTGCAACTTGAAATCATATAAATATGAATTGAAAAATCTTATTTAAACCATATTTTTTTGCAATTTAAGACAATATTCCTAGCTCATGTGGAGAAGTTTTATTGTGGTCGATGTGGCTTTTTACGAAGAAGATCCTCATATAAACCATGTTCTTTTATTGGTTCCCTCATAGATATTCCTTTTATCTACTAGGAGGAATCGTATTACAAAAGAAGAGGGCGCAATTACATGAACATGGTGGACAATAAAGGGAGGCAAAGCCATTCAAATTGCGACCAATATAAAATTCTCAATTCTCTCCTAAGCTGAAAATAATCAGAGTCGATCGCAATTCAATCAGTTCCCCATTCTTTCTGATCGGAACTTAATATAATGATCCACAATCTGGCCAAAAGACGCCATTCGTTCTCTACATATAAAATTTAGTTTTACAGAGTGGGGTGTCGATTCATTTGAATTTTATGAGGGCATTGCCTCGAAAAAGAGGATTTTCTGCAGTTTACCAGTCTCGATTACTAGGAATTTCAAGGCAGAAGATGTGGAGGTGTTATTGGATATATTGAATTGTTCACCATAAATCGATTACACTTTTTCCATATTTTCTATGAATATGTGGAGTAAATTTTTTGACTTGTTGGCACGCTGGTGCATTTGAATGATTTCTAGGTACAATAAATTCTCTCTAGATAGACGCAATAGATGTTTTGATCTATTGTTTCAAAGGGATTTTCGTGGTAATCACATCTGCAAGAAAGTCTTCTTCAAACCACTAAATATCAAGACGATATCACAATTCAAGCTAGAAAAGCAACCACTGGCCTAACGTACTACTCGATAGCTCCATTCACCCAAGTGTCGTCTCTTAATAAGGCGTTCTTAATTCTGTGTACACCTACCACAAGTTCATTCATCTTCTTCAATCCTGTATTTTCATTTATGAAGTGTCCAAGCTTTCTTTTAGTTGATTTAAGGGGACGATATTCTCTGGCCGACGTCTAGGGCACCGATTCTCCATTCAAAAAGTGCCTTTCATTTTTCAAAGTTCACGCTCTCAATTTTTCACCTAAAAGCTTGATACTTTTTTAATTGAAGTTAAAGAATTTCTTGAGGGCACTTCAATTTCTTCTCTTTGAAAAAATTATTTTTTCGCATGAAAGAATCGGCTACGGCACCGATTCCATCAAATCCAATCCGATCCAATCAAAAAGTGCCTTTCATTTTTCCAAGTTTACTTCCTCAATTTTTCACCTGAAAGCTTGATTTTTTTAAATTGAAGTTGAAAGATTTCTTGAGGGCACTCCAATTTCGTCTCTTTGAAAAAATATCGGGTTGACTTTGAAAGTCTATGAAAATTGACTTCATAATCGTTTTTCGGCGGCACTTCATAAATTTTTTTAGAAAATTCATTGGAGTGCCCTCGACAAATCAATTTTCTATATTAAAACAAAAATTCCATGATGGAAATACTGAAAAGACTTCCAGAAAGTGTGAAATCGCAGAGAACTGTCTGAAATTGCAGGAGAATTTGAAAAAAAATCAAGCTTTCAGTTGGAAAATTGAGGGCATGAACTTGAAAAAATGAAAGGCACTTTTTAAATGGAGAATCGATGCCGTCCGCCTTAGTATAACGTGCCCTTAAGCTCCTCAAATATCTTCGACAGAAACTTGATGAAAGTGTAGTAGGAATTCTGTCTCACTTGAAATGTTGAAAGCTTAAGTTTCAATTATCTGATAACGAACTACGAGCGAAAGTATTCAGAAATTCTGTTGGAGGCATTCTCATAAAGAGCCACTTTACAAAACGAGGATACTTCGAGAAAATGAGACTGTACTGCATACCCTACATTCTCATGATGTATGTGCGTGAGTAGTATAGCAAGCGGGTTCCTGCGGCACTTCAAGGCCACGTCCATCGAGAGCGTTAAAACCGTGGAGAGGTCAATGACCGGAAGAAGTAGTAGACGTGTAGATGGCGTCAAAGCTGAAGAATTGGTCAATGACCAGAAGGGGTCGTAGAAGAAGATGTCGCCTAAAAGTGATAAGGACCTATTGCCACCTGTCATACTGATGTCACGTGATGGACCTGTCAAAAATGACAGGTCTCAAACTTCAAAAGTGATGAAGGACCTATTGCCACCTGTCATACTGATGTCACGTGATGGACCTGTCAAATAGTACCTGTCAAATATTTTCCGATTAACCTGTCAAGACCTGTCAAATTTGGCCCGTCAAGACTGCCCAGATTTATCAAGACTTGCCACACCCTATGACGTAACAATGACCACACCCAATACAAATAAATGAAAAATCGAGTCTTCATCGGGATTCGTACCCAGCTACCTGAGGTACTGTTAAACAAGACATAGAAATAAACCTCCCGGCCATCAGAACTTATTAGATATTAGCCGGAAAAATTGATATAGATACAGTTGTTTTGTACTTGATATTAATCGGATGGGATCAAGGTTGAGAATATAAGAATTATACAATTCAGCAGAAATTTTCCTTTATTCGAATATGACCGATGACTGAGGTGAAAAGTATCAAGTTATTGGATATGTTGGGAAATCAATTGAAATATTAGATATCCTATAGCATTCAATGGATTCATTATTTTATTCGAATATGGTTTGCAAAAATAGAGGTATCTATTATTATTAGGAATTCTGCTTGTTGATGATATTTCCTTACAGTTGTCAGTGTTCTACATATGCATATTCATACTTTTCTCTAGATTTCTTTGGCACTAATTCTAATGAAGTAGTATTCACTGTCTCAACCAGCTCTGGAGGAGTCCCAGAAATGGAAAATTCATCATCACTCATCATTTTACACTGTTTTGTCTTCGAAAACACCAACAATTAAATAATTACAATAAAGGAAAGGGTCTCTAAGTCATCTCCACAATACGATGAAAAAACTTTTATTTCAAACGGTCAGACATGTTTCGAACCCTGCAGGGTTCATCTTCAGTGAAGGAAATGTAAAAACAGATGAAGCAAAATTTAGGATGTTAAGGACACCTAAATCCTCATACACTGAAGTCAAGGAGGATCATTACAAAAAACAAAATATCAACCATCAATGATTGATCAACAACAATAAATATTAAATAATTCATATTCGTCAAGTTTGAGAATTCAACAATAATACTTTTCCATTGTAACGTAACCAATTTCATTCCGAATTTCAAAGCTCCATTGATTTATGAATGGAATAATTCATGATTTTTTTCAAAATGGATTAAAATCTATCGAATAGGAAGGAACACCTATAAGGAATATAAATAATCAGGTTAGGTATAATATAGGAATTTGTATCTATTTTATCATATGCAACAAGATGAAAAAATACCATTTTAAAGCTTAAGATTTATAAGATTCAAATGAGGAGTAGCCACATCCATTATCGGAGATGTTTTCTGGAAATCTCGATCTGCTTATCCATTTGTAGGAATATAATTATTGGCTGTAGGTTGGAATTAAATATACGCTCCTTTGAAATTTGTAGAATTCAACATTATCTTTTATAATTTCAAATTTCTTTATCAATGATTGAATAGAGAAATTTTCCATACAATATAATCTTTGTTAGCTTTTGTACAATTCAACATTATCCTCTATAATTTCTAATTTCACCATCAATGATTTAATAGAGATTTTTATTCGTTTTATATCCGTTTTGTATCTTCGGCTATCTTCGGTAGTCTTAGGCTATCTTCGGGAATCTGTGAATATATAAATTTAAGATAAAACTTTTTGTTTTCCATTTGACGAAGATCTATCTCGTATTAACCTCGGCGTAATAAATAGGATATTGTATCAATTAAGCCTCGATTTTGAAAATGCAGGCTTAGCGGTTTCGATTTATTGAGTTCGTTATTTAAACGAATGCTTGAAGAGTTAATCAGAGGACGTAGAAGATGATGATGAGAGATTCACGTGGGACATTTTTGCTTCGACGTCCTTGGTACGAAATTCGGAAACGGACGCTTAAAAATGTACCTACTAGTTCGCATTGATAATAATTATATAGATAATATAAAGAGTTTTCCAATAAGAGGTGTTTCTTTGAATTGCCAGCTATTTTGGAAGATGTCACTCTACAAGCTGCCATTTTTTAAAATTTGACAAGTAGAAACTACGCCATTATTAAAAATGGAACGATACACGCTTCAATAACACATTGAAATTATTAAAGCGAATTCGAGAGAAATTTCAATGTTGAAGAAATATTTTGTTTTATTTACTTGTATAAATAAACGAAAGAATATTGACATGGAAATGAAAGGTGATTAGGTATTCAATAAATTCAGCTTTCCTCTTTTTTATTTTCGTCTTTTCAATTGACCTCCTTCTCAGCAAGTTATTTGGAGATTTGTTACCTAAATTCAATGGTAATTCAAACGAACTCCAATCATTTATTGTAGGGATAGAAAATTATATATTTCCAAATTCGGAGGCACGAATAATGCTCGAATTAATTATTACTGCTTTGCGATGATAAAATCTAGAATGATTGATAAAGCAAGAATAATAATAAATTCAGGCCCCATCCCTAACAATTGGTTACAATTAAAACAAAATTCAATTGATATGTTTGGATTTATAATCAATTTTGATGTCTTACAAGACGAATATCAAAACGTGCGAAGAGCTTATGAGGAACCTCTTCTAAATTTCTTGGAAAGAATTAAACAAACCAAATTGTATTTTGATTATCAATTGCAGATGCAAGGAGTCAATAAGAACCAACTTGTGATTTATAGTAATATTTCAGAAAGAATTGGGCAAAGAGTAATTTATAATAATGTTGATGAAAATGTCAGAAATTTGTTAGAAAAACAATGAACGAAATTTCAATGAAACATGCAAGATGTCAGAAAATAGAGAAATAAAGAGACAACAACTAAATGTCACTCCAAATAGTCCAAATTGTAATTCATTTTCACAAACTCCTCATACTTGTAGAGAGAAAATTACCAATTCCTCTTATCATTCCACTCATAATCAAAATTCTTTCAAACAGAATACGCGTCCACATATCAATTATATTCCGAATCAGAATTTTCCAAGTCAACCAATACGTATGCAACCAACTCAAAATTCAAGTCAACCAAAATATTTCACTAATGAGCAAGTATTTGGAAAACCCTCAAACGTTTTCAAACCCAATCCTAATCATAAACCCACCAATAAACCAAAACCGATGTCGATAAGAACACGAATTTTACCTCAAAAACGTCCTAACGAATCATCAAGTATTCGACAACCAATAACCAAAACCAAATTTCTAACCTAGAGAAAATTATTTTTCACCAAGAGCACCTCCAAATTTAATATCTGAAGAATTAACGAATACAGAAGAGTAAAATGAATTTCAATTTGAGGAACAATTTACCGAAAACTTGGTGAGAATTATGAGTCAGAATACCTACTTAAATTCAAATGAATTTCAATCTCCAGAGATCGAGAACGAAAATTTTCAGGAAATCCCTCATCAAGCACCCATGACCTAAATTTTAATGATGAAAGAATATCAAGTCTTCCATATATTGAATTACAGAATCTTCTTTGTAAATTACTAGTCGATTCAAGCAGTTCAATTTCAATTATTGATTCAATAATTGCTTATAACTATTTTCCAAATTCAATTTATAAAGAAAGCACATATTTTACAACAGCTATAGGAAAAGATTCATGTAACAATAAAATGCTATTCCTCTTGACATATTTGGTTATGACACATCCTACCCGTTTGTTGTTTATAAATTTCACCCCCAATATGATGGTGTTATCGGTTATAATTTAATGAAAGATCTACAACTTACTGTGGATATGAAAAATAATGTTTTAACTAATGGAATCGTTTCCCATAACCTTCATTTACAACAGATGGAACCGAGAGAAGAATTACCTTTAGATTTGAATCACGTAGACAAAAATTTGAAAAATCAGTTAACAAAAATTTTGCAGAGTAATAAATCAGTTTTACAATTTCCCAGAGATCCACTGAATTTTACAAAAGATGTGATTAGACCAAGTATCTCACCCTTTTTCCTATTGTAAAAAACGTATAAATCAGGTAAACAAAAGTGGCGAATTGCAATCGATTACAGGAAACTGAACGAGAAAACTATCGATGACAAATTCCCAATTCTGAATATTGATGAAATGTTAGATAATTTGAAAGGAGCAAAATATTTCAGCACTATAGATTTAGCATCAGGATATCACCATCACCAAATTGAACTTGACAAAGAATCCATAGAAAAAAACTGCTTTTGCTACGGATCATGGACATTTTAAGTTTTGTGAATGCCTTTGGGTCTCAAAAATGCTTCATCTATACATTTCAGAGAGTAATGAATGAAGTTTTAAGACCCCTTTTAGGAAAAATTTGTGTAGTATACATGGACGGTATTTTAATATTCTCCAAAGATCCTGATACAGATAAACACTTAGTGGATATCGTCGCCGTAAAGTCAAAACCTCGTATGTCGAATTTGGTAGGTTTTCAGATATTTGCGCTATCTACTGGAAATGATCATTCTTCATATCGTGAAAAACTCTTATGTTCATATCGTTGATGCTTTAGCTGCATTATACATTATACAGTTGACTTAAATGAAATTGGTCTGATATTTTTCAAATTATCGGCAGACGCTAAATTGAAACCAAGATTGAAAGAAGTACCTAAATATCAAAATTTTGGATAATGTCCTCGTTAAAGAAGCAAATAAAGGACATGTTTATCATAAAAGTAAAATCAAACAACGAAAAAAATAATAATCATCTGTTTCAGAATGCCTCCTTTCTACATATCGATAATCCTTCTTTTTCTTAAAACACAATTCTGTCTGGAAACGAAAGAAATCCTAAATAATATAATTGCATTCAGTGGTCCTAAAACATTCATAATTGAAAAAAGACCATGTTCTTATGTATCATTATGACCTTTCACGAATAAGTTCAATCCTTAACAAACATGAAGAAATGTTAAATGATGTAATTAAGAAGAATGAACCAAGGGATGAAGAATCGAAATACTTATGTGATTTGGCATCAAATCAAATATTTAGAAATAAACAAATTTTATATGAATTAATTCCATCAAGGAAGAAAAGAGGCTTCGTTAATATAGGAGGAAGGGTTTCCAAATTTCTCTTTGACACTTTTGATGATGAAGACGAAACTCTTTATCAAGAATATTGTTGAACATTGAGAAACGATGCAGATACCATAAAGATAAATCAAAATCGAGTTGTCAGTATAGTGAAATCGATATCTGATAGATTAAACAATCAAACCAATATCATGATAAAACAAATTGATAAATTCATGACATTACAGCAAATCTTAGATAAAGTTTTCCTTTTGCAGTTTGAACAGAATAAAATATACTGAATTCATTAAGAAATAAATACAGCCGTTAGTTTTGCTAAACTTCACCTACTACATGAATCAATATTGTCATTGAGTTATTTCAGGAATTATATTCAAGATGATAATTTATTGAAAAATTCAGTCTACTTGAAGGATTTTTACTCAGTCTGTATCACATCAGTTAAAATTGAGAAATCGCAGATTACATTCATTATAAAAGTGCCTTTGGTAAATGCTATTCCTTATAATACTTTTGAGTAGAAATTTGTTCCCTTCCTAAATACCTACCCAATAGATCAACCGAAGTATTTGTTTGTAAAACAAGAAGAAAACATATGGTCCTTATACAAAGAATGCCAGCAAGTGGAAAAAAGGATGCTGTGTCCACAAAACAGACTAATGAAACCAACTACAAGTGTATTTGCAGTAACAGAGAAGAACTTATGAAACCTTCAGAGGCTCTTCCATTTTCCATGATGTTGCTTCAGAAAAGCAGAATATTATGAGGGATTATTTCAGTATGGGAAGACACAATCAAATCGATTGCTTCTTTCAAGTGCAAAGTTTTGTTCGAATATTCAAACACCTTTTAAGAGACAACGCTAATGCTCTTGCTGTATTCAAACAAGATGATTTTAATCTACGTCACATCTATAACGATCATGTTAATGCTGACATGACTTTCGAACAGTTCAAAAAAATTTGTTCTGTATGCTGGAAACATCCGTTTGGATTTTTGTTTATCTTGAAAGACTGTGATATTGATAAAGGCCGTTATAGAGTGGGTTTTGATCATTTCATTCATTTGGAACAGCTATAAATGGAACATCTCGATCAGCATCTGATCAAAAGCTGTTCATACCTGTTTAATACCTGTTCAGTACCTGTTCAATACCTGTTCAGTACCTGTTTAATACCTGTTCAGTACCTGTTCAATACCTGTTCAGTACCTGTTCAATACCTGTTTAGTACCCGTTCAATACCTGTTCAGTACCAGTTAAATACCTGTTGTTGTTGATGAGCTGATTGAAGAACCATTTTGAAATGGAGAGTTTGATAGAGAGAGGTAGTAGGATCGATGTTGAGAAACAGAAGAAGCTGAAAAGGAGGTTAATTGAAAAAACGGGAAAGGCTATAATTCAAATCCGATTTTATAATTTGGAGAGGACCATATTTAAGAGTTCTATTTAATTTATCTCTTCAACTTAAATTTTTATCTTCGATCACCCTTATTTGTTTCACTGATATCGAATGAAATCTTTCAACAATGGAATCCGATGTGGGATGTGGGATTATAATTTGTGTATTATGAGTGGAAGCGAATTCTTGGATTATCACGTTCTTAAATTCTGTTCCATTGTTCATTGTTATCTTTCTAGGCTTTCCATTATTCAGGAAATAACAAATAAGTGCTTCTACAATTTCCACTGACGTTTTACTTTTCAGAATGAAACATTGTCCGTGTCTTGAGAATGAATCTACTAATGTGAGACAGGGTGTTTTCAAAATATTCATTGTATCCGCATAAAAATGTTCATAAGGTTTTTCATCGATGGATTTTGTTTGAATATTAATTTATTCGGTTGAAGTTCATATTTTTGACGTTGACAAATATTACAACTATTCATATATTATATAGCTTTGAACTTTCAATAACATTTGTGGAAAATAAAATTTTCTCTTAATGCTTTCCACATTCTCTTGGATACCTCTATGAATAGTTTTAGTCTCATGATACAGCTTGATATTTTCAATTTGCTCTTCTTCATCATCCATATATTTCAACGAAATATTTGGAAAGTGAAACTTCTTGAATGGAAAAGTTTATGTGTATAATGAATAAATGACGTTTCGATATGTTTATCCTGGAAGAATATTCCATACGTTTTTTCTGAGGAATTAAATTCTTTCGAAAATTTGGTAAATTGATTTTCTTTCGAGATGAATAAAATTAATCTGAATTCTATTTGATTATGTAATTTTATTTCAGTAACATTGAAATAATTGCCACTTTTGATAATGATTTGGTATTGAAAAACATTAATGGTTCGTTCAGTGTGAGGAATTTCTAGAATTAGGTCTTCTTGGTTCGAATGTACTGTTTCATTATCTGCATCTATTGACATTAATTCATCGAATTCTTCTTGTCTCAATTCTAAATCTTTATGTGATATTTGTGGAATAATTGAATCAAGATCCGATAATAATTGTTCCTTTTCAGTAATATTGAATTCATCATTTTTAATTCTAGATAGATCATCTGCGTTATTATTCACACCTTTCCGATATTTTATTTCAAAATTGAATTCATTGAGTTTTATTCTCCAACGCATCAATCTTGAAGAGGCTTCTTTTAGTGAAAATAACCAAGTAAGAGGTCGATGATCGGTAGGTATAGATAATGAATTTTCTTCCAAATGAATAGGATCGAAAATGTTTCGTTGCTCAAACAATAGACAGTAGTTCCTTTTTAATAGTTGAGTAGTTTATTTCTGCTGTATTGAGTGTACGACTAGCATGAGCTATAGGCAAGTTGTTCAGTGGATTTCCTTGTGATAAAAAAGCACCGACTGCATATTTCAAAGCATCTGTCGTTAAAATGAATGGTTGATGAAAATCTGGGAATTGAAGATTAGGATGATTTATGAACATATTTCTGATAATATTGAAAGATTCCAGATATTCTTGATTTTCTAAGTTTATCTTTGCATCTTTCTTTAGACATTGTGTTAAAGGTTTAGTAAGCTTGGAAAAATTTTGGAATAAATTTTCGGTTATAACCAATCATGCCTAAATATGATTTTATTTCTTTAGGATTTATTTTTTTGAACTGTTCGAAAGTCATGTCAGCATTAACATGATCGTTATAGATGTGACGTAGATTAAAATCATCTTGTTTGAATACAGCAAGAGCATTAGCGTTGTCTCTTAAAAGATGTTTGAATATTCGAACAAAACTTTGCACTTGAAAGAAGCAATTGATTTGATTGTGTCTTCCCATACTGAAATAATCCCTCATAATATTCTGCTTTTCTGAAGCAACATCATCGAAAATGGAAAATGGAAGAGCCTCTGAAGGTTTCATAAGTTCTTCTCTGTTACTGCAAATACACTTTCTTCTTGTTTTACAAACAAATACTTCGGTTGATCTATTGGGTAGGTATTTAGGAAGGGAACAAATTTCTACTCAAAAGTATTATAAGGAATAGCATTTACCAAAGGCACTTTTATAATGAATGTAATCTGCGATTTCTCAATTTTAACTGATGTGATACAGACTGAGTAAAAATCCTTCAAGTAGACTGAATTTTTCAATAAATTATCATCTTGAATATAATTCCTGAAATAACTCAATGACAATATTGATTCATGTAGTAGGTGAAGTTTAGCAAAACTAACGGCTGTATTTATTTCTTAATGAATTCAGTATATTTTATTCTGTTCAAACTGCAAAAGGAAAACTTTATCTAAGATTTGCTGTAATGTCATGAATTTATCAATTTGTTTTATCATGATATTGGTTTGATTGTTTAATCTATCAGATATCGATTTCACTATACTGACAACTCGATTTTGATTTATCTTTATGGTATCTGCATCGTTTCTCAATGTTCAACAATATTCTTGATAAAGAGTTTCGTCTTCATCATCAAAAGTGTCAAAGAGAAATTTGGAAACCCTTCCTCCTATATTAACGAAGCCTCTTTTCTTCCTTGATGGAATTAATTCATATAAAATTTGTTTATTTCTAAATATTTGATTTGATGCCAAATCACATAAGTATTTCGATTCTTCATCCCTTGGTTCATTCTTCTTAATTACATCATTTAACATTTCTTCATGTTTGTTAAGGATTGAACTTATTCGTGAAAGGTCATAATGATACATAAGAACATGGTCTTTTTTCAATTATGAATGTTTTAGGACCACTGAATGCAATTATATTATTTAGGATTTCTTTCGTTTCCAGACAGAATTGTGTTTTAAGAAAAAGAAGGATTATCGATATGTAGAAAGGAGGCATTCTGAAACAGATGATTATTATTTTTTTCGTTGTTTGATTTTACTTTTATGATAAACATGTCCTTTATTTGCTTCTTTAACGAGGACATTATCCAAAATTTTGATATTTAGGTACTTCTTTCAATCTTGGTTTCAATTTAGCGTCTGCCGATAATTTGAAAAATATCAGACCAATTTCATTTAAGTCAACTGTATAATGTATAATGCAGCTAAAGCATCAACGATATGAACATAAGAGTTTTTCACGATATGAAGAATGATCATTTCCAGTAGATAGCGCAAATATCTGAAAACCTACCAAATTCGACATACGAGGTTTTGACTTTACGGCGACGATATCCACTAAGTGTTTATCTGTATCAGGATCTTTGGAGAATATTAAAATACCGTCCATGTATACTACACAAATTTTTCCTAAAAGGGGTCTTAAAACTTCATTCATTACTCTCTGAAATGTATAGATGAAGCATTTTTGAGACCCAAAGGCATTCACAAAACTTAAAATGTCCATGATCCGTAGCAAAAGCAGTTTTTTTCTATGGATTCTTTGTCAAGTTCAATTTGGTGATGGTGATATCCTGATGCTAAATCTATAGTGCTGAAATATTTTGCTCCTTTCAAATTATCTAACATTTCATCAATATTCAGAATTGGGAATTTGTCATCGATAGTTTTCTCGTTCAGTTTCCTGTAATCGATTGCAATTCGCCACTTTTGTTTACCTGATTTATACGTTTTTTACAATAGGAAAAAGGGTGAGATACTTGGTCTAATCACATCTTTTGTAAAATTCAGTGGATCTCTGGGAAATTGTAAAACTGATTTATTACTCTGCAAAATTTTTGTTAACTGATTTTTCAAATTTTTGTCTACGTGATTCAAATCTAAAGGTAATTCTTCTCTCGGTTCCATCTGTTGTAAATGAAGGTTATGGGAAACGATTCCATTAGTTAAAACATTATTTTTCATATCCACAGTAAGTTGTAGATCTTTCATTAAATTATAACCGATAACACCATCATATTGGGGGTGAAATTTATAAACAACAAACGGGTAGGATGTGTCATAACCAAATATGTCAAGAGGAATAGCATTTTATTGTTACATGAATCTTTTCCTATAGCTGTTGTAAAATATGTGCTTTCTTTATAAATTGAATTTGGAAAATAGTTATAAGCAATTATTGAATCAATAATTGAAATTGAACTGCTTGAATCGACTAGTAATTTACAAAGAAGATTCTGTAATTCAATATATGGAAGACTTGATATTCTTTCATCATTAAAATTTAGGTCATGGGTGCTTGATGAGGGATTTCCTGAAAATTTTCGTTCTCGATCTCTGGAGATTGAAATTCATTTGAATTTAAGTAGGTATTCTGACTCATAATTCTCACCAAGTTTTCGGTAAATTGTTCCTCAAATTGAAATTCATTTTACTCTTCTGTATTCGTTAATTCTTCAGATATTAAATTTGGAGGTGCTCTTGGTGAAAAATAATTTTCTCTAGGTTAGAAATTTGGTTTTGGTTATTGGTTGTCGAATACTTGATGATTCGTTAGGACGTTTTTGAGGTAAAATTCGTGTTCTTATCGACATCGGTTTTGGTTTATTGGTGGGTTTATGATTAGGATTGGGTTTGAAAACGTTTGAGGGTTTTCCAAATACTTGCTCATTAGTGAAATATTTTGGTTGACTTGAATTTTGAGTTGGTTGCATACGTATTGGTTGACTTGGAAAATTCTGATTCGGAATATAATTGATATGTGGACGCGTATTCTGTTTGAAAGAATTTTGATTATGAGTGGAATGATAAGAGGAATTGGTAATTTTCTCTCTACAAGTATGAGGAGTTTGTGAAAATGAATTACAATTTGGACTATTTGGAGTGACATTTAGTTGTTGTCTCTTTATTTCTCTATTTTCTGACATCTTGCATGTTTCATTGAAATTTCGTTCATTGTTTTTCTAACAAATTTCTGACATTTTCATCAACATTATTATAAATTACTCTTTGCCCAATTCTTTCTGAAATATTACTATAAATCACAAGTTGGTTCTTATTGACTCCTTGCATCTGCAATTGATAATCAAAATACAATTTGGTTTGTTTAATTCTTTCCAAGAAATTTAGAAGAGGTTCCTCATAAGCTCTTCGCACGTTTTGATATTCGTCTTGTAAGACATCAAAATTGATTATAAATCCAAACATATCAATTGAATTTTGTTTTAATTGTAACCAATTGTTAGGGATGGGGCCTGAATTTATTATTATTCTTGCTTTATCAATCATTCTAGATTTTATCATCGCAAAGCAGTAATAATTAATTCGAGCATTATTCGTGCCTCCGAATTTGGAAATATATAATTTTCTATCCCTACAATAAATGATTGGAGTTCGTTTGAATTACCATTGAATTTAGGTAACAAATCTCCAAATAACTTGCTGAGAAGGAGGTCAATTGAAAAGACGAAAATAAAAAAGAGGAAAGCTGAATTTATTGAATACCTAATCACCTTTCATTTCCATGTCAATATTCTTTCGTTTATTTATACAAGTAAATAAAACAAAATATTTCTTCAACATTGAAATTTCTCTCGAATTCGCTTTAATAATTTCAATGTGTTATTGAAGCGTGTATCGTTCCATTTTTAATAATGGCGTAGTTTCTACTTGTCAAATTTTAAAAAATGGCAGCTTGTAGAGTGACATCTTCCAAAATAGCTGGCAATTCAAAGAAACACCTCTTATTGGAAAACTCTTTATATTATCTATATAATTATTATCAATGCGAACTAGTAGGTACATTTTTAAGCGTCCGTTTCCGAATTTCGTACCAAGGACGTCGAAGCAAAAATGTCCCACGTGAATCTCTCATCATCATCTTCTACGTCCTCTGATTAACTCTTCAAGCATTCGTTTAAATAACGAACTCAATAAATCGAAACCGCTAAGCCTGCATTTTCAAAATCGAGGCTTAATTGATACAATATCCTATTTATTACGCCGAGGTTAATACGAGATAGATCTTCGTCAAATGGAAAACAAAAAGTTTTATCTTAAATTTATATATTCACAGATTCCCGAAGATAGCCTAAGACTACCGAAGATAGCCGAAGATACAAAACGGATATAAAACGAATAAAAATCTCTATTAAATCATTGATGGTGAAATTAGAAATTATAGAGGATAATGTTGAATTGTACAAAAGCTAACAAAGATTATATTGTATGGAAAATTTCTCTATTCAATCATTGATAAAGAAATTTGAAATTATAAAAGATAATGTTGAATTCTACAAATTTCAAAGGAGCGTATATTTAATTCCAACCTACAGCCAATAATTATATTCCTACAAATGGATAAGCAGATCGAGATTTCCAGAAAACATCTCCGATAATGGATGTGGCTACTCCTCATTTGAATCTTATAAATCTTAAGCTTTAAAATGGTATTTTTTCATCTTGTTGCATATGATAAAATAGATACAAATTCCTATATTATACCTAACCTGATTATTTATATTCCTTATAGGTGTTCCTTCCTATTCGATAGATTTTAATCCATTTTGAAAAAAATCATGAATTATTCCATTCATAAATCAATGGAGCTTTGAAATTCGGAATGAAATTGGTTACGTTACAATGGAAAAGTATTATTGTTGAATTCTCAAACTTGACGAATATGAATTATTTAATATTTATTGTTGTTGATCAATCATTGATGGTTGATATTTTGTTTTTTGTAATGATCCTCCTTGACTTCAGTGTATGAGGATTTAGGTGTCCTTAACATCCTAAATTTTGCTTCATCTGTTTTTACATTTCCTTCACTGAAGATGAACCCTGCAGGGTTCGAAACATGTCTGACCGTTTGAAATAAAAGTTTTTTCATCGTATTGTGGAGATGACTTAGAGACCCTTTCCTTTATTGTAATTATTTAATTGTTGGTGTTTTCGAAGACAAAACAGTGTAAAATGATGAGTGATGATGAATTTTCCATTTCTGGGACTCCTCCAGAGCTGGTTGAGACAGTGAATACTACTTCATTAGAATTAGTGCCAAAGAAATCTAGAGAAAAGTATGAATATGCATATGTAGAACACTGACAACTGTAAGGAAATATCATCAACAAGCAGAATTCCTAATAATAATAGATACCTCTATTTTTGCAAACCATATTCGAATAAAATAATGAATCCATTGAATGCTATAGGATATCTAATATTTCAATTGATTTCCCAACATATCCAATAACTTGATACTTTTCACCTCAGTCATCGGTCATATTCGAATAAAGGAAAATTTCTGCTGAATTGTATAATTCTTATATTCTCAACCTTGATCCCATCCGATTAATATCAAGTACAAAACAACTGTATCTATATCAATTTTTCCGGCTAATATCTAATAAGTTCTGATGGCCGGGAGGTTTATTTCTATGTCTTGTTTAACAGTACCTCAGGTAGCTGGGTACGAATCCCGATGAAGACTCGATTTTTCATTTATTTGTATTGGGTGTGGTCATTGTTACGTCATAGGGTGTGGCAAGTCTTGATAAATCTGGGCAGTCTTGACGGGCCAAATTTGACAGGTCTTGACAGGTTAATCGGAAAATATTTGACAGGTACTATTTGACAGGTCCATCACGTGACATCAGTATGACAGGTGGCAATAGGTCCTTCATCACTTTTGAAGTTTGAGACCTGTCATTTTTGACAGGTCCATCACGTGACATCAGTATGACAGGTGGCAATAGGTCCTTATCACTTTTAGGCGACATCTTCTTCTACGACCCCTTCTGGTCATTGACCAATTCTTCAGCTTTGACGCCATCTACACGTCTACTACTTCTTCCGGTCATTGACCTCTCCACGGTTTTAACGCTCTCGATGGACGTGGCCTTGAAGTGCCGCAGGAACCCGCTTGCTATACTACTTGCGTGAAACTCATATACTTCAGGAGCACGAAATGTAAAATGAACATATATTCACGGAGATTATAGTGCTACCTTCCTTTATGGAAATATTTCAGTCCCCTCCTAGCCTCATATTATGGTATGTTTTCTCAGCAGTCTACTTAATTTATTGTGTTCCAACAGCCCTGGGGAATTCACAGCATCTCATTAGATGCAATATGTCCGGATCAGATTAATGTTTGCGTTGGTTCAATTGGAAGAAGCCAAATATCAACAAATATTGGAAGAAAAGAGAAGGGGAGAACAGGTTCGCAACCAGCTAATCTAATTCTCTACTGTCCCTTTTTGGCTTGGAGTTATTCTTGAATCTCTCATAAAGTGACTTCCACTTCTGAAATTGCTTTTCTCAAAGGGCGTGATTTTTATTCGCACAACGGCCCATGAGGAAAATTTCAAGAGGTCCGACCACAATACTATGAATCACACCTACCCTTGTGGTTCAGAATGTCTGGATTAAACGAATTCCAGATTATCCAGTTATTAGCGAATGCGCTGTTGTCGAAAATATGAAATTCTCAAAAAACAGGCTGTCCCAAAATGTTCCAAACAGCCAATATCTCGGCTCAGACTAGGTGGAAAGTTCGAACAAAAAGTTTTTCAAATGGCATCAAAAACTCTACCAGAATCCGTCATTAGAATTCTGTTTTTAATCACCACCCCTGAAAAAACTACCCCAGATATTTTTTTCAAATAGCACCCTTATATTTTTCCCACTCTAAACGATTTCCCAGTAGAAGAAGAAATATGTTAAAACAATCATCTTACGTAAATTCAACCTTTAAAAAAATAATTATAATTTCCGGCACAAAAATAAAATAAGTTGTCAATATACATAGAGAATGGACTGAGCAAAAATGGTGAATATGCCGAAAATGATAATTATTTTTTTAAGGGTTGAATTCACGTAAAATGATGAAAAATTGTTTCATCATATTTCTTCTTCTACTGGGAAATCGTTTAGAGTGGGAAAAATATAAGGGTGCCATTTAAAAAAAATATCTGGGGGTAGTTTTTTCAGGGGTGGTAATTAGAAACAGAATTTTGATAGCGGACTCTGGTAGAGTTTTTGATGCCATTTGAAAAATTTCCTGATTGAACTTTCTACCTTGTCTAAAAGCCGAGATATTGGCTGTTTTAAACATCTTGGGACACCCTGTATATCGAAATCGCGGGAAAAAGGTTAAATGTGCTATAAATTTTTTTTTTTGAAATGGCAAATTTGTTTACTTCGTTGATTCTGTGACAAAGCGTAAAAAATTTAGCCGCAAGTGCCAAAGACTCTCTCCTACCCACTAAAAGTGCTTTTGAGAATTTGTATGCGGCCTATAACAAGTGGTGTGAAACGAGGAAAATTGCAAAATCGAGAGAAGACTGTGACAGTTGAGTCCAATAAAGTGGTGTCCAATAAAGTAGTCATTTAAGGACGCTAAACGAATTCACGAAACCGGTGTTTATGAAGCAGTCGAACATAAAATTATTTTTCGCATGAAAAGATCGGCTACGGCACCGATTCTCCATTCAAAAAGTGCCTTTCATTTTTCCAAGTTTATGCCCTCAATTTTTCAACTAAGAGCTTGATTTTTTCTTTAAATTGAAGTTAAAGGATGTCTTGAGGGCACTCTGATTTCTTTACTTTGAAAAAAATTTTTTTCAGAGTATTCATTCGAGTGCCCTCGACAAATCAACTTTCTATATTTAAAAAAAATTCCATTTGAAAAGGCGTTTAAATAATGCAAAAAACGATGGAAATACTGAAAAGACTTCTAGAAAGTGTGGAATCGCAGAAAACTGTCTGAAATTCCAGGAGAATTGAAAAAAATCGAGCTTTCAGATGAAAAATCCAAATGGTTTTTCTTTAAATATAGAACATTGATTTGTCGAGGGCACTCCAATGAATTTTCTGAAAAAAATTGATGAACAACCGCCAAAAAACGATTATGAAGTCAATTTTCATAGACTCTCAAATTCAACCCGATTTTTTTCATGCGAAAAAATGATTTTTTCAAAGAGGAGAAATAGAAGTGCCTCAAGAAATCCTTCAACTTCAATTTGAAGAAAAAATCGAGCACTAATTGGAAAATTGAGGGCGTGAACTTGGAAAAATAAAAGGCACTTTTTGAATGGAGAATCGATGCCGTACCCGATTTTTTCATGCGAAAAAATAATTTCATTGAAGAGAAAAAATTGGAGTGCCCTCAAGACATCCTTCAACTCCAATTTGAAAAAAATCAAGCTTTTAGGTGAAAAATTGAGGGCGTGAAATGAAAGGGACTCTTTGGCTTTTTTGAACATCTTGGGACACCCTGATGTATATCGAAATCGCGGGAAAAAAGGGTAAAATGTGCTATAAAAAATGATTTATTGTGTGTTTTCCACTTCATATATTACTATTGTATTAGGATTTAGTGGTGGAATGAATATAATTCTCCTTTTTCCAATTTTGTCCCATCCTGCATAAATCAAACAGTAACAAACAGTGATTTTCTATCAAATATATTGCAGTGGAAATGGAGGAAAATATTCATCTCATTTCAAGAACATAGATTGTATATTTCTTGAGAAACCTAGGAAGGATATGAGTATATTTGCTAAGTTTATATAGAGTTATCAAAGCCTCCCAGTGAAAAAAAACTAATGATTCACAGCAAAAAAAGGAATATAATTTAATGAACGTTGATTGCTTATGACTATTCCACTCATTCCATTTTTAGTGAGGAAGTTTCCTTAGCAACACTCGTTTCTCATCGATAAAACATTCACATCGGCAAAACCAACAAGTTGGTATTTCAGCGACAATTTTTGGACGTTTCTCAAATTCATAGATAGCTTCGGGAATGAATACCATAGAGACAACAAACAACGTTTAGTTGATCTATGATGAATACTTATTTGTCGAATAGCGCATCTTCAGACACATTTTCTCGTGAAATAGTCATGTCGAATACCACTCGAGATGAAATTCAAGCAGGTAAAATTTCTCTCTTGTAATATTCAAGTTTGTTGCTTCTCGGCAATTTCGCTCATGACATTTTTCCAAAATCACTCGCCTGACGGCTTGTGATTTTAATACAACTATCATTCGCGAAATTGCCGAAAGCAACAAACTTTCATTTTATAATCGAGAAATTTTGCCGGAAAAATTTCTAGTGGTATTATATATGATTAAAGAATTATAATTGTGGTCAAAAGTGGGATTTCTTTGTATTCGATAATTGAATTCGCATCCAGCCCAAAAACACGATGAATCAAATTACCGATAAGTCCTTCCAATTTCATTCGAACACAATTGCTGCGCTCGCTGGAAATTCATAATTGCAATAACGTCGAAATGTTGGTATTAACGCCCCTTTCGTTTTTCCCCCCTATTAATGCCCTAGTGATTGATTACAGGTGTCGCTTATACGCTCGATACAGATCCGATAAAAAATTTTATCGGCCGCTTTTGGGATATCATTGGAGTTTAATTACTGTTATATCGATTGCGATTACGAACAAACCAATTGAAACTTCGAATAATCTTGAGAGGTGATGGATGTTTTCCGCGTGAGTTGCTTCATTTCATTATATATTGTGTCTTTTCTTTCCTGGGGATCTCGAGACGGGATAGGGGAGGCAGGAAAATTGGTTATCGACCATAATTTCGCACTTCGACGGGAAACTTTGCTTTGGCATCCTTCGGGCGAGACAGGTGTGATTACATTGAAATCTTTTCCCGTGCTATTTTTCTCGGTTTTTGACTCGCAGTTTTGACAGTTGAAGAGAAGTTACAGCTGCTCGTATTGAAGAATCAGGAAATAGAGCCGTTATACTCTGGCACCGATTCTCCATTCAAAAAGTGCCTTTAATTTTTCCAAGTTCACGCCCTCAATTTTTCACCTAGAAGCTTGATTTTTTTTAAATTGAAATTAAAGGATATCTTGAGGGGCACTCCAATTTCTTCTCTCTTTTAAAAATATTTTTTCGCATGAAAAAATCGGCTACGGCACCGATTCTCGATTTTTTCTTCAAATTGAAGTTGAAGGATGTCTTTGGGTCACTCCAATTCTTTCTCTTTGAAAAAATTATTTTTTCGCGTGAAAAAATCGGGTTGAATTTGAGAGTCTATGAAAATTGACTTCATAATCGTTTTTCGGCGGTTGTTCATCAATTTTTTTCAGACAATTCATTGGAGTACCCTCTACAAATCAACTCTCTATATTTAAAAAAAATTCATTCGAATAGGCGATTAAATAATGCGAAAAGGATGGATATACTGAAAAGACTTCCAGAAAGTGTGAAATCGCAGAGAATTGTCTGAAATTCCAGGAGAATTGTGAAAAAATCAAGCTTCAAGATGAAAAATCCAAATGGTTTTTTTTGAATTTAGAACATTGATTTTTCGAGGGCACTCCAATGAATTTTCTGAAAAAAATTGATGAACAACAGCCAAAAAACGATTATGAAGTCAATTTTCATAGACTCTCAAATTCAACCCGATTTTTCCCATGCGAAAAAATGATTTTTTCGAATAGAAGAAATAGAAGTGCCTCAAGAAATCCTTCAATTTGAGGAAAAAATCGATCTTTCAATTGGACAATTGAGGGCGTGAACTTGGAAAAATGAAAGGCACTTTTTGAATGGAGAATCGGTGCCGTACCGATTTTTTCATGCGAAAAATTAATTTTATTGAAGAGAAAAAATTGGAGTGCCCTCAAGACATCCCCTTCAACTTCAATTTAAAAAAAAATCAAGCTTTTAGGTGAAAAATTGAGGGCGTGAACTTGGAAAAATGAAAGGCACTTTTTGAATGGAGAATCGGTGCTGTCGGCCAGAGTATAACGGCCCCTTAAATTCCTGAACTCATTGATCATCATTTATGCATGCCATGAATATCACAAGATATGAGAGGAATAGAAGAAATAAAACTAATTTCAAAACTTAGCATGGCTTTCAGCCCACGTTGAGCGCCATTATATGAGTAAACAGAAAATGATATGTGAATAAAAGAACGAAACGAAGACTTTCTATACCAATTTAGAAGGGCATCAGGTGTTCTGGTGTTCCCTTGATTCTGAGCAGACTGGCCAATTTATAATAGAGAAATTGGGACACAAGAATTAATCAATATAAAACCGAAACATCTGGGTGATACACCCTCACTTTACTCTCCTTCGTTATGAAATAAATTAATTAGACTCCTTGACGTTGCGGGCCATGCTTCATACCGACCGAGTTGCACTGAAATAAAGGAATCTCTAAGCTGCCAGCCGAGAGACCGGCTTTAAATTTGATTTTATGGCCTCGGCGTTGCTCCCAGATCGGACAGTTTTGCGACCTGCATCCAAAGTGGGCTGTTGTTTCCAGTTGGTCCATGTGTCCGCCAAGTATTCGCCGTTTTGTCCCTTGAATAATACAATGGGATTAAAATCTATTTTTCTTGTCTGTCGGGAGATTTGTTTGCGCTCCAGAGGATAGCGCTTTGAGTTATGACGGAATTTTATCCGTATTTCAGCCGAAGGACAACGTGGTTTCTGTTGGTCTTTGTTCTCATTCGTCGTTTGCGATTTGAAGATATGAGCCCATGAGTACCCTATGGCTAGAGAAGTTTGACCCGTTAATTACTGGTTCTTAAGGGGCCATTATACTCTGGCCGACGGCACCGATTCTCCATTCAAAAAGTGCCTTTCATTTTCCCAAGTTGACGCCCTCAATTTTCCACATGAAAGCTTGATATTTTTCGAAAATTTTCCTGGAATTTCAGACAGTTCTCTGCGATTTCACGCTTTTTAGTATTTCCATCATTTTTTTGCATTATTTAATCGCCTATTCAAATGGAATTTTTTTTTAAATATAGAAAATTGATTTGCCGAGTGCACTCCAATGAATTTTCTGAAAAAAATTGATGAACAACCGCCGAAAAACTCACAAATTCAACCCGATTTTTTCATGCGAAAAAATAATTTTTCAAAGAGAAGAAATTGGAGTGCCCTTAAGACATTCTAACTTCAATGTATAGAGAAAATCAAGCTTTTAGGTGAAAAATTGAGGGCGTATACTTGGAAAAATGAAAGGCACTTTTCGAATAGAGAATCGGTCCGTAGGCATCGGCCAGAGTATAACGGCGCCTTAAGAGTTTGAGCCTGATTCATATATCGAGAAGGTTGGTATACATAGACGAAAGTCACCAAATATGAAATAGTATCCTAATATGGAATACCTTCATTTCTCCAAGACTATAAGTAATAAACGGAACACTCGACCATCTTCTGATTCATCGGTCTACTAACTATCGCACTCATACCATCGAGTCAGTTGCGCAAACGCTTAACGTGTGGCAGGCGTGTTTTGTTTTGTTGTAGTGAAGAAAATTTTAAAAGTGAGTAGTTACCAGCTGCTATCTTTGTATACATAAGTGTTATACTATTTAGTTTATCGGTATTAAGTTTATTTCACCATTTTGTGATCTTTTGTCATTAAAATATTGTGACTTGAAAATATCTAGAAGAGTTTGAACTAGTATAAAAATCCAAATATGGACAGTCGTCGGTGTCTAATTATGGAATTATGCTTGATGTGTGGGCTCTGGGCACATTATGATTGTGCTGGTCCAGAGTTTGATACTCGGATCTGTGACTTTTGCAAGTAATAATGTAACTTATTTCATTTATCACAATATGTTATATTGATTTAAATCATCTCAAAGATTTTAATGTTAATTTTTGTTATCGTTATGTTGATTTAAGCTTATATTCCATATATGGGTTCCTATTTCATATTTGGTTACTCATTTCTGATTTTGGTTTTTGTGTTAGATTTTAATAAGGTAACTAATATATTTGATTAGAGGCTGTTAATTACTACATATAAATGTATGACTGATTGGAAAAACATTAAACTGATTTAATTATTATGGAGTTTTTTCTTCATATCCCAAAAACAAAATGGTATTCCATATTTGGTGACTTTCCTCTATGAATTAGCAATAAATATCACCGTCCTCAAATGAAGAAGTGCGAAATAGCTCTGTGATTTCTAAGTTCGATTGTTTCCCTTGAACCAAAACCCAACAGTTCGATCAGGTTTATTCCAGTAAACAGAAACCACCAGTCAAGGTATTGAGAGGGGTCTACAGGGTCTTTCACGAGGAACCTCACCCATATTTATACGGGAAACTACTGAACGTATTTTCATGAAATTCAGCACTTTTAAGTATTTCACGATGCTGATGAAATCTAAAATATTTTCAACGCATGAGCACCTCCGGTTTTTCCGGAAATGACGTCAACTTCCGTTTTTCAAATTAGAACACCATTTTTTTATTGCAGAAATAGATTCCTTAGAAAATTTCAAGTTATTTTGATGTAACATTTTTCAGTTTTGGTTGGAAAATTCTCTCTGAGCGGGAAAATTCTAAAAAAAAATCGAAAATAGAGCTCCGCTGAAACAAGAATAACTTCGAGGTTTTTGGATGGAAAATTTTCATTTTTGGGATTTTTCAAGATGTAAGATTGATGTATCCACTTTAGAAATCGAAATCGCGATTCATGATACAGGGGGTGAAAAAATCGCTTTCAAAGTTAGGGATGACAAAATCGTGAAAAATCAATTTTTTCAAATTAGAACCCCATTTTTTATGGCAGATATTGAATCTACGTTAAAAAATAATGTGAGTGTATGCATCACACCCTTGCCCTAAAATGGATATTTTCTGAGTTGATATCCACTTTAGGGCAAGGGTGTGATGCATACACTCACATTATTTTTTAACGTAGATTCAATATCTGCCATAAAAATGGGGTTCTAATTTGAAAAAATTGATTTTTCACGATTTTGTCATCCCTAACTTTGAAAGCGATTTTTTCACCCCCTGTATCATGAATCGCGATTTCGATTTTTGAAGTGGATACATCAATCTTACATCTTGAAAAATCCCAAAAATGAAAATTTTCCATCCAAAAACCTCGAAGTTATTCTTGTTTCAGCGGAGCTCTATTTTCGATTTTTTTTTCGAATTTTCCCGCTCAGAGAGAATTTTCCAACCAAAACTGAAAAATGTTACATCAAAATAACTTGAAATTTTCTAAAGAATCTATTTCTGCAATAAAAAATGGTGTTCTAATTTGAAAAACGGAAATTGACGTCATTTCCGGAAAAACCGGAGGTGCTCATGCCTTGAAAATATTTTAGATTTCATCAGCATCGTGAAATACTTATAAGTGCTGAATTTCATGAAAATACGTTCAGTAGTTTCCCGTATAAATATGGGTGAGGTTCCTCGTGAAAGACCCTGTATACCGTTCGACGTTCAGTTCAAAACGCGATTCGGGATTTCTCAAGATAGAGACCACCGATTTATATGAGGTTTTCACCATCATTCAATATGAAGAGTTCTCCAAGTGGGAAAGTTCATTACTTTTTTTTTTCGTCGAAAAAAACATAATTTTTTTTTCACTCGACGAAAAAAAAAGTTATTAACTTTCCCACTTGAAGAACTATTCAATTTGAATGATGGTGAAAACCTCATATAAATCGGTATTCTCTATCGTGAGAAATCCCGAATCGCGTTTTGAACTGAACGTAGAACGGTATAAACCCCTCCTAATTACAAGCGATACCATTCAGGTAGAACGAATCAGAAACATTTTTCCTGTGGAATCCATCATCGAACATCCATAGATTCTTTGACCTGAGCGCGACAGCATATTTCGTGTATTAGATTCTGGTCACAAAGGCCTGTATAGTTACCGGGCTACTGGGAATGCAGATAGTAACAATTTGATGTCATTATGTTTCAGAAACAGGTCACGAATTCACGCAATGAATGGACGCACCTATAAAATTAGCCGATAGTGTAATGAAACCACTACGTGACTCCGTAGCCTCGAAGAAACCGACCGTCTGGTGGAATTAGTAGCGACCTTCCACCTGAACACGAATACTGTGCGTATCCAGTATTGAATTTAATATAGTAAGGTCACCAAATGAATCTGATGTTGGTTTCCCGGAAAGATTAATTTTCATTAGGGCGGAATGAAAAAGAGAATTTCATCTTCAGATTCGGAAGAATTACTTCATTTCAGTAATATACAAAACACAGTATTGGAACGGAAAAATTCTTGAAAGTAAAATAGTGGATATTTATTATTGCTATGAAAACATAAAGCGTGTTGAGACTCCTCATGCAATTCTCATTTAAAATTCCTTCCAAACATCACGATAAAAGAACAGTAATTAATTCCGTAATTCCGATGGCGAATGTATTAGGTTACAAAACACCGTTAACGAAAAAAGCACTATCTCCATTTTGGTTGATATTATGTTTATCTAATTCTATTAAACTTAATGAATATCTGGATTAAGCCAACCATCAACGTGATTTTATGGGTATATACCCACGAAGCGTTTGAGACCCCAAATAATTAACAAGATTAGTATGGCTATTCACATTTGATTCCTGATATGAAAACACACTCATTCGAATGAATTCCAGATGGGTCTTTCAGAAAAATTGGATATTGATTACTAATACCCCCTTCTACTTGAAAGATGTCACGAAATCTAATTTTCTCTAAATTAAAACCGGGAATGGCATCAAACGGTAGGGCTCGACTTACTGAGAACTAATCTTTATACAAATTCAATTCTGTAAGTCCGTGCTTATTTGATTTCTTTCATTACTTTCGATCCGTCCATAAATTGAAGTGGTGCATTTGAAATTGTTGTAATGTAATTTGCGGCAACTCCTACAATCTTTAAAACAATTTCTGCAAGATCAGAAAACGTTTTTTACACTGTGCTAAATTAAATGAATAATATATTTGTGTAGGTTTGTTTTCGGTCGTCTAGGAATATGACCTCTGCTTTGGCCACCAAACCTATATTTCACGTCCATCTTCTTCCTGCAGCACTTTTGACAAACACACGTACAGTTACGATTCATCCACATTTACTGAACTTCGTGTGATAGAAAACGTCTTCACGCTGAACAAATGGATTGATCTTGTACCGCCAATAAGGTACCTTCTTGGAGATCTAATTCAGTCTATAATGGCAATAACTACCTCCGTCTTAACTCTCTACCGACTTCCGCATGTACTTCCCGACCAACAATTACCTCCGTACGAAACTGACAACTGACTTCACTACCCGAATTATGCTTTTAACGTTAATTCTTGGTTCCGCCCTCGATTTGCATTCAGGAAAAGAGGTGGTGCTTCTTGTACAACTTAAGCCAATGAAATGAGCAAGCACCAAGTGCATCTTTGAGCATCATAAATTATCCTATCCTAGTGGCCCGAGGCCATCTAGAGATGATAAGCTACAAAAAAAAATACTTGCGTCTATTTATCTTATTCCACGAAACGGTGAAACTGCTCAATCTCATAATACACTTCTTTTCATCTATAAGATGAAGGTTTCACTTCAGAACTCGAAAGCTCACACATAGAAGTAATCAAATGGAAAGCAAAAATGTCACGCTAATCTTGGGCATACAATATAAAGCGTCCCACACATAAAATTCAGAAAAAACAGAGAAATTTAACAACTATGTAGGTACATTTAATTGGAATGGAATCCCTTATTGTTTGAATTATCGAATCAATTTGAGGATGTGTAGAGAACAAAAGTGCATGGTCTTGTGATACTGCCTACGAATTTTCAGGGTGAACTGATACCAAGTATGAAGTGTACTTCACTATCCGGCTTGGTCTATTTATCGAGGCAAAGGGAAACTTCATGAAACTCCGAAGAGCATTCCCAAACAAATTTTCCACCTAATAAAACCGAACTACGAAACTTCTGGATGAAATTCGGAGGAACATAACATAAAATGTTTCCATTGGTTACATAACACCATGCCGAAACTTTAATTTCACAATGTATTATGCGAGGTAAGGCGGAATATCTGAAGAAACTCAATTAGACCGAATATCTACAATACTCTACGTTATTTCGACATAACATTTATTTATGCTAAAAGTGAAAAGTGAACTGGGGAAACTAATTCCCCTCCTGGGATGGAAAGTTCCTGGGCTACCTACCGTTTTGACGAACTTTATGCGAACAGGGAGCTTTAACAGTGAGAATATCATGATCCCGCATAACGATCAAACGTATACAAGGTGGTGTAATAAAAAAGGCCGGTTCTCGTACAAGGTGTCTAAATTGGCAAGAATTTTAAAGTAGTTTGGAAGGAGGTTATTGGAATCAGCCAGACATAGGCTTGGAGGAGACCAAGAACCATATACAGGGTGATTCGTTGACTTGTACATATATTTTAACTGTAGATTCTTGAGGCCTAAAGAAACCTTTTTTTCATTTTCCATTTTTCCGAATTCGGCTCGGTTAAAGAGATATAGCCATTCGAAAAACAAAATTGTGCTAAATGCGTGCCTGATATTATTCTCTACAAACACCTGAAAGTTCATATTTTTCAATTGAAATTGATGTAATTATTAGATATTCTGGGTGATACATTTAGAAAATCCTCAAGCACTAACCTTATTTGAATGAGAATGTTACAAACACGATATTTCCTAACAAAAACGCTAAGTTTTGTCCCATCATCTCTGCAATTGAAATGCCACACCAAAATAAGTTCCTTATTCGATTTTCCTGAAGATTAGTTCGTAAACACTAATAATTTGTTCATATTTGCCTCGATACCCTGAAACTATCTTATAAAAATTAGTTTCTCACTAACCTATCCTAACTCCATTAATCAAAGTCATCTGATTCGAGGTCAACGACCTAACCTAATCTCTGTGATATATCACAGAATTCTAGAGAATGCCAGATTGCCGATTTTCTCTTCAACAATGGTATAGGCGAACTCAAGAAAGCAGAACGTCCCCTATCGTTAACGGAAGAAAAGAACTATCACAGAGGCACTAGTTTTGTTTACTTTTCGCTAAAGGCTTCTACGCATTGCTCTTTGGAAATGCCAAACGAGTAGTTCTGATTCTCGCCGATACAGCGCTACGACAGTCGCGGTGCGCTGCCGGCTGCGAGTTCGATGTAGCCGCCACGCAAGACAAGACAAGACGTTATTCTGTGTCTCCAGAGTCCAGTCTGTGTTACAATGAACGACGCTTAAACGCGATAATCTTTCTACATGGATTCGATTTATTTATTTATTTACTTGCAGAGAATAAAGCAAACAGGTGATAAATGTGATGTGAAGACAGTGTAGGGTCGATTAAAAATTCCAAGAGGATATTGTTAATAAGATAGATTTTCCTGAAGGACGGGTATCAATGAATTTTCGATAGAAACTTCTTATAAACTGTAATTTCATGCTTCTATGTTGAGAAACATTGACAATATTGTTAATTTGTTGAAAGACCAGAGAAGAAACAATATTCGATGATATTTAATCCAGGGAAGCATTCAGATTTTTTTTGAAATTCATGATTTTTTCCTCAAATTTCTTCGTCATTTAGGAATAACTCGAAAACGACGCGTTTTATTAAAAAAATATAAGAATACTTTAGTCTCTAAAATGATTGATTCTTTCGAAAATATAAACCGTTTATCCTTTTCAATTGATTTGATAGTGTTTTCGCATGAATTTATGAGTCGACCACCCTGTAACTTTTAAACTAGGGGGGATATTGAATAAGTTTCGATTGAGGAATATGCACCATGAATGGAGTAAAGAATCAACCAAAATTCAGTTCATTTGAAATAACGGTGCCGAAGATATGAACAGGAAAGTGTTTTTTTCGTGGATTTTCGACACCCTGTATCTTCCAAACGAAACCGAATTTTGAAAAATGATATGGGAAAAAAGTGTTTCGTTCGATGAGAGGAATCTACGGTTGAAATATATGTACAAGTCAAAGACTTACCCTGCATAATAGCACTTATAGCATTCAGAAGTTTAGCTGAAATGAAACCAGCTGATCGATTAATATTTTTTTCAGCAAAAGTTGTGGAAGTGTAGATATTTTGTGACCGTTCCAAAAGTTGCCGATTGTTGTCCACCAAATGTTCATTTAGGAAAATCAAAGCTTACTCTCTTATATCTGAATGGTTCTTTTTCTCGTCATTTGATAACTTTTTCAGTTTCAGGCAAGTTCTTGTCATTTGAACTTCCTGAACTTTTATGGAGCAGTATGTTGCATGGCAGGTTGAGCAGTTTCCATATACAGGGTCTTTCACGAGGAACCTCACCCATATTTATACGGGAAACTACTGAACGTATTTTCATGAAATTCAGCACTTATAAGTATTTCACGATGCTGATGAAATCTAAAATATTTTCAAGGCATGAGCACCTCCGGTTTTTCCGGAAATGACGTCAACTTCCGTTTTTCAAATTAGAACACCATTTTTTTTATTGCAGAAATAGATTCCTTAAAAAATTTCAAGTTATTTTGATGTAACATTTTTCAGTTTTGGTTGAAAAATTCTCTCTGAGCGGAAAAATTCGAAAAAAAAAATCGAAAATAGAGCTCCGCTGAAACAAGAATAACTTCGAGGTTTTTGAATGGAAAATTTTCATTTTTGGGATTTTTTAAGATGTAAGATTGATGTATCCACTTTAAAAATCGAAATCGCGATTCATGATACAGGGGGTGAAAAAATCGCTTTCGAAGTTAGGGATGACAAAATCGTGAAAAATCAATTTTTTCAAATTAGAACCCCATTTTTTTATGGCAGATATTGAATCTACGTTAACCTTGCCCTAAAGTGGCTATTAACTCAGAAAATATCCAGGGTGTGATGCATACACTCACATTATTTTTTAACGTAGATTCAATACCTGCCATAAAAAATGGGGTTCTAATTTGAAAAAATTGATTTTTCACGATTTTGTGAAACTTTGAAAGCGATTTTTTCACCCCCTGTATCATGAATCGCGATTTCGATTTTTAAAGTGGATACATCAATCTCACATCTTGAAAAGTCCCAAAAATGAAAATTTTCCATCTAAAAACCTCGAAGTTATTCTTGTTTCAGCGGAGCTCTATTTTCGATTTTTTTTTCGAATTTTCCCGCTCAGAGAGAATTTTCCAACCAAAACTGAAAAATGTTACATCAAAATAACTTGAAATTTTCTGAGGAATCTATTTCTGCAATAAAAAATGGTGTTCTAATTTGAAAAACGGAAGTTGACGTCATTTCCGGAAAAACCGGAGGTGCTCATGCCTTGAAAATATTTTAGATTTCATCAGCATCGTGAAATACTTATAAGTGCTGAATTCCATGAAAATACGTTCAGTAGTTTCCCGTATAAATATGGGTGAGGTTCCTCGTGAAAGACCCTGCATTAGAAGAAGATGGAGTCAAATGTTCTGAATACTGTATCGACTGATTCTTTCTTTCTTCGAATCAGCAGAAAAATCACAGCTTTGATCGTTTGTGTACTCATTCGGTAATGCGATATTCACAGCATTTTCAACAGATTTGATTTCAGTCTGCATATTTCGTAGGGCAGGAAAACAATATTTTCCAACTTACGCAACCTTGTTTTATCTGATTTGTTCGTGGCACAGCACGTTTCGTTAAGCCGTTAAGGGTAAGATATGAATAGAGGAAACTTGCAAGCTCACACATCTGCGACGCGCATACCATTAGAATCCAGGACTACGAAATAGGAAGTTGACCAAGTCAGGCAGCCGGGTGCAGGAACATTAATAATTCTGCAGATAGCCCCTAAAGGTCGGGAATCGTTCATCTGGAAATGTTTGCAGTTTCCAGGGTAAGCTCCGTAATCAGGGATTTGCAAATTTGGGGCTTGTCCAATCGAAAAATCGGAATGATCTGCATGGACAGCACCGACAGGGATCGAGTTCATTACTGGGCGCCATCTGTTGGTCGTCAAGCACAACAGTCCCTAATGGTTCATTTACCAATCCAGGGGTTATAATTCCCACAATTCACAATGGGAATATGCGCTTTTGGAGAGCCTGCCTAAGGATGTTGATGTCGAAGAGGAATACATTCGAAGATTAATGATCCATCGATAATGAAAGGGGATGGAATAAGATAATCAGGTTGGATAGTTATCAAGCATTCGATTACAGTTGTTTTTCGGAATTCCATCGCATTATTGTCTATGTAATTCTACAAAATTAACACCGTGACACTTCTTTTTCTGTTACGAAGAAGACCCAAAATTCAGCGATCGTTAATGCCCTTAACGGTTTATGAGTATACACACAACCAAACTTATATGGAATCACCCAGTATTAAGATGAAATATTATTTTGATATCTTTTTCGTTAGAAGCAAATAAAAAGTGCATGTGTTTACTCACAAAAACAGTTAGGTTCATAAGCACTTGATAAGATTTGGCTTTGCAGTGTCGATTTCACCATTTCGTTCGAACGTCGCAGTGAATTTATATTTTGTTTTTTTGCGAAGTTTAAAAAAAAAATGCCTTATGTGGGGTTATCGGAAGTCCAGAGAGGAAGAATTATTACTATGGCAGAACAAGGTATGTCACAAAGACAGATTGCAAGAACGGTGGGGGTTACACAAGGGGTTGTTTCAAAAACCTATGCAAGGTTTCTGGAGTTAGGAACCCTAAAGAATAGGCCGAGAAGAAGTCGTGGAAGAGTAACTACAGAAAGGCAGGATCGCTTTTCAGCCCAAACAGCAAGAAGAAATCCCGCAGTATCTCATTCAGAGTTTCAAAGGCAATTTTTATAAGCTACAGGTGTTAGTGTTTCTGTCGAAACTATCAGAAAAAGACTTCGCGCTCGGGAATTATTCAAGAGAAGAGCGTTAAGAGTTCCAGAACTATCAAGGCAAAATAAAGTTGACCGTTTTAATTAGTGTTTAGAGCATGAAAATTGGACTATTGAAGATTGGAAAAATGTCTTATTTTCGGATGAGATCAGAATTGGCCTACGATCAGACGACCTGCGTGTTCGCATTTTAAGAGGTAGAGGGAGGCAAGCTAGGCTCCAAGCTGCAAGACCGATCCCTAAATACAAAGGAGTTACTGTAATGTTTTGGGGCGGAATTATGTTTGGTGAGGAAACTCCTTTAATTCCCATTAGACAATCTCTGACAGGGCCTAGGTATGTTGATCTAGTGCTACAACCTGTAGTGAGGCTCTGGCGAGGTGCTTTTGGAGATTATTTCCTATTTATGTAGGATAATGCACCTCCACATACCAGCAGAGTTGCAAAAAATTTTTTCGAAACAGAAGGTGTGACTGTTTTAGAGTGGCCTTCTTGTTCACCGGACCTTAATCCTATCGAGCACTTGTGGGATAGGATCAAAAGAAAAATTAAAGCTCGTCAAAATAATCCTGGTAACGCAGAGCAACTTATATACAAGCGGCTTTAGAGGAATGGGCAAATGTTACAGAAGAAGAAATTAACAACTTAATAGAAAGCATGCCTCGTCGAATTCAAGCTTGTATCAATGCCAGGGGTGGTAATACTGATTATTGATTTGTTAAAATCATTTTATTTGTTGTTCAATTCTCAGTTACATAAAAATTATTTTTAGAGAAATTTAAACTTTTAATTTTCTGTTCTATTATAAAAATAATCTTTTAATAATTTATATTATTTTTGTAATAAACTTGTTTTGGGAAAACTGCTCTTCACTTTCCAGCGACTCTTTTCAATTAAAATTCGTTTTTTCCAAATAACAGGGTGATTCCATATAAGTTTGGTTGTGTGTATATATTTCTTATTAAAACTGAACCTTCTTCAGTAGTTTTGTAGCTTTTGCTGTCATTATTTTTCTCATTACGATGCTTGAACCATCATCACAAACTGAACGAATAAAAGATTATTCCAGTTGTTACCAATTCAACGTTTTTATTTATGTACTTTTTTTCACTGTCGCTTCAAAAGGGCCATTGTTGAAATAAAACAAAAATGCCTTTGAGTTCCACCAGAGAAGTTAAATCCTCTGTGCATCTAAATCACGTCCATCGATTCCTCAGAGACCACTAAATTTCCGTTAACATATTCGGGGGCAGCAAAAAATGTTTGTATTGGACGGTCGGATGTACAAGATTGCGTTGACGATAATGGGGCCGAGGATTTGAAAAGGGTTGAGCGACGAGCAATAACCCAAGGGGTCGGCAGTGGGGAAAGCTGGGATTTGGCACGCTAGAAAGCGAGAAAATACGCCCGTGGCATATTTTTACGGGTCACTGAATAATTTCTTTGTTTTAAAAGGTGAAGTCGCAAGCTTTCCTCCATAAGGAATCTCCAATTTCAAGTTGTATTAGTTCAAAAGGATTTCTATGTCATACCAGTTCATTATAGTCGTTTTATTGCTTAGTCACTAATGTAATAATTGAGTACTTCACGCCCTGGTCGATATTGTTTGATGGCAATTTTTTGTGGAGGAATATGATGTTTTCTTGATCCTTTTCTTGGGATAACCTTCCACAACTCAAACCAACATATATAAAATCCGTTCAAGAAACTCAACAAACTTGTCAGTAGGGGAGATAGGTAGGTACGTACAAAATGACATAGGGTTTTATTTCAGAGGCATAGCTAGTTGGTAGTGAATAACAGTAATGTCATATTCTACACCTATGATCTTTGATCCTTTCTTCACAAAATCTAATCAACCTTTATGTAATAAAAGCAGCAAAAAATAAAATATTCTCAGATAAATTGGGATAAACGAAATTCATTTTGTCCGAATGCTATGGACAAAATGACATACCGTCAACATGCAACTGTATTTTTCTACTTATAGTTACCAAACTACTGACAAAGTTCACCTATGAAACGCTCGGTTCTTCTAGGAACATCAGCACAAGATACGTGAGCCCAATGCAACCAATGCATGCATCGAACCCAGTCTTTTCCAGTGCTAATCCTGAAGAAGAGAAGATCGGGTTTTTCCCGATCTGAATCGGGGAAAAAGGTCATAACAATAGACAGATGGATAATCGTCTTCATTATCTCGAAAATTGCTAGAAACATTTTCTTGTTCATTGTCTTCTTCAAATAATGCCCTAGGAACGTGTTCCCTTTTCTTTGGAGGAGGTATGGGCTCATTTTTTGATTTGATTGCAATCATATTAGGTGTAGAAGTTGAAACTTAGTATAAGTTTATCGTGTCTTCAGCTCACGTTTCCAGTGGGGAATTAGCTTTACCATATTATTTTCCATATTTTTTGGGAAGATGAAAAACTATTAGTTTCTATGGAATATGAGATGCGGTCCATTTTTGATATCTCACCCCCAGCTGTCTGCTTATAAACGACCGCGCCGGTTTTCGCGCTAAGCCTTTTACACCGGAAATTTTTTAAACGAGCAAATTATGCAGATGAGCCTTTGAGGGCCAAAATGAAATTCGAAGCCACAACTTCTGAAGCGTCATTAATGGCTTTCATTCCTCTCGTTCGCGTTGCTTTCGGAGGTGCGAACGAATTCCTGGAATTAGATTTCTGATTACGTAGGTTCCAATTTTGGTTTGCCTTCATTCGAAGTGAGCCATATTGGAATATGAATTCTGGGAAATTCGATGATCCTAAACTTCGAGGGAATACTGAATGTTTCGTGAAGATGGATGGTGGATATTATCAACCGGTTTCATACCCAAATGAGTTACGAAGCAGCCTCCTGAATTCCATGAAACCATCAGAAATAGCAAGAACGAACCAAAAATAAATCTATACTCCATTAACAATTATAAAATCACAACACTGGCCTTGGAAATCTGACACATTCCACTCTGTATCGAAGTTATGACGTTTTTCAAAATATTATTATGTTCCAATCAACACTATGTTGTCCTTTCTACATTCTTAGCGTATTTCTCAGAATGTAGGTATATTTAATTTTGGAGAACACAACAGAAAATTGTGAACAATATTCTAAATATACAGGAGTTTTTGGATTTATAGTTGTAAAGATTTATCGGTGTGCTTTGTTTTCATCATGATATTGTATGTGATATGATTGTGAGGGTGTATAACATTTCTATTTCTAATATTTCTTTATTTCAAATAAATAAGAGTATTATTCATTCATCACAAAGAAAATAAACATAATAACTGAATTAACGAAATTGTTTACAGAGAAACTAATAATTTCAATGCAATAGTAACTGAGTTTTGGTTGTAAATTAATAAGCAAGAATGTCAATTCCTGAAAGCTTTATAGATAAACATTTCATTTATTTGATCTTATGAACAAGAAGTAAAATATTCTGACTGTATAGTAAATTATGAGTTTAAAAAATATTCATACATTACTACCACAGTAGGTTTGTACAAATGAAATGGAATAGGTCAAACATATGCTTCACATTTATCATTCACCTGTTCTAAAATAAGACACAAACTCCTGGAATATGAAAAAAACCGATGTATTCTGGTTCAATATAGCCTATTTCTACTTTCGGCAAAGGATTGATAGGAATGAAAGCTCCAGTGACACATTTCAATTCATCGGAATCTAAATTCACCTACCGTTGAATGCAATATAGTCATATTTCTTCTTTTTTTTAGCTTTTTCGAAGTGTTTTTTTTCTGAAACGTGAAAACGATCAACAATAATCATTAAGAGACCGATGATGACCATCCAGAACCCTTTTACTTACGAAAATAGTGCAATTTCATTCTGCAAGTTCTTTTCTCATAATTCCTCGAAAATCCTACCTGAACCACATTTTCCGGTCGCTTTCGTTAGAAGATCGTATAATTAAGCCTTCTCAATCCATTTACACATTCCAAATAAATTTTGAGCACCAAAAACGATACCGAAACTAACCAAACTTCTGGGGGACCGGAATTTCATTTGAAATCTTTCTAAACGGCCAGATACCTAAAAAAAACTTCGTTATCAAGTGTAAAAAAATCGATTAGTACTACTATAATAAAAAAAAAACACCCAATATTGTGGGAGCATATAGTAACTAGCCCTTTCGCCATTCTGTGACCACTATGACCGCAGTCCCTATGATAATGATAATTATTATTTAACTCAATTTCAGAGGTGGAAGTCTTTGTGAAAAATCTGAATAGAAAATGATCTAAAATAACCAAAATGCATCTTGAAAGCAACAAATGATTCAATTAATGTGTTTCAACAGATCGAAATCATTATTTTCAATTTGAATTCAGTGAAATTGCATCTAAGCTGACGTCATCGGGTGGTAGACACTTCAACTTGTTTCTAAAGACAAGAGGAAAAAGTCCCTGTCGCATAAATTAATCTGAAGAAATCTCCCCCCCTTGATGAATTCCAGGGCAAGATCCTCACAGTCATGATTGAGTAATCTCCCTATCCAGTGAAATGATTACAGTGATGCGGACGTCTTGACGCATATTCGAAGGAACCCAGAAGGAAATGATTCGATAGGGTAGACCACAAATAAGCGGGGCCAAACGATCGATTAAGCAGACATGCTTGGGAGTGGATATCAAACCGGAAATCTCCCCGAATATTTTGTGATCGATTCAATCAAATCACGACAGGAAGGAGCAGTGAGATAACAGCATAACCCATAATGTGAAATCGATAGGAATTGGAGCCCCCTCTGAAATATATGGTGAGCTAACGCTAATGATATGGGGTTTATCTCGCTTGCCAGTTCGTTTTGAATTTAGGTGGATATTAGTGGTTTCATATAATTCTGACTATTCGGACTAAAGAAGAATTTACAATAAAAATAAAAGATTAAAATAGAAGGTTGCCAAATAACATATACATATACTCCATTCACTTTTATTCAATCACATAGGAGTTGGTGCACCTGATGAAAAGTCTGTGCGCGTACAGAAAATATCGTTAATGACAAAACGACGTTGCCAGTTTCTTTGTTTACATCAAAGTAAAAGAATATTCCACATTTTGTTAGTTCGAATCGATCGGCGATTTTGGGGCGAAATATCGATAGGAAATCCACTATTTTTCCGTTCTTCGTCGTCCACAAGAAGTTTCCCGTCGATATGAGGAATTTCGTGCAAGTGTCATTTTTTCCTTTCACGACTTTTGGCGTGAGTACGAACGGCAAATTTGAATTGGACCGAAAATCGATTTATAAGCATAAATAAAGCGAAAGTAAGTATTAATCGACCTTTTCACACTTGATAACGAAGTTTTTTTAGGTATCTGGCCGTTTAGGAAGATTTCAAACGAAATTCCGGTCCCCCAGAAGTTTGGTTAGTTTCGGTATCGTTTTTGGTGCTCAAAATTTATTTAGAATGTGTAAATGGACAAAAAAGGCTTCCTTATAGGATCTTCTAACGAAAGCGACCGGAAAATATGGTTCAGGTAGGATTTTCGAGGAATTATGAGGAAAGAACTTGCAGAATGAAATTGCACGATTTTCGTAAGTAAACAGGTTCTGGATGGCCATCATCGGTCTCTTAATGATTATTGTTGATCGTTTTCACGTTTCAGAAAAGAAACACGTCGAAAAAGCTAAAAAAAAAGAAATATGACTATATTGCATTCAACGGTAGGTGAATTCAGATTCCGATGAATTGAAATGTGTCACCGGAGCTTTCATTCCTATCAATCCTTTGCCGAAAGTAGAAATAGGCTATATTGAACCAGAATACATCGGTTTTTTCCATATTCCAGGAGTTTGTGTCTTATTTTAGAACAGGTGAATGATAAATGTGAAGTATATGTTTGACCTATTCCATTTCATTTGTACAAACCTACTGTGGTAGTAATGTATGAATATTTTTCAAACTAATAAATTACTATACAGTCAGAATATTTTACTCCTTGTTCATAAGATCAAATAAATGAAATGTATATCTATAAAGCTTTCAGGAAATGACATTCTTGCTTATTATTTTATAACCAAAACTCAGTTACTATTGCATTGAAATTATTAATTTCTCTGTAAACAAATTCGTTAATTCAGTTATTATGTTTATTTTCTTTGTGATGAATGAATAAAACTGTTATTTATTTGAAATAAAGAAATATTAGAAATAGAAATGTTATGCATCGATAAATCTTTACAATCATAAATCCAAAAACTCCTTTACATGTAGAATATTGTTCACAATTTTCTGTTGTGTTCTCCAAAATGAAATATACATTCTGAGAAATACGCTAATAATGTAGAAAGGGCAATATAGTGTTGACTTGGAACATAAAAATATTTTGAAAAACGTCATAACTTCGATACAGAGTGGAATGGGTCAAATTTCCAAGGCCAGAGTTGTGATTTTATAATTGTGAATGGAGTATATATACCTTATTATATTTCTTAATAACGATGCAATGCAGCATTGGAGTAACTCAACTCAAGGCTGTAACGTACAACATCTAACGTCACTGGGAGCATCTGCTCATAATAGACAATCTGATGTGTCCTATGATCGGATCTGGGACGAAACGTGAACCCATCCCAATTATTCTATCTTAGCAAAATAAATTCCGCTTCTGCACATCAATTCAAATAAACAAATATTAAAATGTGACCTTCCATGATGAAACTTCATATCAAGCTCGTTCGAATGATTCACAACCTCAATTTTTCCAACAAATTCCAATAAAGTGCGGATATAATGGACTCGAATATCACATTCCATATCAGGATTTCTCCCTCCTCGTAACCAGGCGCTAATATATCACTATTACCCATTTCACAACGTCAGTTAGAAAATATGCTCTTGAAATTGTTGACCCCCGTAGAACTGACCCTATTACTTTTATTTATGACCATTTTTCGACCTCGTAGTTTATATGATATCCCAGAGGCCAGTCGATACTGGCTATTCTCCAGAGAACTTTCAGTGGGCTGGAATAAAGGTGCAGTTCTTGGACACAATCAAGAACCCTTCAGTAAATTCAATTGAGGTTGTTTTCTTGGGAGGTAAAACAATTATATTTCTGTGAACAGAGAAAACAAGACTGACCATGTTCAAATAAACACCACATGATAAAAAAGGATTTGTATACCTACCTGAGGCACCCATCACCGAAAAACAATGATATCACTGGAAAAGTCAAATTGAATTCATCTGTATTTTATCCTACCTAGGTCAAGATTATTACTGCCTCTACCTAATCGAATGTTTGTTGCGTATTTGTTATTATAAAGGGTGTTTCAAATTGTGCGATTTTTAGCATAAATAACACACATAATTGGCATTCATTTTCGGAAACTTTTTGTTGGTAATTGAAGTATCTGTTATGACATTTATGTACGAAGAATAATTTTTTCCAAATGGCATTCCCTTGCAGCTCTACAGAGTACAGACGTCCACTATTTTGTTGAAATTTTCAATGACATTTTGACATAATTTCTGCAAAATGGATCCCCAAATGTTCGATCTGTGCTCGATTTGAAAACGATGTGAACTTCTTAAACCGAATTGTTACTATGGATGAGACTTGGGTACATTTTTACGATCCAGAAACAAAGCAACAATCGATGGGATGGCGACACTCTGGTTCTCCAGGACCTTAGAAGTTTCGTGTCCAAAAATCTGCTGGAAAAGTTCTTGCTTCAGTTTTTTGGGATTGCCATGGAGTAATCATGATTGTTTCTTTGGATAAGGGTAGAACAATAACTGGAGATTACTATTCGACATTACTGACCATTCTACGGAAAAAAATCAAAGAGAAAAGACGCGGAAAGCTATGCAAAGGTGTTTTGTTTTTACACGACAACGCCCCAGTACACAAATCTCATGTTGCCATGTAAAGAATTCGTGATTTAGGGTTTGAATTACTAGAACACCCCCCTTATTCACCAGATTTGGCTCCGTCTGACTATCATCTCTCTCCTCAACTGAAAAAAATCAAAATGTCGTAAATTTTCTACCAACGAGGAGGTGATAAAAGCTGTGGAGGACTGGTTTGCAGAGCAAGAAGGAAACTTTTTTTGAAAGGTCTTGAGACGTTGCAGACGTTTTCAAGACATGAATGAAAAAAACTTGATTATGTAGACTTTCAAAATAAAAAAGAATTTTTCTAATATCTTTATTTGTTTTTTGAACAGCTTTTTGAAATGTGGGAGTTGTCACATCCTGTGAAATGTCATTTTGAAACGGAGATACTGCTTATATTCGATTTTATGTAAGCTCTTCACCAGATAAAACAAATTTGGTGCCTTGCAGTTATATCATTTGGAGTTGCTGAAAGAATTACTTTTTGAAACTTTCTATCACTATTCGAAGTTAATATTGGGTAAATCAGCTGAAAGAAGATTCCTATGCGATTTTATATGTCGAAATTTCCACGAGATCGAAGCGTCCACAATGCATAATTCAAGAATCTTAAAATTGGAAAATTTCAAATTTCTTCTTGCTCAGAAAAAATTCACCAGAATTCCACACTGTTTCTTTTCATGGAATTGATTGAAAATCCTCCAGAGGCTTCTGAATTCAACCGAACAGCCGTTGTTGTTTTATTTATGACCTTTTCAACTCCCCGGTTTATGTGATATCGCTGTGGGTGATCGATTCCTAGAGCTTGTCCGGAAAAGTTGGGCCAATGCTTTTCGCATTCTAAAATTTAGGTCGACACGACGACAGCAGTCTTTTCTCGAGTGGCCACTGCGAAGATTTCAATAGCGTTGGGATTTTATTTCCTGCCCGAATTTCAGTTAATCCGACACAATATTCGATGATTCTGGAGAAGGGATTTCCTTTTTTCCTAAACTTATTATTATTCGGGGTGGTTACTGAACAAATAAATGGATTGGGAAATTTTGAAGTTGTGAAAAGAAGATTCAAAGATCAAATCAAGCAATATCAGGTAGGGTAGTAACGTACAAAATGACATAGGGTTATATTTCAGTATACAGGGTGTTTGGTAATTCGACGTGAACCTTGGAAAGCGATATACAAGACGTCATTTGCAGTGAATTGCTTCGAGTAAAGCATGCTCCGAAAATCTATGGTTACGAAGATATAGCGATTTTTCAACTTTTTTGAAATTTTCTGCTTCGTTATCGAAATTAATTGAGTTTGTTAAAACTACTCGACTCTAAATAGTCAATGAATATTATTTCAGAGCTGAGGAGATGGTCCTTATTTCTTGCGAAAATGTATTCACTAAAAATTCAGATAACTCGAGATATACAGGGTCATAAATGGCTGCACCTGTTTTCCTCATAAAATCTTGATAAAACAATTGAGAATTACCCGAAAAAAATAATATGAAATGAAATGAATATGAAAAATTTTCCTGTTTTATCAGCTTTCCAAAAAGGTACATACGTCAATAATTCCTTCATGCAATCAAAAAATATGGCCGGAAAACCAAGCAGACAACAGACTTTTTCGATTCATTCAGATATCCTATTATCTTTTATTTCACTCGGCGTGATTCGTAAGCCGTAAGAGGGCCATGGTTCGATATCTAAATGACTCGAAAAAGTCTGTTGTCTGCTTGGTTTTCCGGCCATATTTTCAGATTGCATGAAGGAATTATTGAGATATGTACCTTTTTGGAAAGGTGATGAAATAGGGAAGTTTTTCTTGACATTTGTACACCAAGGTCATAATACTTTCCTCAAGAAATTCTCAATTGTTTTATCAAGAAAGAACAGGTGCAGCCATTTATGACCCTGTACATCTCGGGTTATCTAAATTTTTAGTGAATACTTTTTCGCAAGAAATAAGGACCATCTCCTCAGCTTTGGAGAAAATATTCATTGAATATTAAGAGGCGAGTAGTTTTCACAAAATTAATTATTTCCGATAACGAAGCAGAAAATTTCAAAAAAGGTGAAAAATCTCGATATCTTGGTAACCATAGATTTTCGGACCATGCTTCACTCGACGCAATTCACTGCAAATGACGTCTAGTATATCCCTTTTCAAGGTTCACGTCGAATTACCAAACACCCTGTATACAGTAATGTCATCTTCTACACCTATGATCTTTGGTCCTTTCTTTATGAAATCTAATCAACCTTCATGACATGGAAGAATCAAAAAATAAAATGTTCTCAGATAAATTGGGATGAACGAAATTCATTTTGTTCGCATGATAGGGATGAAATGACATACCGGCAACAGGCAACTGTAGTTTTCTACTTATAGTTACAAAACTACTGACAAAGTTCACAAATGCAACGCTTGGTTCTTCTAGGAACATCAGCACAAGATGCGTGAGCCGAATGCAAGCAATGCATGCATCGTAACCAGTCTTTTCCAGGGCTAATCCTGGAGAAGACTGGTTTTTTTCCGATCTAAATCGGGAAAAAAGGTTATAACAATAGACAGATGTCTTAATCATCTCGTAAGTTGCAAGGAACAACTTCTTCTTCATTGTCTTCTTTGAATAATGCCATAGCGACTTGTCTCCATTTCTTTGTAGGAGCTCTTTTTTTGATTTGACTGCAATCATATTAGGCGTAGAAGTAGAAACTGGGTACTTTTATCGAGTCTTCGGCTCACGTTTGCCTTGTCCACTTATGAATTGGTCTTTAGGGATTGGAGCAATCTCCTCATGGGATCATCAAGATGATTTGCTTTCATTTGCCGAAGATGAATATTTTGTTTTGAATATGAAGACAAGTCCTGGCTCTTCGTTTGCTGATGAATGGGCTAGGTGTTGTCCGGTAGATACGATTAATTAATCTGAAATAGCTATGTCATTTTGTCCGTTCACTGTATATGTCATTTTATCCATAAAGCGTTATAAAACTAGAGATACCTATATCGAATAAATACAATACAATACAGTATATTTAACATAAAAAAGCTTCATGAATACTGAATACAATGACAACTAATTGAAATCGATATAAATTCCTTCCAAAACCTGATGCTAGTTGTTCGCAGAAAGTTGCGCTCTGTAGAAGATAATGGCCCTCTTCATTCAATTTGAATTGATAGTTTTGTTGCTTCTGAAACTCTTATTTATGTGTCTCACAATAAAATAAACAAATGTATATTTTTGTAACTCTTTTGGTTCCTGAAATTTGAGTCAAAACTTATGGAACATACGTTATTGCAAAAAAAAATTCAGATTTTGAATCGAAGTTGATTGTAAGAACGTAAAACAATTCCTGTTCCAAAATTCTCAGGAACGCAAACGATAAGAACTTGCCTGAACCTGAAAAAAGTTATCAAATGAGGAACAAACAAGCCATTCAAATATGAAAGAGTAAACAATTGATTTCAATCAAATTAACATAAGATGGACAAACATCGGCAACTTTCGAAACGGTCCCAAAAGGTCTGAACCTCCTCAACTTTTATTATGGAGCAGTATATTGTGCATTCTCATATTATACATACTCGTAAGCAGGGTCATGGCAGAAGTATATCCGGATATAAAATACTGCTAAACTTAACCTTCTCGGAGTGGAGAAGTGGTCAACCACTCCATCCTAGCCACCATCACTCAACAGGAATCCCCAGAATATAATTTTTCAGCAACACCATTTACATCTGCGGCAGCAAGTTCGTTTTAGGGAATTTGGGTGAGATGGAAGGATGCGAAATGAAAGTGGTATCGGACAAAACCCTCCGGATATGAATGCGGTCGGAAACTCACTTATTTCCGTTTCAGTGTTCCCCATTGTGACCGTAAATGTATTTTATGCCACGAGTCGTGTAACTGTCAGCTAGTGATTGATCGCAATATTATAAAGGCACTATATATTGTCGTCTCTGGATCAGAGATCTGCCATGAATTAATTCAATTCACGCTTCATTTTATAGCCCGTAAAAAATTAGTGGTCTCGTAAACTTATTATGTTTTGCTGGAACCGAATATATGTGTTATCGAGCTGAAATGTGAGAGCCATGATGGAAACCCAGATAAAAAATTGACATGATTTATTATTTCATTTTGAGAAAGGGCTTCTAATTCAGAACTTAAGTGACTTTTTGTATTTTTGTTGTACCCTGTACATGATTCAAATTTAAATTATGTTTTTCATTATTTCTCTTCCTGAAAAGACATTGACCACATTTTTTTTGAGTTATCAAGTTAATAGAAGGATATAAAAACGTTTTTGAAATTTCGTTTGAAATTTTCACTGTTTTTTCATTGAATTCATTCCTTTTTCCTTCTATAACGGTTGTAGTGAAACACAATTCTTCAATATCATCACACTTCAGTGCGCTTTTCGATAGAGCGAGAGAGTGTTGAATAATAAACATGGAACAAGGAAGGTCACGATCAATGTTGCTGAACTCTAGATATATCACAACCTTCACTTTATTCCACTTGAAAACCCTCGAGCTAGGGAGAATTAAAACTCCCGCATAATGAGAATTTTATACTCGTTCATCGACAATATTTTGAATTCTCAGTAGCTAGTTCTCAACGTTTTTCTACGCCTACAGTAGTTAAAGTCCTCTAATAACAGAAGGATATTATAGTATGTTTCACCAGCTTTCTTGTTCGAATTGTTCGAAATTATATGTGTTCAGAATTCACCCCGATATTATAGAGGGTGATTTCCTCCTAGAGTTTTTTCAATATCTTCTTTCGTATTTTTTCACAGCTTCTCCAAATGTGGGATAACCAGTTGTCACCCTGTCCAAGAGAGCTCTTTACTATGATGTTTTCTTTATAATTTAAAGGTAACAATATTCTAGTTAATGTAGTTGCAGATAATTCGATGCGACTGGAATAGCATTACGTGCCATTATATCCGGACATAATTTATGAGCCATCACACATTTGAAAATATCGTTCGTTCATAGTCATGCAGTTCACGCAAACATATGGCTTCATATTATCGTTGTCATTCCGTTACCAATACATAATCAGGACATCCGCATCCGAACGCAAACACATGTTTTACCGGAAACGAGCATGCCTTACGCTCCGTTTCCTCTAAACGTACTTAGTTTCGAGTGTTATTGCAGCTATAGTATCCATAGTGTCATATGCGAATGAGACAATGTTTCCCACTCTGTGTTTTATAGACGCCATCATAGGATACGTTCGGTTTAAGCGAAGAATATCGTATGCGAATATATTCGCGGGATATATCGAGCGCTTGTTTTGTTCGTATAGTTCAGTGAAAGAATAACAGAAAATAATGTTTGCTCTGTATTCTATCTCATACACACGGAAAGGAAGATTCTGATAGAGGCTTCAGGTGAATTCCTTCCTGAAAGCAACCTTTTTCATGGAAAAAGTCGTCTTATGGATTGAAGGATGATTTGGTGTCTCTCTTCTAATATCTAGGACACATGTTTATTATAGAAATCGCTCCTACGACATGAGTTCTACCATTGAGTTCAAATTTACCTAGAGGAACAACGTCATTGAACGAATTGAAGCCACTTTCAGTTGTAGTTCCTTCTCCTCTTCATAATGGCGCAGTTGTGTCTCATAGAATCGAATTTTTTTGTCCTAGTATCTTTCGGTGAGTGCTATAAAGTGTAAAGTGAGTGCTATAAAGCACTATTTCCTGAGCGGGCTGGGCACCAATGCGTGATTTATTCATTATTGTAATCCAAATGATCTACCTTTCACACCGATTGTAAAGAAGATACATAATTTAGACGTAACCGATCCTGATGATACATATAGTAGTAACTAGAGAGAAATAAAAATCCTATAGATTTCCGTAAATGAATAGCTAATAAAATGGACCAGACTGTCCCGGCAGATTTTAGTTCCTTCAGTAGCTACTATGTGTCACCACTCCATGGCCAAAAATTTCAGCTTCAATTCGTTCAACGGCGTTGTTCCTCTGGGTATATTAAACTCAATGGTTCTACACTACACCTTAGATACTAGATGAATTCTAGTTCTGAAATAGTTCCAGCCTCTACGACTCTGTTGCTGATAATTTGTTTTTTCTCAAAAAACGTGAATTTGAGCAAGAAATCATAAGGGAACCCATTTGTTGAAAATGGATCAAGCTAACCAAAAATGATTTTGTATTGTAGAAGAACACAACTGCTCACTCCGAACTCGGCACAAGTTACAAGCTTCGAAGCAGGAGACCTAGGAGTAATCAGGATAAACAATATATCATATCAATATAGGTACTGTTATGATTCTTTTTTATATGCCTTTATATTTCGAATGAAAAAGAATTTGGAATCTAACAATTCAATTATAAATTTTAAATTTTGCTTTTCCCGGTCGACTCTATCCCAATTGAGGGTCCAAATTAAAATAAAAAAATTTAGATATAAATTAACATTTAATATCAACTTCAACTTCTTAAAATAACTCAATCTATCTCTAAAATAAAATTTACACTCAATTATACAAGGTGCGGCACGGAGGGCGGACGTTTTTCAGATGGGCATAACTTTCCCCCACTGAGGACGAGAGAAGTGGGGAAGGTGCCGTTAGACTCGTGTGTTCCTAGCATTTATTTTTTTATTTACCAGTTGTCGTCATGGAGCCTTGGACGGTGGAGCATCGTGTTTTCGCCTATGATAGTTTCGTCCGAAATAATGAGTCAGTCACGGTCGTGCAGCGTGAGTTTCGTCGCCATTTCCACATTCATCGGAATAGAGCTATTCCCTCTCGAAACACCATCCTTCGTTGGGTTGAATCACTTCGCAGACGTGGTGAACTGATCAACAGAAGACCAAGAGGACCTGTGCGAACAGTTCGAACGCCTGAAAATGTTGAACGCGTTCGACAAGCCATTGAGCGCCTCCAGCACTGCATCACCGATTTCGGCCACCACATGCCTGATGTGATTTTCCACACTTGACTGTCTCAAATGCTATTTACTTGAGAATCTGATTCCGTCAATAAATGTGTTTTTGAGTAAAAATTAACGCTTTTATTATTTTTTTAAAACCATCCATCCTCCGTGCCGCACCCTGTATCTATATTATTTAAATCTCTCTCTATTTGGTTCTTCTTGCTGTGTCTTCCTTTATTTTCCCCAATTTCTCTTCTGACTTCCTTTATTATTTTTCAATTTATCTTCTTGGCTTTTCTATCTGATATTCCAATTCAACTGCTTGACTTTTCTATTTGATTTTTCTATCTGATATTCCAGTTCAAATTCTTGACTTTTCTATTTCATTTTTGTCTCCAATCTAATTTTTCATCTTCCCGGTTTCCATACTTCAAAAACGTTCCACATCCTTGATTTCTTAATCTAATCTAATATTCCAACTATTCACAGAATCCTTAATCTATGTATAAACTTCTAAATTGATGTTTCTAAATCTTTCATTATAATTTGGCCTCAATAAATCTAATAATTTTGAAAATATGAAAAAGATGATTTTGAACCATAACAGTACCTACTTATCAGAATATCGATATGGAAAAAAGTTTCTTGCTAAAGAAGGTATAAGGGGTGGATTTTTCCACCCTAACAATCATAGTGGAACACCACCAAATTTTGTTTGAGTGCCTCCATGTTCGCATAAAATGTCTTCTTCATTGAGCTTCAAATAATGCGAGGATTCTGATGACAAAGCCCGATATTATGAAGAGAAAAATGAAGACGTCATTTTGTTGAATAGAAAAACTAATTTTGTCAACTGCTCATTAGAAATAGACCATGTTTGGCTGAATTTGTTGAAAATAGGGAAAGAACTTGGAAAAGTCCATACAAATAAAAGTGTGAACGGAACATCAATAAATTCTGTGTATGATACAGAAGAACAGAGAAAACCCACAGCAAAATTTATGTTTCTCCGGCGTATACAGGGTGCAATATTGAAAATGAAACAGAGTTCTTTTCTTGTAGAAAAATCGAGATTTTGAAAATCGTTTGGACCTGTGAATTTTATTTCTGTGGGGAAAATTTTTTTACATTACCATGTCATTTCATCCCTCTTTGCGGAATGCTGTTAAAAAGGTCTTCTCCTCCAGAATATGACAGTGAACCGTTTGTTAAGATCTTATTATTCGTTTACGAATTATTCAAAAATGTATGAAATCTTTTTCCCTCTTTCATTGTCTCTTCGAAATAGATTAGCATCTTATACTTCAGGTTAGATTCTAAGCTGAATATTACGTAAATGAATGATCAAATCTGAAAAAATTTTCAACCCTCATATTCAAAACGAAATGGCATATTATTCAACAACATATCGCACTACCCATCTTCTTTATTCCCATTTGAGGGATTGTTGTTGCCACGCAGAGAAGATATTATGGTGATGGTTTTTATGGAAAACAATCCCCCTCCTGAAAAAAACAGACGGGTCTGAAGGGTTTTCCAAAATTTTGATTTTTCCATTAGAAAAGACCCAAGTCCCCTGTTCAATGGGACACCCTGTATATGTAGTGATATCGAATTTGTTTGGAGTAGTGGTATTGGCTGAAATTGAACATTGTTGTATTAACGGATAATTTCCCTGAAAGCTTTAATAATGGAGGGTTTGATGAAACAGACGGATAATGTTCCTTTTATTTGAGTATTGAATGTAACTTTGACTAGGCCTTCGCCCAATGACCGGATCAAAATTGTGATAGCTTTCAGTTCAAATTATCCATTCTGTTTATTTGGGAATTATAATTTTCTCATAACTCTTGACCCACTGATAAATGAATGATTATTGTTGACGTTTTCGATAATAGCATCAGGTACTGAACAAGCACCTAATCCAGCTATCCAAACCGTCAGACTAGTGATTCTCAACGGAACGAGTGATATCGATGTCTGGAGAACGGAATTTGATATGCAAAAAAGATAAATTTTGAGGGAACGAAAATGAAAAAATTCTATGCATAAATAATTCGAATACTTACCATTCAGTTCGAATTGAAGGTTGTGATTAATCTGAAAAAAGTTTCATGTTAGTTTTGCATGTGTGATGATCACAAATCATAAGTAAAACTATCGAAAATTATGGTTGAAATTAATGTTTCTTCATACTTTTGTTTCCTCAGTTTGTAAAGCGCTACATGCGCTACCGTTACATGTATATTAATTAAAAAAAATTTATATCCATATGTCGATAATAACTGTCTGGTTTGCTAAGGCAGGGCAGACAAGCACAAGGAAAGTACTCGTCAAGCTCCAAAGACTTGAGACTATGACAAAGTGCCCGACTAGATTACTTGAGGCAGATCACCTCTACAACTAATGATGAGTAAGCCATAAGGCTATCCATAGAATATCAAGGAAAGGTACAGGTAATGAGAGAATCAAAAGTAAGAGAGCCTGGTCCTCTCTAAACAATCAAATCTCATCATCCCCATGCAATTTCAATTTCTTAATTTTGCAGCAATTAACTTTTTAGTTAGTACGGCCCGGATAATTTCAGATTTTTTTTCGGATCTGATAGCTAGGCAAGAACTAGCGAACGATCCTATTGAATTTGTAACAAATCAATCTAACACTTTTTGGGTCGAGCTCGACAAAGTTTGTTCAATCTTCTGTCTTATTGAAAAACAAGCAAGCATCGGTTTGGATTAAAAATTCCCATAACTTATTCATTCACCGGATTGTTATTAACGTGGACAGAATTGAATTTGACCACAAATTCTTCATCAGGAACTCACTTAAGGGGCCGTTTCACTCTGTCCGACTGCTACGGCACCGATTCTCCATTCAAAAAGTGCCTTTCATTTTTCACCTAAAAGCTTGATTTTTTTTCAAATTCGAAGTTTTAGGATGTCTTGAGGGCACTCCATTTTCATCTCTCTGATAAAATTATTTTTTCGCATGAAATTATCGGCTACGGCATCAATTCTCCATTCAAAAAATGATGGAAATACTGAAAAGACCTCCAGAAAGTGTGAAATCGCAGAGAACTGTCTGAAATTCCAGGAGAATTAAAAAAAATCAAGCTGTCAGGTGGAAAATTGAGGGCGTGAACTTGGAAAACTGAAAGGCACATTTTGAATGAAGAATTGGTGCCTTCGGTCAGAGTATAACGGCCCCTTAATGGTTCAAAACCATTCCGGGATCAAAACTCCACAATGACATTTGTACAGGGTGGGCAAAATTGGTGCTACATGATACATTTCTGAAACGGGAAAAAAATGTTGATTCTTTCTAAGTCATTTCAAACTACTGTTTCCATAATGAAAAACACTCGGAAAAACACAACCTCCTAGAAAAAATCAGAGTACGCCGCTGGATTGCTATGAGCAAATGCCTGTTTAATGTTTTTATTTCAACATCCTAGCATAAACAGAAACGGAGATTATGACCAAAGTTGAAATCGACCAAATTTCAATTTTGGCCTATAACTCGGAAACGGAAGAAGATAGAGGAATGAGTTGATGGCATTATCAGTTTCTCGAAAAAAGAGGACTATAAGGTGCCATTCATTTTTCTCTATCTCCTCGGGTTAAAAAGTTTTAGTTCATGTAGCACCAATTTTGCCCACCCTGTACACTTTTATAGGGACCAGCGCGCAAAAAGTTGAATTAAGAAATGATTGATTCATCAACCACTCATTAATTTTCTGCTAAAGCCACCGTTACAGCCGCATTGTAATTAAAGTATGATGCTCACGACCGTAGTTCCAACCTCATTCAGAAAGTTAGTTTGCATCGTATTAACAACTTTTATGTGGGACATCAAACGACTAATGTTAATACAGCTTCATACCTGATTTCGGTACTTGCAAAACAGATTATGGTCCACTGGGGTTAGAATGTAACTAGGTTAGTATAGCGTGGAGTCGACTCAAGTCCCATTTCTGTAATCCTGACAATGACGTTAATATAAAAGCAAAATAATCACTCGAAGAGCTCTACAGTCTGCCCCGTGAAAACCCTTTATAAATCGAATTACCACATGGAAAAGGGGCCTTTCATCTAATGAATGTGTAATTTCTCTATAGATGTCCTTATGGCACCCACAGTAGAGAGCGCACGTAAGATGCGAAAGCCTCTGATGTAAAATTATTTCGAACCCATTCAATTTTAGGGGTTAATTCTGAAAAATCGATTTTGGGGTTGATCTATAGTGAACAAAATCCAGTTTACAGTTTGGGCATGATGTTTTATCATTTTTAAATTGGAAATGAATTGATATTTTGAATAACTCATCTTCTTCTGGAATCTACAGGGTGTCTCAAGTTCGAGTGCCTATTAGACGTTTCTGGAGAACTAGACATATTTGAAATCTGAAAATTGGGATTATGATATTGTTCGAAATGATCTACAGAGCTAAAATATTTTCGAAGCCCAAAAACTTCCGGTTATACAGGGAGTGAAAATAAATTCGACGAAAAAATTTTTTTTCAAGTTTTCCATTCCTGGTATGATCGAGTATTCAATAGTGAATACATTTCTGTTAAAACCATTGTATTAAATCGAATAGTTTTCAAAATATCCAAAAAAAACTGGAAAAAATGTCAAATATTCACAGTCAGTATTATGTTCATTATTCTTATTTTAAATATCCTGAGCGTAAACCGTTTTTACAACATCGAAGAGGAAGGATGTGAAAAGGTCATGCATCTTTTGGATTTCAAAAATATCATCACAGGGTGTTTCAAATTTTGTGTTGAAAATTGTGATATTAAATTGGCCATAACTTCTGTTTTTCAAATTAGAACCCTATTTTTTTATAATTGTGTTGGATTCTGCGGTCGAAAATAATGATAGTTTTCTCACATGATTATGCTCCTAAATTCAATAATTTCTGAGTTATCTGAGATTTTCTGGATTTATGGTGTACGTAGAGTCAAATTGATTGCATCTAAAAAAATTCAATGAATATTCTTTCGAAACCATGGGAACACTCTGTACCCATAGAAGATAAATTATCTGTTAATAATTCATAAGTGTCAGGTGTTATTGTTATTCGTTATCTTCATTTCTCGATTTAACAAAATGAACCGTTATTCTAATTACGAACTTCTGGATCTATTTTTTATACATGGTGAATGTGACAGAATTATTAGTAGAACCTGCCGGGCCTTCAACGAGAAGTATCCCCATTTACCTTCCATAACGGAGAAGATCTTTAGAAAATATGTTTCAAACTTTCAAAGTTTTGGATGTGTAAGAGCCCCTAAAGAATACAAAAGAAGGGTAGTAGATGATGAGGAAAATGAAATTAGTGTTTTGACTTATTTCGAAGTGAATGAAAATGCATCTATTCGAAGTGCAGCTCATGAAATCGATTTAGACAGAAATTCAGTGCACCGAATTTTGAAAAAACACAACATGCATGACTACAAATATGAGAAAGTTCATACATTAGAACCAGGTGACTACACAAAAAGGTTAAATTTTTGTAGAGGAATATTAGAAAAACTTGAAAATGATGAAAATTTTTTGAAAAAGATCATTTGGACAGACGAAGCAAAATTCAATAATGAAGGACTATTTAATAGAAAGAATTGCCACATTTGGAGAAGTGAAAATCCTCATAGAAAAAGACAGAGAAACCCCCAGAACAAATTCAGTTTTAATGTGTTTGCTCTTTTGATGAACAATAAAGTGCGGTACTACATTTATGAAGAAAATTTAAATACAGAAAAATTTTTGGAAATCCTGAGAAATTTTGTTTCTGAGTTTTTGGATGAACTGCCGTTGAGAATGTCGACTACCGCATATTATCAATTGGATGGGGCTCCGGCACATAGTTCGCACGAGGTGTCTGAAGAACTGAATGCAATGTTTGGTAATCGGTGGATCGGACGCCGTTCTTCACTGTTTTGGCCCCCACGATCTCCCGATCTTACTCCCTTAGATTTTTATTTATGGGGTAGAATAAAAAACATAGTCTATGAATCTCCTATTCCTATTGAAAGCAAAGAAGATTTGAAACGGCGTGTGGAGGATGCTTTCCACTCACTAAAGGAGGAGGAAATCGAGCGAGCGACTAACCGAGGTGTTTCAAGACGTATTCGAAAGTGTGTGGAACAAAATGGTTACCACATTGAAACTCTTACCTGATCATTTATTTTGTTAATTTGAGTTTTGAAATGTATTTTTATTTTTATTATCATAATTTATTTAAATAAATCATAATTCGGTGTACTGAGAGAGCGAATCTATTTAATGTGTTTCCTATTGAAAAGATGAATTCTCATTCGCTTCGAAATAAGTCTAAATACTAATTTCATCAACTGCCCTTTTTTTGTATTCTTTAGGGGCTCTTACATTCCAAAATTTGGAAAGTTTGAAACATCTTTCCAGAAATTGTAAAAAAAATGGGGATACTTCTCATTGGATACTCAACATGTTGTGTCATCCACCATGGATTTGAAATAAACAATATCATTAAGTGCATTTGAATGTGTATTTCGTATACAATTGAAAAAATACAATATAAGAAATAAATCCAAAATCTCATTATTCGAATAGCAACGATTCATTTTGTGAAATAAAAAAATTTCATAACGACTAACAATAAGACCTGTCTGACACTTGTGAATTATGAATGGGATGATTTATCTTCTATGCTCACAGAATATCCTTATGAATCAGATTCGAACAATTTGACTCTACGTACTACATAAATCCAGAAAATCTCAAATAACTCAGAAATTATTGAATTTAGGAGCATAATCATGTGAGAAAACTATCATTATTTTCGACCGCAGAATCCAACACAATTATAAAAAAATAGGGTTCTAATTTGAAAAACAGAAGTTATGGCCAATTTAAGATCACAATTTTCAACACAAAATTTGAAACACCCTGTGATGATATTTTTGAAATCCAAAAGATGCATGACCTTTTCACATCCTTCCTCTTCGATGTTGTAAAAACGGTTTACGCTCAGGATATTTAAAATGAGAATAATGAACATAATACTGACTGTGAATATTTGACATTTTTTCCAGTTTTTTTTGGATATTTTGAAAACTATTCGATGTAATACAATGGTTTTAACAGAAATGTATTCACTATTGAATATTCGATCATACCAGGAATGGAAAACTTGAAAAAAAAATTTTTTCGTCGAATTTATTTTCACTCCCTGTATAACCGGAAGTTTTTGGGCTTCGAAAATATTTTAGCTCTGTAGATAATTTCGAACAATATCATAATCCCAATTTTCAGATTTCAAATATGTCTAGTTCTCCAGAAACGTCTAATAGGCACTCGAACTTGAGACACCCTGTATTATCCATATTGATATTCAGTTCCCCGATTGATTCATGGTGTAGCAACTCATATCAGGAAATCGTGACCCAAAATTGTGAACCTGTACACGTAACTCTTGTTTGCAGTTTTTGGTCAAGTTCTTGATGAATTTGTAATATTTAACGGTGTGGCGCTATGTTTGTTTTTGTTTCTTTTAACGTTTGCAGGAAGTATTTTCGTTATTTTCTTGAAATTGAATTTCTCTTAGATTACAGTGGATTTCCTGAGTCTTTCCTGAATCCATGTATTCATCTACAATCTGCTACGACCTGCCATACCAAATTTAGAATTAATTTTTGCAGCCTCCTGGAAAGGATTGCAGAGAACGATTTTAACACTCAGACTTGAGCTGATGATCTAGTGATAATAAATAAGAAGGACGTGATTAGTGGCAGTATACAAATGGCCTTATACAGGGTGTTCGGTAGAGGAACCGACAAAAATTTTTTATGTATTGGTAGGATTAATTGTATAATTTTATTCAAATAAACTTTTGTCCTAAGTGTTATAGTTTTTGAGATATATTTTTTTTTCGGTTTTAGTTCGATTTTTTCAAAATTTCGGGCTGAGTTCTGGGCAATTTGGTAGATTGGCCTCTTTGGGGACAGAAACCACCTCATTAGCTTCGTACAATTCCTTGGTGGCCTTACTGTAGTGGCATGAAGCTAAATAGGGCCAAAAGATTGTTGACTCATCGTGCTCATGAAAAAATGGTAAAAGTCGCTTCTTTAAGCATTCCTCGATGTATATCTTCGAGTTAACAGAGCCTTGGCCAACGAAAATTTTGCTCCTTTTGCCACAAGTGCAAATTGCTTGCTAAACCAGGAATTTTTAGGAAACTTTGCTTGTTTCTTCATGCAAAATTGTCGTCAACATTTCCACGAGAATCTGCAGTATAAAATTCCTGACCAGGAAGTTGCGAGAAATCAGCCAAGACATAGGTTTCGTCGTCCATCACGCAACAGGAAAAATTTTTCAAGAATCCTTTTTTTAATTTCTTTGCTCTTGATTTCACTTCTTGATTCTTCACAGTGTTCCTGTCCTGTCTGGCACTTTTTGCACTTTGTATGTTCTTAGCCCACAACTCGACATGATTTTCTGAACGGTTGACTGCGAACAACCCACTATTTGGGCCGTCCTGAAAAGTCAGGATTCTTCTGGAAAAGGCTGATGGCTTTCTTCACTTTTTTTGGGCTATGAAACCCCTTTTTCCTTCCGACTCTTTCCTTGCGGTTAATTATTAGATCTTCGTTGAAGCGCTTAACAACTCTTGATACCGTTTCCGGACGAACGCTAGCCTCTTTTGCGATTCTTTTGAAGTTCCATTTTCGATTAGTTTGAAAAAGTTTCACTATAAATTTTTGTGTTTTCACTTCGCTTGACATTTTGCGACAGAGAATTGGAGAATCTTGAAGATAATGTTCCACATGTTTCTGACGTTCATAACAAAGCTAACTTTGATCAAATTTTGATTTTTTCTCAATTGGTTCAAGAGATTTAGGCGTTTTTGTGAATTTATTCTCGTTCAGTCCTTAGGGCAAGAACCCCTGATAATAGTCAATTTTTTGTTTGGATGGATCCATTGACAAAACCAATTACCGATTCCCTCCAATCCCAAACCAGTTATTGGATCTAATTAAACTAATGAGCGTCTACCCGAATCAATTATAGCCTAGTAATTAGGCGCGGCATGGAGTCATATCAGGCGCAAAAAAACCATTTGTCGCTGAATATTTATGAAACAGGTGCAGGACAGTCATCACACCCTGGGGAAATTTATTTCGCATAGACTGCAGGGATGAATAATCTATCTTTTTCGGAACTGGAACATGAAATCGCAAATTGCCATTATTCTCGACGTCAAACTGAATTTCGTTCAATTTCGCGTCCTATCATTTGGGCCCCATATAAATGAATATACACGATGAGAATGGCGACGCATGTTCACAACAATATTTATATTTATATTTATTATGATTCATATATTTGGTATGAAAGCGAATTCGAGTTCTGTCACAGGAAAATACACGGAACGTTCAGCATATCAATATTCGGACAGGCTGTTGCATGCTTTAATGACAACATTAATCATGGGAATTTTATATCGGGCCTATCGCAATGAATTTACAGGAAAAACGGATCGGCAAAATCAAGTTTTCCAATTCAAATGTTTCAGAGATACGACGGAATGTTCGGATCCTAATATATCGAGGCTTTCATATACTAACTGTCAAAGAAACTGCAACACCCAAAAGGAGCTATTCAAAATTTGAATGGCAACATGAGGTCGAGCATTATCTTGCTGAAATATTGGATTCTCGAGCCGGCTAAGGTAGGGGAGAACATTTGGCTCCACCATTCCTTGAAGGAATCGTAGTGCTGTGATGTTACCTCCAATAAAGAATTATAAGGTGACCTGCTTGTATGTGCAATAGCACCCCATGCCATAATGCCTACTGTCCGGTGTAAATGACTCTCAACATCAAACTGAGGTTCACGTGTTTCTCCGCGACGTCGTCTAACCCTTCTTCGGCCATCAGGTGCACTCAAGGAGAATCGAGATTCTCAGAAAAGATGACCTGATGCCAATGTTGTTCTTCTCTGCACCACTGTAATCGTTGCCGGCGATGCTCAACCGTCAGAGGTAACGATGGAGTCGATAATGCTCCAGTCCAAAATACCTCAGCTAGCGGTAAACTGTTCGGACAGTTACAGGATGGCCTCGTTCTCCTAACCACTCATCAGCCAAAGATCGAGTTGTTGCAAATCGGTCTCTAATGGCCTCAAGTCTTAGACGTCGATCTTGAACTTCATGTGTTCCTCTTCGACGTCCGGTGCCTACTCTTCTTCGATTTTGGGCTTTCTCAAAACACACTTGACAACATCTCATAACAAAAGTTGGATTTCTGTCCGTACGGTAAGCGATTTCTCGGAAGGGTAAACCCGCCTCTCGTAGACCAATAATTCGTACACGTGCTCTAGACAGTTTAACAACAATAGAAATCGACTTTGGATCTCTTCGAACAGCTGGTTTGTTGTTAAATTTACAAAATTTGCAAGAAAAACGACTACAATAGTCAAGTAAAAAAAAACATCGTTTTTTTTTCTCGAAATTTATTCATTTGCTCCTTCGTATACTTACTATCTATGTTTTATCAAAATTATTTTAAATTTAAACAGCTCCTTCTGGGTATTGATGTAGTTACTTTGTCAGTTGATATATTTGAGAACTCTCAACTTCATTAAGATATTTCTTTCCTTTTCAACTAGAGAAAATATTCGCCATGAGAAAAACTTTTGATACACTTGAAAGAGAGATGTTGCTTTTGAACCCAAAAGATAATCTTTAATGAGAATAGAGAATACCAGGCTTAGATGAGAATAATTAGATTCTGATTCGATAGGGCCATAACGAAACTTGTCCTCCAAGCTGTTGTTTCATGTCGATAACACAAAGAAAAACTTCGGACACTGTCTGGCTTATGTATTGGTATTTTCCATGTTGAAGTTCCTCGCATATTTAAACAATTTGAATTGTAAAATCATCGTCCAAACTAAATAAGTGTTTAATATGATATAATTTTAGTGAAGGGTGTTTCAATTGAGCGAAAGATTTCAATTACGCTCCATGTTTGACAATCATAATGTCACATTATTATGACGTGACAGATCGCAAGTTGACAGATGGGAGTCAGTTAACATGGGGCTATTTGGACCGTTATTCGAAAACGAAGAAGGTTAAGCAGTAACGATGAAAAGCCTCATTTGAAAGCTATTGAAATTTTTTATTCATTATCATTTCCATCAACATGAAATATTGTATTAATATGGAGAATAAGAAACAAGCGTTCAAAAAGGATCATTATGTGTAAAATGAGTTCGAATTCGAAAAGGTGGTGACTCTTTGATCATATAAAACAATACTGGCGGGACGAATTGAATCCTGAAAATTGCTTATATAGAAAGAAGGTCTACTACAACATCGTGACCAAAATTAAACAAAGCTCATCAGTTGCAACACAGCAAAATTGAAAACTACGAAAGGATACGGAGAGCGCCCTGTAGAGAGAAACGCCGAGAATACAAGTTCGGAGAATTACCATTTTCCCTATTCCGTTTTATCGTCTATGCAGTTTTGCCGACTAAGTATTCCTGTTTCGAAGTGTGGGTATAGCATTTCATACATTCGGATATTCGAACAAATTTGTATTCACGTCCTTAGCGAAGTTTCAGAATGTCGGAGAGAAAAGCGTTTGGTCTTTGTAGGAACATATGAGAAATATGTCGAATCTTCCTTGTACCCCAACTTTATTTGAAACTTTCAGGTCAGCGGTTTGGTCAGCAGAAAGTTCGACAGAAAGAGATCGAGAAATGAAAACCTTAATAAGGTGAATTCCCAAGAACACGAATGATATTTTACGATGGGTGTTTGTGCTTGATTCATAAAGGGTTTTTTCAATAAGAGGTGTTATTTGGACATTCAAAGTAAAATGACGTTTTTTTAGATAAATGACCGGATGTTTTTTTCTTTATAAAGAGGAAGGTATACCGTTCATAATGGAGAAAAACAGCAGCCAAATGACCACCACGACATGTGCTTCATTGGATTATTGATATGCTCATTACGAAGTAAATTTCAATTCTACATTCGTGGTGTGGGAGGTGATTTCTACATGGTCTTCCTTAATTGAACGTACAAAAGAAAAGGGGAGAATCCTTAAGTAAGATTAAGAAAAAGAGTCCCATAAACATAGGGTCGCAAACGTTTCGTTTTCGAGATACAGAGTGTTGAACTTTCAATTTTTTTTTTAAATTTTTCTCATAGTATCTACACTTTACGAGATATTCAACTGAAATTTGACATAGATAATACATTCGAGAGTTCTCACCACGTGACATGGCAATTTCGATAGCAGATATACAGGGTGATATTTTTTCTGGAACAATGTCACCTGTGTTCCTCCAGAACTTTTCTTTGGTGAGCAACTGTTAATTAGAAAAAAGATTTGAACGATTCTCTCGAATTCCTCAGGAGAATCAAAAAGTCATAAAGATCTAGTTAGTATGAAGAGAAATCTGAACTTTTCAAGTCTGGAGATCTGGCGGGCCATGACCAGCTGTTTTCATAACTTTCTTTCAAATAGGGGTGTCCATACAAAATGACATAGGGTTTAATTTCAGAGGCATAACTTGTTAGTAGTGAATTATAGTAATGTTATGTTCTACACCCATGATCTCTGGTCCTTTCTTCATGAAATCTAATCAACCTATATGAAATAAAAGTACCAAATGATAAAAAATTCTGAGATGAATTGGGATGAACGAAAATTCATTTTATCCGCATGCTATGGACAAAATGACATACCGGCAACAGGAAACTGTAGTTTTCTACTTTTAGTTACGAAACTACTGACAAAGTTCACAAATGAAACGCTTGGTTCTTCTAAGAATATCAGTACAAGATGCATGCATCGTAACCAGTCTTCTCCAGGGCTAATCCTGGAGATGATCTAAATCGGGAAAAAAAGTCTCATAACAATAGATAGATGGACAGTCGTCTTCATCATCTCGAAAGTTGCTAGGAACATTTTCTTCTTTATTGTCTTCTTCAAATAATGCCCTAGGGCTCTTTTTTGATTTGATTGCAATCCTATCAGGTGTACAAGTTGAAACTAAGTACGTTTGTCGAGTCCTCGGCTCACGTTTGCCTTGTTCACTTATTAATCGTCCTTTAGGGATTGGAGAAACCTCCTCATAGGATCCGCGAGAGTAGGTTGAGATGCATTGCCTTTATTAGCCGCAGATGAAGATTTTGTTATGAATATGTTAAGACAAGTCCTGATTCTTTGTTTGCTGATGGAGCCTGAGATGGATTGTCTTGGTGTTGTCTGGTAGATACGGTTAATTCAGCTGGAATACCTATGTCACTTTGTCCGTTCACTGCATACAGGGTCTTTCACGAGGAACCTTACCCATATTTATACGGAAAACTACTGAACGTATTTTCATGAAATTCAGCACTTATAAGTATTTCACGATGCTGATGAAATCTAAAATATTTTCAAGGCATGAGCACCCCCGGTTTTTCCGGAAATGAATTCAACTTCCGTTTTTCAAATTCAAACACCATTTTTTTAATGCAGAAATAGATTCCTTAGAAAATTTCAAGTTATTTTGATGTAACATTTTTCAGTTTTGGTTGGAAAATTCTCTCTGAGTGGAAACATTCGAAAAAAAAATCGAAAATAGAGCTCCGCTGAAACAAGAATAACTTCGAGGTTTTTGGATGGAAAATTTTCATTTTTGGGATTTTCCAAGATGTAAGATTGATGTATCCACTTCAGAAATTGAAATCGCGATTCATGATACAGGGGGTGAAAAAATCGCTTTCAAAGTTAGGGATGACAAAATCGTGAAAAATCTATTTTTTCAAATAAGAATCCCATTTTTTTATGGCAGATATTGAATCTACGTTAAAAAATAATGTGAGTGTATGCATCACACCCTCGCCCTAAAGTGGATAATAACTCAGAAAATATCCATTTTAGGGCAAGGGTGTGATGCATACACTCACATTATTTTTTAACGTAGATTCAATATCTGCCATAAAAAAATGGGGTTCTAATTTGAAAAAATTGATTTTTCACGATTTTGTCATCCCTAACTTTGAAAGCGATTTTTTCACCCCCTGTATCATGAATCGCGATTTCGATTTTCAAAGTGGATACATCAATCTTACATCTTGAAAAATCCCAAAAATGAAAATTTTCCATCCAAAAACCTCGAAGTTATTCTTGTTTCAGCGGAGCTCTATTTTCGATTTTTTTTTCGAATTTTCCCGCTCAGAGAGAATTTTCCAACCAAAACTGAAAAATGTTACATCAAAATAACTTAAAATTTTCTAAGGAATCTATTTCTGCAATAAAAAAATGGTGTTCTAATTTGAAAAACGGAAGTTGACGTCATTTCCGGAAAAACCGGAGGTGCTCATGCCTTGAAAATATTTTAGATTTCATCAGCATCGTGAAATACTTATAATTGCTGAATTTCATGAAAATACGTTCAGTAGTTTCCCGTATAAATATGGGTGACGTTCCTCGTGAAAGACCCTGTATATGTCATTTTGTCCATAAAGCGTTTTAAAACTAGAAATATATCAATGAGAAAAAACTCGTGACCTATTGATTTCTGTTATCACTCATAACGACGGAATGAAGCAGAGTAGCTCTTGCTAATATTCAGAGGTTAATAGAAGCCACTCGGGTCGTATGATGTGGTAGGCAGTTCCGCATTTGATACCTCCATCCTCAAGTTATGATGCCTATGTCATTTTGTCCATATATGTCATTTTGTTCGTATTTCCCCTACTCCCTAATAAACCCAGTACACCCTGTATCTCGAAAACGAAACGTTTGCGACCCCATGTTTATGGGCCTTTTTTTAAACTTACTTAAGGAATCTCCCCTTTGCGTTTGTACGTTCAATTTAGGAACACTCGTATAACGGTTCGCCTGTACCAGTCGTAAATAACGGTTTTCTCCAAATCATCAGATCATGTCGTTCTGGCTCGGTGAAATAGGATGGTCCAAATCACCGTTTTGCCTGTCTAGTCGGCCGACGTCTAAGAACAGCAGCTTATACAACTCATGTTTGTTTCTTGATTAAAGAACTGTCAACAGCAGATTTCCTTCAGCTTGCCAACAATTTTCACCTCACTTCTCGCGTTTCAACTTAATAACCTACCGGCAGTAACGGATCGAGGGGAGGGGGAGGAGTGGATCAATTCCGTAACTTACCTATCCAACAACGTTCTGTGATTGCGGTTCAGGGTCGACAAAGCAGGGAATAACTCTTAATATTCTTGTTGTTGTGAAGGGATAATGAGAAAATAGCGACATGATGGTAACAGTTTGGATATAATGAAATGTCAGTGGTACGAAATATCGTTTCTGTAAATGGAAATGTTCGAAAAGGACAACTCTCTGATGACAGCAATATCTCTGTCTTTTGCGTTTTTATCACGTTGATAACTCCCAATCACACTGCACTCGAAGGGTTCAAAACATTCTTCAAGGGAACCATATCCAGGGAATGAACTAGCCAGCGAACCCATCGGACATGTCTCCAATTGAGCACGTATGGGATTACTTAGGGAGAGCAATATCCAATCGCTAAAACCCACTTTCAACTTTTCAGGAATTGAATTAATCCCTTCAGGAAGAATGGAACGATATGCCTGAAAATTTCATCAATTATTACTTGATTCCTCTGGGATGCCTAGGCTTATTGGGCAGTTGATTCAAGGAAGAGGTGGTGATAAATAATCGATAAATTTGAATTTTTTCTTTATCTTCCTATTTTGTCTCATCCTGCATAGAACAAAAAGTAATGAACAAAGATATTTCATCGACTATTTCCCTCGTCTTAATTTCAATCAATCAGAATCTCGCAATTTTGAATCAAAAATGGTTTCTAGATGGAAAAACTGTATGGCAGCAGCTGTCAGCAGTTTTTTTGGGTTTACCCGCGGCAAAACTTGACAGTTGTTGTCAACGAAAATAAATAATACATATTATACTCCATTCACTTTTATTCAATCACATAGGAGGTCATGGTATCGTTTTCAGGAGTTTGTGCACCTGATGAAAAGTCTGTGCGCGTACAGAAAATATCGTTAATGACAAAACGACGTTGCCAGTTTCTTTGTTTACATCAAAGTAAAAGTATTAAAGATATTTAAAATTTTGTTAGTTCGAATCGATCGGCGATTTTTGGGCGAAATATCGATAGGAAATCGCCTATTTTTCCGTTCTTCGTCGTCCAGAAGAAGTTTTCTGTCGATATGAGAAATTTCGTGCAAGTGTCATTTTTTCCTTTCACGACTTTTGGCGTGAGTACGAACGGCAAATATGAATTGGACCAAAAATCGATTTGTAAGCCTGAATAAAGCAAAAGTAAGTACTAATCGACCTTTTTACACTTGATAACGAAGTTTTTTTTAGGTATCTGATGGCCGTTTAGAAAGATTTCAAACGAAATTCCGGTCCCCCAGAAGTTTGGTTAGTGTCGGTATCGTTTTTGGTGCTCAAAATTTATTTGGAATGTGTAAATGGACAAAAAAGGCTTCATTATGAGATCTTCTAACGAAAGCGACCGGAAAATATGGTTCAGGTAGGATTTTCGAGGAATTATGAGGAAAGAACATGCAGAATGAAATTACACGATTTTCGTAAGTCAACGGGTTCAGGATGGATATCATCGGTCTCTGAATGATTATTGTTGATCGTTTTCACGTTTCAGAAAAAAAAACACGTCGAAAAAGCTGAAAAAAAGGATATTGCATTCAACGGTAGGTGAATTTAGATTCCGATGAATTGAAATGTGTCACTGGAGCTTTCATTCCTATCAATCCTTTGCCAGAAGTAGAAATATACTATATTGAACCAGAATACATCAGTTTTTTCCATATTCCAGGAGTTTGTGTCTTATTCTAGAACAGGTGAATGATAAATGTGAAGCATATGTTTGACCTATTCCATTTCATTTGTACAAACCTACTGTGGTAGTAATGTATAAATATTGTTTAAACTAATAAATAACTATACAGTCAGAATATTTCACTCCTTGTTCATAAGATCAAATAAATGAAATGCATATCTATAAAGCTTTCAGGAATTGACATTCTTGCTTATTAATTTATAACCAAAACTCAGTTACTATTGCCCGAAATTATTAGTTTCTCTGTTAACAAATTCGTTTATTTAGTTTTTATGTTTATTCCTTTGTGATGAATGAATAAAACTGTTATTTATTCGAAATGAAGAAATATTAGAAATAGAAATGTTATGCACTCTCACAATCATATCACATACAATATCATGATGAAAACAAAGCACATCGATAAATCTTTACAATCATAAATCCAAAAACTCCTTTGTATTTAAAATATTGTTCACAATTTTCTGTTGTGTTTTTCAAAATGAAATATACATTCTGAGAAATACGCCAAGAATGTAGAAAGGGCAACATAGTGTTGACTTGGAACATAAAAATATTTTGAAAAACGTCGCATAACATCGATACAGAGAGGAATGTGTCAAATTTCCAAGACCAGAGTTGTGATTTTATAATTGTGAATGGAGTATACTCAATGCAACCAGAATAATCTGTTACTCATGAAATAGTCTTGTCAAATACCATTCGGGCATCTAATTTTCATGTGAAAAAAAATGGGAAAACACAATGCGAAGTAATATTTTTTAACAAAAAACATTCATGCAGGTGCAAAAATCCTCGTCTTCGACCACAGTTTTTGTTGCCACCAGCACTCATTGCAGTTGAAATAAAGGAAAATATTCCTTCCATTTCCAGAACATAGATTATTTATTTCTTGAGAAACCTAGAGGGGCCAAGACTTTTACGATAAGTACATAATATTAAGAGTGAAAGCCAAAGTTTTTGTATCGTTTAGGAACATTGCACAGAAATTGAATCATCTTTGAAACTTTCCACTGCAACTTATCTCGAAATATTCGTGAAGGGCATTCGCGTCCATTCAATTTCATACCTCACTGATCGGAGGCATTCGTCTCGAAATCGTTTCAACTTTTTGCGAGAATAGTTGCTATGAACCGGTGAATCGAGAAATATAGTATTTTCACGGTTCTTCTGCTGAAATGATAACCTAAGAGGTGGTTTACGGATTGAAACGGTTTATTCGGGTCCATGAATCATTTGATTGATTAATTATTTGAGTTTCAGTGGATACTCAGAGTTGTGCAGATAATTTCACCTAACGTTTCGCCTACAACTGCGGTAGGCACCAATTCAGAGCAGTCAATCGTCAGGTTACAACCTCCGACTTAGAAATCTCTTATGCCTACCACAGTTATAGGTTCACAACAGTGTCTGGTAGATTCAACACACCTTTTACTCAGCTGAGATATTTTTGACTTTATAATTTATCTCAATACAATTTCTGTATATGAAAGGTTGCTCACTCACTTCCCCAAGATGTACACTATGCTGAAAAACTATTTCCTAGTCTTATAGTACTTATCCAACCAGAAATATCTAGTTTAATTGGTAGGATTGCGACCTAAAACAGATAAGTCAAGATGAATTGGGACACAGCGCGTATTGTTATTCATTCCACACAAATTCGGAACACACAAAGACAGAATATAAATTCATCACAAGACCCTACGCTCTGTTGATCCTCAAAAGCTGTAGATTTAATAGAAATTCGCTCGTTTAATTAAAGAGTTAAATCTTAGAGCTTTACCGAATCCGGGAATCAGGAAGAAAGTGACTTATTCCACGACGATGTCTGACTGAAATTCTGATTCTGCGACAATACAATTCTCGGGATTGCGTAATCGGGTCTCGTCAACATTCTAACGAGGGAAATGTTTGGCCTCATTTCAATTTCAATTATCCTCCGCTTTTTGTGTAATTAATTGCAACTCTTTAGCGAAAGCTGTTCCGCCATAAATTCCGGGACTTCTGGGCAGATACTAAGTTCGATACTTTCTCTAGTTGAAACAGAATGGGTGAAGGCAGATTGCATTTTGATTAACGCGAATACAATTTTTCGAAACTTATGATTGCTTGGAAGTGTATTTATTTACGAGGATCGCAGCGGCGTAGCTACGTGGGTGCAAGGGTGTGCAGTGCACCAGGGCCCCCGACCTTAGGGGGCCCCAAGCGCTAACCACCGTTTATACCACGTTACAAGATTTGTATAATTTTTTCGGAAATGGCATCAAACGTTGGTATTGTCAAAATTCACTGGTGAATCGGACACCTCTCGGAAAAAACTAAATCCGACTAGATGGTCCAGTAGGGTCAACACAATTTCAGCAATTAAACTTCGTTTTTTGATATCATTCGTGCATTATCAGAAATAGTTATGAAAAATTTGTGCAAAGATGAGCGAAGCCAAGCAAAATTAATAACAAAAAATGTTGAATTTTGAATTTACTTTTCTCTGCGATTTCATGCACATTCTTATTGATATCAATTATGCATCTTAAGTATTACAAATATGCGATATCAATTTGGACGACGCATGCAGAGCTTAGAAGAGACGAATACAAAGATAAAAATTTATAGGAGTGACTTCGAGTCCCTCAAATGCGAGCCTAGAGAAAATGCCATAGCATATGGTATAGATCCCCATTTCGAAGAAAAGAGACAAAAAAGTTCAAAAACATTTCGATGAATTAGCTTCCTTCTGATCACCGATTTCGAAGTAGGGAAGAATTGTTCAAAATGAATATTTTCTATAGAGTGCTCGATACAATAATTTCACAATTAAGGGGCCGTTATACTCTGGCCGACAAAAACTGGATCTCTACGTAGGTAAATTCATTTTTCAGTTGTTTGCTACCTCAGGAAGGGCTATGTGGCACTGATGACTGCTAACAAGTTCACGCCTTCAATTCTTCACCTAAAAGCATGATTTTTTCTTCAAATTGAAGTTAAAAGATGTCTTGCGGGCACTCCCATTTCTTCTCTTCGGGAAAATTATTTTTTCGCATAAAAAAATCGGGTTGAATTTGAGACTATATGAAAATTGACTTCATAATCGTTTTTTGCCGGTTGTTCATCAATTTTGTTAGTTTTATTCAAAAAAAATTCCATTTGGATAGGCGCTCAATTAATGCAAAAATGAAAATACTGAAAAGACAGAAAGTGTGAAATCGCAGAGAACTCTCTGAAATTCAAGGAGAATAAAAAAAATAAAGCTTTCAGGAATTACGAAATGCGATCCAACAGAAGTATTTACAGCATTATTACTATTCCATAAAATTCCGGTCATCTCTGTAGGAGTCGAAAGATCTTTCAGCATATTAAAAATAATAAAAAATTATTTGAGGAACACTATATGGGCCTAGCTCGACTGCGTCAATTATCGCTTATATCAATTAAAAATGAAGCTGCATCAAGTCTAGATATGAGTAAAGTCAATGAATCTTTTGCAAAAAAATGAGTCTCAAAGGTTGTAAACATATTTTTCCCGAAGAAATCAATGACTTCAAATTTAGACTTGACGGACCACCAGGTTTGAATCCTCAATAATTAATTTAAATGAATTCCTTGAATAAGTTATTCTTATTGTTATTTTGCCAAATAATCTAACATATCAATAAAATTAAAAGTGTTTTCAAAGTTTTTTTTTCATCCTCCTATAAATATAATTAATTTAATATACCTACTACATAAATAAACATTTCGAATTACCTATTTCTTTTCATTACCTAATGACAACATCATTTATTCAAGTACACTCCTCAATTGTACCTTCAGTGAGTAGCTCTGCTTCTTCGAAGTATTTATATTTCGACTTGTTAAAAGCCAAACAATTCATTAAGGGGCCCTTCTCCGATTTTTGCACCAGGGCCCCTGACTATCTAGCTACGCCACTGCGAGGATGTATTAATATCTAGTTAGCCTAGACCAGGTCCATGCATAAACAAAATATTGCGATACCATACCAACGAACAATAACTAATTAGAAGTGTCAGTGTAGAGTTCGACGTCAAAAAGTAGACCAGAGCACTGAAATTGTAAATCTCGAAAAATTGGAGTATCGAGCCATCATCAAGTACCTGTATTTAAAAGGGTTAAGAGGTGAGCAGATTCACGAAGATATGCTTAATACCCTTGGTGATCAATGTCCTCCGTATGCGACCGTGAAAAATTGGACTGCAAGAGGTAAATTTTCCATGGAAGTTGATGCCCATCGGGAAGGCCAGTTTCTGTGTCAGTCCCCGAAAATATCGAAGCAGTTCATGACATGATTTTATCAGACCGTCGAATTGGATTAAAACGGATATCTGAAGCACTGAAGATTTCATACGAACGCGTTCATCATATAGTTCACGTCAATTTGGACATGAGAAAATTTCTGGAAAATGGATCTTCAAATGTTTGAAAGCGTGCAAGGGTAGAAGCATCGTGTTCGATCTGTGCTCGATTTGAAAACGATGTCGACTTCTTGAACCGAATTATGTTACTAAGGATGAGACTTGGGTACATTTTTACGATCCAGAAACAAAGCAACAATCGATGGAATGGCGACACTCTAGTTCTCCAAGACCTAAGAAGTTTCGTGTCCAAAAATCTGCTGGAAAAGTTCTTGCTTCAGTTTTTGGGATTGCCATGGAGTAATTATGATTGAGTTTTTGGATAAGGGTAGAACAATAACTGGAGATTACTATTTGACATTACTGACCACTCTACGGGAAAAAATTAAAGGGAAAAGACGCGGAAAGCTATCCAAAGGTGTTTTGTTTTTACAGGACAACGCCCCAGTACACAAATCTCATGTTGCCATGCAAAAAAATCGTGAATTAAGGGTGAGAATTACTAAAACACCCTCCTTATTCACCAGATTTGGCTCCGTCCGAATATCATCTCTCTCCTCAACTAAAAAAAAGTTTAAAAAATCGTAAATTTTTTTCCAACGAGGAGGTAATAAAAGCTGTGAAGGACTGGTTTGCAGAGCAAGAAGAAACGTCTAGAGACGTTGCAGGTTCGGTGTAATAAATGTATTCAATTACGTGGGGAATATGGTGAGTATTAAAATATTCTGATACTGAAATTTTGTTTGGTTCTATAGTAGAACTTTTCAATATATCCTCGTAGCTTTCGCTGAAGCAGTTTTGTTGAGCCTCATTCCATGTAAAAGTTTGGAATAGGAAAATTGAACCCTGGATCGAAAAAAAGAAGTTCGAGTATCGACTATCAATGATGAAAAAATTCTCCTGTGGTAACTCTATTGAGAATGATTTCGATGGTAGGTAATTGAGAGGGAAAATACTAGGTTGCTGCCTCAACCTCCAATAGATCACCTTATTTGCTATAAATATGGCTGAGAAGTCTTCTGAAAGTCATCACAATAGATACTCCAAAAATGATTTTAGGAATGTGCTCAGGTTTTCCTCTGCAGAAAGATCTACGTTTCATTCGAAACTTAGCAGATAGTCAGATAGCTGAAGGCAGCTGAAAGTTTTCTCGTGTGAATCGAAGATACTCTGGATATGTTTGAATGAAATTCCGAAACTTTGGTTTAGTTTATTTCTGTAAAGAAAGGAGCAGTACTCTAAGCTAAGGCGATAATCTGTGTCAAATCAAAGGAGCCTCTTCAGCGTACACGAGTGTACGGAAAAATGAGCAAGAAACCTGTTAGATGGGGCAATATCGTCTTGGATGGTTCGGATGGAGTGTTTCGAGAAAAATTTTGGTGATTTCCGAGAATGTTTGAAAAAGTGACATCACTCAGAAGGGGTAGAAGTAAGACTGATTTCGGTTATTTAGGAGACTTTTTTCAGGTTGAAACGAGAAAAAATTTGTTCTTTTGACCATCATTAAACGAACGAGATTTTGATATAAGCTCATCGATGGATTTTCAGAAAGGTATTCCATCAGGTATTTCTGACAGGTCGTTTGCCGTAGGAAACTGAAAATCGAGTATTTTGAATAAAATAAGGCTGCTAGCACCTCATGTTTCACGTCGTTTTTCGAAGGTTTGTAATGGAATTTTCCGATTTTTCGCGGTTGTGTGGAATTTTGAATGAATTTCGAATTTTTTTTCCGCCAAATGAAAATGTTAGAATTTCAGTTTTTCGAATAAATCTTCGATTTTGAGGTGAGTTTTCGATTGATTATCGACGATGGACTAACCATGTCTTATTATGGTAGAAATTTTGACCGATTACGGCAGTTTTTGAAGGAAATTGGGCTGCAATTTCAACGTGACATTGAAAGTGAAAGAATTGAAAAAAAAATGTTTCAAAAGGTGGATAAATAAACATAATTAAAAGTGAGTACAAGAATGAAATGTTTCCTTGGAAGACTCTCATTCTGGATTGTATTGGTTTCTGGCAAATTCATGAGAAATTACGTGTATAAAGAAGAATGAGAATTTTATATTCTTCAACTATTTTTCAGGCAGCTCTAGGAAGAAGCCGCTCAGTCTTTCTGAATTGGCAGTCCCGAAGAGCAGCTTGTTACACAACCACTGCTGACAAGAAGAGAGGCCTGATGGCGCTTGATGGTTGTTCACGCCAAGTGAACGGTTCAAATTAATTATTCCGAATTTTCCAAATTCTTATTCCTTTTAAATTTATTTCTCCATACTGGGGAATTCCCATATGGAGTTGTCATTGTTTAGGTGCGAAAGGAACTCGCGTCAGCTGTGGAGTGCAGCATATGTCGCATATTTGTTTCGTTTTCATATTTTTAATTCAGTTCACTGATTGACTTCGTGAATAATTCTGCTTCCGATAATTGCTCATTTTTTGCTTCCTTTTCGTGAATTCCGGAAAATTTCAGTTTTTCCTGTGATTCGCTGTTTGTAGTGATTTCGATTCAATCGAATTACATTCTTTCAAAACTTTTATTTGTGCGAATTATTTCGAACGAAAGGACTGTTACCAGTGGCGTGGTTATTTTATAATACCACAAGGATAAATGTACACAATTTGACATTTTTTGCAACGGATTTTCACGTCAGCTTCATTCCATATTCGTTTGTCGAGCTCGAGCAATCTTTATATTGGAATAGGAGTCATCGACAGGATCCTGTTTTGCTGATACAGGTAACTATATTTCTTTTGTTATTTTTGAGTACATTTATCTTTTCGTTTGTGTTGGGTTTCAATTAATTTCATATAGGTATATAGTCCACTAGCCTTTATTTTCATTTTCACTCGGAAGATTTTATTTCAAAAAATTAAACTTAAATACTTGAACCACACTTCAGTTGGCTAACTAAAATTTTACCCAACAATGGTCATCATGAGTAGATTTCTAATCAAAAAAATCTACGATTCTCCTTCTTACATTTGATCATTGATTTTAATTATTGGTGATTCACAACAATACTGTTACTGACAGTCCTTTCCAAATTACGCTCAAATTAGCGAAATCATCTCTTGGATCTGAAGCTTAGGAATTAAACACTCGTCCTTCATTTCGGCATCTAAAAGAGTCTTTCTCTAGCACCAATAGTTCCTACCCCAGCATTCTTCTTTAATGCAATAATAACAAATATAATCAGAGTTAAGTTCCCAACGAGCGGCATTAGAGGCATTAAAATTTGTTTAGTACACGAATGAGAAAATCTATTTTCATTCGAGCAACATCCGAACTCCGAAGGCTATTCAGAGTTGTCAACTAATATTTACTCAAGGTGCACAGAAGTTCCTAGGGCCGGGTATTGTTTTCAGACGGAGAGTTTCCCAGGAAATCACTGAAAACTTTGTCGCCTCGACAAAACGTCAGACGTCCAACGTCCCAGTTTGGAATTCCATTAAACTTCCTCAGAAATCACACGGCTGCTCATATCCCCGTTTCCTCACGGCCAACTTGATTATCGCAAGCGGAGTCCAAGTTTGTTAATCTAAATCCGTCACAAGCTTTTTACAGAGACGTACGGATAGACGGGTCAACCCTTGAGATTTCTGCGTCGCCGAAGTTAATTATCGGCATTCGAATTAGGCCTCAAGTTCAAGCCGGAGTCCTGCCTGGGCCCATTCGAAATTGGCGTCCTTCGCGATAATGAATAGGCCAGGGATGTATTGCCCGATTGGGCCTTTCATTAGTTTATATGGTCGGAATTTATGTGAAGGTTCCTGCCGCAATGAGGATTACTTGTTTGATGGACGTGGTTCGAATTTTGAAATGCCGCACCGAGTCTATTCAATTTCACCGGGCATGAAAGGAGACTGCATGATTACATTAGATGAAGAGTTGCCATGTGCGGCGAGGGTTTCACTCGGCCTCTCACTCCCAACGGATTTCGAAACGCGTTTTTTCAATAGATAAAAAGATTCAAGAGGAAGGCTTATATGTATGATACCCGCATAGTATTGTAGAGAAACACTAATGAATTGACAGGTTTCTGATGTGATGTCGTGAAAAAACACATTTTTTTGCGCTTACATTGCAAACGCTGACTGAACCCGACGAGATAAACCAAAATGATGTACTCGGTGTTGTAGGTATAGACCAAGAGTCAGTGACCAATTTTCATATGTCATTTCATAACTCAAATTTACATGTTTAATATTCAATATCTGCTCGAAAATAAAAACCATTTCTGCCAGCCCATAATGACTACAATAAGCGCTCAAAGAGGCCAGAAAATCAGGTTCAACTATGTCATAGTATCATACACAAAACTTTCAGGAATTGTTATTGATGATATATTGAAATATTGAATCCATAAAAAATAATGACAAAACTTTTTCGTCCCTCCTAAGTGTTGGCAGAACTCTTTGAAAATTCATTAAGAACAGCTGTACTTATGTCATTTCAGTACGCTTGAAATTCACAGGAAATTAAGAAAATGTGTCTAGAAAGCGAATTATAATCATGACAGAAATTTTTCACATCACGAACCATCTGCTAGAACGGGAAATGTTGCCGCGCAAGTGCGAGCGAAATGAGCTTATTCATGTTTGCAAGTCAGACCTAGAGCGCATATTGGGCATTTACGAGACTCATCAAAAGTTGATAGAAAATTATGTGGAGGAAGCTAAAATTCTTTTATGGAATTATAGAATTTGTTTTCAGTTTCATTTACCTGATCCGATGATAAGGGTATTCGCTATGTACTCGTAATACTGAAGCTCACTGTGAAAGTCTTATACTCTCTTTTACTACTCTTAGTCTACCCAACTTTTGGGGTTTTGAATGCCCTATTGTTTTATTTTTCCCCTTCATGTGACTGAGATCTAACACTTCTTTGAATGTTTCGTAAATCATACAGGTATACTCAAGACCTCCTCAATCCATTCGAAAAATCTTGGAGCTCAGTTCAGATTCGAGCATAAATTCTTCCAACAAAGTCAATGTTCATTAATAATCTGTAGGTGAAAATATTTTTACTCATTTTCTGAGAATTAATCATTATAATATTGTTGAAAAATATTCTTCGAGTGAGAAACAATGCATTCATTGAAGCTGTCAACCAAGATGACGACGATGAGGAAACATATTTTGAGGATGCGTAGAAAGAGCATATTTTTTTGAATAGTTTATTATTAAATAAATACTAATACATGCCCAATATGCGCTCTCGGTCTGACTTGCAGATATTAATAAGCTCATTTCGCTCGCACTTGCGCGGCAAAACATTTCTGTCATGATTATAATTCGCTTTCTAGACACATTTTCTTTATTTCCTGTAAATTTCAAGCGTACCGAAATGTCATAAGTACAGCTGTTCTCAATGAATTTTCAAAGAGTTCTGCCAACACTTAGGAGGGACGAAAAAGTTCTGTCATTATTTTTTATAGATTCAATATATTATCAACAGGGCCGGACTGGTATGGTGGAGGCCCACCGGGAAAAAAATTTAAGGGGGCCTCAGTGCTTGTGCACCATAGTCGAGTTCGAACATTGCGTACATGATAACGTTACTATATACCTAGAAACAACATATATATATTAAAATATGCCGACAAATTCATGTTCATTTTTTTCAATACTAAATAACAGCAGCTTAGTCACCGTAGACATCAGGAATTAACAGATATACATATTTTGGCAATTTATATTTGAGTCTCTTCATTTCCGAAAATATTGCAGACATAGACAATGAGCTCAATTCTGAGATCAGGTCTCGTTTATCAACATTCAAAAATTCAGAAATCGTGGTGAAAGCCTCCGTAAATGTTAACAAATCTTCCCGCTTTCGAAGAAAATATTTTGGGTCGAACAATTGAAAGTTTTTATAATGTGTTTCATTATTAGCAAACCTATCTGATGAGATACTTCGAGAAATTTGATTTATAATAGTTTTATAAGTTTCCGCTTCAAACCTTTCACAAGCATTATCAAAAATAGGGTCATCCATCAATTCCCCTGACATTTTATTTTTTTATTGCCTTTTTGAACTAAAATTTTTCTCAATATCAATGTCATGTCCTTCTTCTTCCAAATTTCTGTTAATAAAAGATATGAATTTGTCTGTTTGGCTTTGTATTTGGCCAAAGTTTTCAAATAAACTTTCAATACCACTCTTGGCATGCATAACCATATTGTCCATATTGTATGATTGAACTAGATCAAATCCATAGGTTTGAAGGTATTTGGATGCTGGTGTAAGGTATGAAAAACACTGGCTCATTGTAAAGGACAATAAAACAGCATCATACTTATTACTTGCAAAAGTAATTCTGAAAAGCTGAAGCATCTGATATAGTCTTGGAATCAAATTTACCAGAAGTTTGAATTTTTTCCAGAAAAGTCAGCAAAGTTGAATATAGTTCGTCCTCATAATATTCACCTCGTTTAATTCCGAGCAATTTTTGCACAGCCAGGCCCTTACTCCACCATCGGGTGACGGGTGCACATATTTTTGTTAACCTTTTATTACATTTAGAATTCTCATCCCACACCGCCATTCTTTTGTAAGATTCCGACAAAAAAACACTAACCCGATTGAGTGTCCCAAAGTAGGTTTTAATTACAGAATTTACCTGAACAGCATCTGTGACTAACGAGTTCAAATTGTTGGCATAATATGTTTCAGTAATAAGTAGCACCGTTTTAGACAAGGGCCCCCACAACCCACATAAGGGGGCCCACCGGGGAATTCCCCGGTACCCCGCCTGCCCAGTCCGGCCCTGATTATCAATAACAATTCCTGAAAGTTTTGTGTATGATGCTATGACATAGTTGAACCTAATTTTCTGGCCTCTTTGAGCGCATATGGTAGTCTACTCCGGCCATTATGGGCTGGCAAAAATAGTTTTTATTTTCGAGCAGATATTGAATATTAAACAAGTAAATTTTGGTGAGTTATGAAATGACATATGAAAATTGGTCACTGGCTCTTCCTCTAGTACTTCTAATAACTACATTTTCCGGGAAAAAATGGCTTATGTAGAATGTTATTTTAATCAATACAGCGTTAATCCTTATCCAACTAACCTTAAATACATTGTCCATTCAATATAGATCGATATGGCCCCTTACAGCATGTTATTCAAATGAATGTTTCCGAAGATATTACAAATTTAAAATGCAGGGATATAGCGGTGCGGGAGTGCGGCTCCGGCACTACCGTTGTTTATAAGGATTGCATTGCATCCGTGCGAACCCTGCGCAGGTCGCTAGTATAGGTATATTTCTCAAATGTTTCCATGTGAAGGTTGCATTATTATGTAACAATGAAGATGATCCTCCTTAATATCAAAACTTAGTCCGAAATATTTCCTCCAGATAGAAGATTTCAACCACTCGAGACCAATATGGCAATATATCTGAGATGGAATCGCCATTCGTAAGTGTAATTTGCGAGCAATCATCTCAACAGATTGTGTAATCAGACTTGAAATTTTGTTGACAATGTAGTCAAGTATTCTTTATTACTTCAATCTTTGGGCGTTCGTATAATAATAATAATAATAATATACTTTATTGTTCCCTCGGAATAATATTCCATGAACATAGTATTCAGAAAAATTAACAAAGAGTAACTAATCACCAAATTACAAGGCTTTAGTATACCTAACCCACAGAAGTGAAATAAACATAAGTACTGAAGGATAATAACCTGAACAAAAATAATACTTAATCAGTCCAGAGGCAAAAATCTGAAAATTAAATACATCTACTCGCTAAGAATGAAAGATCTCGTCCTCAGCACATTGCATACAACCCAAACAAAATCACGGACTTCCCTTATTGTCACTTTCTGCAAAAACAGTGCAATTTCATAGACACTACTAAATCGGTAGACTGGATTGAGAGGTCTAAGCGGAGGACAATCACATATCAGATGAATCAGAGTCTGCTGGCAGGACAGATTGCACACAAGACAAGTATCCTCAAAGTTAACATTGTAATATACATCTTTCCTGAAAATTCTTAGATTCTTCCTTGAACCCAATCTCACCTGAGCAAGAACTCTTACAAAATCAAAAGGCAGTTTGAAACTGAGATACTCAACTGCCAAGTCCCCATAACTGAACAGATTGGCGAAAAGAGGATATGTAGAATCCCTAGCGCGACCTAAATCCTGCTGGGAACAGAGTGATCTAAATGTCGACTTGAATTCCTTTCTCCGCCTGATCAACTCTGTCAAGGGAGAATTGCAGATATTCACAGGAAAATTAACAGAACCCAGGAAATCATTTACCTGCGCACACCAGTTACTGTATGGGTAAATTCTCCTTCTGAACTTTCCTTTACCAGGGTGAACATGTTTGGAGCAACTCTACCATAGTTGGCCAAGGTCTTTCCACCAGTTTTCACCCAGGCATCACAAACAATCCTGTATTGATGTCACATGAGAATCTACAACTTAACAGAAAATCTCTTATTGTTGTGCATATTGTGCGAACATATTTTCAGATTATACTCCAGCAAACAATATTTGCAGTTAGATCAGATATAAGAGACGAACCTATAGGGTGCACCATCAATTAATTTTTCAATAATGATTTCCCAAAATCACAATATTCCGGGCTTTATAGCTTTACTACCACTGTAGGAAAATTTGAATCGGGACTATCAAGAGGTGCATTCATACTTGGAACACGAACTCTTTTGTCAACTGAATCAAAAAGTGGAGTCTGCATTCGCGGAACATGCTTCGATGAATGGACATAATATTCCTATCGCAAAAACGGAGGTCTTTTAGAGTTATTCTCCTAGGAAGAATGCGAGGGAGATCGAAATCTATAAGCACAAAAAACATGAAAAACGAAGAGGAGGCTCCCATTCTTCATATTGTGTGGTTGCCTGCGATCAGAAAGGCTAAAACTAAACCTGTCCGAAGCGGCAGAAATGAATTGATCGGCCAGGCAGACATTGGAGCTGCGGCTATAAATAGGTACATATCCAGTTACCTCACCAATTCAGAGGAGTCAATCGTCAGGTTACAACCTCCGATCGAGAAACCTCCGAAGATCCTTTACTCAGTTTCAGGCTGAATGTTGAATCCGGCAGGAAAAACCTTCATCAATACATCCCCAAATAATTTCACTCCATATTAAATAAGGTGAAAACGTGAGGAATCCATAAAAAAATATCGAATTGCTTAGCAATCTAAAAAATAGAAAACAAAATCCATTTGCAGCAAAAAATAATGTTCTGCTAAAGACGGTTGTTTTCGGAAGATTATATAAGGAATGTGTTTTTCCTCGGATTTTATGGGAGTTGTTTACAGTTGTTTGACCTCATAGTAGGGAAATATGAGGAACGATTTATCCATTTGTTTTTCTCTTTTCGAAGGTGAACCCTGCAAAGGGTTATTAAATAATTTTTCAGAAAAGCCGTATGGAATTATAATACATAATATAGACCCTATGAAAAATTCATGAACGAATTTCAAAAATTATCTATTGATTAATTTGAAATAAACAAGAAATAGGGAGTGGATATAATGATAAAAATAGCGATAATATAATTTTAGGTGTATTTGATCAAACATATCTCATTTCTTCTTACGTCGTATAAAAAAATCAAGTTTAAGTTTTGTATATGTAGTAAACTCCTTCACCTTTTACTATTGGTGGTATAGCATGCTCTTTTTTATATATGCCAAATAATACAAAACCGTTTGCCTAAGACCAATAACCTATAGAAATAAAATCATTTCATCATCACGCGAAACGTAATTTCCACATGAAATATTTCCTATTGTTTCGAAAATGGGGACAGTTGATATGAATAGAAAGCTTCATGAAAAGTAACTCCGAACTGAATGTTTTTTAAAACTGGAACAGCTCGTTGAAGTCCATAAGACCGTAAAAACTACCCATAATCTCGCGTGTTCTTGTCGATCCGTTGTCCAACTAGGGTATTCAATATTGCTCATTGTTTCGAATTGCGTTCATATTCGAGTCGAGCAGATTGAGGACGAGATATTTTTGTGGTACAGTTTCAGATACATTTACAACCTGTCGCAACATAGTTTGCATTTCCCTTCCAGGAAAATTGAATATTCCGAATTTGTGAACGTTGTTGCGGCTTGAGTCTTTCCATGATAAATTTGTCAATGCTTACTGAACAGAAATAGCGAAACAACATGGCTTCTACCTTCTGTCATATGACAGTTATCTCTGTCGAAAATTATCACAAAAAAAACACCCTACATACACTCAAAATAAAACAGAAACTTCAATTCATCAATTCATAATGCCATTAAGTAGATGTAACTTCGTGTCTGAGAGATCTGCTTGTTATTTTGTTTTTCAAAGTTGCAAGAAAAAAATTGAATGGAATAAATAAAAACTGCTCCACATAAGTTAGGGATATTGATTTAAATTGCAAAAAAATATAATTAAAATAAGATTTTCGTGATGAAAATTCATATTAATATTTAAAGCTGCAAATTAATTTTAGCCTGTAGGTATGCAGCATATACAGGGTGGTAAAGAAAAATCGAGTAAAATGACGAAATTTTATTCCCAGAAAATTCAAGCATTTTTAGGCTATCAATACAATGTATGGTCTCCACGGGCATCAATAACAGCTTGACATCTTCTTTGCATACTACACACTAGGTTGTTGAACATTTCTTGAAGAATTTGGTTCCATAAACGGGGCAGAAGTTCTCTCAGATCATTTAAGGATTCTGGGGTAGATTGATGATTATCTAATTTTCTCTGGAGAATATCCCATGCATGTTCTATGCAACTCAAATCTGGTGAGTGCGGAGGTATTAAATGTGGAATACCAAGCTCCTCGCGCGCATTCTCAACTATTGCTGCACGGTGCGGTCTAGCGTTATCGTCTAGAAATTGAAAAGATCCACCAAAAGCAGCGTGAAAATTTAGCACAACATTGTGAATAACATGCTCCCTATAGTGTAAGGCGGTCACATTCCCAGGATAAATGTGTAGATCTGTGCGCCTGTTGAAACATATCCCGGCCCATACCATAGCACTGCCTCCTCGGAATGGATGGACTTCTTGGCCATAGCGACGATTACAGTGTATGCGTGGGATTGTCCATACCCTTTTTCTTCAAGAATATGAAAATCGTCCATATCTGGATTCATCAGTGAAAAGGACACTACGCCATTGATCGTTCCAATTGATATGTTGCCTTGCCCATTTGACGCTTATGGTCACGTGTTAATGGAACTTCTCTTAATGGACGTCTAAAACCTAGATATACCTCTCTAACGTCCACTGATGGTTTCGATGGAAACTTGGACTTCATCTGCACGTTGAAGGGTAGGTATTCCGTAGCATTGTGTCGTAGATGTAGGGTTTCTTCTCGCCAAAACGGTGATGAAACGATCCTGAGCAGGTGTTGTTTTTCGTCGCCCACCAAGCCTTGGTCTTTCCAACACGAAATCTGTCTCCCTGAACCTATTCCAAAGTCGAGATATCACACTTTGGCTGACTTGGAGCCTTTTCGCTACAACAACCTGAGTTAGGCCACCCTGTAGCATTCCGATAGCCCTATTAGCCTCAGCGTTTGTTAATTTACGTCTTGGCATCATCAGAAAACTCGTTTCAAATCGAAGCCGTTAATAAACTGACTTCATTTCAAAATAAGAACATTTATGAAGCATATGCAAAGAACCAAACTTAAAAAAAAAGACGAAATGTCTCCTACTGATTTCAGTTGGATCCATTCAAGTTGTTATTGAGTTTTAAATGATTTTACAGGGATTTTCTTGAAGATTACATACTTCTAAAAACGAATGAATACGATATTCCTAATTCTTGTGGAGCAGTGTATTTCTCAGACAATCGTTGCAAAATGGCGAAGCCGCAAGGATCATTCTGAACTCTTGATGCCTTTATAATACAATTTTAGTAGAGCAGTAGTTCAGCAACTCCTAATACGAGTTCAGAATATCAAAGGTTGCACACACTTCGTTTAGGAGCGGTGAAAATTTGAAGAATGAACAAAAAGCTCAAGCATCTTTTCGCCGAATATAGAATTCCATGCAGTTCATCTGTTCCTGAAGTTTCAATAAAAATTCAAACACTCTGCAAGTTCCCATGAAGAGCAAACTAGGAATTTCCTTATACGTCCCCTAATCCAGCAACTCGCCGATATCCTAACGGGAGTCCTGGAACAATAAGAGGAAAACGATCGAAATTTATATCACGAATGACCTTGGAACACATAATGCTGAAAATTATTCCGGAGTTTTCGGGTGCAGCAGGAGTTGGCCAGGATCCAAACGGGACAGTCCGGACGTCCTGATATTCCATTTAACGAACTTCTTGGTTCTTGCGGGGGAATATGGAATGAAATGGATCTATTCCATGCGAATCCGCATAATCGAAAACTGTCGACCTGTCGTTATTGGAACGAAGAGGTCGGAGATGTGAGTGAATACAGAATTTGAGGAAAATTGGACACTCCGGTGTCTGTGAAAAGTCCGCTCATACTTTCCTCTACCTGTAATGTCTACAGTGGAGTACCAAACGGAATATAATATACTGGGTACATATATTGTAACATATATTGTACATATATTTTAACTGTAGAGTCCTCTCATCAAACGAAACACTTTTTTCCTATACCATTTTTCAAAATTCGGTTTGGTTTTGAAGATACAGGGTGTCGAAAATCCATGAAAAAAACACTTTTCTGTTTATATCTTCGGAACCGTTATTTCGAATGATTTGAATTTTGGTTGAGTGTTTACTCTATTCGTGGTGCATATTCCTCAATCAAAACCTATTCAATATCTCTACTAGTATAAAAGTTACAGGGTAGTCGACTCATCAATACAATTTAAAAAGATAAACGGTTCATTTTTTCGAAAGAATCAATCATTTGAGAAACTAAAAGTATAATTATTTTTCTTCAATAAAACGCGTCGTTTTCGAGTTATTTCCAATTTTACCCGGAGAAATTGGACGAAAAAATCATTGATTTCAATAATAATCTGAATGCGTCTCTGAATTAAATATCATCGAATATTATTCCTTTTCTGGTCTTTAAACGAGTTCACAATGTTGTCACAATATTTATCAACCTTGTCGAGATATTTTGATAATAAAATCCTACAAATGTGGGAGATAAAATTGAACACCAAGGGGGATTTAACACGCACAGTTTCTATTGAAAATTCATAGTTATCGGTCCATATTGTAGTTAAATGTCGATGAAATACAAAATTCGGATGTGAATGATGAATCTCGATACAAACTACTCATTTAATTGAAATTAATGAAAAATAAAATGATACCTTACAATATGTGTCGATGTTTTTATCTAAACAATATCCTCTTGGAATTTTATAAACTCGACACGGTTAAGATTATATTAATTCACTCCACATAATAATCACATTAGAGCAATAATTCACTGAATGTTTTCGGAACTTCACATAATGTTTACAGTTTTTTCAGAGACTCTGGTTTGTTATTGTTTATAGTTGGCCTCCGGATAACCAATTTTTTTGTTTTCGTTCTACGCATGCGATTTATGATGGAAACGGCAGAATTCATAGATATTTATACCACGGTACACAAGTGTATCGTGATTTATTCTATGTTTCGTAACAAATCCTTGATGATCATTGATCCTCAAAGACAGATCAGCAAGCTGACAATCTTTTCTTGGAATTTCTGTGCAAACATTCACAGAATCGATACAAAATAGATAAGGTTAGGTAGTTTGATAATAAATTCTGATGATTCGAATGAATAGTCTTTTTTCATGATATTGTTTGCGAATTTCGAGGAAAATATGAACAAGTTATCAGTGTTACGAAATAATCTGCAGAAAAATCGAAGAAGGAACTCATTTTGATGTGAGAAATGTGGCTTTTTAGTTGCAGATATAATCCGATGAAACTAACTGTTCCAGTTGAAATTATCGTGTTTGCAACATTTTTATTCCAATAAGGTTAGTACTTGAGTATTCCCTGAATGTATAAACTCAATTTCTATCGAGGAATTTGAACTTTGCATCAATTCCAGAAGATCATTTCAGAGGCGTAGTCAGCCCAATTTTTTTTTTCAAATGGCTATATCTTTTCAACAGAGCCGAATTCGGAAAAATGGAAAATGAAAAAAAGGTTTCTTTTGACCTCAAGAATCTTCAGTCAAAATATATGTACAAGTCAAAGACTCACCCTGTATAGGTATACTTATGGTGACATGGGGTTACAGTCCACTAAGACCTTAAGGTCTATTGTGCCCCTCAACAGAGCTGTTTTCATCGCGCCTCCAACAGCTTGCCTTCCAGTTCTAGTTCCACTCCTACAAGTTCCTTGTCCAAAGCCCTCTTTCCTTTGGCTTGCAATGGCATAGCATTCCGTAACCACACAGAATCTACACTCGTAAGGACTCGATGGCCCCCTGCCTCCCCCCTCTCAAATGCGACAGTGATGGCAAACCCCCGACGTAAAAATAGAACTGAACTCATTCGTTTGGCAGCGAAAAAAAGTGTTAACATTTATTCGATATTCCACTTCCGCACGAATACGGGTCCCAAATCAAATCAGCAGCCGCATGAAGCGTACTGTGAATATAAAATCAGCAGAAAATAAAGGTGATGAATCTTCATTGCTAGATTAATCACATTTTCGTGTAGTTTCCGCTGAAAATAATCCAACTCTTTTTCAACTGATCACATGCGACATGAAAAACAAATTAATTACCTACTGTGAATTGCGCTTTTTCGATAGATGCTATATATTTGTTTCAATGATCATGGTATACATGCTACGTTGTACAATTTTCGAATGTATGATGTGATCAATATTTTTTGTACACTTCAACATCCTTTATTTACTTATGAAGGGGATGTTGTTAACCCTTTTTTTCTTCGAATCGCCATAATTGATGAGAAAAAAAAGGTTGCTAATTGAGAGCTGAAAACACGTTCTAATCAAGAAAACTGCTAGGACATATAAAAGATAATAACATTCAACGAAATATTGAAGCATTCCTCCGATTTATGGTAGAGACGCCAGGAAAAGTATAATTCTGTAACTTCTTTTCGGTATTTGAAGAATATGTACCAAATTCGGAAAAAATCGTTGAACTAAGCTTGATACCTGCTTCTTGGTTCTGTTTGCAGCGGAGCCTAACAACTTTGAGAACAACATTATTCGAAAGCATAATGTAATGAAGTTAAATTTCGCAATCTAGAAATTGGTCTTCATTCTAAATTGATTTTTGCCGAATAACCATCTGGAATTCCTGAATTTTATTTCCGTTCAGAATTAAATCGTGATAATGGGAGAAGATCGAATATTGTGCGATCGATTTTGTTTTTCATGCAAAAAACACAGTAAAAACGTGCAGAAGAACCACGTAGATTGCAGATAATGCCGTTTTTCTTGCTCATACGTACGATAAGGGAGATAATAAAAGGCGATTTTTCCTCATCTGTCATTCACTTTCGATTCGTCTTCAGTCGAGTATTATTCACTTTTGATTCTTAGTAACGATTAACTTTCGATTTAGTATAATTCACCTTTTGATCCATTGCTGCCTTGTTAATTGATACAGTAGTCGATCCCGTATCCGATTATCATTTTTCTTTGAAGTGAGTGCTTGTGTGTTGCAGTCCCATTTCTAATCTTCGTTGAGTCTACTAAAATAGCTGTTCCGTCGAACTCCGCACAATACCTTTCCTAGCTTGTCCAGGTGTCCGTAGTTAGTTTGTTCCTCATGGCGTGAATACTCATGATCAAAGCAAAACTATAATACGTTCAATCGAATAACAATCTTGCTCTGTTCCGATCCTTAGTGACCGTAATTAGTCTGTCTTTCATGGCGTGAATACTCATGGTCAGACCCCAAGGTCCCACCGAACCAAGGCTATAGCAAGTTCGACACATCCTGTTTAACCATCTTATTTATCTGGTCAAACCCGCCCCTTTCAGATGTGAAACAAGCTAAGTTGTAGACAACACAACTCCTTTGAGTTTTGGGACTGAAAGAATATCGGACAAAAACAACTGTTGTGCACTTTTATACTGACCCCTTTCATCTCCGTTTAACGTTTTGCGACTATATTTGAATATCCCATTTAACTCCAATCCCCCCTTCTATTCTGGCTGACCAACCTTTCAATTTGTGTATATTTCATATTTTTCTTAGTATTACTGAATTTTTGTATCACTGTTTTCGCTTACAGCTTAGATAGCAAAGAACTCTGTCTCCGACTAGCAGCTATCCTGGTAGGTTTGCTATTGACCCTTATAATAAAAGTGTCGGTACAATGAAAAATCTCATTCTTCTGAATTCTTCCAAACTGGAGATATTCAGAAAAAATCCACAAAAATCAGAGAGCTGTAAATGGGCATGGTCAGAGGCTTCGAGCTGAAAAATTACAAACTCGAGTGGCATTAACACATGAAGACGTCGCTAATCAGGGGAGGTTTTGCTTATTCAGGTCGTAAAATTGTCAAATGGAAGAATGAGCTGTGTTCTGCAGGAAATTCTAAACAGTGAGGTGAATTTTTCGTCGAATAACTGCTCCAACTGAAAATATCAACAGGATGATATTCAATACACTTTGAAGGAAATGCTGAATTCGAAACCAAGACAATGCATTGAATTTATTGTATGAGTTGTTTGACGAATAGCATGGGTAGTTTCGCTATTTGGAACCATGAAACAAAGCGCTCAACGAAACGAGAAATCACTTGTTCTCAATTTAGAAATGCGGAACCTCCCAATGTGTCATTTTCAACCAATGCTGACGAGGAAACCCATGCATTACCGGCTTCCTGATGAAATAATCAAGTGCGTCCTGAAAGGCTCGTTTACTGATGATAAACCTAGCACAGTCTACGCAATCCGTTAGTATTGTTCTCGAACTAGATGGCTTTCGAACAAAACAAAGCCAACTATGCGTGATGAAAACCATTCCACGATGTATCCGCAACATCCAATCATAGAACAGTTATATCAATATTTAATCAGAAATGGGAATTTTCTACGATATTGTGTTATTGGTATTGAAGGAGGAATGAATAAAGGATTTATTGGTTTCCATTGCGAACCAGCTGGAAATACAACAGTGGGCGCCAGGCTCATTATTGACGAAATTCGATTGACTGTTCAATCTTTTATATGGCTAAAATCCAATAAACACAATAATGAAGAAAATGTTGTATTTCCCAAGTAACGGCATGTCCTTAGGAAATCCGTTTCTTTCCGGTTCTTAAGTAACGCCACTTTTTCACTTTAATTCAACGTTTTTGCTTGCTCGTTCATTCATCTGGTTAGTTGAACCATATTTTAGGTATACACCATTCACTTTTATAAAGTATCCCGGTTGGCCATGACATTCTGACACATTTCGCCGTGCATATTCTGAAAACGTTAGGTTATAGTCATTTTCCTGTCAGATAACGACGTAACGTTGTCCTCTCTACATAGAGGTCGTGGTAAATACGTATTCATCGAAATGTCTATTTTCTTTGGGAAAATAATGAATTTGAGAAAATATTGTGTGAATTCAATGATTCCAAAGACCTGTTGAATGTGAAAGAAACTGTTTTCTCTGTTGATACTGGAAATATACGTATATAAACATGGTTGGGAGATTCAGTTATGCTATTTTCTTGTATGGAAATCAAGAATCCAGTGTTGAAATTTTACTGAAAAATAATGGACAGAAAAGTCCGTAACTTTATGATTGTTCATTCGAAAAACGAATAAAAGCTCGAATAACCTGACAGAAAAATGAGACTAGAAATTAGAATCGACAACGTCTCTGAGAATTATTTTGACATTGGCTATATTTCACGAGTGCCAACCTGCGTCAGTTTTAAGGAAAAAAACATTTTAAACCTCAATCTGGACCAACCGGGATACTTTATAAAAGTAAATGGAGTATGTATTAGATTCTAGATTAGATTTGAGGTGGGGCGATAAGGATATGAGTTGAGCCTCGCAAACAACTCGACCTAAAGATCTATAGTGCAACCCTGCGCAGTTTACCAGTCAGGTATCAACGCCTCTATGGACTGCACAACCCTGAACAGGAGGCAAAATGCCGCAGTCTTTTCCTGAAGACAGCATCACAATCGCAAAGCAGGTGATGATAATTCACAGAAAAGTGTCCTGCTATTTTTCTCAGTTCCAATTTGCTCCGTGAGAGCACTTTTTTCCAATTTGCTCCGTGAGAGCACTTTTTTGGTCCAGCACGTTGAGTACGAGAGGAAAGACTTAGCCTGTATTTATCCTTTGATCAGTCACCAGGACCTAGTTTTCCTATTTCCTATTCTTTAACAGCCATCGCTTGGTGGCTCGCCAGGAAGCACCAGAATGGCTCTGGTCCAGTGAAGGGGATTGATTTGATTGATTGATTTATTGACTGACGGACAAGAGACCGGGTTAGCACTTAGCCTCCCTGTGACACTACGACCAGCTTGGGTCTATTGTATCACTCTTTCGTCAGTGGTTCCTCACGAGAATAGGTTCGTGTCCTTTATCAGGTTCAGTAGCCTGTTTATGAGGTTTTTCGGATTCATTCCCATTTCTGGGTTGATTTCTCCGAAGATTCTGTGACGCCTTCTTCCTAGGGCGTCGCATTCAAAGATTATGTGAGAGGCTGTTTCTTCCTCTTCAGCCGTCAAGGTTTGGCTTATGTGTCCTACCATGACTTTGCTGTGCGTTTGCCCGTCGCTCTGTTCCCAGTGTTGTCGGTGTCTTTGTTTTATCCACTCCTCAATCAGGGTCCTGCATCGGTTTTTGCTGATTCCAAGCACAGGTTCTGGCCCTGTGAATGGCGTTTCAGATGCTTGTCTTGCTAATTGGTCTGCTTTTTCATTGCCCGCTATTCCCTTGTGACCTGGCACCCACATCAAAGTGACCTTGTTGTGTTTTGCCAGCTCCTGAAGGTCCTGGAGGCATTCCCAGACGAGTCTAGACTTTATCTGTGTCGAGTTGAGGGCCTTGATGGCGCTCTGGCTGTCAGAGAGAATGTGGATGTGTTTTCTTTGGTAGCCACTTTCCAGGTTCTTCTGTATGCATGTTCTAATCGCATATGTTTCAGCTTGAAATATCGTGGCGTGTTTGCCGAGAGGGGATTAGTCCCCCCTTCTTTGCCAGCTGATCAGCCATTTCATTACCATGCACTCCAGAGTGACCAGGTACCCAAAAAAGGTCGACCTGATTGTTGAGCCAGAGTACCTTAAGTACATTTTGCTTTCCCAGAAAAACTTGGTCCGAACTAATGGTGAGTCAAGCACTAGTAGGGCTGCTCAATCTTTTTTCCGGTATACTTACCTAGGAGTAATCAGGATAAACAATATATCATATCATATCATATCATCTCGCACAATGTGGGATGCTTTTCCTTGAGGCAAAGGATTCCGCTTGAAATAACCATGGACAAAAGCCCATTGATAGGGCTTGTTGTATTGAGTTTACACCGGCTCTGACTCATCCATCTTTGGTCTTTCAGACATCGGTGTAAAACTCCAGAGAACCTGCAGGAAATACTTTTTTGCCTTTCATTCATCATTCGCGACTTGGTGATGTCACGCTGGGGTTTTCTGAAACTCGTGTTTTAGAGGTTGTCTGTGACCTCATCTAAGAGCTGCTAACACTCATTCAGAATGCGAAGATGGCCTGCGTAGTCACCAGTATTTAGGCAGATTTGCATTCCAGAATCCAACGGAAAGATGTTTTTGACAGTTGTCACGAAAAAAATGACCGCATCTGTCAAAGCAATGTTTTCTCTTGAAAATATTCGCAAATATTGAGTGCCAGTATCGAAGCTGTTTCCTGAACTTCACCTATAATAAAGTAGGACGAACTCCACTAGTTTGCAAATACCGCTCTAAATTTATAGCAGTCTAACCTAAATCTAAACCGCAGACTAGCTTCATTTATCTGGAGACCTACATTGCGGGTACCAAATGGCTCGAAATTTATCGAGCCATATTTACACTAGACTTGAACTGTTCGAACTATAAAACCAACGGCTCATCTATTCTTTACTGAAATGGGAATCTGATTGGCCTCTATCCAAAGTGCTTCACCCAACGAAAATTTAGGGAGGAATTGCGAGTCGAAATTTATTGTCGCATCTGATACGATTGAGGAATTGTTACGATTCGAGTAGATTCACGCGATACTCCTAAATTCGTCAACCAGAAGAATGCGGTTTTAATAAACGTAATTGGAACTTGTTTAGCTTACAAGCCCCCTTTTCACTAAGTGGAGGTTGCTCTCATGCGAGTTCTTTGCGGCTGTAATCTCTTTTTGTATAAGCCGGAAATTCGGAAAAGAGAACGAGTTGCAGTTTCTCCACAAAAGAATCGAAAAGCAATGTTTGCATTGTCCTTCCTAGGAAACAGAGACTTCTTGAAGAGTGCATTCCCAGTACTTTTTGAGATATTGAAATCAGAGAAGAGAGGATAGAAACAATACCATGCCTGAATAAGTGAATAAGAATTGATATAATTCAAATAGAGTCCATTATATTGAATTGAATCCTCAATACAGTTATACAGAGTGTAACAGCCAAATGGAATAGCTTCGATAACGAATAAATGAGGGGGTGTTAGGAAAAACGCTCGGACATATTATAGAGCTCTCAGCAACCTTTCAAAGAAGTAACAAAAAGCATCACAATTTCCTTAAAAGGAGTCGTAGAGCTATTTTTTGAATCTTTTGATGTTGCCTGAATTATTTAGAAAATTATACAGGCTGTCCTAAATATTTCAGGATGCTATTCTTTAGGTCGAAACATGGAAAATATTTTCCAGTGGAACCCCTGCAAAAACTATGTTTGCAATACAAAATTCAACACATATTCTTGGTTCGATATTCTACCTATTGCAAAAATCGAACGGATAAAACTGAGCACAGTTAATAATCTAAATGACAGATAGAGCTCAAACTCCGCGCGAGTGAAGAGGACAGATGTGCCAACTTAGCGACAAACAGAATTTGGACAATCCTACAAACTTTAGCCAATTTGAAGGATTCGAAGGCAAATCAACCCAAAATTATGCGTAGCATGAATCTGAAAGCGCTTCGGCAATGCTCTTTGCAGCTCCGTCTATACTTATCAAGCAAACTGAAAGTGATTTGGGAACGAAAGCGAAGTCTGTTCCGATTGCTTTGAATTTAATCTTGAATGATTTGAAAGCTGAATTTCACTTTCCTTTGTCTACTGGGAATCCTCTTTCAGCTGACAGATATGTTTCCCATCATGCCGAGTTGCTATAAGATCGACAAGAAATCTGTATTCTCAGTCCATGTTCGCGGATTTGGTGAGGAGAATGCATATTAATTATGAGTTTTTCCGATTCATTATATTCTATTATAATAACTCACCGATTAGTTCACGGAGTTGCTTCGAGAAAAATCTGAAAGAGAAATGATATGGTAATTATTTCTATAAAATCAATCAAAATCAATATCAGAAATTGTAACAGGAATAACTGGAGCTTTTGCGAGCTTGTTTAAATTCATAGCAGCTTGACTCCCAGAGCAAAATCCGATTTTCTGCTACGATGATAACGATTTTGTTGAATTACAGTCAAATTGGACAATAATTTTGGATATATGGCAGTTTCGGTAATAATTTTCAATCATTAAAAGGCACGTGTTTGAAAATGATTCCCAAATAGACAAGGTTGGTTCACACATGAATTGGAACCAATATCAACTCCCCCAAATGAAGAAGAACGAAAGGCACAACGACTTCGAGGTTTTTCGATGGTTCTCCCTTGAACCAATACCTCATAGTACGAATATCAGGCAGTATCATCCGATTGGATATTTATTAGATATAACATTCACCATTGCCTCTATGCATTGATGAAGTTATCCGTTAAAAGTTAAGGGGACGTTAAACTCTGGCCGACGGCACCTATTCTCCATTCGAAAAGTGTCTTTCATTTTTCACCTGAAAGCTTGATTTTTTTTCTAAATTCTCTCGGAATTTGAGACGGTTCTCTGCGATTTCACACTTCCCGGAAGTCTTTTCAGTATATCCATCATTTTCTCTTTCTGCATTATTTGAGCGCCTATTGAAATGGAATTTTTTTAAAGCCGGACTCCCACTACTCGTGTATTTGCCAAATATTTGCCACTTGCCTATATTTGGCATGTAGTGGGAGTGGTTCACTCGGCCAATACTTGTCAATCTTGTCATTCAAATTCGAAATTTCGTCTACTTGCCAAGTACGCAAATAATTGCGTACTTGCCAAATATACGAGTAGTGGGAGTCCGCCTTGATATAGAACATTGATTCGTCGAGGGCACTCCGATGAATTTCCAAAAAAAATAATGAACAACCGCTGAAAAACGACTATGAAGTCAATTTTCATAGACTCTCAAATTCAACCCGATTTTTTCATGCGAAAAAATAATTTTTCCGAAAAGAAAAGATTAGAATGCCCTCAAGATATCCTTTGACTTCAGTTTGACGAAAAAAATCAAGCTTTTAGGTAAAAAATTGAGGGCGTAAACTTGAAAAAATGAAAGGTACTTTTTGAATGAAGAATCGGTGCCGTAGCCGATTTTTTCATGCGAAAAAATTATTTCGTCAAAGGGAAGAAATTGGAGGCCCTCAAGACATCCTTCTACTTCATTAAAAAAAAAATCGAGCTTCAAGGTGAAAAATCGAGGGCGAGAACTTGGAAAAATGAAAGGCACTTCCTTAATGGAGAATCGGTGCCGTAGACGTCGGCCAGAGTATTTCATCCCCTTAATTAAGGCATCACTTTCGTTTTAGGTTGATAGATTCAATAGGGACTTTTCCACGTAATACAATCTCTAACCAAGCCTCTTTCTAGCCAGAAAACACACACCTGCTGATTTTACAGCTCGTTCTCTAATGGTCATCACAAATCGAGTCAAGTGACGTTCTCTTGTTCCTTATTCTGTGAAAATCCACCCAAAATTCATTTACCTTATTACATCCTGTATTTAACCGATCAAGCGTGCAAAAACAAAACCTCATATTCAATTAACTTCTCGATTTTGGTATAAATCCTCATGTTGTGGCACAAGTTTGGCCACCTCTTTTTCGAGTATTGCTCATTTGAACCACTAAAACTGACAGTTATACCTATTAAAAATGAGAGACTATCTGAGAAAGTTCTTCTCATTCACTCGATATGAACTCCATCTATAACTTAATTTCTAAAAATTGTCGAATGATACTGATAATCAGGTCAAAAATTCCAATAGCTCTTCCAGTCATCTTCAATTTTTTGCACTCATAACGACTGAGCTTCAATTAAACTTTATGATTGATTCGGACTTCTGAAAAGAAAAGGAAAAATCGTCTGTGCTCCTGAAAGTTGGAGAAATTGAACGATTCATTAGGGCCGCTCAAGTATCAATTAGATGTCAAAAAGTGAAGCCCTCGATTAATCCATGGCCTCGAATTGCAGGCAGGGGATTGTTAGGGGGCCGCTCTTTCCGTACTTATTAACAAAATGTCGCTGGAGGAATGAAGGGGTGAGGGACTAATCGACAGTTGAGGCTTTCCATCAAATTCTTGACCTATTTTTGTCGTCAACATGAACATTCGTCATATGCAGATGCTTTAATCGGGGAATTTCTTCGGAAAAGCTCCCCAGTTCGCGTGTATTAGTGTGTAAATGTTTTTGAGCTCTAGTTCTACTCGAACAGACTCATGGACGGTTGCTTTGACAGCTGATTTTTGTAGTTGATCACGGAAATTCGTAATATAATCCTCGACTATGTTATTCCGAGTAATAAGCATCGCTAAAAATTCCCTGAAGATAAAATACGTAACCTTCAATGAAAGTTGACGATATTAAGGGTTGCATACTCAGATCTCCAACACCCTGTATAATGTTTTCCCCATTTTCCCGATTAAAAAATTTTCCTTCACGTTAATTCTGACAGCAGTCTCAACTAGATTTCCTCAGTAGAGTCTCATCATTTCCAATTCCAAAATCGATTACTATCGCCAACTTTACGATGTACAAATGACAGCTTCATGCCATTAATTGGTCCTCATCGGTAGGCACGGAAAGGGCTTATGTGAAGTGAAGGCTTACTTAATTAGTTCCTGCCTGATACGTTTGTTTTTGATCAGGGTCTTAAAGTACTTTGTGAAGGTATAATAGGAACTGAATTGATTCAGAGACTATTATCTCTGAAACGTTTCCATGTCGTGAAATCGATACGGAGCTTAAATTATTATTGAGTTATCCATCCGACAGATCGAGTAGGTCGCTAGGTACATGTGGAAATTTATAATGCTGAATAAGGGACACATTCGTATCCCTTATCACTCCTTCAGTCAATTCAGAATTGAAGCATTGAGGGATCGAGAATGGCAAGGATGTTTAAAGTGGTTGTTTCACAGTAAAATTTTTAAGGTACCTAAATCAAAAAAACTTCCATCGAAATTTAACGAAAATTTCTAGTACTACCATATTTCTATCCTTAGTAAAAAAGCAATAGAATTGAAATTTGATCGAAATTATGATGTTTAAGGACGCTTTTACTGAAATTTTCTGGGAATGATTCGACAAAACAATTTCCTTTCATTATAATACTAAAATGTCGTAAGTTGAGGGAACTGAGATTTTTCGAAGATGTTCATTTTTCGAATTGAGTTTATAGTATATTTTTTTCGATCACCTTAACTTATAACGATTGAGGGAAAGTCTTTTTCCTTTTTTTTCATAATTTTTCGTCCAAGCGTGTCGAATTTAACGATTTCAATGAGGTGGAGACCTATTCCTTCTTTTATACAGAGTGTAACAGCCAAATGGAATAAATTCGATAACGAATAAATGAGGGCGTGTTGGGAAAAACGCTCGGACACGTTGATTTGTAATTTTAAATACGCATATTTTTCTAGGAAATAATATTATATAGGGTGTTCCATGTGACCGTGGCCAATACCAACTTTCTTATTCCAAATGCAACCCCCTGTATATTATTTATTTTTTGGATTCTTCAGAGAATTCTAGAGACAATTCATGCACAATGTCCTATAACCTATACCAATCCATAACTATTTCGGAAGTATTGAGTGTTTTCAGATTTATTGCAAAAATCAATGTTTTAAATAAATAGTAATTTACGTAACAAGTCCGGAAAATAGGGTTTTTTTGGATGAATAGACAAGATTCTAGGACGAGCCGGAGGCGAGTCCTGGAAGTCTGTGAGTCCAAAAAAAACTATTTTCGGGCGTGTTGCGTAGTTGCGTACAATATTTTTTCGGCAACTGTGTAGAATTACAAATCAATGAGACACATTTCTTTATTATACATTTTGATTCTTATTTGAATTGAACAAAATAGAACTGTCATCAGTTATTTCGTTGCTATTGTGATGATCATGACAATGACAACAACAACGTGAATTTTTCCGCCCTAGTCCGGAAAGTAAGTACGTACTTTCCGGAAAATGCTACTTTCTTAAAGAAAAAAGCGTCCGGGAAGTGGGTAGATCCCGGACAGTTGACGAAAAAATTATTTTATTCCACAAATTCGGTACATCACACTTAAAACCTAATAAGTAATACTGAATATTTATTAATTATTAAAAAAAACAAAAGAGAACATTAATGTCAATGTAGGAAATGTTCAAAATGCTCGCCGCGAACGTCTTGGCAACATGGTAATCTGTTTTTGTTTTTTTGAATTTCTTCTCAGTAATGGTTTTTGCTTACTTTCTCCATATCAAGAGGTGAATGGGAAATAAGTATTGAGTGTAATGTATCAAATTTGTGAAATAAAATAATTTTCATTTGAAATATTAATTTTTTAAAGAATCTTAACACTTAATATTTCCGTAAAATTTGAAGATAGGTATAGGACGTTGTACATGTTTGGAATTTTCTGAAGAATCCAAAAAATAAATAATATACTGGTGGTTGCATTTGAAATGAGAAAGTTTGTATTGGCCACGGTCGCATGGAACACCATTTATAATTTTATTTTCTTGAGAAATATGCGCATTTAAAATTACAAATCGACGTGTCCGAGCGTTTTTCCTAACACCCGCTCATTCATTCGTTATCGAATTTATTCCATTTGGCTGTTACACTCTGTATACAGAGTGGCGTTTAATGGGGTTGTTTTGGTAACTTTTAAACCATAAGAGTTAGAAGATCGGTCAAATAGAGCAAAAGTTGCATTCATAGAAGCATCATTATCAAGCAGTTCAAACAAATCGAGATTATCAGGGCCGGGCCGGATATTGAGATATCAAAAGAAAATTGAATTCTGTCATTTTGTTTTTATATTATCAAAACATGTTACAGGAATTTTTTATTCGACAGTAAATTATCCTCAAATTGACATAATCAGATTTCATATCCTACATTTCGTACTCTCTGGGCAACACTCGAAATCTGATTATGTCAATTTGAGGATAATTCACTGTCAAAAAAAAATTTATGTTACATTTTTTGATACTATTCGAAATAAAGTGGGAAAAAAAGAAAAATCAAAATGTCAGAATTTACTTTTCTTATGGTTTCTCAATAACCGGCCCTGATAATCTAGATTTGTTTGAACTGCTTGACAATGCATCTATGAATGAAACTTCTTCTCCATTCGACCGACCTTGGAAGTACGAACAACGAGAGGAGATTCCTTGCATAAGTTCAAGAAAAATAGTGCCAGATCGTTTTCGTTTTCCAGAAACATGGTCGAAGTTTTTCATCATAATATCTACATTTCACAAGATATTCAACTGAAATTTGGCATGGGCAATTAAGTGTTTACACCATGTGGAATGCCAATTTTGATTGCAAATCTACAGGGTGATATTTTTTCTGGAACACTTTCCCATGTTTCCAGCCAGAGCTTTCTTCGGCTTTCTTTCGGTGAGCCACTGTTGGTTTGAAAAATCGAAAAAATAAGCTTTGATGTGTTATACTTATTTTATGCTCTTCTGTTGTTTTGTTGTATCTGCTCAGGATTTCGGCAAAAAAATTTCGGACGATTCTCTCGAAATCGTATTGAAAACATGAGAATCAAAACTGTCATAAAAATCTAAACTTCAAGTCTGCGGATCTGGCAGGCCATGTTTAATGTCCAACCTGTCCAATCCACCTGTTTTCATAATTTTCGTTAAAATTCTGTTTGAAACCTGTATTTCGAAAACGGTTCATTTTTTCTTAAAATCAGAATAGAATCCTCCTCTTCGTTTGTACCTCCAATTATTCCGGAACACTCTGTATAAGAACAAGGTGTTTAATAAGTCTGAATTGTTGAAAACTTCTTCCAATGATCTCTGGTGGAAAATGTCATCAAAAAGCTTCGATATAACTCTATTTGAAACTTACTTCCAGAGCTTCCATTGTAGAAGAAAAACTCTTTTTAATCTATTGTTTCCCGATCTAATTTCGTGGAACCTCACTGACAACTCCGTTGGTATTTCCTCCCTAATATATAACATTCCTCTGTGAAATTCACAAGCTCCGAACAGGTATAAGAAATTCCTGATTTGCTCTTTGGGAATGCTCTGCTGACCGAACTCAAGAAGTTAAGTACCAAGCAGGGTGCAATTTGCCCAGACATGCGTAACGTTTCAGATCGAACGGGCCATGAAAGAAAATTGCAACCTTGAGAAGAAATCAGGTTGGAGGAATATCCCTTTGAAAGTTGAAAATGAAATGCGTTTTCGTGCTAGGTAAATAATTTGTCGGTCAACTGATCAAAGCCGTTCGTTTGAAGAATTTCGTTCCAATCTGGAAGGTTTCGGAGAATTCGGATTATCCAGTAGCAAACGGAAAGTTCAGGGGCAGATTAACTCAAAATCGATACTTAAATATTTGAAAGATTCGTTTTGAATGGAAGTATAAATTTGCAGAAATTAATGATAGGCAAATATTGAGCGGTTTCAGTCACCATCGAAAAAATAATTGAGTTTCTAGCAAAATCTTTTTCACGAAATTATCCTTCAATCTTAGGAATTCAATGTTCATTCACATAATCAAACCAGAGAGAATTTTCTACTTTCTGGCCAAACGGTTGATTACTCTTCGAATTATGAGCATTTTAATTGGGTACCTTTCCCGGAATTTGGAAAAGCTACCTTGAGAAGATTGTCGAAATTCATTTTGTTTCTACAATTGTGCTCTACAGGGTCCTGCAATAGTGCGTTCTTCTTCCATAGCTGCCGAACCAGACATCTCAGAGATTTCTTTGGAGAGTTGACCTCTTGTACCTTCATTTTTGCATCTCAGGAATTTATTTTCTGATATACAGGGCCCCTGATAAATGTTATTTCAACAAATGGATGAGTTTTTTAATGGATCACCCCATATATTTTCAATGACCTTCATGACTTCTTTCATGACGCAATATCTTAGGGACATTTTTACAACAGTTCAGATCCTATTCGAAGAAAACTGCAAGAAGGTGAGGGAAAAGCAGTTCAGTAAAAGTCTTCGGACGATTTCCAGTAGCGATAGTAACATGAATTTGAACTGAGAGTTTTTTAATTGAAGGATTTTCCTTGACATGGTTCCTAAACGATCAACCTGTCATATACAGGGTGTCCGTTATTGAGGTCCAAATATGAAAAACTTAAAATTATTATTTCTCGTTTTTTTCAAATAAAATCGCCTTTATTTTTTTTCCACAATAATGTAGACAATTGGATGCCGTACATTTTCTCAGAAGTAACCTTAGGATTATTTCAACCCCCGCATCCAGCAGACACGAAAAATGATATCGCAAATGGAAATTTTATTCGAATAATAACATAATTAATAAAACTAACGGACATTCAAAAGAGGTCAAACAATGAAATAAAACTAAATGATTAATTATTGATAAACTTCAAAACCTTCCCAGAATCATATTTCCTGAGCATCATCATAAAAATGATATTTCTTTTTCGTACAAGCAATTCATATTGATCGCGTATTCAACCGATTATATAAGTTTTTATCGGTTTCCAAAAAAAAAGATATTGATCAAGTTATCGCTTCTAGAGCTCAAAGCTTCTATGAATTTTTGTTTCCTATCGGGATATTGGGCAGTATAAGTTCGACTTTATTAAAAACATGTTTTGTGGCACTGCGCCCTAACATGAAAATCATATCAACCATCCTATTTTTTCCAAAAATTCATACTGATTTCCTGTATTCGAAAGTATCTTTGAGCTCTAAGTAACAATAACTTGATCAATATTTTTTTTGGAATGCCGATCAAAACTGATATAATAGGTTGAATACGTGATCAACATGTATTGCTTGTACGGAAAAGAAATATCATTTTTATGATGATGCTCAGGAAGTATGATTCTGGAAAGGTTTTGAAGTTTGTCAATAATTATTCTCTCAGTTTTATTTCATTGTTTAACCTCTTTTTAATGTCTGTTAGTTTTTATAATGTTATTATTTGAATTAAATTTTCAGTGGCGATATCATTTTTCGTGTCTGCTGAACGCGGGAGTTAAAATAATCCTGAGGTTACTTCTGAGAAAATGTAAGGTATTCAATTTTCTATGTCATTGTGAAAAAAAATACAATGTGTTCCATATGACAAAATCGAGAACTAATAATTTTAAGTTCTCCATATTTGGACCTTAATAACGGACACCCTGTATATGACAGGGATCGTTTAGGAACCATGTCTAGGCAAATCCTTCAATTAAAAAACTTTTAGTTCAAATTCATGTTACTATCGCTTCTGGAAATCGTCAGAAGACTTTTACTGAACTGCTCTCACCTCACCTTTTTGCAGTTCTCTTTGAATAAGATCTGAAACGTTGGAAAAATGTCCCTAAGATTTTGCGTCATGAAAGAGGTAATGAAGGTCATTGAAAATATGTGAGAATATATGGGTTGATCCATTAAAAAAATCATCCATACGTTGAATAACATTTATCCGGGACAACCTGTATATCGGAAAATAATTTCCTGAGATGCAGAAATTAAGGTACAAGAGGTTTACTTTCCAACGAAATCTCTTGAGATGTCTGGTTCGGCAGCTATGGAAGAAGAACGCACTATTGCAGGACCCTGTATATTTCTTCCTTGCCTCCTCTGACGAGCCGCAACTGGATCTGAGTACAACACCAGAATGCAACTCTTGACAGGAATTCAACACAAGCTCTAATTTGCTTCAATACTGAATGGAATCATATGAGCATTCATCTTAAGAATTCCTCTCGCTGTTCGGTTTTGTGAGGCTTTTCCTTCAGCTAACCGTGACACTCTAAAGAATTGCTGCAATATATCACGATGAACTTCCGTTTTATTTTTATATGCGTTAGACTTCACGAAGTGTGTTTTCCCCCATTATGAGAAAACATCCCAATATCCAGATGAACTTTTCACCCAATTCCTGCGAAATGAGAAAAAATAACAATGTTTATGTAGCGATACGTTTCCTGTGAACTTTCAAGCTCATCCAAACTCGCTGTTCCCCTCCTCTATAAATTTTCAGAATATTGATGCCAACATCGAGGAAACTCATTATCTTATTTTCGCTTACCTGAAACTCTCATCGCGAAGGAGAACAACCACTTTACTGGATAGCGAATTAACTAATATTTCAGCATTCCCCATGTTCAAAGTTTATGGGGAATTTGAAATATAGTCCAAATATGGACGATTAGTTCTGAGGGTTTTTTGAAGGGGGCAGTTGGAATGAAAAAATTACGGAGAGGAGAACGAAAGTTTTTGCTGTTATAAAATTGTGAACGTCAACTTTTTATCTTACAGAGAATGATATCACAGCAATCCCGAACATCGTTTATTGGAACACCCTGTATAACGTTTCAGAAAATTCTGAAACTGAAACACCGACCCACGTTCTTTCATTTCCCTTTGTTGAGTTTAATCAATATTTTTCCTCTCTTCTCTAGTATAAACAGAATTCAGATCCAGTGGGATCTTCTGCCAGTTTGCTGAGGCATACTGGAAGAAAACAGATCACTGTTTTTCGTCGGCTCATCTGAATACCTAAATAGTTTCCTCCGCAATCTCTCACCAGCATCCAATCTCTGCAACCCTGGTCACGTCATGAAAAAATTGCCTAGCGGTTATCATGAAGGAGGGCAAAACAAAATTTCGAAACTTTCGGGATTTATAAAGCGGCAGCGGTGGGGAGCAAATAGCCGGAGATATAATTGAAATTTATAGCTTCAGTTTTATTTTTTATTGCTTGGATACTCCCGAAATTCGCCCAATAAAATATATCGCCACAGGCGCAGCTTTGCTCCCACAAAATACTTGATAGCAGGAATAATTCTCGCCAAATTCTGCAGTTCAAGCATGTTTCAGCAGAGAAATCAGGGGACTTAACGATGCTGTGGATTCGGGAATTTATAATAGAGGGGGCAGTGGAAATTCAATGCTCTGTAAACGGTTCATTGACGACAACAAAGAGTTCGAATTGGAGGAATTCGGTATCTGGAACAGAAGGAAATGAAAGAAAGAATAAATCTTTTATTACAATGTTCTGATCTTGCAATATGGCATATTCGTATTTGAAAGTTCCACAGTGATGAAATTTTCTTCTTATAATAATCCTCTCAGGTGAATTCATAGATTTTCACCTATTCATTTTCTATAATACAGATGAAATAGTTCAGGTTGGAAGAATGCGTCTTAACTTATGTTTTTTGATGATGTATAATATATGGTGATATTTTCAGCATTTCATTGCATTTTCTTCATTTTGGAGATAAATAATCAATTTGAAAATTGTCTGGGATTTTTACTGCCAATATAAAGCAGAAACAACGTGCATGTAATAGTATATTACATAACAAGAGTTGTAAGAAACATATTACGCACGACTAGAACCGCTTCGCGGCTCGTGCGTACTTCTAGGAGTGCGTAATTGCCTTACAACTCGAGTTGGGTACTATAATTTTTCTACGATCTCATTCATTCCTATAAAACTAAGAATTCCATTAAGTGAATATATTTTTAATCAATCAATTAAATAACTACAAAAAACGAGACAAAAAATCATAACAACTATAATTAGTTCCTATTGTTCAGTTCACATTTTGATTGTAATAATTATTCTTAATTGTTACTGTGCAATTATTGAAAACAAGAGAGGGTGGGTTGGTATTCGGTTTTTTTGTATTTTCAAAAATAATATCATTATTTTTCTCTTCTATTATTAATGGCATATGTAATTTTTGATGAGTTGGCAGTCATGTTTTTCATAGAATTATCTACATAACTCTCGGTGTCCCTTCAATGCTGGCATATCGACACCAGCATCTACTAAAATTGTGGCAGAAGAACGCCTAAAGCAATGGCCCGTGTATTGCTTGGGACTCTCTAAGCCCAGATATTCTGCCACTGTTTTTGGCATGTTACCGATTTTGTTTATTCCAACAGATTGCTTGGTGCATTTTCCATTTAAGTAATTCAGAAAGAAACGCAGAGTCTGAAGATGCTCTCCTGTAGACGTAAATTGATATAGTTTTCACAAACCGGATAAAAGGACTAGGAAACGACAAATGAACGTTGCGTTTTGGTTTTTGAATCTGCAATATGTATTATCAGACATTTTCCCGTATCCTCCACGTCTTCAGGCTTCAAGTTGCGTAACTCCTGCTTTCTACAAGCCCCACTAATACCGTGTAATAATTCGTATATACCTTCGTCAGCAAATATCTGCTATCTGGAGCGTTTTGGAGAAAGACATTGATTTCTTTCGATGTCAACGTTTTCGATTTCTTACTCTTGAAACCATCTGATTTTCTTTTGAGTAAAGTGAAGTTTAGGATAAAACTCAATATTAACGTTATCATGGCTTATGTTTGTTGTCGAACTCAGCATCGAATAAATTGACCAAAGTGACGATGGCTTCATTGTTTTGGACAATTCTTCAAAATATTCTAACATAACATTTTCCGAAAATGAATTGATTTTGTGTTTCAGCTTCCAATCCATGAATTTATGATAAACTTGTTCGTATCTTCCACGAGATTTTGCGGGTAATAAATTATATGAAGCATTTTTCGCTCTTTCCACTAAATCGGGAGGTGTGCACAATTCATCTTCGCTGCCACTGGACATTTTTCACAACAATTATTATTCGTTATGAGGGATTTATCTTCAAATAATCTTGGCAAACCCAAAAACTGGTAACAATTCGCGATACATTCATGAAACGTCAGTAACTAATGGCGTCTTTTCGTTTCCATGGTAACTACTAAAGGCTCTATCTTATTGGTTATTTGCCGTTTCACTTTACAGATTCACCGTATTGGCTTTCGAGTGTGCTTTCTGTTTACGGTAAACTAAATCACACAGTTTTACATTGCACAGTGCTTGAAAAAAGCAGTTACATATGTGGTTCTATGTACGATTTTGGTCACTAGGAGGAGTAGAAAAAACAAATAAATTTTTACCAAGGTGCGCATTCACCATTTTGCAACTCCTTTTCCGCATGAACAATAAAGCTTTATTAGTTAACGGTTATATTTTTCATTCGAAATGTCCAAACAATTAACCCATATTCAATGTCAATCTGCTCAAGGCGGACTCCCACTACTCGTATATTTGGCAAGTACACAATTATTTGCGTACTTGGCAAGTAGATGAAGTTTCGAATTTGAATGACAAGATTGACAAGTATTGGCCGAGTGAACCACTCCCACTACATGCCAAATATAGGCAAGTGGCAAATATTTGCCAAATACACGAGTAGTGGGAGTCCGGCTTAATGGGAGTCCGGCTTTAGGAGTGAACACATATTTCAGAAGAAAAATTCTTCGATTGATTGTGTGCTGCTCTGCTATATGCGAATGTAATTAATTAATGTTGAACGTAGATATTCTCGCAGTCAAGTTTTTACTTAAGCGATGTTATATACTTGAGAATCTATATCTGTGGGAAAGTATGTTTTTCTGCATTGACCATTCTTTATTTTGATTATTACTATAGTTCTGTCAATAATGTTATTATAATTAAAAAAAAGATATTGGAAAAATTCTTTTTAAATTATTTTGAAAACTTTCATAATGAAGTTTTTTTTTTCATTTATGTCTAGAAAATAATATCATCCAAATGAAGACCTTGGGGAGCGATGCACATATATGCAGTCTTTCGCTGAAGTTTTCCATTACTCCCTTCAGCATAGCGGTTGTCTCTTTCAAGTCAAGAATGAAGACCTTACAGAAAGTGTGATTCGAAAATAGAATAACACTTTCTGAAAATTTGGAAGATTTGGATCATAGAAGATTTCTTTGACAGCTGCTGTCAATTTTTTATCAACAACTGTCGAGTTTTTTTCTTTGGCTGCCATTTAGACTCATCGAATTTTGGTCATTCATGAGGGAACGAAATCCTACATAAATATTTGAATTATTCAAAGGACGAAATGTGAGGACGATACAGAAGAAAATGGAACTATAAGTTTGAGGAACTTAATACATTTTTCTATACAGGGTCTTTCACGAGGAACCTCACCCATATTTATACGGGAAACTACTGAACGTATTTTCATGAAATTCAGCACTTATAAGTATTCCACGATGCTGATGAAATCTAAAATATTTTCAAGGCATGAGCACCTCCGGTTTTTCCGGAAATGACGTCAACTTCCGTTTTTCAAATTAGAACACTATTTTTTTATTGCAGAAATAGATTCCTTAGAAAATTTCAAGTCATTTTGATGTAACATTTTTCAGTTTTGGTTGGAAAATTCTCTCTGAGCGGGAAAATTCGAAAAAAAAATCGAAAATAGAGCTCCGCTGAAACAAGAATAACTTCGAGGTTTTTGGATGGAAAATTTTCATTTTTGGGATTTTTCAAGATGTAAGATTGATATATCCACTTCAAAAATCGCGATTCATGATACAGGGGGTGGAAAAATCGCTTTCAAAGTTAGGGATGACAAAATCGTGAAAAATCAATTTTTTCAAATTAGAACCCCATTTTTTTATGGCAGATATTGAATCTACGTTAAAAAATAATGTGAGTGTATGCATCACACCCTTGCCCTAAAATGGATATTTTCTGAGTTAATATCCACTTCAATCTGCAAGATTTGCCAAAGCTATAAAAGAATGGTGCGGCAATTTTAAAGGTTTCCTTTGAAACCTCAACACGAAGTTGTAGTTTCGATCAATTCATAACAAGCATAGTCTACGAACTTGCAAAGTTACTTTTCTTCGAGTCAATAAAGAAAAATATAGCACGATAAATTCCTGCTATTTATTGGTTCCAATAAAGCCCCACTCTGTCATTTCCATATTTATTGCAATTCCTCCGATTTTTCCTCATGCAAATAACTGGTCGCAGGAATTTCGTCACATGTTTATTCTGTGTTTCCGTGGGGAATATCAGAAAGCTCGTAAAAATGAAATATTGTGATGGAGGAAGCCGTTATTTTATTTCTCCCAGGGCTATAATTTTGGGCACGAGCGTTCCAATATTCCATATCGAACGTTCGCTGCTCATTAAAGAATGATATTAATTTTCATTTTTCGGTTTCGTGTGCGTAATGAGTGCGAACCTGGTCAACGTGTTCGATTTTCCAGCCCCATATTTCGTACGTTTTCTGTATGAAAATTGATGAGTTAACTTCCAGCTTCGGACCCGAATCGTCCACGGATGTGTGAAAAATGAATTCTGCCAATTTAATGAATATCGGACGTTGACTGAACGGCATCTGCTGCGAAAAACGACGAAAATAACGGATATCCAAGGTGCAATGCAGTCCTGTTTGTTACGAAAAATAGGCTAGAATTAATTAGACATACTGAACTTAATATACAGGGTGTATCTAAATAACACCGTTTAAATGAAAGTGGTGATTCTTTGTTCAACAAAAGAGTAGTTTGATATAAAAATGTTGAGTCAAAAGTCAAATGAAAAATTAAATTCACGAACAAGTTGCGCAACGACTAGAATAGAATTGAATTCTTTCAGCCTGATTTGATTAGAAACTTTTTCATCTCCTGTATTCTCCTCGTCAAATGTACCGTTTAGAAATAAAAAAATAAAATGTAAATCATTGCGTGCCGGGAAAGGCTATTTATCTCAGAAAATATTGACATTTCATTTTTTTATTTCAAAACGGTACATTTTACGAGAAAAATACATGAGATGAAAAAGTTTCTCACAAAATCAGGCTATTCGGATGTAATTCTATCGAAGTCCTTGCGTAAGTTTTACTCCGAATTTAGTTAACAAAAAGGACAAGGGTAGTCTACTTCAAACTTCCATGAAAAAAACACTTTTCTGTTTATATCTTCGGAACCGTTATTTCGAATGAACTGAATTTTGGTTGAGTTTTTACTCTATTCATGGTGCATATTCCTCAATCGAAACCTATTCAATATCTCTACTAGTATGAAAGTTGCAGGGTAGTCGACTCATCAATACACGCTAAAACACCATAAAACTACTTTGAAAAGATAAACGGTTCATATTTTCGAAAGAATCAATCATTCAAGAAACTAAAAGTATTCCTATTTTTTTCAATAAAACGCGTCGTTTTCGAGTCATTTCCAATTTTACCCGGAGAAATTTGACGAAAAAATCATTATTTTCAAGAATAATCTGAATGCGTCTCTGAATTAAATATCAACGAATATTATTTTTTCTCTGGTCTTTGAACGAGTTTACAATGTTGTCACAATATTTATCAACTTTGTCGAGATATTTTGATAATAAAATCCCACAAATGTGGGAGATGAAATTGAACACCAAGAAGGATTTAACACGCACAGTTTCTATTGAAAATTCATAGTTACCGGTCCATATTGAAGTTAAATGTTGATGAAATACAAAATTCGGATATGAATGATGAATCTCAATACAAACTACTTATTAAATTGGAATTAATGAAAAATAAAATGATACCTTATAATCTGTGGCGATGTTCATATCTAAACAATATCCTCTTGGAATTTTATAAACTCGACACGTTTAAGATTATACTAATTCACTTCACATACCTAATAATCACATTAGAACAATAATTCACTGAAGGTATTCAGAACTTCACATAATGTTTACAGTTTGTTCAGAGACTCTGGTTCGTTATTGTTTATAGTTGGCCTCCAGATACCTAACCAATCTTTCGGTTTTCGCTCTACGCATGCGTGGTAAAATTTGGCGGCAAAGTCTATTTATGATGGAAACGGCAGAATTCATAAATATTTATACCACGGTGCATAAGTGTATCGTGATTTATACTATGTTTCGTAACAGATCCCTAACTCCAATGAAAATATCAGCAAGCTGACAACATCTTCTTGAGGTTTCTGTGCCAACATTCACAGAATCGATACAAAATAGATTAGGTTAGGTTGTTCAATAATGAATTCTGATGAGTTCAATGAAAAGCCTTTCTTCATAAGATTGTTTGGGGATTTTGAGGACAATATAAACAAGTTATTAGTGTTTACAAACTTATCTGCAGGAAAATCGAAGAAGGAACTTATTTATTTGGTGTGAGAAATGTGGCTTTTCAGTTGCAGATATAATTCGATGAACCTTACTGTTTTTGTTGAAATTATCGTGTTTGCAACATTTTTATTCGAATAAGGTTAGTACTTGAGTATTCCATGAATGTATGAACTCAGTCAGGCCAATTTTTTTTTTCCGAAAGGCTATATCTTTTCAACAGAGCCGAATTCGGAAGAATGGAAAATGAAAAAAAGGTTTCTTTTGACCTCAAGAATCTTCAGTTAAAATATATGTACATGTCAAAGACTCACCCTGTATAATTTAGAAAACCTCGTAGAAAACCCTACGAGTTAGTAGAAAACCCTACGAGGTTTGGTTTTTAGTGAATCGATTCTAGAATTGTTATTACAATGTAACTCGAAGTTATTCCAGTGTAACGTTTGCCATACTTACCCATATTCCTCTGGTTTGAAATAGAGAAGGCTGTGATGTAGTGGCAATAATAGTTATCGAAAAACGAAGATAACTAAAATGATCATTACGATAAGTGCCATGCAAATCGTGAAAAGCCACTCCATAAGAAAATAACAATAATTTTCATCATTCTGCAGAGAGCAGTTGACCGTTAACAAATTTATCGATCAGCTGTACACGATATGCCTAATAGCCTTAGTTATAATTCGCCGCATGGAAAGATTGGTCATGTGATAATCCCATGTTGTTTATGGGGGGTTCGTTTCGTGCTTTTCATAAAAACGACTTTTTTTCTATTTATTGACGAACCCGACTCGTTGTATTGTTATTTTTATGGCTCAATATTCAGCAACAACGGTCGTTTGTTACCGAGTTGTGAGGGAAAGTGAAAGGAGAAGCGTTCTCAGATACGTTACGATAAAAATGTTTGCAATTCGACATTCGTGTTGTTAGGAAATACAGGGTGTTTTTTTTTCCGAAAGGAAAAGAGGTTCCTTCCAGTAGAAAAATCGGTATGTTGGAAAATCATTCAAAATAGTCGATATTGTTCTTAGGAGGGACATTTTTTTACATCAAAATCATAATCTCATCTCTTTAAGTGGCGACACCAACTCCTTGAATTTGTTGAGGAAAAATGGGTCGTGCGATAAGTTGTTGAAGAATTCTTTTCCTTACGAATATGACAGAAGGAATCCTTGAATAATCAAAGAAAAAAATCTCATAACCATAGGACCGCAAAAGTTTTATTTTCAGAGTATCTGCACTCCACAAGATAGATCGGGACAATATCCATAAAAACCAATAATGAATTCATTCGCCACAGCTATTTTACTGCATTCTTATGACAATTTTTCTTAGAATTTCGAGAGAATCGTTCAAATTAGTATCAGATACGACAAAACTTCAGGAGACCATGAAGTTTTTTTTACAATTTTTCTAACTAACAGTTGCTCACCAAAAAATAGATCTGGAGTAAAACAGGGGATAGTGTTTAAGAAAAAATACCACCCTGTAGATTTGCAATCCATTCACATGGTGTGGATTTTCAATTGTAACATCAATGCCTAATTTCGGTTGAAAGTCTTTTGAAGTACATAGGTATATTTCGGGAAAAAAATAAAATTTTAAACTTCAACACCCTGTATCTCCAAAACGAAACATTTGCAGTTTGTGGGACTTTTTCAATATTATTGAGTTTCAGTTTGTACCACCAAGTTAGGAATATCCTGTATTTGCATAGTTTTGCAGAATTTACATAGCTCATTTCTGTACCCCACTCAGATACACAATTCCAATAAAATATTCCCCACTTGAAGAAAATCCGCCTCAAGTGGCAACCTCTCCGTTCACAGAGTACCCTTTGATTTCTCGTCAGTTTTCCTAATGGAAAAATTCAACTATGCATCACTCACATCCGAAGAAAAATCCGCTCATGGCAAACGTAATGAACTCGCTTGGGAAATTCAGTCTTCAGCAGAAGCTTTGCGGTCTGTTTGCTCTGAATATACTTATTTTTCCTTTTTTCTGGGGCACAAAGCGGGAATAAAGCAGAAAATTGCATTTGGATTCGTGTTTCAACGAATTGAATACGAGGATCTTTTAGTTCTCCGTGAATATTTATGCTGAGGAACAAACTATGCCAGTTATGGCTTTAGTGTGGGATATTCATTTCCTCCTAGAGTAATGTGAGATTTTCCAGCGAATTTTCCGACTTTGATCTTCAAACGCACTGAATTGAAGAAGGAACTGGCTTTGATATTTCATATCCTGACCTGATCTCTTTTGAGAAACAGGAGAAATCCTTTACACCGAAAATGATTTACGATGCAGAATGTATTTTCATAGACAAATCTAAGAATTATTCAACCGCGAATTGTATTATGTATTGCTCAAGATTATGATGAAATATAGATTTCCAAGGACTCTCCTATGTGTGCTGTATTCTATAATGGGATTTCAGGATATTGAATTATTCATGAAAATCAGACGGAAATGATCTGAAATCTGTCACCAAATGCTGGTCTATCAGGACCACAAACCGATGTGCCCAGAAGTTTTGGGGCACTTTGAAAGAGACCTGTCACTTAGTTGGAAGTGAAACTTATTTAGTTAATTTAATTTAATTTTTTAATTGAACAGATGGATTGGTGTAAGCTGAATAGTTCAAGTCATAAGGAGTTTTTGATGAGATTTCGGAAAATATGTTTCCTTTTTCCCTATTTCCTCAATTGAATTACTGTATCCTCCCCCTAGTATAATTTAAAGGACTGATAATCCAAACAAAACTGACAAAATCATATATTTTATATGAAATGATGTCTTTAACTGAATTCTGAAACTAATATATTGTGTACTATGAGAATACAATATCATGAGCTGGGTCCCTATTTCCTAATTGTCATAAGCTCCTTAGGGGTTTCTCAGATACTCAATGGGACTCGGAAACAATGTCAATGTCAAGGCAGTGCATGATACTTGCCACTTGGGCTGTTCGTTAAATGAAGACGGATATCCTGATTTGAAACCCTCATGAAGTTTCCCAACTAGAACACGACAACCTTCATCACTATACTCTATTCACTTTTTTAATTACATAGGATGTCATGGTTTCGTTTTCAGGAGGTGGTGCACCTGATGAAAAGTCTGTGCGGGTACAGAAAATATCGTTAATGACAAAACGACGTTGCCAGTTTCTTTGTTTACATCAAAGTAAAAGCAGTGGCGGATCCAGCTCTCGAGAAGGGGGGGGGGGTCACGGTCAGGTGGATTACATACCCGCTAATTGATTTTTTTTATCAAACACACAAGATTTGAGGGTTCGTCCAGTCCAGGGGGGGACCCCATGATCCCCATGACCCCCCCCCTGGATCCGCGCTTGAGTAAAAGTATCAAAGATATTCCACATTTTGTTAGTTCGAATCGATCGGCGATTTTGGGGCGAAATATCGATAGGAAATCGCCTATTTTTCCGTTCTTCGTCGTCCAGAAGAAGTTTTCCGTCGATATGAGAAATTTTATCATTTTTTCCTTTCACGACTTTTGGCGTGAGTACGAACGGCAAATTTGAATTGGACCAAAAATCGATTTATAAGCATGAATAAAGCGAAAGTACTAATCGACCTTTTTAAACTTGATAACGAAGTTTTTTAGGTATCTGGCCGTTCAGAAAGGTTTCAAAGGATTCCTGTCGTCCAGAAGTTTGGTTAGTTTCGGTATCGTTTTTGGTGCTCAAGATTTATTTGGAATGTGTAGATGGACAAAAAAGGCTTCCCTTTACGATTTTCTAACGAAAGCGACCGGAAAATATGGTTCAGGTAGGATTTTCGAGGAATTGTGACGAAACTTGCAGAATGATTTGCACAATTTTTGTTTGTGTCTTATTTTTTAGAACAGGTGAATGATAAATGTGAAGCATACATATGTATGACCTATTCCATTTTATTTGTACAAACTTACTGTGGTAGTAATTTATGAATATTTTTCAAACTAATAAATTACTATACAGTCAGAATATTTTACTTCTGTTCATAATATCAAATAAATGAAATGTATATCTATGAAGCTTTCAGGAATTGACATTCTTGCTTATTGATTCATAACCAAAAATAACCAAAACTCAATTACTATTGAATTGAATTTATTAGTTTCGCTGTAAACAAATTCGTTTATTCAGTTAATATGTTTATTTTCTTTGTGATGAATGAATTGAACTGTTATTTATTTGGAATAAAGAAATATTAGAAATAGAAATGTTATGCACCCTCACAATCATATCACATACAATATCATGATGAAAACAAAGCACTTCGATAAATCTTCACAATCATAAATCCAAAAACTCTTTTACATGTAGAATATTGTTCACAATTTTCTATTGTGTTCTCCAAAACGAAATATACATTCTGAGAAATACGCATAGAATGTAGAAAGGTCAACATAGTGTTGACTTGGAACATAAAAATATTTTGAAAAACGTCATAACTTCGATACAGAGTGGAATGTGTCAAATTCCCAAGGCCAGAGTTGTGATTTGATAATTGTGAATGGAGTATAGCTACATAATTGATTTTTCCAAAACTCTACAGACTCGATAATCATATTGGAAGAGTCATGAGTTTCAATGTGAATTTTGTCCCTTTCACACTGATCCTGAATTCATAAAAAATACAGGAAAAATTATGAATTTTTTCGGGAAAAACAGAGAAATATAGCTGTTGGGATTTTGATATTTAAACATTCGAGATGCTAGAATTTGGCAGCCAGTTTTTCCTGGCGAATGCATAGCCTCTCTACTGAACATCTCCCCACATTTTTAAAAACATTAAACGTATTCTAATCTAATCTGAATGCTTCAGAAGTATTACCTAAAAGTATAAAGACGAAATATAATGTCTAATTTTTCTGGGAAAAAAAAAGAATTATCAAAGTAACCTGCATATTATCCATAATTCATTACAAATTCCTTCTTCTTTCGGAATCAATAGTGAGCTCTTCAGACTCGCATTCACTTCTCGCATCGATATTATCCAATCATGAAACAATCTACCAGACCTTCCGCAAAGAATTCAAATGTCCTAAAACTTTTTCCTTGTCCCAAGAATGAAAGAAGATTATAATACTCCTTCTTTCGTCACATCCTTTTCCATCCTGTCCCCGATTCGAAATGGAATCGACGACACTTGAAACTCGAGTTGACGGAAACGTGGGCCCATATCTGGAAATAATAGCATTTAAGTCTTTCCTGGCTTTCCCGGTCTCTTTTCTGTCTGGAAAATTCCCCGTGAGAATTCAACGTCAGATCGTGAAATCCTAAGGCCCCTGGATATCCCGACGACGTTTGCTCGTATCCAGGACATACTCCAGTATGAGCACATTTCCTGATTTTCGGGAGATAACAGGAACGTCGTATGTCAGGCATTAGAGGCCTCACGTCGAATGTTGAGGGATTATGTCGGTAAGGACTAATGTTGTGCAGATATACCTCTCAAGCCAGCATCAATCGTTTGTTCAGATATCGCTAAAGATTCGATTCAATGAGAAATATTTGTGTGTATGATCAGGTAGTTCTTTCTATGTGCGAATTCTACAATCTGTAACAATCCAAACACTGATTATTACATCATTCAGTTTCTTCTCCATGGAATATCGACCTAGCGGTGAAAGCTAAAGCTAAGGGTTGAAGGAATGGCGTGACGAAAATTTTCTCGTGACCTTTCGAATATCCCCTCACATTTAGGATCATAGTTATCGTTTTTCCTATTTAATAGTGTGCAATAAACATCACATCTATTACAACAGAAACGATAAACCAATTCAGCATATTTCCTCGACTAATTTTCTTAGGGACTAGATTGCTGGGTTCAACTCCAAATTTTTGGTGGGAAAATAATTGAGAATGTTGACGAATTCAACATTATGCTATGTGAAAATTAGAAAAGGAATACGGTACCAAAACTTTCTAAGTAAATTCCATTGAATGAATGGTATACAGATTTTTCTAATACTACGATAGATGCCAGCAGAGCTATGGTATACAGGGTAATAATCAAGTGTTTTCATGTTAGACCAAGAGCCAGTGACCAATTTTTATATGTCATTTCATAACTCACCAAAATTTACTTGTTCAATATTCAATATCTGCTCGAAAAAAAACCATTTCTGGCAGCCCATAATGGCCGGAATTGACTACCATAAGCGCTCAAAGAGGCCAGAAAATAATGACAGAACTTTTTCGTCCCGTGTTGGCAGAACTCTTTGAAAATTCATTAAGAACAGCTGTACTTATGTCATTTCAGTACGCTTAAATTTACAGGAAATAAAGAAAATGTGTCTAGAAAGCGAATCATAATCATGACAGAATTTTTTTACATCACGAACCATCTGCCAGAACGAGAAATATTGCCGCGCAAGTGCGAGCGAAATGCGCTTTTTCTTATTTGCAAGTCAGACCGAGAGCGCATATTGGGCTTGTATTATTGGCAATTAAAGGAATAAATCAAAGGAATTAAAGGTGTTTATTTTTAACATTACAACAATTTATTTAGTAATAAACTATTCAAAAAAATTTGCTCTTCCTACGCATCCTCGAAATTTGTTTCCTCATCGTCGTCATCTTGGTTGACATTTTCAATGAATGCATTGTTTCTCACTCGAAGAATATTCTTCAACAATATTATAATGGTTAGTTCTCAAAAAATGAGTGAAAATATTTTCACCAACAGATTATTAATAAACATTGACTTTGTTAGAAGAATTAATGCTCGAATCTGAACTGAGCTCCAAGAATTTTTCGAATGGATTGAGGGGGTCTTGAGTATACCTGTGTGACTTACGAAACATTCAAAGAAGTGTAAGATCTCGGTCACATCAAGGATAAAAAATAAACCATTAGGACATTTATTACCCCAAAAGTTGGGTGGACTAAGAGTAGTAAAAGAGAGTATAAGACTTTCACAGTGAGCTTTAGTATTACGAGTACATGCGAATACCCTTATCATCGGATCAGGTAAATGAAACTGAAAAAAAATTCTATAATTTCATAAAAGGATTTTAGCTTTCCCCACATAATTTTCTATCAACTTTTGATGAGTCTCGTAAATGCCCAATATGCGCTCTCGGTCTGACTTGCAAATATGAATATAAGCTCATTTCGCTCGCATTTGCGCGGCAACATTTCTCGTTCTTACAGATGGTTCGTGATGTAAAAAATTTCTGTCATGATTATAATTCGCTTTCTAGACACATTTTCTTTATTTCCTGTAAATTTCATGCCTACTGAAATGACATAAGTACAGCTGTTCTTAATGAATTTTCAAAGAGTTCTGCCAACACTTAGGAGGGACGAAAAAGTTCTGTCATTATTTTTATAGATTCAATATATTGGCAAAAATGGTTTTTATTTTCGAGCAGATATTGAATATTAAACAAGTAAATTTTGGTGAGTTATGAAATGACATATGAAAATTGGTCACTGGCTCTTCCTCTATGTAGATTACTTGCAATCGGAAGATAGTCAGACATGAAACTGGAAAGAATGGAGAGGCCAACAAACTAGCCAGAAAGGAAGCACAGAGGCCAATTATTAACCCAGAAACTTTCTGTGGCTGAACCTACGTTTCTTCTTTGTCGGTCAATGGTTCTACCGCTTAGCTATTGGTGGGTATGGTACTCTTTTCAAAATTCAATGTTTATAGGGTCAGGTTGGAAATTCTTTCTCTCATTCATGATCACAGACGATGGAAAATTTCATTATAGTGCCTAAATAGTTCAGAATAGTGAAATTGAAATGCTCTCGAAAAAAACATACTTATAATATAAAGTTAGCAGGTCACCCTCGACAGACTCGAAAAGAGTGGCATTTAAATAAAAAATAAATGTTCTCATTTCTGTAAAGCGGAGATCAAAGGTCTGTAGCTGATTGAAATGTGAAACATTTTTCAACAACGCATGGATATAGTAGGAACCCCTCTCAAAAAAATACACTCCAGAAGTTTTAACCAGATACACAAAAGCAATATTCAAGTGAAAATGGACTGATTTAATTTAACGATGTAGCATCAGACACGTTAGAAATTGAATTCTTTGTGAAGAAGAATCCAATGAAATGTTTTTCCATAAAGCAGCAACCACTCTTTGATGTGAATTTGAAAATGATACACAATTTTATCTATATTTCGAATGAAATCGCTCGATGGAAAATTAGCTCACGTCAGGTGTTTTGCTTTGTTAACTCAAAAGTTCGGACATGAAAGTTCCGGTATGTTTCAATACGAGTAGCAGTCGTAACCCTCATTAATTCTGATACACAGTGTTCAAATCGAAGGCTCGAGGGTTGAGGAATTCCATACCATCTCGAATGAATTCCTCCTCAATTATTTTGTGTTACATGCTCAGGTTGTTGTCGAATGCGATTAGGAAACTCTGGAGAAACTAAAAGATAAATTCGCCTAAAGTATTTTGTTTGCGGTCGATGGCTGCCATTAATCATTCATCCTTTGACAAGAATGGAATCCCACGTAACCGTGCAACTTTGAGCATTCGAAGCTAGGTTTAGTCAGCATTGCTTCTGGACACAAACTATGTTTGGATGGATATTTGCATTACTGCTTCATTGTCAACACAGAAAAATATCCGAAATATCCTTTTAACTTACTCATGGAGTTCGCAAAAGTGTAAGAATTCATGGCAGGTTCAATGTCTACCATTTGAACTGTCGATAAAAAGGCCTAGATTCTTCAAATTTTCTGGGATATATGTCGTGGCCAAGGGTGTGAAAATTGACTCAATCAGCCCAATTTTTTCAGAGTTACTGATTTTGAAACTATATTCTCCAAAACGTATTTCAAAAACCAAACATCCGGACGTAACGCTATTTGGGATTAAGCTGTGACCTTATGATTGCCATAAGGTTCTAACTACTGTAGAATGATGTGAATCATTCCACAGTGCTACATGTCTGAAACTGCGGTATGAGGATCTCAACGAATGTAAGAATAACATTTACTATTTTGTTTTCAGGAATTGGCTATTAATCACTTTTAGAAAGATTTTGCACACCACCTGATTCACTGAATTTATTCTCAATATTTCACAAAGTTGATTGAGAAAAAAGATGACAATGGATTGGATACTTGGTTAAATGAATTACTTTTTTGATTTGGGGTCATTGTTTCATCCCTACCAGCGATATTTATGATAAACTGAAAAATATGAGACTGAAACCAACTAACTTATTTATATTCACCCTGTATCAATAGATCCTACAATAATTCATATCTACCATTGAATAGGTAGTTGAAAAACAATCAGATTGAGGTGTCACAAGACATACTTCAATATTTAGAAAACCAATGACTCAATCTCTTTCGCATGACTGTCAAAAATAAAATAACCAGAAATATATATTAACTGACAAACAAACTGCAACACCCAGAAGGAACTGTTTGAAGTAAATGATCGAATTTGGAGAAAAAATTCAACTCTGGAATATACTGAGTGATCATAATTAATATTCAAACATTAACTACAAATAATGGTCAAAAACTATCTCATTTCAAATGGCACAACCAGTATTTCTGTACCTTGTTGAACGTAAAAACTAATATCGAAACTATCTTCATTGGATTTCCCCATACCTAAACCTAATAGTTTTTCATTTGAAATAAGAAAGTTCTTGACCATTATTTGTAATGTTTGAATATTAATTATGATCACTCAGTATATTCCAGAGTAATATTTTTTTCTTCTGCATAAGGGTAGCCAATATGTCTACACGAAAAAACATTGTCTGTCTCGTTGGCTTGAAGGGTTTATTCATTAATTGCAAATTAAAAATACTCCTTTTTTTCGATTTTTCGCCATTCTCTCTCCTAAGGCATAAAATGGTCTTCATAAACTCATCATTATTTGAGCTTGCCATTCAATTTTTGAAATCATATATAGGGTATTACATTGAAAAAAGTGTAACTATGGTCTATATCTTTGTTATCGAACACCCTGTATATGTAAAAACAATTTTAAATTGTGCATCTGAAATTTTTCCAAAATGTCTTCATTTACTGCCTCAAAATGAGAACCGTGTCTGGAGTGGGCCACCCGGTATATCCACGTGTTCAGGCATTTGGTTTTTTGAGAGAAAATGAATTTATTCCATACCGTATAAATGACGGTATAAGTCTATCACTCTCAAATACTATATTCGGTTCGTAGGTGTCACAATTTTATGTCGAACATCGCCTATCTTCAGATATCGGGACTGACATCACTCGTTCGAGCATTTTTCTCACATTCCATCATGAGAGTAAAGACCTAATTTCGAGTATGACGATATCGCATCGATCGCAACCCCACAATAATGAATTCGTTACACCCACACCCTACGTTCTGGTTGTTTTATCGTTCGATCATGATGTTAATTTTATGATACATCACACTGAGACCGCTTGTCTGACGATAGCTGCACTCAACAAGCCATCAAGTGCTCAGGCGATGGGCGATAACATGCAACTGCTATTCTTGGCCTGATATGTTGATTGGTTCATATCTTCATCGTGTTCTCTCGTTAACATCTCCCGTTCCAATTCGGTGCTTGCTCCATCAGAGACGTTCCGATGGATCTCCTTGTTCAACCTGAAGAATATTCGATCTTGACTACACTTGAATTCACTTGATAACGGTATGAATTTAGAAGGACCTTCTACGTGAACAACGAAAAATCGTGGGATTATCCAGTCAAATCTTACAGGAGGTACCTACTAACGAAAAAAGAAGATTCTCAATATTTTAAGAAAAAAGCCTTATGAAATAGGACTGTAAACCTTTCGTTTTCAAGAAACATGTGTACAAGGTGTACTAGGAGATATTTGAACGAAAATTATACTGCTCCACATAAGAGTTAGGGATATCGTATTCAATCGTTTTTAAAAGTATGTAATATTCGAGAAAATCGCTGTAAAATCATTTAAAACTCAATAACAACTTGGATCGATCCAGAAAAAATCATTATGAGACATTTCGTCAATCTGGTCTCCTTTTTTTTGAAGTTTGGTTCTTTGCATATGCTTCATGAATGTTCTTATTTTGAAATGAAGTCAGTTTATCAACGGCTTCGATTTGGAACGAGTTTTCTGAAAATGCCAAGACGTAAATTAACAAACGCTGAGGCTAATTGGGCTATCGGAATGCTACAGAGTGGCCTAACTCTGGTTATTGTAGCGGAAGGGCTCCAAGTCAGCCAAAGTGTGGTATCTCGACTTTCGAATAGGTCCAGGGAGACAGGTTTCGTGTTGGAAAGACCAAGGTTTGGTGGGATACGAAAAACAACACCTGCTCAGGATAGTTTCATCACCGTTTCGGCTAGGAGAAACCCTACATCTACGTGTAGAATGCTCTCCAAATGCAGATGGGGTCCAAGTTTCAATCGAAACCACCAGACGACGTTTGAGAGAGGTGAATATAGGTTCTAGACGTCCATTAAGAAGAGTTCCATTAACACGTGACCATAAGCGCCAAAGAATGGAATGGGCAAGGCAACGTATCAATTGGAACGATCAATGGCGTAGTGTCCTTTTCACTGATGAAACCAGATATAGACGATTTTCAGATTTTTGAAGAATAAGCCCACGCATACCCCGTAATCGTCGCTATGTCCAAGAAGTCCATCCATTCCGAGGGGATAGTGTTATGGTATGAGCCGGGATATGTTTCAACGGGCGTACAGAGCTACACATTTGTCCTGGGAATATGACACTATAGGGAGCAAGTCATTGACAATATTGTGCCAAATTTTCACGCTGATATTGGTGAAACTTCTCAATTTCTAGACGATAACGCTAGACCGCACCGTGCAACTATTTGAGAATGCGCGCAAGGAACTTGGTATTCCACATTTACCAATACCTCCGCACTCACCAGATTTGAATTGCATAGAGCATGCATAGGATATGCTTCAAAGAAGATTAGATAATCATCAACATACCCCAGAATCCTTAAATGATCTGAGAGAGCTTTTGCCCCTTTTATAAATGTTCAACAACCAGAACAACCTCGTGTGTATGTAGTATGCAAAGATGTTATTGATGCCGTAGAGGCCATACATTGTATTGATAGTCTTAAAATGCTTGAATTCTCTGGAAATAAAATTTCGTTATTTTACTCCATTTTTCTTAAGCCCCCTGTATACGCTGCAGACCTACAGACTAAAATTAATTTGCAACTTGAAATCATATTAATATGAATTTTCATCTCAAAAATCTTATTTTAACTACATTTTTTTGCAATTTAAGTCAATATCCCTGACTCATGTGGAGCAGTTTTTTAAAACAGGTAGTTTGAGCGAGCTCGAACATGTTCCTTTAGATTTCCAGACTCAAATTGTAGTTCATATTACTTTGTTGACTGGATTTTTATGCCAATTTTGATTTTTCTGGGAATTTTCAGATCTCTTTTCTTCTCCAGATCAGTAGCAGATACGACAAAACTACAGACGACCATACAGTTCAGTATAACAATAAAGCTTTTTCAACCATTTTCTAAAAGTAACAATGACTTACCAAGAAAAGGTTCTGGTGGAAAAAAAGGAAAAGTGTCCCAGAAAAAATATCACCCTGTGAACTCTAGATTTTAATATCTATACCAAATTTCAGTTGAAAATCTAGCAAAATGCAGACACTATACGGAAAAATTGAAAAAACACCCCTTTTTTTTGGAACACCATGTATAGTGTAACCCCTTTGAAAGATTATTCCATTAATAATGTAGAGTTGTCCATATTTGATTGAAGTGATATACCGGGTATATCTGAATAACACTGAAAAAATGAAAGCGGTGATTCTTCGCAGAAAATTGAAGTGGGTATTTGGCATGAAATTTTATCAACAAAAAATTTGTTTTTCTTTTTATTTTTCCTGTATCTTAAGCTAAGGACATGAACCTTAGTCATTATCATTAGTCAATGAAATTACACATATTGAAATTTTTTCAACCCTGAAGTATGCTCTGAAAGGGTTCGAATAGTAACCCTCTAGGATATTTTTTCTCACACCTTTTTTTCTGTTGAAAATATTCCTTATGAAAAATTGCGGCTGAAAAGCCCAACTGCAACAGTTACTTGTTTATTTCCACAAGTTCTTTCGAAAAAATTTAAAAGGAGGAAAGATACAACAGATCCAGTATTCAGTATTCAACAACCATCCACAAAAACACGGAGTCTTCAGTCATAAACTTGAAAATTATAGAAAGGAATAAATAAATTGAGTATCTATATTTGTTCTCTAACGTTCGCACACGAAATGAACCGTTGATGGAAAAATAATTATGTTGATTCGATGAAAACCACAATCTAAATGTTCAGTTTGCTAGAACCAAATGTATAGATATAGATTAATCCAAAACGATTCAGTTCAGTAACTATTTGTTTTATATCGATTCAATTATAAGGATGGAAAGAGGTTCATCCACCCCTCTAGTAAGTCCAATATTCTGATGGTAAATCATAACGATTCGATAGTAATAAATGAAGCAGTTGTGATAATTTATTGAATCTCGACTATTTCGATGTTCATGTTCAATCAAATGTGAAACAGAGATTTTTCCACCGAGACTCGAGGGACTGTAGGGAAAATATATAACATGTAACTCATGTTACATCACGAGCTTGAAGCGGGACGAAATAAAAAATAAATGAAATTGGAGAATTTCAACGGAAGACCGCGCTGATTGAAAAACTCCCTTGGTGGAACGCCAGCTACCAGGTTTTTAGGACGGAATCGTCAAGAGATCTATCTTTCTTTCCGGAAGCGGTCGAAAAATATCCCTGAAAAATGTATTGCGCAAAACAATAATTCTTTCATGACTTTTATACAATATGAAGTCATATATTCACGCAAACTCAATTCTTCAATTCTCGAAGAGACGTTTTTTAATCAAGGTGTGAAATTTTCATGAGAATAAATTTGAAGAGTAAGAATTTATGAAATTAATGTTAATTGACATTTGGATTTGCATCACTTCAGAATAGAATGGCCTACGCTGTCCCATATTGAAGATGTGCTAAAGAGGTTCCAGAAGGGTATCGAATATTTTGTTGGAGAGAGGTAGAGGAACAGATGGAAAGAGCCATCTGGATAGCTCTCAAAGACCTGACTTGTAGGGGAAGTACGTACAAAATGACATAGGGTTTTATTTCAGAGGCATAACTTGTTAGTAGTGAATCACAGTTATGTCATATTCGACACCTCTGATCTTTGGTCCTTTCTTCATAAAATCTAATCAACCTTTATGAAATAAAAGTACCAAAAGATGAAATATTCTTGGATGAATTGGGATAAACGAAAATTCATTTTGTTCGCATGCTATGGACAAAATGACATACTGGCAATAGGCAACTGTATTTTTCTACTCATAGTTACAAAACTACTGACAAAGTTCACAAATGAAACGCTTGGTTCTTCTAGGAACATCAGCACAAGATGCGTGAGCCCAATGCAAGCAATGCATGCACCGTAACCAGTTTTCTTCAGGGCTAATCCTGGAGAAGATCTAAATCGGGAAAAAAGGTCTCATAGCAATAGATAGATGGACACTGGACAGTCGTCTTCAATCTTCATGATCTCTAAAGTTGCTAGGAACATTTTCTTCTTCATTGTCTTCTTCAAATAATGCCCTAGGGACTTGTCTCCTTGTTTTTGGAGGAGGTATGGGCTCTTTTTTGATTTGATTGCAATCTTATTAGGTGCAGAAGTTGAAACTAAGTACGTTTGTCGAGTCCTCGGCTCACGTTTGCCTTGTTCACTTATAAATCGTCCTTTAGGGATTGGAGAAACCTCCTCAGGATCAGCAAGAGTAGGTTAAGATGCATTGCCTTTATTAGCCGCAGATGAAGATTTTGTTATGAATATGTTAAGACAAGTCCTGATTCTTTGTTTGCTGATGGAGCCTGAGATGAATTGTCTTGGTTTTGTCCGGTAGATACGGTTAATTCAGCTGAAATACTTATGTCATTTTGTCCGTTCACTGTATATGTCATTTTGTCCATAAAGCGTTATAAAACTAGAAATGTATCGAATTAATACAAAAAGTATATTCAACATACAAAAAGCTCCGTGAATACAATGACAAATAAGTAAAGTTTGAATTGAATGCAATTTGAATGAAAAAAATGGTGAAAACTGGCCATTTCTTCTCAAAATTTGGCGCAATGAAAAAAAACTCGTGACCTATTGATTTCTGTTATCACTCATAACGACCGAATGAACCAGAGCAGCTCTTGCTAATTTTCAGAGGTTAATTGAAGCCACTCCTGTCGTGTAATGTGGAAGGCAGTTCCGCATTTCATACCTCCGAACTCAAGTTATGATGCCTATGTCATTTTGTCCATATATGTCATTTTGTACGTATTTCCCCTATCTATCTATATTTGTTTGCTACGAGAATTTTCAACTTTGTTTGCAACAACTCCAGGAGACCCGATTCAACCCAATATTTGCAGATGTCAATGATATAAAAACAACAATTTGGCCTATTATTCTGACAACGATCAGCAGGATAAACAATATTGTAATAGGTACAGGATCCTTCGCCATTCTGCAACGATGTGAATAAAATACCTACTTATTTCTTATAACGTCAAGAAATAAGGAAATTACTTTTAGAGGCATCGTATGTACCTACGAGGATGTATTGATATCTAGTTAGCCTAGACCAGTTCCATGCATAAACAAAATATTGCGATACCATATCAACGAACAATAACTTATTGGAAGTGTCAGTGTAGAGTTCGACGTCAAAAAAGTAAACCAGAGTTACCCAATAAATTAAAATAAAAGATGTCCACCGAAATTGTAAGAACCGAAAAATTTGGAGCATCGAGCCATCATCATGTACCTACCTGTATTTAAAAGGGTTGAGAGGTAAGCAGATTTACGAAGATATGCTTAATACCCTTGGTGATCAATGTCCTTCGTATGCGACCGTGAAAAATTGGACTGCAAGCTTCAAAAGAGGTAAATTTTCCATTGAAGATGATGACCGATCGGGAAGGCCAGTTTCTGTGTCAGTCCCCGTAAATATCGATGCAGTTCATGACATGATTTTATCAGACCGTCGAATTGGGCTGAAACATATATCTGAAGCACTGGAGAAATCATACGAACTCGTTCATCATATAGTTCAGGTCAATTTGGACATGAGAAAAATTTCTGCAAAATGGATCCCCAAATGTTTGAATGTTGACCAAAAGCGTGCAAGGGTAGAATCATCGCGTTCGATCTGTGCTCAATTTGAAAACGATGTAGACTTCTTAAACCTAATTGTTACTATGGATAAGACTTGGGTATATTTATAAGATCAAGAAACAAAGCAACAATCGATTGAATGGGATGAGGACACTCTGGTTCTCCAAGACCTAAGAAATTTCGTGTCCAAAAATCTGCTGGAAAAGTTCTTGCTTCAGTTTTTTGGGATTGCCATGGAGTAATCATGATTGATTTTTTGGAAAAGGGTAAAACAATAACAGGAGATTATTATTCAGACATTACTGACCACGCTACGGAAAAAAATTGAAGAGAAAAGACGCGGAAAGCTATCCAAAGGTGTTTTATTTTTACAGGACATCGCCCCAGTACACAAATCTCTTGTTGCCATGCAAAAAATTCGTGACTTAGGGTTAGAATTACTGAAACACCCCTCTTATTCACCAGATTTGGCTCCGTCCGACTATCATCCCTTTCCTCAACTGAAATAAGTTTAATAGGTCGTAAATTGTCTTCCAGAATTTCTTGCAGAGCAAGAAGAAAATTTTTTTTTGAAAGCTCTAGAGACGTTGCAGGTTCGATGTAATAAATGTATTCAATTAAGAAGAGAATATGTTGAGTAATAAAATATTTTGACATTGAAATTTTGTCTGGTTCTATAGTAGGCTAAGAATTTTTCAATATATCCTCGTATATACTTTCAACGGTTTCGCTCTATCGAATTGAAATTTCCACTCTATCAACGTCATTGGACCACTTCTATTTTTCCAGTGAATTGGAGAATCTGAAAAACAAGGTCCCGCTGTTTGCCCAATAGACCTGTTATAACCTTCCTGAAAACTATAAAAATTCCTACTCCAGGTATTGCGCCGTCATATTATCACTTTTTTCGGTCGATGTTACATGGTCAGGCTCATCAGCCGTTCCATTCATATGAGGACATAAAAAATGGCTTCAATCTTGGATAACCTCGAAAGATGAACACTTATAGGTACGCAACGGTATTCGAGCTCTACCAGAATGATGTGAAAACATGGAATTGAAGACCACATTCATTAAAAAAATGAAATATCGCGACATTGAGGAACACTTTTGAAAGTCAATTCGAATGTGAAAATTACAAAATATTCTATTCGAAAATATTCTGCCCAAAAATTGACGGAAACGCCTGAGTAAGAAGATTTTTTAGGACATCCGAACTCTAACTGAAAAATTTTGGTACTAAATGATAAAAATTTTGTTTAAAATCTCTGGGAAAGAACAAACCATTCGCAACAATTTTAATAGAGATTAATTATCTTATGTTTCGTTTATCCCTGCCTGCGATACCTCATAAGTATCTAGTCAAAGACACTTCAGGTAATTCTATACAGGGTGATTCCGGAGGAGACCGTCAGAATTTTGGTGAAGTTTACACAAGTCAAGGCAGTTTCGAAACAATGTTTGGTTTATGGTTGGGGGCCTTTATTGGGACTCTACAGGGTGATTTGTCCGATTCGACCGATTTTTCTTTTATTCATAACTTTAGTTGGGCTCGATAAATATTGATAAAATTTTCAGTGTAGAACAATATGATTGTCTTCTTTCCTTAATTACAACATTTTCACAAAAACACATGCTGGGAATTATGATAAGTTCAGATTGAATTTGTAGGTTGAAAAAACCCCTGTACATTCCGTTTTCAAAAATTCTCTACCTGCTTCAGATTCTACTATAAGTTCACATTACTGGAGCGTTTTCATTTTTTTTTTGGCTCACGTCCAGTTTTTCTATGAAAAAATTTTAAAGATGAACAATATCGCTATTTCGCTCCAAGGCAGTGAGGATATTCTCAACTGGATAGTAAAGCACTGCCTTGGAGCAAAATAACGATATTGTCCATCTTCGAAAATTTTTTCAAGAAAAACTGAACGTGTGCCAGAAAAAATGAAAGCGCTTCAGTAATTTAAACTTATGGTTGAATCTGAAGCAGGTAGTGAATTTTTGAAAACCTGCAAATTTATTCTGAACTTATTTTAATGCCCACCCTGTATTTTTGAAGGAGTGTTGAAATTATTGAAAGTAGACAATCATATTGTTCTACACAAAAAATGTCATCAATATTGATCAAAAGCCATACCCATGTTATGAATGTGAGAAAAATCGGTCGAATCGGACAAATCATCCTGTAGACTCTCAATAAAGACCCATAACCATAAACGAAACATTGTTTGGAAATTGCCTTTACTAGTGTAAACTTCTCCTAAAATCTGACGGTCTTCTCCGAAATCACCCTGTATATCAAAAAGGCGTTTTAATAAATGAAATCAATTAACTTACAGAGTAATTTGAAATTGGGCATCAATCTCCGCATAAACCTTACTGAGCTATGATGTCATTTAAAATTCAGCAGAAACTAAATTCCACATTCCTGTATTGAGATAACGCGAAGCTCCACCGGAAGATAAGAAATCCAATGAAATCAGCGTCACTGGATGAGTTTTTTCTATCGAAACTAACCAGGCCACCCACCACGTCCCAATTAACTTTCCTTGTGGCGTCCCATCCTTATGCATTACTCTGATGAACTCCACTGGTGAGATGAGTCCCCATAGCAACTATAACGAGCTAGTAGTCGAGTTAAGTTTTCGAATGTGTAGAGTTGCCATAACAACGTTCAGTTCAGAGCTCGTCAAGGATGTCAAAAACGAAATATCACCAATTTCAACTTTATTGGCAGGATTTTGCTTCGAGCATATTGAGAAGAGACGAATCTGGAAAGGGCATATATTTTTAGGGGCTGGAGATCCTGAGAATGAGAGTTGGGTGGCGAATAGGGTCAGGAAGTTTGACGAGATTGGGAATTGAATTTGAATCTTCAACTTTACTATTGGGCCTCTTTGTTGAATCTCAAATATCTCCGATGAAAATACTTGAGGTTTGAATTCTAAAAAATTATAGAGCTGAGAAAACTGGCCTTATTTCATATTCATAGATGATGAAACCCTACTACGAGTATATCTTCATTGCTTCACCAAGGAAAATACTATTGAACTTAAAGGATGAGGATGACTCTAAAAGCAATCAATATCTTGGTAAAATTAAAGCAAAATGATATTTCCAACTCGCAAATATACAGGGTGAGTCTTTGACTTGTACATATATTTTAACTTTAGATTCTTCGAAACACTTTTTTCTTATACCATTTTTCAAAATTAGGTTTGGTTTCGAAGATACAGTGTGTCGAAAATCTATGAAAAAAACACTTTTCTGTTTATATCTTCGGAACCGTTATTTCGAGTGAACTGAATTTTGGTTGAGTTTTTACTGTATTCATGGTGCATATTTCTCAATCGAAACCTATTCAATTTCTCCTCTAGTATAAAAGTTACAGGGTAGTGGACTCATCAATACACGCTAAAACACCATAAAACCACTTTAAAAAAACAAACGGTTCATTTTTTTCGAAAAAATCAATCATTTAGGAAACTAAAAGTATTTTTATTTTTTTCAATAAAACGCGTCGTTTTCGAGTTATTTCCAATTTTATCCGGAGAAATTTGACGAAAAAATCATTAATTTCAAGAATAATCTCAATGCGTCTCTGAATTGAATATCATCGAATATCATTCCTTCTCTGGTCTTTAAACAAGTTAACAATGTTGCCACAATATTTATCAACTTTGTCGAGATGTTTTGATAATAAAATCCCAAAAATGTGGGAGATAAAATTGAACACCAAGGAGGATTTAACACGCACAGTTTCTATTGAAAATTCATAGTTACCGGTCCATATTGAAGTTGAATGTCAATGAAATATAAAATTCGGATATGAATGATGAATCTCGGTACAAACTACTTATTAAATTGAAATTAATGAAAAATAAAATGATACCTTATACTCTGTGTCGATGTTTCTTTCTCTTGGAATTTTATAAACTCGAAACGGTTAAGATTATATTAATTCACTTCACATAATAATCACATTAGAACAATAATTCACTGAATGTATTCAAAACTTCACATAATGTTTACAGTTTGTTCAGAGACTCTGGTTTATTATTGTTCATAGTGGGCCACCAGATAACCAATCTGTCGGTTTTGGCTCTACGCATGCGTGGTAAAATTTGGCGGCAAAGTCGATTTATGATGGAAACGGCAGAATTCATAGATATTTATACCACGGTACACAAGTGTATCGTGATTTATACTATGTTTCGTAACAAAATCCTAACCTCAATGAAAATATCAGCAAGCTGACACTATCTTCTTGAAATTTCTGTGCAAACATTCACAGAATCGATACAAAATAGATAAGGTTAGGTTGTTTGCTAATAAATTCCGTTGATATGAATGAAAAGTCTTTCTTCATGATATTGTTTGGGAATTTCGAAGAAAATATGAACAAGTTATTAGTGTTTACAAACTAATCTGCAGACAAATCGAAGAAGGAACTTATTTTGGTGTGAGAGATGTGGCTTTCAAGTTGCAGATATAATCCGAGAAATATGAACTTTGCATCAATTCCAGAAGATCATTTCAGAGGCCTAGTCAGCCCAATTTTTTTTTCAAATGGCTATATCTTTTTAACACAGCCGAAAAAAGGTTTCTTCTGACCTCAAGAATCTTCAGTTGAAATAAATGTACAAGTCAAAGACTCACCCTGTATAATTTTTTCGGATCAGAGAAGACGGAGAGGATATATTGAAATATCGAACGTTCACGTTCTCCTCTCTAGCTGAAAGTTTTGTTTGTGAATATGTACTATGCAAATTTGAAATAAAAGCGTCTTTTGGAGTAAATTTTCAGCTATGCAACTATTGTAATAAACCTGATGAAATGAAGCATAAATCAAGTGGACAGGACGACGGGAACAATATCGGGTACAAACAAGATGGCAGCAAGGTTTCCACAGATGCGGAGACATTTAAACTTTCGACGGCATTCATCAGCCGCGATCTTCTTTTGTTCGCTGAATTTGATGGTCCTGGGCAGCAAATTCTTAGCATTCATTTCAGGCATTGAGTTTTAATTAAATATCCGTCATGCGATAAGTTTGCTCGAAGTTATAATTATCGAAGAGCCGCAGTCTCAGATCTCATTGTTTTCGGAAAAATATTTCGTCCCAGGAAATTGCATGAGTTTTTGTGTGCTGCAATTGTTGAGTTGGGCGTGATTTTATCTCAATAAATTGAAAAACTTCACTCGGGTATAATGGAGCCACTGAGACGTTCAATTTGACCTGAATTTGTTGTTTCCTGCCTCACTAGGGTCGCAGACGAGGATAGAGGGGCTATGCAGTGTGGAAAAATCTTCAATGATGGATTCATCCATATTCGTTTCACTCCTGAAAGGTTCAGTGAATTTTTGTGATGCTCTCACTCATTTCCATGAAAATCCTGCTTCGCGGTCTACTTCAATAAAAATAATGGAAAAATCAGAATGTACAGGGTATCCCAGAGTGAAATAAATAAACATTTCGATATACAGGGTATACTTTTTTCCTTTCCCATTTTTTCGAATTCGGCTCTGTTAAAAAGATATAGCCATTTGAAAAAAAATTGGTCTCATTACGTTCCTGATACAATTCTCTGGAATTGATCCAAAGTTCATATTTCTCGATTGAAATTGTGTTCAGGAAATACTCAAGTACTAACCTCATTGGAATAAAAATGTTGAAAACACGATAATTTCAACAAGAGGAGTTAGTTTCATCGAATTATATCTGCAACTAAAAAGCCACATTTCTCCTACCAAAATAAGTTCCGTCTTCGATTTTTCTGCAGATTAGTTTTAAACACTAATAACTTGTTCATATTTTCCTCGAAATTCCCAAACAATCTCACGAAGAAAGACTTTTCATTCAGATCATCGGAATTATTTATTAAACAACCTAACCTAATCTATTTTGTATCCATTCTGTGAATATTCGCACAGAAATTTTGAGAAGATATTGTCAGCTTGCTGATATTTTCATCGAGGTTAAGGATTTGTTATGAAACATAGTATAAATCACGATACACTTGTGTACCGTGGAATAGATATCTATGAATTCTGCCGTTTCCATCATAAATAGACTTTGCCGCCGAATTTTACCACGCATGTGTAGAGCGAAAACCGAAAGATTGGTTATGTGGAGGCCAAATATAAACAATAACAAACCAGAGTTTCTGAACAAACAGTAAACATTATGTGAAGTTCTGAATACATTCAGTGAATTATTGTTCTAATGTGATTATTATGTGGAGTGAATTAATATAATCTTAACCGTGTCGAGTTCATAAAATTCCAAGAGGATATTGTTTAGATAGGAACATCGACACAGATTATAAGGTATCATTTTATTTTTCACTAATTTCAATTCAATAAGTAGTTTGTATCGATATTCATCATTCACATCCGAATTTCGTATTATTCATCGACATTCAACTTCAATTTTCAATAGAAACTGTGCGTGTTAAATTCTCCTTGGTGTTCAATTTCATCTCCAACATTTGTGGAATTTTATTATTGAAATATCTCGACAAAGTTGATAAATATTGTGACAACATTGTAAACTCGTTTGAAGACCAGAGAAGGAATAATATTCGATGATATTTAATTCAGAGACGCATTCAGATTATTCTTGAAATTGATGATTTTTTCGTCAAATTTCTCTGGGTAAAATTGGAAATAACTCGAAAACGACGCGTTTTATTGAAAAAAAATAGGAATACTTTTAGTTTCTTAAATGATTGATTCTTTAGAAAATATGAACCGTTTATCTTTTCAAAGCGGTTTTATGGTGTTTTAGCGTGTATCGATGAGTCGACTACCCTGTAACTTTTATACTAGTAGAGATATTGAATAGGTTTTGATTGAGGAATATGCACCATGAATCCAGTGAAAACTGAACCAAAATTCAGTTCATTTGAAATAACGTTTCCGAAGATACAAACAGAAAAGTGTTTTTTTCATGGATTTTCGACACCCTGTATCTTCGAAACCAAACCGAATTTTGAAAAATGGTATGGGAAAAAAGTGTTTCGTTCGATGATAGGAATTTACAGTTAAAATATATGTAGAAGTCAAAGACTTCACCCTGTATATGTACCTACAAGTCAAAGACCCTGTAGACGTAATAAGTACGACCTCTATGTAAGAAGAAAAATTACTATAACCTATTATTTTCAAAATGAACACGTTGAAATGTGTCAGATTGTCATGGCCAACCAGGATACATCATAAAATTGAATGGAGTATACCTATTTTTGTTCAGCTAGCAGCAAATCGAGGATTGAGGTTATAAAATCTTTGAATATGATTTACTGAAATGTCAGAACCATGAAGAATCAACAAATTAGGTTTTCCAGTATTGCTTCAAAAGTATTCAATCCACAACATGAGTAGACTCCAGCTGAAGCCATTTTATCGTGTTGATTATGAAACGGGCCTTAGATTCGTAGTAATGTCATCTGTCAGGGATACGACTAGAGAATAACAATCGTCTGAATATCGCCAACGACCCTCTTGTTAATAGCTTTCACTGGATACTGAAGCATCGGTTAAATTGCACAGCACAATGCCACTGATCTCGCTAACCTGAATAGCAGTTCAAATGATCCTAACTTTAGTCCTCGGTTTCCTTTACTGCAGTAATATGCAATGGTAGCATCCACTCATTACCATATCCCGATAAAGGTCTTTTATGAAACTGTTGAAACAATGCTGAACTAGTGTTCAGTTCATACAATTCCCTTTCTCAGAGCCTGTTGGAAATATATCGATAGTCATCTACTCAAGACAACCACTAGATAACTTAGACAAAGAGTTCTCTTTTAGGGTATCTGCTCGAAGTGGAATAGGTTGTGCCATCCCAAACTACTCTGGATCAATGTTTACTTTTAATCCTCTTCGAGTACACTTTGAGTTAGATTCCAACATCCTGGTTCGCGAAATCCACAATTGTGGATTCCTTTCTTCTCGAATTTTCAGTGGGAACTATGTGAACTTTTGCATCTTGTGTTTACCTCGATATCGCGGGAATTTTATGTCGTGTTCGTTGGGCATGGAAATTGGGCTGAATAGGACAACTGAGTGGAGACGAATCAAAGATTTTGCAGCTTCTTTTATCGGATTATCATAAGAGCATCTGCAAAAACTGCTATCGTATGAATATTTAAGGTGGAATGAGTGATTGTTTGGTGTTATTGTTGTCCTATCAAGATTGAGATGATATTTTTCTTCGCAATACTCTTGACCTCGTGGAAGGTAGGTAATTTCTATTATTCGAAAACTTCAATTTCGGCGACTTTGGGATGATATTTTGATATTATCAGAAGCTGTTTTCACCAATAACAATGGTACTCTCAACAAAATTGATAATTTTACTATTGGTGTTTCTGGTAGAACAACGATTGAAAATACAATATGATCTAGAAAACGCCGTCCAAGCCATGTGACTGCGTTAATTTAAGGCTTCTAATTTCCGAAGGAAAAGATGAAACAAATTATATCATTTAATTTTCCGTCAGTTCTGTGGTCCGCTACCCTTCCAGCTATCGAAAAAACTCGAAATTAAAATTTTCCCTTCGTCCATGGCATTTGCAACTGTTTCTCCCCGCTCCTTGCTGTGAACGCTTCTGTGACATCTAAATAAATTAATTTTCCCATTAAAATCCACATTTCTCAGGATCCAAATTTCAAACGATGTTTCCACTTTCTGCGTTTCAGTGTTTTCTAATCTTATCAGTGAGAGAGCAGTTGAAATTGGATTGCTCGAATCTTTTACGCCTGGTATTTTCATTTTTTTTCAAGAGGATATTCATCATCACGTCAACTGCATAATTTATTTTCGTTTTCTGTAGACAGATGGAACGGCAGAAGGATATTATGGATGCTTGAATATAGTGGCTATCTAGAAAATTGAAAATTTTCTAATTGCGGTGTGATGAAAGAATGGATAGCAATTAGCAATCTTCTCTCATAAAACTATCTGAAGATCTGAAGATTTGAGATGACTATTCTACTGCGTTTAAAGGGGTGTAATTCATTTCGAAAGAGGTGGTGCGAAATTGATGTGTGATTACTGTAATTGAATTTTATGCTCTTTGCTAGCTTTACACAGAAGCATGATGAGAATTGGTTTTGAATATGAGAAGCCCTGTTTTTTTCATCACAAGCTAAAAGGACGAAAACGAATTTCAATGCCTGGAGGATGATATTCACGACAAACTCAGTGGTGGCATTCGCTTGTCATATCGATATCTATCATCGTTTCTTATTTATTTGATCTCACAGAGTTGATACTGCGAGTGGACTACGTCAGTAACGAAGATATTCCGCAAATCAGTGGTTTACCCGTTATTATTCATAACCCAATAATCATTTGTGGCTAATGAAGGCAATGCATCTTAACCTACTCCTGCTCCTTAGTATAAGGAGGTCCCTCCAATCCCTAAACGACGATTCATAAGTGGATAAGGCAAACGTGAGTCGAAGACTCGATAAACGTACTCAGTTTCAAATTCTTCACTTCTACAAATCAAAAAATGAGCCCATACCTCCTACAAAGAAAAAAGGACAAGTCCCTAGGGCATTATTTGAAGAAGACAATAAAGAAGAAAATGTTCTTAGCATCCTAGCAACATTCGAGATGATGAGACGACTGTCCATCTGTCTATCGTTTTGACCTTATTTTCCCGATTTTGATCGGGAAAAAACTAGTCTTCTCTAGGATAAGCCCTGGAAAAGATGGTTACGATGCATGCTTTGGTTGCATTGGGCTCACGCATCTTGTGCTGATGTTCCTAGAAGAATCAGAAGTTTCATTGGTGAACTTTGTCAGTAGTTTCGTAACTATAAGTAGAAAACTACAGTTGCCTGTATGTCATTTTGTCAATAGCATGCGGACAAAATGAATTTCGTTTATCCCAATTTATCTAAGATTATTTTATTTTTTAGTGCCTTCATTTCATAAAGGTTGATTATAATTCATGAAGAAAAGAATATGAGATTACTGTTATTCACTACTAACTAGTCATGCCTTTGAAATAAAACCTTATGTCATTTTGAAGATACTATTTTTCGAAAGCATCATTCGGAATCATCATTCCGAAGTGATGAGGAAATGAATTTTGAATGATTTGTATCTTCCGAGCAGAATGAGAAAATATCTATCGTTTCGTTTGGTTTTTTATGAATCTACAAATGGAACATATCCAATTCGAAAACCGAGCGTGTATATTCCACTATTCCAGAACCAATTTGACATTGTTCGAATTCCAATTGGTTCGAGAAATAGGTAGGAAACAAACTTTTCTCGGAATATTATTGCCTGCGCGCCTTCCTACCTATACGTCTCTGAAACTAATGGGATCTCATTTCCGTCGTACCCATTGTATAATGGAATTCATATTCAGAACACAAGAATTCGCGAACAAAGGCCGAAGCAGCGTATATCTTAATTATTTTCGCTAAATTAGGTAGGTAGGACGAGTCTCAAATACGGGGAGCCTGCTCCCTATATTGCTATTCCTTAAATTGTTTCCAAACCTGGTTGAAATGTCATGTTGCCTCATTCTCCCTACTATCAATTCTCGGAGGCAATCCAGAATTAACTCCTATACTCAAGATTCCCCATCTAGGCAATTTATATTCATCGCATCTCGAAGGATATCACCGTTTCTACCCGATAGAAATGTTTTGCACTTGGGAGATGAAAAATTCATGTTATAACCATTGTGATTATTGAAGGAGAATTGAGTGGTTTTCATAGGTATGATAATTGATCGTTTGTTCATGTAATAATCTACTCTGAGAATGAAATATCATCCAATTAGCAGAATTTATTCAGAGAAACTTAGTGTCCTGATTACTTCAACAAAAATGTCACGAATGCAACTAGAATGAGAACTTCCAATTGCGAGCTCACAGGAACTATGATTACGATAAGACAATTAGAAATGAACATTTGGAAGAGCTGTTGAAAAATTCGAAAAGAGATATTGGAAAAATTCTTTTTATTTTGAAAGCCTACATAATCTAGTTATTTTTTCATTCATGTCTTGAGAAAATTATAATTTAAATGAAGGCCTCGGCAGAAGTTTTCCATTATCTACTCTCTCAGCATAGCGTTTTCAATTTGGATGATTTACCCCTTGATTTCATCTTTCAAGTCAAGGGTCCTAGAGCGATGTTTGAAGTCCTAATTATTGAGGTCCTCATTCTTGACTTGAAAGAGGCAATCAAGGAGGAAATCATGCAATCGAATTAACAAATAAATCATTGGTTATACAACTCCCAAACACAAAAACGAGTCAGTCGTTCTTTCAGTATTATTGGGAAGTATGTTGAATATTTTCATAAGTACTTTGCACTGCGCCCTTCTGTCATCAAACATCGTCGTTTTTTCCTGAAATACATGAATAATGAATGCACTGCCAATCCAGTTGGTATCAATACATTTGGGAGAATTCCATCTATTGTTGCCGAATTCCTCAAACTGCCAGAACCAAAGCAATATACAGGGCACTGTTTTCGAAGATCCTCCGATTCATTGCTAGCAGAATCAGGAGCAAATATTACGGATTTAAAAAAACATGGTGGATGGAAGTCAACGACAGTAGCCGAGGGCTATGTTGATCATTCCATTGCATATAGAAATGTCATTGCTGAAAAAATTCTCCCAACCTCAACAGATTTTGGATCAACATAATCCAATATCGTACTTCCGGTTTCTACAAGTACTGATGGTGCTGAGGATTCTGATAATGTGTTGCGAAGCTCCCTAACGTCACAGGGCATTAATGTTAGTAATTGTTCTAGTCTTATGATTAATGTTTATGTTCATAAGTAATGATTGTTAAATATTGATAATAAAAATTTGCAATTGCTGAATTTTTTCATCTGATTTCATCATAAGAAAATGGATGCTAAGAATATCTTTAACACTAATGTTGAAAATATTTTTGACACGCTTCCACGTAAACAATCAATTTTAACATTTTTTGCTGTCATTAAAAGTGACACTTTAATGGCAGTTGTACAAAAAATAATTCTTCCAGAATCGTTTTTTGTATTTTCTTAACAGATCCTGCAAAAGTAGGAGAACTAATTGCTGCACTCAGCATATTACAATCATTTCATCATTTATTTGTTCACTTATTGAATACCATACTATTTCCAGAGGAAAATGGATCTTTCGAATGTTTGATTCAAATGAAATTTTGTGTGACACTGAAATGTTTTCATGAGAACTTTTGCTGCTTCGCAATGTCAGCATATACAGGGTGGGCTTTTTAAAATGAAACAGGAGATAACGGGCGGAATAAATTTATTTCGAAAAAATGCTCGGACACGTCGATTTTTGTTTCGAGAGGGACAACTTTTAAGGTCAAATTCACAACTATATCGCTTCAACCCTTAGTGTTAGAACACCAACCCCTAAATTTTGAATAGGAAAGATAGGGTGAGTGATACCTCATTTGAAAGGTCCTTTTATCCTGAATTCAGGATATTGATTTTTTCTTCATTTGATTCATTGATTCTTGAGATATTGACATTTGAAGTTGAAACAAAGATGGTATTGTCGTCAAGCAAGTTGTCTGAATCAATCGAATTTATCATTCATTCATTCTGTAGATTTGATGAAACTCCATAACTGCCATACACCAGACATTAATATATATATATATATATATTTATATGAATAATTAGTCAAATAATTGATGAATTCACATAGCATGGTTAGCGGAATGAATGGTACTGTACGAAATTCAAAATTGAATATCTCGAAAACGAATGCGTTGAATGAGAAAATCATTACGCTGAATTCATGATGAAAAGGCCTTTCAAATGAGGTATTACTCACCCTATCTTTCCTATTCAAAATTTAGGGGTTGGTGTTCTAACACTAAGGGTTGAAGCGATATAGATGTGAATTTGACCTTATAAGTTGTCCCTCTCGAAACAAAAATCGACGTGTCCGAGCATTTTTTCGAAATAAATTTATTCCGCCCGTTATCTCGTCTGTTTCGTTTTGAAAAGCCCACCCTGTATAATCATTACTTTAGATTCTTTGTTTTTCACAATTTCAATTGATTCAATTTATACTCAAAGATAATTCAGGTGAGTACAGAAAATCCTGACCTATGAAAGTGTTCTCTAACTTGTCATTTGCATTTTTGTACATGTATGCAGGCTGATAAGGAAGATCATGGACCAAGAATTTGAAGTGCATTCCCAGTACTAGTTGAGATATTAACATTAGGAAAAAAAAACGATGAAATAAGAACAAACCACAAAAATGGAATAATAAATATGTGATTGCCAATTATTTACTACTGGGAATCTAAAAGGAAGTAGGTACAGATACTAATTCGCTGAAATTCTCTGATTGCAACTGATAATTGTTACTTTTCGCTTCCCTCCATCAAGAATCAATGAAATATTTTCGTATTCTCCTCTAGTATCTCAGGTGCCAATAAGAAACAATTGTTTCTAATCGATTTTTGTGGCCGGGAACCAAAGCTTAACCCGACTGAATGTTATGGACTCCATTCCATTTCTTCAAATTCGCCCATTCACGAAGGTTGTTTGCTGTGTTAATGAGTGGAGCTATTATTACTGTATCCATAAACAATGATGCTTTTAGAGAATTGAATAGTGGAAATAACCATTTATTGTTTCCTATCTTTTATGAACTCGGTGGAAATAAACGATGCAAAGTAATGAATTAGTGGAGATGTATAATCATTTTTGAGCTGATCAATACCGACTGTTTCCAATCCATTTGCAAGAAACAATAGGTTTTAGTTTTCTCGAGTGATATCGAAAAGCATAAAGAGTAATTGGTTGAATGAATAATGGCAAAATAATTTATGAACCTATTTTTACCAATCGGCGGATAGTTTGAATTTCGCTATATCAGCTTGTTATGGTTATAATTTTCATTGTTTCCAGATGGGCAATAAAAACTATACCGAAGCCAGTGGAAGCTTTACGAGAGAATCAGTTCCAGGACCAGAAAAAATTCTTCTTCAAGCCACATATAGGATATAAGAAGTAAGCATTAACACCTTAGAGGAAGTTCTCATAACTGATAAACTGTTAATCTTTTTTGTAGGAATGAAGTTTTCGGTGCCCTAAATTAAACTGATATTGGAATTGCGTTCCTTAAGCCCAGTTTAATATACTTAGTTCAACTTTTTCGAATAGATTCTCAACAGTTCCAATGACGCGAACCATTCCGTTTTTAACAACACTGACATTTCCTACTAATCTTCCTCTCCCGGCGCATGGGGTCGTCTTACAGAAAAGATCCAATAACTCCCCATAATAAAAGCAGATGAAATTTCGCCTCGCTCCCTGAAAACTCAATTTCAAGACGAAAAGATCCCCGAGTTAATAAAAACGTCCGGCAGGTAATAACCTGCTGCCTACAAATCATCAACTTCCCAGCCAGAGCTTTGACGAATACTTCACTTCTTCTGGTTGAAATGCTGCAGATGATGCAGTATTTTTCAAAAAAATCAAGCTGATTTCGGAAGTAATCGTATCAACTCAACGTGATGGGGTAGAATCTGTTACCCTAATTTGTCGACTTAATTTAAAAAGTTTCACGGAATTAATCCACCCGATTCGTTGACTCAATTCTTGATTGATTAACGAGAATGGACATCTGAATTTGAAATTGTTTCACCAGTCTTGCTCACTGAAGTTTCTTTGCTAATCAACCCCCGTCACGTGAAAGAGATTGGACATGAACAAAAAACAAAACTGTAATGGTCGACTTTCATTCGGTGACAAATTTCATAAGGTACCATCGTCTCAAAGTAAATGAACGATGACAAAGTGCACATACTGAGAACCTCTTTGAACTAACTAATTTTTCTTGAAAATGTCTGCACGCCAAAGACCTTGCCAAAAAGTACCCCATGATCCACTTTTCCTATTCAAAAAATTTAGAGGGTTGATGGGAATGGCACAGGATGCCTGCAAAAATGCATAAAAATTTGGTGAAAGTGAAACAAAAATTCGTTGCCAAATATTTTTCTTCTGAGAATACGAAATGTGTTCCATAATTTTGAAGCCCACTGTATAATGAGTAACGATATTTGAATTGTATGTACTATGATGAACAATAGCCTGAATTGATATATATACAGGGTGTTTCTAAATGGGAAGTACGCATACGAAGAGGGGAAATTCCTTGCAAAATTAAAAAAAAAGTTGCGTAACCATGGGACCGAAATCATTTCGTTTTCTAGGTATGGGATGAACTGGGGAGTATTTGAACGAAAATTAAAAAAAAAGGCTATTGGACATCAGTCATCGCTTGCCAAATCTCCTGACTTAAACAGTTATATTTATTTATACTCACTGAATTTTTTCGACAATTTTGATTCTGCTGAGGATTTGGATGAATTCCTTGAAGGTTTATTTCTCGAAATCGGTTAAGATAAGAAATGACTACAAGAAACCATTAAGTTTGATATAACAAAAGAGCTTCTATTTACAATTTTTCAAACTAGGAGAGGCCCGCCAAAAAATTTTCTGGAGGGAAACAGGAGACAGTTTTTCTGTAGATTTGTGATCGAAATTGGCATAGCACATGGTGTATACACTTAATATGAATAGCTATGCCAAATTTCAGATGAAAATCTTGTGAAAAGCAGGTACAATAAGAAAAAAAATTAACTTCAACTCCCTGTATCTCGAAAATAAAACGTTTGTGGTTTCATATTTATGAGGATTGTTTTCTCAAAATTATAAATCTCATCTCTTCGTCTTTACTTCCAATTCAGGAGCACCCTATATTGTGAAATTTATGAAAAAAACTTGCCTCAGTTATATATTTTTGGATATCTTCAAATCTTCAACATTTTTGACTACAATACGACTAATAATCTTTGATTTTTTCGCATAAAAACAGCATGCTGAATTTTTTTTTATCACAGATTGTTAAAGGAATAAATAGTTATTTAATCAACTACACCTTTTCCAATTTTAATTCAGAAAACGTAAAATGTAATTCAGAAAAGCAAATTTGAATTTCAGAAAATGGAAATTGTAATTCAGAATAGTAAGTTGATACATATCATATACTATTCTGAATTACAATTTCCATTTTCTGAAATTCAAATTTGCTTTTCTGAATTACATTTTACGTTTTCTGAATTACAATTGGAAAAGGTGTAGTTTATTAATGACAGCGATTAATGGTCGAAATATTTCAACGCGTGAGCGGAGCGAGCGCGTTAATGTTCGAGACCATTAATCGCTGAATTAATAAACGAGTTGATTACAAAATTTTTCCGTCGACCTCATCACGAATTGAAGATGAATTCTCGATAGAAATGAATTTTTATTTTGCATAATAGACAAATTTGACATAATGTAAATTTCTATGTTCATTTCGATATATTAATATTTATGCTCCCTATGGAACAATTCGAAAAATTCATAGAGGGAATATTGGACATGTTGTGACATTCTGAATATTTAAATTTAGTTCACATTTATATAATTACCTAAGATATCCGATAAGGAAAGTGTGAAGAAAGTGGAGGTTGAAGTATTATCTACTTTGCAATCTGTATCACCTGAAATTTCTTCTGCAGTCTATTTTATTTTGAATGGAGTTGTCAATATACCCTTCTGTGACATTAGTTGATTTCCAACCAAGCTCGATAGTGCTCTGACTGAATATTTTATGTTCGGTTGCCATGACAATCATGCATTAATAAGAAATCATGCATTAAAATAGGTCATTAATGGATGATTTCGAGTGCTTTGAAATGAGCTTTTATTCTATGGTCAACGGAAAAAACTATTTTCAGTTCGATATATCTCAGTGACGTTCCAATTTTTCATTGAGAAATTCAGATCATAACCCGTTGATTAACATAAAATTCACAATGGCTTGCCAAAAAATGCACATTAACTATCTCTTAAAATCCACCAAATTTCATTTCCACATCTAGACCGGTTTTAGAGCAAAAATAAATAGTCCATTTTCGAAAAAAACTTCAACACCCCATATCTACAGACAAAAGTTATATAAAGAACTATCATCACCATTTACCATTCGCTTCTTGGCAGTAATTCATTTCTTTTTCAATGTTTTCATCATTTTTTATGTATATCTGATTTTCACACTAATTCGGAAAGTAAATTGAAACTGTGAGTGGGAAATGAATTGCACGACCCGATTTAGGTCTTGAAACATATAAAAAGCATGGAATAACTGCAAAACTTCCACCCGATAGGGCTATTCGAACTTTTTCCCGTTGATGTGGAATAAATTACCCTCAACGCTACAACAAAACTATAAACAAGCCGTAAAATAGCGTCTCACGTCGTCGAATGATGAAAGGAAAACGTGTTTCCACGTAACAATCCTAAACCGGGATTTCAGTGGAAGAAAATGACCTATCGCAAAGTAATTCCGATGGCGAATTGAAGGAAAAGTTAGTGAGCAATTAATCCGATCAAGATCTTTTCAGTTTAACGTTTATGAAGTGATCCATTTCAATTCATGAGTTTTTGAGTCCGAGTTCTGATCTGCGATTTCTTTATTTTTCTCATTCTGGAATTTCACAGCGAAGACACAAAGTAAAAAGTATTAGAAAATTGAAAAATCTTTTCAAAAATTCAGAATCTGGTTTATTTCACAGCACCCAAAGTCCAAGCAATCCGAAACGTCTACGACGATTTCCTCTGGTGGTATCGAAATGGCGAATGCTCCGGTTACAGTTATGACATTTCTAGCTGCCTGACTCGCCCTCGCACCGTTGAAAAAGGATGATAGTATGGTCAAATCAGAAATTTTTAAATGTTTATTTAAAGTTGTTGAAAATGTTGTTTTCAATGGGACGTGGAGACGAATTGAAAAGAAACCAGAATTGGTTGAAACTGTTTATAGTTTTTTATGAAAATGACCAAATCGATTTTGATTAAACCTGGTACATTCTTTGTCTATTTTCAATCATTCTATGTGGTACAGTTGGTTTTTCCAGTAGATTTTTCAAAGGGTGAGTCATGAACAAATTCGAAAATTAGGTTTTTCTCAGGAATTTTACCGAATAAAGCTTAGTAGGTATCAGTACATGGTGTCTCTACCAATATACTAGGGGAATTTATTAATGGAATATTAACCAAATGGTCCCTTTCTCAGAATCATTTCGATCTGTGTTGCTCAAATTGACTACAGTGATGAAAGGTTATGTTCTTCAAAATGAGAGATCAGATTTTTTGAAAATTGCAGTAGAGGTATGAAAAACTCGAAATTTGAGCTACTCTGTCGTGAACAATACAAACTTTAGTACTGTAGATATCGTTATCAAAATCTGAGGTTTAAATCACACAGTTTCATGTTCTGTTTGGACCGATAGTGATCATGTCCATAAAATGAATGGACAGCATAATGTTTCGATGAGGATTATCAATGACATCATTAAATCAACACCTTCAGCTTGGTTCCCAGTTTTTTGAAACATAGTATTCCCTCATATTTGTAGTATTTGCAACCAAGTTTAATTCTTGAACCTTCCGAAAATTGTCCTGGATTTCATCTGTCCAGGAGAATTTGGTGTCTTTCGAATCGTCTAAGGACAGGTCATGGTCGTTGCAATAGTATTATTTTTAAGGGGAATTCTTTTGATAGCCGGAGATGTGTGGTCTAGAAGATAGTGTCAAGGCTATTCCCTATCTGATTCATTTTTGAGATGGGTCGGTACCTTCGAAACAATTTGATATTGGATATATTAGTTGATTTTCATTTCTCGTTTTTTTCCTTTTATTCTTCATTTCAGATTATACCGAAATGCTTCGTCAACCTCTTTGGACCAAGGAAAAATGAATTGTTTTCTAGGAACTCTCAGTATGAATGTCAGCTTATTTTGTAAACGAATTCAATATCCCTACACTTATACGAAGAGACAGGGTTTTTGTTGAGGTTTCATATGTGCTCTTGCGTCATACGTAGAACTGTATGGTGCCCCGATCTGTTTTTTGCAAGATCTGTTCCTTGTTGCTTTCTCATCACAAATGCCTCGATGTTTAATTCTCTTCATTCAAAATAAATCTGTGTTGCTTTCTTTTGAAAATAATTTTCCTTGTGAAGTCGTTCTGACATTTTCATTCAATGATTCTGTTCTCTAACAAGGGATAAAATATGAGCATCGAGCATGGTAATAAAATTGTGATAAACGTTCAAAAAGTTTATTATCAATGCAGATTTCTTTGCCTATTATAATGCTGTAGCGCATTGTTTTGACGCAAGACAAAGCCGAGGACAAAGCTGATAGATTTACGTCATTTTAGCGAAACTTATATTTCGACATTAAATAGTTCGAGAACCATGGTTAAGAATGTATTCATATCTCATACTCCTACTTGCCTAAAGCAACATATGACAGCCGATGAAAATTCATGTAGGAATTTCTCGAAACGATCGAAAAACCCCGGAAGGAACGCCTGAAAGCAGAAAGAGCGTCCGATAATCCCTTATTCAACCGATTCTCCATAAATCGGTCCTTTTTTCTCGGCCAATTTCAGACTCTCAACAATTTTGACATAGTTTCCAAGTGAAAAACATCAGACTTCGAACTTGATATGGCGAATGTTGTTGTTTGTGATATTTTGACAATTCATTGGTCACTTATTTTTAATTTTGACGGTCTGAGAGAGTTTTTCTCTACTGAGTGTTTGTGTGCGCTATTGAATCACTCTAAAGCCTGATCTGATAAAAAATTATTCAAATTTCATTAGTGAAGGAATCTTCAGTACATTAATGTGATGCCAACATTCGAATTTGACATTTAGAACCATCCTCATAGCCTTGAGTTTTGAAATTTCAATCAACTCTAGCTGTAGCAAACTTGTTATTGCAATATTTCGAAAAGCCTGAGACAGGAACGATTGGTGCTCGAGTTCATTAGTAAATATTGTTAAAACTATAGTCAGCCAGCAGAGGTTCCTAAGTTTTTGAGTGTGCGGAACCCTTCACGACTCTCTTTAATTTCTCGGAACCCCAGACTCTATGATTCAAATTAGAGGCTTGAGGGGAGGTGGTACAAGTACGAGCTCGCAAGCTACCTTCAAAAATTGGGCTTATTATTTCCATGATATCTCTGTTCATATGCGGCGTAGACCAACAATTTTTTTTTTAATTTAAGCTTAATCATTTCTCAAGAATGTGTATTACTCGCTTCCTCTGTTTTTCTTCGTATATTGGGAAGAAAACCTGTAAGCTGTAATTTCATGAAAATCTGGACAAACGATTTTATTTCCATGATATCTCTGTCAATTTTCGGGATAAATGTATGAAATTTTCAGTATACATGCGGAAGAATACTTTGAAAAATGTGTTTCATTCGCTTTTTCGTCTTTCTGCTTATATAAGAAAAAAAAACTGGTTGAAAATATGACCAATAAAGATCCTACCTTATAATTCATTTGAGAATAGAGGGGGCAATAAACAAAAAAACTGATCAATACACATTCTGAAAAAATTCATTTTCGTCGACCATAGAATAAAAGCTCATTTTAACGCACTCGAAATCATTCATTAATGACCTATCTTAATGCATGATTTCTTATTGATGCATGATTATCATGGCAACCGAACATAAAATATTCAGTCAGAGCACTATCGAGCTTGGTTGGAAATCAACTTCTGTCACAGAAGGGTATATTGACAACTCCATTTAAAATAAAATAGACTGCAGAAGATTTTTCAGGTGATACAAGTTGCAAAGTAGATAATACTTCAACCTCCACTTTCTCCACACATTCCTTATGGGATATCATAGGTAATGATATAAATGCAAACCGAATGTAAACTATTCAGAATGTCACAACATGTCCAATATTGCCTATTTCGAATTGTTCCATAGGGAGCATAAATTAATATATCGAAATGAACATAGAAATTTACATTATGTCAAATTTGTCTATTATGCAAAATAAAAATTCATTTCTATCGAGAATTCATATTCAATACGTGATGAGGTCGACGGAAAAATCTTGTAATGAACTCGTTAATTAATTCAGCGATTAATGGTCTCAAACATTAACGTTAAAATATTTCGACCATTAATCGCTGTCATTAATAAACCAGTTGATTAAATAACTATTCGCATGAAGACTGAAAATTCCATACATTTATCCCGAGAATTAACAGAGATATCATGGAAATAAAATCGTTTGTCCAGATTTTCATGCAATTACAGCTCACCAGGTTTTTTTCCTAATATACAAGGAAAAACGGAAAAGCGAGTAATACACATTCTAGAGAAATGATTAAGCTTTAATTAAAAGAAAAAGCTGTTGGTCTACGCCGCATACGAACTGAGATATCATGGAAATAAAAAGCCCAATTTTTGAAGGGACCTCGCGAGCTCGGACGTGTACCACGTCCCCTTTAGCATTTGGACGATATTCCTCAGAACTCCCCCGCGGAACTATAGGATTTCGCGACTTCTTCAGCTGGAGTATATTTTCTTTCATACTCGGGATGATTGCAAAGTTCATATTAATTAGTTCCCTACTTTGAAATTCGAAATTGTGGCTACAGTTGAACCAAATACGAGAAATGAAGAGAACTCACGTTTCCAAGAAGTTAATTGAAGTCACAAACATGAAACTAGCACACTGAGGACCTTCACAGAATTCAATGACTGAAAATTCACTTCAATTTGTGAATACCGAACCACAAAGTCTCAACATCCCTAAAATCGATCACTCTGTTATCAACAACCAAAAACTCAAAAAAACAAGGTTCCAACAAATCTGTTCAGAATCCCACAAAGGTCACTAATCAAAACAGTGATCACTAAATCCAAATCCAGATCGCGTCGAATACGTCATGACCGAAAAACGCAGCATTTCAATCGAGATGGACCAATTCGCGATCCGCAAAATAAATTCGATTCCTGCGGCAATCTGACGCTCTAAACTCGAGGACGTCGGGAGCCCTATTGACTGCAGCGCCGTCTAGCAGGACGACGGCGAATGTGCACGAACGTAGGTCGGTGGGCGCCGCGCGTCGTGGCCGACTTATTGATGCGGTACCAGCCCCCTTTGATGCCTACCGAAATTTATAACGGGATGTGAGTTTTTGCGAAGTTTTATTAGACGGTCTGTATTGTATAAGTTGGAAAAATTATGTCTTCCTCATGTTCTGTTATATTTTTCATCGTTACGATATAATGTTCCGGCATATTACGACTTTTGTATTTGGGGTTTACTCCATGGAGTTCTAAGCTACAAAATCCCACAAGCTGCAAAACTCGAAAAACAAACTACCTCGTCTAGATTACGAGGATATATTGAAAAATTCTCAGCCTACTATAGAACCAAACAAAATTTCAATGTTAAAATATAGTAATACTCAACATATTCTCCTCTGAGGGCCGGTTTTATAAAGGGCAACCGAGGATTCAACCGTTGCGTCAACAACCAGATTCCTCACTATCTTGTAGTTGGCGTACGGTTCAACCGTCGGTTCACGTTTTATAAAACCGGCCCTTAATTGAATACATTCATTACAGCGAACCTGCAACGTCTCTAGACCTTTCAATAAAATGTTTCTTCGTGCTCTGCAAACCAGTCCTCCACAGCTTTTGTTACCATCCCGTTGTAAGAAAATTTACGAACTTTTAAACTTTTTTTCGGTTGAGGAAAGAAATGATAGTCAGACGGAGCCAAATCTGAGGAATAAATGGGGGGTTCTAGTAATTCTCATGAGATTTGTGTACTGCGGCGTTGTCCTGTAAAAACACAACACCTTTGGATAGCTTTCCGCGTCTTTTCTCTTCAGTTTTTTCCCGTAGAGTGGGCAGTAATATCGAAAAGTAATCTCCAGTTATTGGTCTACCCCCTTATTCAAAAAATCAATCATGATTACTCCATGGCGATTCCAAAAAACTGAAGCAAGAACTTTTCCAGCAGATTTTTGGACACGAAACTTCTTAGGTCTTGGATAACCAGAGTGTCGCCATTCCATCGATTGTTGCTTTGTTTCTGGATCGTAGAAATGTACCCAAGTCTCATCCAAAGAAACAATTCGGTTTAAGAAGCCTACATCGTTTTCAAATCGAGCACAGATCGAACGTGATGCTTCTACCCTTGCACGCTTTCGGTCAACATTCAAACATTTTGCAAAAATTTTTTTCATGTCCGAATTGACGTGAATTATATTATTAACGCGTTCGTATGAAATCTTCAGTGCTTCAGATATCCGTTCTAGCTCAATTCGACGGTCTGATAGAATCATGTCATGAACTGCATCGATATTCTCGGGGACTGACACAGAAACTGGCCTTCCCGATCGGTCATCATCTTCAATGGAAAATTTACCTCTTTGGAAGCTCGTAGTCCAATTTTTCACGGTCGCATACGAAGGACATTGATCACCAAGGATATAAAGCTTATCTTTATAAATCTTCTGACCTCTTAACCCTTTTAAATACGGGTGCTTGATGATGGCTCGATACTCCAATATTTCGATTTTTGCAATTTCGAAGGACATCTTTTTTTTTATTTATTGCGTAACTCTGGTTTACTTTTTCGACGTCGAACTCCACACTGACATTTTTCATGAGTTATTGTTTGTTGATATGGTATCGCAATATTTTGTTTATGCAGGGAATCTAGGCTAACTAGATATCAATACATTCTCGTATATGTCCTCAGCGGTTGACTACCCAGGAATCACAGGCTTCTCCGCGAGATCTCTGAGAGGTTAAAATGTGGCTCTCATGCTAACTTCTATTGCGAGTTCTCATAGATATAATTCTACTTTTACTGAGCGAAAATCTCAATTCTTTCTTTTTGCGAGTTCCTGAAGATCTCACCAATATAGACAGAATTGGAAAGTCATATTACGAGCTCTGAAAGATATCACGTATGTAACCAAAACAAAAAATTCTCAATAGAATCTCCCAAAGATATCTCGAATACTACCAGAATATGAAATTTCTATAGAGAGTTTCCATATATGAAGGGTGTTTCGAATTGCGCAATTTTTTTTCGAATGAATATAACACATAGTTTGAATTCTTTGTCAAAATTTTTTTATTGGTAATTGCAGTATCAGTTATGACATTTATTTACGAAAAATAGTATTTGCCAAATGGCCAACTCACGCAACTTTATTTTTGACATAATTGAGGCTCTATCTCACAAATGACACGACTAATTTCATCTTTCAGTTCAGGAATCGATTGTGGATTATTTTTATAGACATGGCCACCACATGATCCCAAAGAAAATAGTCCAACGGTGTCAAATCACATGATCTTGGTGGCCAATTGACATCACCGTTTCTGGAGATTATTCGTCCAGGAAATTTTTGTCGCAATAAATCTATTGTGTCATTTGCAATGTGGGGTGGAGCGCCATCCTGCTGAAACCAAATGTCCTTTAGATCAATATTCAATCATTCAGGCCACAAAAATTCGATTATTATCCGACGGTATGGATCACCATTGACAGTCTCAGCTTCACCAGCAGCATTTTCAAAGGAGTACGATCCAATTACACCACCTGACCATAATACACACCAAACAGTGACTCGCTTAGGATCCGTAGGTTTCTCATGAATAATTCGTGGATTTTCCACACCCAACATACAACAATTTTTTTTATTAACATAGTCACCACGTTCAAAATGTGCCCCATCGGAAAACATGATTTTTTGAGAAAAATCATGACAAATGACGTTTTAAATGATCTAATGGCTCCTGTGTTATTCGAACCTTTTATGCCTTCAGAGCTGAATCTTGATGTAAAATACGCCATGTTGTGGACCCACTAAGTCCAACTTGTTGTGAACGTCCTCTAATGGACATTTCAGGGTCTTCAGCAACACCTTCACAAACCAAATTAATACTTTCTTGTGAACGACCATTACGACTGTATTTTTCACATTTTTGGTCTTCCACCAAACCGTTTTCTTGAATTCTTTGGAAATTCGGCCAATGGTGCTTTCAGATGGACGATTATGTGATCCATAAAATTCACGTGAATTTCTTGAAACACTTTTCACAGAACGCTGATTTCCATAAAATAATTCAACAATTTGAACGCTTTGTTGTATCATGTATGAAGCCATTCTTATGCCTTTTCCAAGTTTACCCTCTAGGTTTTCACCTGAAAGCCTGATTTTTTCTTCAAATTGAAGTTAAAGGATATCTCGAGGACAACCAAATTTTTTCTCTATGAAAAAATTATTTTTTCGCATAGAAAATTGGGTTCAATTGGAGAGTTGATGAAAGTTGACTTCATAATTGTTTTTCGGCGGTTGTTGATCAATTTTTTCAAGAAAATTCATCGAAGTTCCCTCATCAAATCCATTTTCTATATTAAAAAATCCATTTGGATAGGCGCTCAATTGATGCAAAAAATGATGGAAATACTGAAAAGACTTCCAGAAAGTGTGGAATCGCATAGAACTGTCTGAAATTCCAGGAGACTTCAGGAAAATCAAGCTTTCCGGTGAAAAATTGAGGGCGTGAACTTCTAAAAATGAAAGGCACTTTTTGAATAGAGAATCGGTGCCGTAGCCGTCGGCCTGAGTATAACGGCCCCTTAAATACACTTGGTGATCTATCATTCTCAAGAATGGCCTTTATGGTAGAAAAAGGTGTCAGATTCGATGAATCTGATATAAAATTCTTCTCCCAAAACTCGTTCAAAGAAGGCACGAAACGAATTCAATTCACAATTCTCTCGCAGAGAATGCTCAAACATCGGTATGCGAACCGTACATAAACCAAGTGTCATCCGATTTTCCGTTCAAAAGTCCGATTGTGAAGATCAGAGAAGCGATCCGAAATCTCTTCTCCATGAAAGCAACGGCATCAGTTCGCCCAATCGAGCGGATCCGCCGAAACTTCAAAAGCCCCAAATCGAGGCTTAATCCTCCGACCACATGAAGCATGGAATTGAATACTAAAATGTATCCTAATCTGCCTTTATCAAATGCACCAACCATCATGCCGCACTCTAGCAGACATCAAAGTAAATCTAACAAATAAATACTACGGGGCTCTGCTCAACTCTCTCTGTAATATTTGTCGAAGCTGCTTTCCATGTTTAAAACTCAAACAGAGTCAATTGTGTTCGCATCGTACTTGCTGGAATGAGGCAAACATTAAAATGCGAATTCGGTGCGGGCTGACTTTGGCGTCAGCCACTGAGCGTCGACATTGTTTGATGATATCGGATTTTTATGCTGCCTCCGATGCAGGCGACGCAGGGGGCTGATAAATATTTGAAATTCGCGTCAGTTGGAGGAATAATTAAGCTGAATTGGTAGGACTACTATGATTACGGTCATGGCGATCACAAAGTTTGGCGGTACTGGGGACAATTAATTGCTCGAATGCAGTTATAGACGAAGCATGTTTGGTGCGTTCCAATCGAAATACGACCTCACTTTGCTAATGGGATATTTTTATGTCGAGCAGTTTATCGGTTTTTAATCCACTCAGACCAATAGAAATCATAATAATCGTATTGTAACGTTATACCAGGTGGCTTAAATCTTCTGTAGAGTTTTACTCCAATTCATAGACCAAGACCAGGTTTACGGTGAATTCAATCACCTTATGATTGAATTCGTGTTTTGGTCTGACAACAATACCAAGTATCCACCGTCATTTGCGGATTTACATCCTGCAGATCTTTCACCCTTAGACTATACAGGGTCTTTCACGAGGAACCTCACCCATATTTATACGGGAAACTACTGAACGTATTTTCATGAAATTCAGCACTTATAAGTATTTCACGATGCTGATGAAATCTAAAATATTTTCAAGGCATGAGCACCTCCGGTTTTTCCGGAAATGACGTCAACTTCCGTTTTTCAAATTAGAACACCATTTTTTTATTGCAGAAATAGATTCCTTAGAAAATTTCAAGTTATTTTGATGTAACATTTTTCAGTTTTGGTTGGAAAATTCTCTCTGAGCGGGAAAGAAAATATCCATTTTAGGGCAAGGGTGTGATGCATACACTCACATTATTTTTTAACGTAGATTCAATATCTGCCATAAAAAAATGGGGTTCTAATTTGAAAATATTGATTTTTCACGATTTTGTCATCCCTAACTTTGAAAGCGATTTTTTCACCCCCTGTATCATGAATCGCGATTTCGATTTTTAAAGTGGATACATCAATCTTACATCTTGAAAAATCCCAAAAATTAAAATTTTCCATCCAAAAACCTCGAAGTTATTCTCGTTTCAGCGGAGCTCTATTTTCGATTTTTTTTTCGAATTTTCCCGCTCAGAGAGAATTTTCCAACCAAAATTGAAAAATGTTACATCAAAATAACTTGAAATTTTCTAAGGAATCTATTTCTGCAATAAAAAAATGGTATTCTAATTTGAAAAACGGAAGTTGACGTAATTTCCGGAAAAACCGGAGGTGCTCATGCCTTGAAAATATTTTAGATTTCATCAGCATCGTGAAATACATATAAGTGCTGAATTTCATGAAAATACGTTCAGTAGTTTCCCGTATAAATATGGGTGAGGTTCCTCGTGAAAGACCCTGTAGAACCAAACAAAATATTATATTACTCAACATATTCTCCTGTTAATGGGATACATTTATTTCAACGAATCTGCAACGTCTCTAGACCTTAAAAAAATGTTTCTTCTTGCTCTGCAAACCAGTCCTTCACAGCTTATATTACCTCCTCGTTTGATAGTCGGACGGAGCCAAATCTGGTGAATAAGGGGGGTGTTCTAGTAATTAAATCACGAACTTTCTGCATGGCAACATGAGATTTGTATACTGGGGCGTTGTCCTGTGAAAACAAAACACCATTTGATAGCTTTCTGCGTCTTTTCTCTCTGATTTTTTCCCGTAGTCTGGTCAGTAATGTCGAATAGTAATCTCCAGTTATTGTTCTACCCTTATCCAAAAAAACAATCTTGAATACTCCATGGCAATCCCAAAAAACTGATGCCAGAACTGTTCCAGCAGACTTTTGGACAGGAAACTTCCTAGGTCTTGGAGAACCAGAGTGTCGCCATTCCATCGATTGTTGCTTTGTTCCTGAATCTGAATCGTAGAAATGTACACAAGTCTCATCCATAGTAACAATTCGGTTTAAGAAGTCTATATCGTTTTCAAATCGAGCACAGATCGAACGCGATGCTTCTACCCTTGCACACTTTTGGTCAACATTCAAACAGTTGGGGATCTATTTCGCAGAACATTTTCTCATGTCCGAATTGACGTGAACTATATGATGAACGCGTTCGTATGAAATCTTCAGTACTTCAGATATCCGTTTTAGCCAAATTCGACGGTCTGATAAAATCATGTCATGAACTGCATCGATATTTTCGGGGACAGACACAAAAACTGGCCTTCCCGATCGGTCATCATCTTCAATGGAAAATTCATCTCTTTTGAAGCTTGCAGTCCAATTTTTCACGGTCGCATACGAAGAACATTGATCACCAAGGGTTCTAAGCATATCTTCGTAAATCTGCTTACCTCTTAACCCTTTTAAATACAGGTAGGTACTTGATGATGGCTCGATACTCCAATTTTTCGATTTTTACAATTTCGGTGGACATCTTTTTTTTCCAATTTATTGCGAAAATCTGGTTTACCTATTTGACGTCGAACTGTGCACTGACAGTTCTAATAAGTTATTGTTCGTTTATATGGTATCGCAATATTTTGTTTATGCATGGAACTGGTCTAGGCTAACTAGATATCAATACATCTTCGTATCTATCTGAGTTCAGTAACGGCTTCGTTCTGATTTTCAATATCGTAGTTAATTCTAAAGAAAAACCCATCGTCATCTCAGAAATGATTGCCTTCAATATTGTACTTTCCAATTCTCGCCAAACCTGAGTCAACCGAAGCTCCGAAGCCTCACTTCCCCAGAGAAATCACATGTACCGAGAAAAACCCGGGCGAATACTTAACCAGCAACCTGAATTATCGGATTTTTCAATGGTGCCGATTCTCGCCCTATGAAAAACTAGAAGCGCAGGCTCAGCCTTCTATTTTCGCTCCTTTGAAGGAGTTCACTCCGTGAAAGAGCACCCTGTTGAACTCCCAACAAAGTTCCGTCATCTTTCATGTTAGAGTGGCATCTTTAAACGAATATCGCCAAATCCTGTCGATACCACGTGTCACCGCACTCATGGTGCACCGGATTATATTCCGGAATCCATTTTCGCCACTCTGTTGCCGACGCCGGACCTCTTAATGCATCTTGGAATCGCATTAGGCATAATTTCAGTAAACCGGAATATACCAGACAGATCGCAATGGCTTCTTCATGAGATTGATATGTGACTTCGTTTCCGAATAGGTTCAACACTTGAGATATTTTGCAATTAGAACCGAGTCATCTCGAATGAGCGAGTGAAAACAAATTGTGTGAATTCCATTTGAACATAAAATATGACCGGCGCTTTCGCCATTCTGTTACTGCATCTTTTACATACATGGATGGCGTAATGAAAGGATGATATGGTTTCTGCTGGTACAGGGCTTTGTGACGGTTCAGAAAATGTTTCATGTTTACTTGAAGTCTCTTGTATCCCGAAATATTCGAGATTCTCGAAAATTCGAAAAAATTAGGTAGGGGAAATACGTACAAAACGACATATATGGACAAAATGACATAGGCATCATAATTTGAGTTTGGAGGTATCAAATGCGGAACTGCCTACCAAATCACACGACCAAGTGGGTTCAATTAACCTCTGAAAACTCGCAAGCGCTACTCTAGTTCATTCCGTGGTTATAAGGGATAACAGAAAATAATAGGTCACGAGTTTTTTTATTGCACCAAATTTTCAGCCAGTTTCCACCATTTTTTTCCATTTTTATTGCATTCATTTCGAACTTTACCTATTCGTCATTGTATTCACGAAGCTTTTTTTATGTTAAATATACTTTTTATATCAATTCGATATATTTCTATTTTTATAACGCTTTATGGACAAAATGACATATGAAGTGAACGGACAAAATGACATATGAAGTGAACGGACAAAATGACATAGGTATTTCAGCTGAATTAACCGTATCTACCGGACAACACCGATACCATTCATCCCAGGCTCCATCACCGAACAAAGAGCCAGGATTTGTCTTAACATATTCATAACAAAATATTCATCTGCGGCTAATGAAGGCAATGCATCTCAATATATTAAGATGCATCGATGATCCTATGAGGAGGTTCCTCCAATCCCTAATGGACGATTCATAAGTGGACAAGGCAAACGTGAGCCGAAGACACGATAAACGTATACTTAGTTTCAACTTCTACACCTAATATGATTGCAATCAAATCAAAAAATGAGGCCATACCTCCTCCAAAGAAAAGGAGACACGTCCCTAGGGCCTTATTTGAATAAGACAATGAAGAAGAAAATGTTTCTAGCAACTTTCGAGATGATGAAGACGATAGTCCAACTGTCTATTGTTATGACCTTTTTTCCAGATTCAGATCGGGAAAAAACCAGTCTTCTCCAGGATTAGCACTGGAAAAGACTGGTTACGATGCATGCATTGGTTGCATTGGGGCATTGGGCTCACGCATCTTGTGCTGATGTTCCTAGAAGAACCAAGCGTTTCATTGGTGAACTTTGTCAGTAGTTTTGTAACTATAAGTAGAAAAATACAGTTGCCTATTGCCGGTATGTCGTTTTGTCCATAGCATTCGGACAAAATGAATTTCGTTCATCCCAATTTATCTGAAAATATTTTATTTTTCGATACTTTTATTCCACAAAGGTTGATTAGATTTTGTGAAGAAAGGACCAAAGATCATAGTTGCAGAATATGACATTGCTGTGATTCACTGGTAACAAGTTATGCCTCTGAAATAAAACCCTGTCATTTAGTACGTACTTCCCCTGCAGCATTGACAACTTTTTTTGGTCGCTTGACTCCAAAAAGGATGAATTATATTTTCAATCTGTTTTTTGATTTGTATTCTTGGATAGATGCGATCTCGGTTGTTAGTTATGATTTCAAAGGCGTATGCATAATTTTTTTTTAAATGAAGATCTAGCCCGAATTTCATGTTTTGCATATTATTCCTGAGTTTAACCGAACGTGATGCGAAAAAAAGGTCTCCTGAGTTTCAAATTAGGAAGAAACATGCGTGTTCGATTGAAATTCCGAAATGGTATTCCTATTCCTATTATAATGAAATTTTTCTCAATTACAAAAGTGTAGAATACACAAAGACCTGTAATTGACGCATCTAAAGGGTGTTTCAAATTGCGCGATTTTTTTAGGATAATTAAAACACATAATTTGCATCCATTCTCAAAATCTCTAATTGGTTATTGAAGTATCAGTCATGACGTTTATGTAAGAACAATAATTCCTGCCAAATGGCCTCCTCTTGCAGCTCTACAGACGTCCACTGTTTTGTTAAAATTGCCAATGACATTTCGACATAATCGAGGCTCTATCCCAGTAACGACACGAATAATTTCATTCTTCAGTTCAGGAATCGATTGTGGATTATTCTTATAGACCTGGCTTTTCACATAACCCCAAAGAAAATAGTCCAACGGTGTCAAATGACATGATATTTTTCTTTGTCTCAATAAATCAATTGTGTCATTTGCAAAGTGAGGTGAAGCGCCATCGTGCTGAAACCAAATGTCCTCTAAAGTCTAGATCAATATTCATTAATTCAGGCCACAAAAATTCGATTATCATCCGACGTTATCGATCACCATTGACAACTACAGATTCACCAGCAGCATTTTCTATGAAGTATGGTACAATTACACCACCTGACCATAATGAACACCAAACAGTGACTCATTTAGGTTGCGTAAGTTTCTCATGAATAACTTGTGGATTTTCTTCACCCTCATCGGAAAAGATTTTTTTTTGAGATGGTCTCCTCCTGTGCCTCCATCGAATCTGTCAATTTTGTTTATTCTCATTAGGTCAGAAAAAAGCCAAAATTCTCCAGCGTCATGTTACGATAATTTATAAAGACCCCATAATCATAACATCGCTGGATGATATCGATATTACCTGACTGTGCGAGTCACATATTCGACAGGTATCGGTAAAAGCTTTAGCAGTTTGTCGTAAAGCGTCGAGTGTTCTTTATTGCTCCAATCACGGGTTTTACTACCAACGACAATTTACAATGGGTAGAGTAAAATTTTCGTCAGAAAATTTCATGGGTGAAGTCGAATATCAGCTGACACCCTTCTCCCAGATGTGACGTTCAGGGGTGGAGTACTTATTAACCTCAAAATTAAGTAACTCTAGTCTCGAGCCTCAAAACGGAAAAATGATCCGTAATAACTCTCATATAAGTAAAATAAAGGATGGGAAATAATCTGTCGAAATAATGGACCACTTGGTTCGACACAAAAAAAACAGAAGGAACACTAGTTCTGGAATTCATTTGGTTAAAACAATCCTTCAAAGTTCAATACGTGGGAATAGCTTATTACTAATGCCACACTTATACCTGAGGCATTACAATCTCAAAACGTGCAGTTATGATCGTCTTAGGATAAGCTGAAAGATTGAGAATTATGTTCGAACAGGAATGAAATCTTAATTAAGTTAATCAAGACATTCACAAAATGTACTCAGTCAAATCCTAAAAACTTTAGGCAAATCTTCCATAAAGTGATAATCAGAAACATCGTGAACTGTCTCAAAGTTGGGTAATTCAAAGTACTCAGACTAATGACACGTAAATATCGAAGTGTTATGTAGATCTTGTTGAAAAAACAATTACCCCATTTCGCTCGCACCTCATTTCGACAACTGAGGGAATGCGGAAGCAGTTTTGTCCAAATACTTGTACGGACAATCTGGTCTAGAGCCTCGTCCCCAAGCAGGTCTATCTATACTGAAATTCCATGCATTATTCAACTTCAAAGAGGCTCAGACCATGGGTTTGCCTTTGTGCATCTTTGAAGTGACATAAATACATACATATTTTAACTGTGACCATTAGCGGGAGCCTGGGTATTTCCAGAATAAAGCCTGTTTGGCTACGGTCAGGCATCGGAATATTCTTGAGCTCGAATTCAATGCAGTGTGGGATGATCGCCTTCATCATGTTCGAGAAAGAATTGAATTTTATAATCATTCGAAGTTTCTTGAGTGAAAAATCCCTCTATTTCTACAACTGATGTTCTCTTTCTCAAATGGAAGGTGGGTCCTTGTCTGGCACATTTATTTGAGCTCATATAAACCATTTCCTAATTTTTTTTCATTTGTGATGAAAAAAGAGTCATTTTCGAAATATATTCGTGCACGTTTGTCCTTAATAATGATGTTTCTTCTGTGATGGGAAAAAAATTTGACATTTTATCTCTGTTGACAGGTAACGAAATATAACTTTTCACGAAAATACTTCTTTCCCCGGGAAAAAAGTGAGTACTTTTTTCCCGGATATACAGGGTGTAACTGAATAAGTGTAAAACATTTAAGGAGGTGATTCCTCATCGAAAAAAAGATAGGATCTTTCATATAAAGAAACTTCATTGGAGCATCCCTTGTTAAGATACAGCCCCTTAAAGGGGGTACATAAAATTTGTATAACAATTTTTTTCACAAGCACTGAAAAAGTTACAATATTGATACAGGGGGTGAAAAAATCGCTTTCAAAGTTAGGGATGACAAAATCGTGAAAAATCTATTTTTTCAAATTAGAACCCAATTTTTTTATGGCAGATATTGAATCTACGTTGAAAAATAATGTGAGTGTATGCATCACACCCTTGCCCTAAAGTGGATATTAACTCAGAAAATGAACTTGCTATTTAATCACCCACGATATTTTTTGTCATCAAACCAGAATTTCTATATCTATATATCTATATCTTTATTCTCTCCTCAATAAGTTACAGGATGTGTCACAACAATCAACATTAAATAATTTCATGTAAAAAGACAAATATAAAATCTATCAGCCACAAATCACATTTCAACTAAATACAGTGTATAAAATTTATTAAAATTTATATTCCATGAACTCCTCCACTGAGTAAAACCCGTTGTCAGTAAGCAGAGTCTTAATCCTTCTCCGGAAAGCGGCACTACTGAGTGTTATTATGTGCTCGGGAAGCCTGTTGAACATTTTCAGTGAGTTATAAACATGCGTGTTTCGTGTTTTTGTTAAGCGATGCATTGGGGCCACAAATTTTTCCCTGGATCTTGTTTGATGGTCATGAATCTGTGCATGTTTCACAAACGTACTCCTATTCCCGTGGACGTACAAGAGGCAGTCCAGTATATAGCAGCATGGTAATGTCAGAATTCTGTATTTGATGAAGAATGGCCTGCAGCTTGTTCTCTGGTCGATTCGGGCTATCAACCTCAAAGCATTCTTTTGCTTCACAAATACTCTATGTGCATCTGGGGACGATCCCCACAGGATTATACTGTAGACCATACGTCCGTGAAACTGAGCATGGTAGGTAAGTAGAGCTTCTTTTTCAGATAGAATTGAATTGATTTGTCTTATGGCGAACAGTGCGGTAGAAAGCTTCTTACATAACCTATTCACATGCTGCGTCCATGACAAGTTTCCGCTGATTGTTACACCCAGTAAGGAGATACTATCATTATTTTGCTGCCTGGTGGTGATGACTAAACTCTGTGTTTTCTCCTGGTTTACCTTCATATCATTGCTGCTGAACCATTCAACAGCATTTTGCCTGGATGTTTCGGCTTTTTCCTGAAGGGGTCGATATGTTTTTGCCATGTTCAGAAAGGATGTATCATCAGCAAACAATATTTTTTCATCTGCGGTAACGTTGTGGACCACATCGTCTATATAAATCAAAAATAGAACTGGTCCAAGCACAGATCCTTGCGGAACCCCCGAGATGATTTTCCGTTTTGTGGACATACTGCCGTTAAGATCCACAACCTGTTGTCTATCCTGTAGGTAGGATGTGATCAAATCCAAGGTGTTTCCTCTAATCCCAATGTGGTGTAGTTTGGATATAAGTTTTTGGTGGTTTACGCAGTCAAAGGCCTTGCTTAAGTCCATGCATGTTATAACTGCCTCTCCCGACCCATCTAATGCCTTCGTTATGAATTCTATCGCATTTGCTAGTGCAGTTGTTGTAGATTTTGATCTTCTAAACCCATGCTGCTGGGAACTTAGCATTAAATTCCCCTCCAAGTATGAGACTAGCCTTTTCTTGATGAGCGACTCGAATATTTTCGAAATGACTGGCAAGATTGAGATTGGTCTGTAGTTATCGGGTACGTCTTGATCGCCATTCTTGTGAACGGGAATGAGTCTGGCAATCTTGAGTTCATTCGGAAAGTAGCCTTGTTCAAAGCAGCTATTTATTATCTCCGACAGTGGTTTCGCCAAGCAGTGGATGACTTTTTTCAGCAGCCTCACGGAAAATCCGTAAAAATCTCGCGTCGATTTTGTCTTTAATTCATAAGCACTGCCCTGGACTTCCTCAGGAGTAGTTGGCGTCAGGAAAAATGAACTTGGGTTTTTTACTTTCCAGGCTGTATGCTCCTATAATTGATCGTAAGGTCGAAAATGTATCAATACAAGATGAAAATAAAATACTGCTGGTATGTAGATTCACACGCTGGTAATGGTATGTGAAAATTGGGAACATTTTTATGTTCAAAGTTCCTTACTTAAAAAAATATCGTTAAATTTTTAGGTAATTTCTATATCTATGATGAAAGCACAGAAAATTTTTAGTTACTTTTTTGTAACTAGAAATAAAGCTGCGACTGGACTTTCAAGGCCTGCTCTGATGTCAATCATTCTTGGATGGACTTCACATTATTATTGGATCGTATAACATACTTTTAATCATTGAATAATTCGACCACACTGTTGATGTTGTTGTGCCAATTCCGAAAAATAAGATACAAAATGTTTGTTTGTTTTCGAGATACAGGGTGTACTAGGTGTACTAGGGAGCAGTTGGACGAAAATAATAGAGACAGGTGGAATATGTAGTTTTCTTTTTATACTCAATGAATTTTAGTAGCAGATACGACAAAACTACAAGAGACCATAAAGTTTAGTATAACAACAATGTTTCTTTCAACAATTTTTCAAACTTACAGTGGTTCACAAAAAAAAAGTTCTAGAGGAAAACAAGGGACAGTGTTCCAGAAAAATATCATCCTGTAGATTCGCAATCGAAATTGGAATGTCACATGGTGATGACTCTAAATTTCATTCGCCGGGATATTGCCGATATACGGCAACAAATGTTGGGAAAATTCTTCGAAAATTGACATTTTCAACTTGACGTGTGTTGAAAATTGATAAGATCGGCAGTCATTGTTGACAACCACGAAACGAAAAATATTACTGAAAACAGTGCTGTAATGAATTCATTACAGCACTGTCTTTAGTACTGTAATGAACTCATTACGATATTGAAATAGAGGAAGTAAATTTCACGTCGATTCAAATTGATCATCTTTGTTTTATTTCATTTCAAAGTTCTAAACTCCCAAAAAAATACCCTTCACAATTCTCTGGTACAAATGGATATTCTTTCCTCATATTTGCTGATATTCGGTTCTCAAAATCAAAATTTATAACAGTTCGAAAATAAAACTGACAACATTCTAAACATAAATCTTGGTGTATCTTTCCAATGCCATATGTTGCTCGTATTTTTTCATGAACTGAAAATTGTGGAAAGATTTTCATTCATGATCTAAATACTCTATTTAGAACGAGATTTAGAACTGGGAACAATGAGGAATTGCCACCCTAACTTACGACCTTGTTGTGTCACAAATGTAATATTTCTTTCTCACTTATTCCAACCTGGGGAATAAAAATTTGTTTGGCACACACTAGCATGACTGCGGAAATTATGAATAGAAAAATAATGTTCGAATTTCGTGAACACCATTCACCAGGACCATTTGACTTGCAAATTACCAGCGATAAAATTGTAGGGATGATCCTCCTCTGAATCGATATTTCCGGTCTGTACTCACCTGAGGGTCACATGAGGCTTTCGTAACTGGAACGTATCGGCAAAAATGGAAATGATAACAATTTATGATCTCTTCGAAAAATGCCAACGTGAAATTTACGGCACATTATGGTGTATAGATCATATATTTTAAACTACACCGTATTCGACACGCTATTTGAGATATTAGGATGCGATCACAAGCTGTTTTTGGGGGAAACATTTGGAACTGACTTTATTTCCTCAGTTTCACCGCTATTAATGAAACAAAAGTACATTGTTCACCGGTTAGGAAAAGCCTTACATTCTTGGACGATCGTGGAGATTGCTAAGTCGAGGCGTAAGCCGAGACTTGGCAACACAGAGTCCAGGAACGTGGCTTTTCCTACAAGGTAAACATACTATTTTTCCGCAAATCGTTTGAAATTCGATAGATTCTAATGAATTTTGAAGAAAGTCGCGAATTATTCGATTCATAAATAACTGGAGCTTTGAAATCCGGAATATGGAATTGGTTGAGTAACTATGAACACGTATTTATGCTGAATTGTCAAACTTGATTAATATTAATTTCATTGCTGGTCTTTTCGAAGACAAAACAGTGTAAAATGATACGCGATGATGAGTTTTTCATTTCTGGGACTCGTCCAGAGCTGTTTGAGACCATAAATACTGCTTCATTAGAATTATTGCCAAATAAATCTAGAGAAAAGTACGAATATGTAGAACACTGACAACAAACTGTAAGAAAATATCATTTCCTCACGGTAAGGAAATGAATATTTTCTAACAGTTGGGAAATCTCGACTTTTTCTATGCCTAATTTCATTAGGATTTGCGGAAAATAATTTTTCCGCAAATCGCTAGAAAATTTTGACATTTCAGTCAAAATTGGTCATAGAAAACGTCAAGATTTCCTAACTGTTAGGAAATATTCATTTCCTTACTGTAAGGAAATGATATTTCCTTACAGTTGGTTCGACATATGCATATACGAACTTTTCTCATGATTCCTTCGGCACTTATTCTGAAGAAGCAGTATTTTCACTGCATCAACCAGCTCTGTAGGAGTTCCAGAAATAGCAAATTCATCATCACTCATCATTACACACTGTTTTAAATTCGAAAACACTAGCAATTAAATTAATTATATGCGTCAACTTTGACAATTCAACATGAGTACGTTTCCATAGTAACGTAACCAATTTCAATACGAATTTCGAAGAATCATTCATTTATGAATAAAATAATTCACGATTTCATCAAAATTAATTGGAATCTGTCGAATTTTAAACGATTTGCGGAAAAATAGTATGTTCACCTCGTAGGAAAAGACACATTCCTGGACTCAGTGTTGCCAAGTCTTAGCACTTAGCACTTAGCAATTTTCAGAATCGTCCAGGAATGTTACGCTTTTCCTACTTGGTAAACAATGTACTAGTGTTTAAGGTGGGCGTTCAATGTAGTGTGGTTTTATTTCAAGTTGCATTTGAAAATGGTTTCACTTTGAGAACTGAAATTTTGTGTGTGAACTCAGAAAGGATTGGAGTTCTTGATGAAATAATTGAGATTTATTTCATTTCAACAGTTCATTCTTTTTCTTTCGAAAATGGAAGAAAATAAGCCAACTCATGCTTCTGTTTTATTTCAAAGGAAAGACCCATGAAAAGAGTTCAACTTTCTATTAAAAGTGAATCTACAGATAATATCATCCAGAAAAACAACTTGAAATACGGAATTGGCAGAGAATGGCCAAATTCCAATAAAAGGCGGGAAAAAGTTCCTGCTTTACCCACATATTCACTAATTTCATAGTTCAGCGATTTTCGGATAGACAGCGCCATTGTTCATTTCATTCATAATAAGAGAGATAAACATAGAACTCATAGAGATAATGTAGGTTCTATGGAGGTATTCCATAAAATGCACGGTGGCGCCTCTATCGGCTGGGTTTTCCTATTCGCTCTGAACGACGACCTTAATATATGACATTTCCTCAAGTCCTCTCATTTATTTGTTCAAGAGACACAGATCGGAATGGTACTCTTTTTTTTGTGAATCAACCTTTTAGAAATATGGATCAGACTCAAACAGTGTATTTATGTCTTATTTTTTCTACATTTCTACATTCAATTTCTTCAAACTTTATCTATGTGTAATCAGTCGTGAAAATTAAATAAATTAATATTTGACTTCCCCTACTTACTGAACGAATTAACCCTTTCCCCCCTCAATGAATTTATTGCCACAAGATTCATCCGAAGCGGCTAAGACGTCACGGTCAATTATTCAAATCTGTGTTAAGGATTAGGGTTGATTCCTAAGACAGCCAAAAGGGCGGAAATTGGAACATGGACCGGAAAGGAGCTATAACAACCACAAGTGTAAGATATTTGACAAATTGGTCTCGCGGCGGGGATCCCCCTCCCCGCGAGCTCTATCTGTCCCGAAAACAGGTGCAATAAGGATGGGGTGAAATACCAATGAATGATGCCATGACCGTTTATGATTCAATGGGGATCATCAGGGGTAATTTGCGTGGCCATAAAGATGTCCGATTATTTGGTTATCTGCCTTCTTGATTGTAATGAAGTGAATTTGAATCACTGAATAAATTGGAAGTGTGGTTAATACAGACATAGCGTTGATAAGATTCGAGTTCGAGGAAATGATCACTTTCCCGAAAGATCTCTACTTATTACAAAAAAAATGGATTTAAATGTATACAGGGTGAGTCTTTGACTTGTACATATATTTTAACTGAAGATTCTTGAGGTCAAAAGGAACCTTTTGTTCATTTTCCATTTTTCCGAATTCGGCTCCGTTAAAAAGATATAGCCATTTGAAAAATGAAATTAAGCTGACTACGACTCTGAAATGATCTTCTGGAATTGATGCAAAGTTCATATTTCTCGATAGAAATTGAGTTCATACATTTAGCGAATACTCAAGTACTAACCTTATTGGAATAAAAATGTTGCAAACACGATGATTTCAACAAAAACAGTTAGTTTCATCGGATTGAATCTGCAACTAAAAAGCCACATTTCTCACATCAAAATAAGTTCCTTCTTCGATTTTTCTGCAGATTAGTTTGTAAATACTGATAACTTCTTCATATTTTCCTCGAAATGCCCAAACCATATCATGAAGAAAGACTTTTCATTCAGATTTATTATTAAACAACCTAACCTAATCTGATTAGTATCGATTCTGTGAATGTTCGCACAGAAATTTCGAGAAGATGTTGTCAGGTTGCTGATATTTTCATTGAGGTTAAGGATTTGTTACAAAACATAGTATAAAAATCACGATACACTTGTGTACTGTAGTATAAATATCTATGAATTCTGCCGTTTCCATCATAAATCGACTTTGCTGCCAAATTTTACCACGCATGCGTAGAGCTAAAACCGAAAGATTGGTTATCTGGAGGCCAACTATAAACAATAACAAACCAGAGTCTCTGAACAAAATGTACACATTATGTGAAGTTCTGAATATATTTAGTGAATTATTGTTCTAATGTGATTATTATGTGAAGTGAATTAATATAATCTTAACCGTGTCGAGTTTATGAAATTCCAAGAGGATATTGTTTAAATAAAAACATCGACACAGATTATGAGGTATCATTTTATTTTTCATTAATTTCAATTCAATAAGTAGTTTGTATCGAAATTCATCATTTATATCCGAATTTTGTATTTCATCGACATTTTACTTCAATATGGACCGGTAACTATGAATTTTCAATAGAAACTGTGCGTGTTGAATCCTCCTTGGTGTTCAATTTTATCTCCCACATTTGTGGGATTTTACTATTAAAATATTTCGACAAAGTTGATAAATATTGTGACAACATTGTAAACTCGTTTAAAGACCAGAGAAGGAATAATATCCGATGATATTCAATTCATAGACGCATTCAGATTATTCTTGAAATTAATGATTTTTTCGTCAAATTTCTCCGGGTAAAATTGGAAATAACTCGAAAACAACGCGTTTTATTGAAAAAAATAGGAATACTTTTAGTTTCTTAAATGATTGATTCTTTCGAAAATATGAACCGTTTATCTTTGCAAAGTGGTTTTATGGTGTTATAGCGTGTATTGATGACTCGACTACCCTGTAACTTTTATACTAGTAGAGATATTGAATAGGTTTTGATTGAGGATATGCACCCTGAATACAGTAAAACTCAACCAAAATTCAGTTCATTCGAAATAACGGTTCCGAAGGTATGAACAGAAAAGTGTTTTTTTTTATGGATTTTCGACATCTAACTGTATCATCGAAAACCAAAACGAATTTTGAAAAATGGTATAAAAAAAATGTTTCTTTTGATGAGAGGAATCTACAGTTAAAATATATGTACAAGTCGAAGACTCACCCTGTACAGGTTTATTTTTGATCTTCTAGGAATATGATCTCCTCTTTGGCTGCCAAACCTGTATTTCACATCTTTATCACTTTCTACAGTTTTCCCAAGAACCAATAGAAGTCAAACTGTCAGTATATGTATTCACAGTCCTTACACAATAATCAATCTATACTTGTAGATTATACATACGTCTTATACTTTCTACTTTTCACAAACATAGATACATTCAGTTACGATTTATCCGCATTTACTGAACTGGGATGTTATAAGCTACAAAGAAAACTCTTGCGTCTAAATTGGTCCATTTTTCATATTCCACGTTAATCCAAAAAAAATCGTTTATATTTAGTTCTTGAAACTAGGAAGAGAAAAATGATTTTAGAACATGCAGGAGTGAGAAGTTCGATTTATTATTCCTACTGGCTTTGATTTTTCGGTCCCGACCCTCCCTAGACGAACCGATACCTATAGGCCATGCTTGGATCCATCCTCGATAAACCGAAAAGGAAAAAGAAGCCTGCAGCATGGTTTTGTTTTGCTAAGAATTTCTTCATCTACCGCTGCATCATATCGCAACGAATTCGCAAACAGTGTGCTGTTTGGAACGTGTTTTAAATGCAGAATGTTGCTCTCCAGTCTCCCTCTAAAAACATTCCGTGCCAGGGGCGACGACTCCCACCCTCAGCCTTGCGGTTACACCCCGACTGTGATATCGTGCGGTAAACATGTCACGCGTTTCATTGAACTGGAGATGCAACGGAACCTTCAGAGAATTATTAGTTCTTCATATGAGCTTTAAGCAGGAGAATACCTACTTCAGGTATCTGAAACGGCACCTAATTGAACTTGGACATAATATAATGAAAAACTGATGAGAATAAAGCCAAATGATGCAATATAACAAAACTACAACAGCATCTACTCCAGTTCCAGTTGTCGGCAGAGCAAAACCGAGGATGAGTTCTCTTTCAGGTGTTCCACACAAACGTCATTCCCAATCTGGGTTCATTATTGGCCATATTTTCGTGTATGTAGGCAGATACGGTATGAAATGAATAGAATATGTCAGGTTCGAACCAATTTGAGATCCATCCTGAAATTTATTTACCTGTAAGTTAGCACCGAACTCCAACGCAAACTTTTAACGACCTACTACCTACGTATTTGGATTTTCGTGCCTCCGTTAAATGCCGTAGATTAGAGCAATCGTAAATTTTGCGAGATCAGATAGTACTGGAGGCATTTCGTCATCAACCTACTCTCCTGTGAACAGAGTGGTATTTATTTTTATTATTGTTTTTCACAGTATTGTTTATCGTACGAAAATTCCGTTATTTTTGTATCATCAAACACAGACTGACAACGCCTTTGCATACTTGCGATCAGATTGTTGAGGAAGCTTGATCCATTTCTCTCAAGAGTTGCGGTGAAAGTTCTTGTAGAGTATGTGGAGGTACTTGTTCGAATCCGAAGCTGATTCGAACGTTTTTTGAGATAGGGGTCTGGCAATCGAGAGGGCAGGCCAAATGCAGAGCTCAAATTTTCACAATTCGAATCAAAGTTGATTGTGGAAACGTAAAACAATAACTGATTCAGAATTTAGAAACGACAAAACTGTCTTGAAACTGAAATAGTTACCAAATGAGGGGAAAAAGAAACATTCAGATATGAGAGAGTTAAAATTTTATTGCTTACAAGCAGGGTTAAATAACGTATCAGATTGGATGGGGATCGATACCCAATTCATAAAAACACAGTCCCAAATAGTGCATTATTTTGGAAAACATCTGATTACCATAAACAGGTAATATCAAGTCAATCTTGGGAGATAGATAGAAGCTATCGCGGAATTTTTTGTAAAAATATTTAAGAGGTACATTGACGTCATACATTGTAACCACGTAAGTCTTAAGGTGAATACAGACTATTCTGACGTGACGTGATTTCACGTCACGTCAGGACCGTGCAGTGCTCACATTGGTCCAATTTGAACGTGAACGCACAGAACGATGTGTTGCATTTTTATGCATTTTTATATCACTCACATTTTTGACGTGGGCCCACATGTTACCACGTCACGTCAGAATAGTCTGTATTCACATTTACGGTTTTTGCAGCGCACGTGAAAACAGCTGATTATTGCTGATTTTTTTTAATTATTGAAGTTATATTAGGTATCCTTATTTTTCCAGGTGAAAAGTATAGCCTATGTCACTCAGGGATAATGTAGCTTCCTAAGGGTGAAAGAATTTCTGAGATCGGTCCAGTAGTTTTTGAGCCTATTCGTATCAAACACACAAAAATACATAGTTGACTAGTAGAGCGCGTAGATCTACCTTTTGAGTAGATCAATAGAATCGGCAGATCAATATTGAAGGTAGATTCGCAATTTGAAAATAAAGGGGCCAGTAGTAGGAAGAAAAAGATAAATCATCTTTGACTGGTGTCAAGCTCTGTGATCAACATCGAAAAACCACAGTTGTCATATTTCACATCTTCATGTTTTTTTTTACGGCTATGGGTGAACATAGATGAACGAACATCTGTCATTGTTGTTCGTGTGTCCATGTCGTTCTATCTCACTCTGACACATTGCGTTATATGCTGAGTTTCAGTATTCCTGAAACTTGTGTCTCTCTCTAATTTTATGGACTTGCGAGAATTTGTGTCAAGATTTCAATATCGAGAATAATTCAAGAATTTTTTTTCCAAGTTGAAATTATATTGAAGAATGGAATTTCAGATATCTACTGCACAGTTTACTTCTGTCAAGGATTGGATTGTTGAATGAAAAGGTCAAAAATTTCTAGAATATAACGATTTTTATTGGATATTGATAATCTGGAATATATACAATCAAATAACTACACAATAAATAATATGCAATATCACTTCTATAAACATTAAATTATACCATTTCCATGTGGATGTGGAAAGAAAAAGTCACATGAACAATTTCATTTTGAAGAACCGTAGATTCAACGGCATACTGAAAACAAAATAAATAAACATTCATTAGACAAGTTTCGGCAGCATCTGAAATGGTCACAAGTTACAACATTTCTGAACTTCCAGTACTTTTGTGGAGCAGTATATAAAGATATTCTGAAGTATTGACTGCAAAATTCTGGAGCTTCATTACGAACTCAAATACTCCCCACACAATTTTCTCTGTAATTAGTTTAATTTCAAAACATTCTACATTTTGATGGAAAAATCCGAATTCCTTCGATTCCTCCACAGAGCCCCATGAAAATTCCAACGATGAGCAAATACACTTTGAATCTCCCCCAATTTTCCTGGTAGAAAATACTCGGATTCTCGGGTCACTCGATTCGGGATAAAAATAGAAACCGAAGAACTGAGCGGGAGAGAGAACAGGTAACTGGAAAAAATATTTTCTTGTTTCGTTCCGCCAAAGTTGAACTGTCGGATTCACGTGGAAAAGTGTTTGAACAACGTCGGATAGATAAACAGAAACGTGATACCGAGAATGGCGTCGTCGTGGAATACAAATAAAGAGAAAACAGCAGTTTTCTTACCGTCGCTTTTATTTTCTTGGCTAAAATTTCAGCTTCTACGATTCCCGGATAACTTTCAAGACAACAACTGTTGGCCCTTCGCGAAAGTCCGAAATTGGTCGTAGTGTGTTCGGGTTTATATTCATAGCGATCGCAGTCCATAGCCGAAATTGTGCGGCTTTTTATTGGGGTGGTATCGTTTGTATGCGGTTTGCGATTCTTTCACTTCGGTTAACGGATCAGTTGAAATTAGATTGAAAGAACCTTCTCCAGTTGGGACAACTCATACAAATGACGTTCAATTTATCAACATAAGGACCCTGACAAATAACTGATTGATTTTTCACTTATATGTTAATGTTGTGAATGTTTTTCATTGTTTTAACAGCGTTGAGGCGCCGTTTTACTCTGGCCGACGACTACGGCACCGATTCTCCATTCAAAAAGTGCCTTTCATTTTTCCAAGTTTACTCCCTCAATTTTACACCTAAAAGCTTGATTTTTTCTTTAAATTGAAATTGAAGGATGTTTTGAGGGCACTAGAATTTCTTCTCTTTGAGAAAATCACTATTTCGCATGAAAAAATCGAGTTGAATTTGAGAGTCTATGAAAATTGACTTCATAATCGTTTCCGGCGGTTGTTCATCAATTTTCTTCCAGAAAATCCATTGGAGTGCCTTCGACAAATCAATTATCTATATTCAAAAAAATCCATTTGAATAGGCGCTTAATTAATGCAAAGAATCATGGAAATACTGAAAAGACTTCCAGAAAGGGTGAAATCTTAGAGAACTGTCTGAAATTCCAGGAGGATGAAAAGAAAAAATCAGGTGAAAAATTGAGGGTGTGAACTCAGAAAAATGTGAGGCACTTTTTGAATGGAAAATCGGTGCCGAAGGAGTCGGCTAAGAGTATAACGGCCCCTTAACGCCAAATCTAGGCTCTAGCGGATCTAGGGAGTTTTTCAGTGGGTGGCCATGAAAATGTTCGACCAAATTGGACAAATTTGAATGTTGAGGCCTATTCATAAACTAAATGAACATTGAGGGGTGGTTCTGTGTCAATTTTTTATGTCCCATTCAATGGTGTTCGTATATTTCACCAAAATATCGCATAACTTATCGAACAATATTTAATTTCAATTGGAATTCTGCAATTTCGATTTCTGTGTATTTCTGTAGAGCTTGAGGTTGCAATTCCAAAAGTATACAAAATTTGTTTTTTTGCCTGGAATCTTAACCATGTGAATCCAAAATTTCACATTCACCATTTACTTTGAAAAACCTTCCAGTTCTGTTGTTCACCTCTTCAATAATAACGAGAAAACTTGTTATCTCTAATTTTCGAAGATGATTTCAGTAAAATATTAAGTTACTATTTACTATGGCATATTTTTCAGATTGATATTCCGAACTCTACTGAAAAATTAAGGAAATGAGACAAAAGGTGAGTCTTTTCAGTATAAATGAAGCATTTGCCCGCCAGCAAATTTTGTTTATGAATATCTTATTATATGTAAGGTTTTTGGGAAAACCATCAAAACCATAAAATTCTACGTGAAAATAGTGCTAAGGGAAAATTTATTCGACAAGAAAAAACTTTAAGAAACTTTTCCAAAATGCACATTTGCGAAGAACACCTTATAACTTGAGCATATACAGGCTGCTCCATCTCACTCGAGCCACCCCTTAAATTTCTTATTCCATAGTGTTTGGAAAAATTTCCTGAAACACATCGAATGATTTTGTTTTGGGGACATCTTTTGACGTACATTTGAGGCTTAAACGATCAACCCCCTAAGGAGGGGCGCTTCAACCCCTAAAAATTGAATCGGGAAGAAGGGTTTAGTGATACCTACTTCATTTGAAAGGTTTAGGCAGCCTCTTCACAACTATGTATGAAAAACATTTTCGTCAAAAATCAATTTTTTGGCTCAAATGAGCCACTTTGAATATTTCGGTTATTTTCATGATGTACAAGCCTTTTTCATTAAGTTATTCATGGTGTAGCGAAAAAATCCAGCTGCTGGATATTTCCGTACCAGTGGTAGAACGAGTTGATCGAGGTGCAAATATCATTGCTGAAAAAGAAAACCTAATGTAGGTTTGTTTTCGGTCGTCTAGAAATATGACGTAAAGCGACCGTCTAGGCTGCCAAACCTATATTTTACGTCTATCGTCTTCCTGCAGTTCTCTCAGGAACCAATAAAACTCAAACTGTCTATATTTACAGTCCTTACACAATAATGTACACTTGTAGATTATACCTCTTATACTTATCACTTTACTAGACACACGTTCAGTTACGATTTATCTGCATTTACTGGACTTCGTGAGAAAGAAAACGTCTTCACGCCAAACAAATGATTGATCTTGTATACCACCTTGAAGATCTAATTCCGTCTCTGATGGCATTAACTACCTCCGTCTCAACTTTCTACCTACTCCCCGACTCACGCCAATCTTGGGCACACATATGAAGCGTCCCACACACGAAATTCAGAAATGACAGAGATATTCAATAATTATGTACAATTGATAACTCATGATAACTGCAGAAATATTGCAGAAATATATAATAAACTATTTATTTAATTAAGTCTCAATATCGAGAATTCAGGATTTCTACAAGACCGACCTCATGCATTGTAATGAAAGGAAACAAAATTGGACGAGATTGCGTTTGGCGATCCGAGGTTATCTTTCTTTCGTATTTGGAGTACGATTTCGTCGAGATTTCGAAGCGAAGAAATCCGGAAAGCAATTTGATACCAAATTGCATCACCGGACTGAATGAATTATCAGTTTTTCATTGGGTTCCGGGGTTAACTTCTTCCGCTGAGCTGATCGATCTCTTTCTGTTCTGGAAGCATTGTAATTTTAATCGCACCGCTCGGATCTGTATACGCCAAACTCTTCGTTATCCATTCTTCCAGTGAGGTTTTTTGTGTATGATAGAGTAGAATCAAGTGGTTGGAAAAATTTACCCACTTTGATGAATATTCTAGGAAGATGATCATGTTTGGAATATCAAATTCAAAATACGGTTTTGTGAGTTTGTTTATCGCTTCCTGGAAACATGATGAGTTATGCAGAAATACGATATGAACACATTTAAGCAACTACTTGAGAGGCTCAGATCTGTTGGATATAACTCAAGCGTCGATAACTCAAACCGAGTGAATATACAGCGTGTGGCCTAATGGATGGATATTATTCGACGTTTTTCAAAAAAAAGAAAAAATTACCCTCTGCAACTCTTTTTAGTTGCAAGACTCCAAATGAGGGGATATTTTCCTCTTTTTTTGGATAAAATTTCTGGATAGACGTGCTATCGAATGATGATTACGATTTTCAGGGCACATGCATAGTTTTTTTTCAACGAAGACCTAACTCGAATTTCATGTTTTACAAATATCTTCCTATCACAATTCTCAATTGAGAAATGTTGGAATTTCCTTCATTACTTGAAATCACCTCAAAAATATTGATTTCAAAACTACGGGATTCAATTATAATGGGAAACGAATGAAAATAACGATTTCTAGATGCCTTTTCATCGAAATGAATTTCACAAAAGGCGTTCAAAGCAACTTCAAATTCTGTTACTGAATTAAGCTGCCTGTGAAGCAAGATTTCAGTGCCTGTGCTCTGAAACATCGTAATGAAAATACGCTGAGAATTTTGTTCAATGATGAGACCGATTGATCAGAATGAACAAAATCGCTAGCTTTGTTCAAGGCACAAGAGTCGATCATTATTGCTCTTTTAACTGGCTATTCTCCATTCAATTTTATAAGGTATCCCGATTGGCCATTAAACTCTGACACATTTCTCCTTGAATATTCTGAAAAGGTTAGGTTTTAGTCATTTTCCTGTCAGCTGAACAAGCAATGTTGTCCTTTCCACATAGTCGTAGTAATTACATATTTGTCGAAATGTTTATTTACTTTTGGAAAATAATGAAATCGAGAAAATATTATGTGAATTCAAAAACTCCAAAGGCCTGGCGAATGATGAAGAACCTCCTTTTCTGTTAATTGATTCATAACCCACTAAAATTAAGTTGAGGGTTCTATTTTGGACCGCCAGATCTGTTTGTAACCCCTTTATACATAAATAAATACTGGAAATATTTCACGTATATAAACATGGTTAGAAGATTCAGTTATTGTATTTTCTTGTACGGAAATCAAGAATCGCGTGTTGAAATTTTACTGAAAAATAATGGGAAGAATAGAACGTTACTTCGTGATAGTTTATTCGAAAAACGAATCAAAGTATGTACTGTTATGGTTCAAAATATCATTTCAAAATTCATCCCAAACTATTGAGGCAAAATTGAAAATGAAAGATTTAGATTTATTCTTGAAGTTTGAACATGGAAAATAGATTCTTTTATTAGAGAGGATTAGATTAGAAAAACCAAGAATGTGGAAGATGTTTTAAAGGATGGAAACCAAGGAGATAAAATAGAAGGAATTGAATTGAGAAATCAGAAAGAAAAGTCAAGAAGTTAAATTAGGAGAAATCAGAAAGAAGAGTCAAGAAGTTAAATTAAGAGAAATCGGAAAGAAAAGCCAAGAAGATGAATTGAAAAATAAGAGAGAAAAGTCGAGAAGAGAAATGAAAAATCAGGAGGAAAAGTCAAGAAGATAAATTAGGAAATTGAATTGAGAAATCAGAAAGAAAAGTCAAGAAGTTGAATTAGGAGAAATCAGAAAGAAAAGTCAAGAAGTTGAATTAGGAGAAATCAGAAAGAAAAGCCAAGAAGATAAATTGAAAAATAAGAAAGAAAAGTCGAGGAGATAAATTAGGAAAGATCAGAAAAGAAAGTCGAGAAGAGAATTGAAAAATCAGGAAGAAAAGTCAGAAGAGAAATGGGGGAAAATAAAGAAAGTCAAGAAAGAAATTGGGAAAAAATATAACGAGTACTAAGAAGATTGATACTAGAAAACAGGAATATAGTGAAAGGACAATTATAATAGATATAAGTGAGTTTAATTTTATTTAAGGGATAGAATGAGTTGTTTATTTTTTTTGTACTTGAATAAGAAAGTTAATATTATCAATGAATTTGATATAAATTCAAAATTTTCAGTTTAATTTGGACCCTCAATTGAGAAAGTTTACCGGGCATATCAAAATTGAAATATTTTTTCATTGATTTGTTTGATTCTCAATTCATTTTATGCGCATCATATAGAAGAATCATAACAGTACCTACTCAAATAACCCTACAGAAAATCCTGAAAACGGTTAGTGTAATTCCCCATTTTCATAATCCTCAAGAAATAAGCCTACAGAAGACATTCAAATACCTTTTTGAGCAACTTGAAATACTGCACTATGAAAATGTAGTAGTACTGCAAAACCTGTGTCACAGTTATTAATAAACCTCAAAAAAACTGATATAACCCATTTTCAAAGTAAAGCCATTACATCAAATTCAATGTGTTCTATTTCAGAATATTTTCCCGAACCTCACAATGAAACACCAATTTTTTCGAAATACTCATCAGCCAAAAAGTGGTCAACAGAATTCTAACCTTCGGTTATATTTTTCTAGGAAGCCTGGTCGCGTCAAGCGCAGGTATCTGACATTTTATCACATTTGTAATCAAGAAAAAACGTATTGACTTCTGCCGATAGCAACTTATTTTGAATGAAATGCTGAAAATACTGTGAGGTATACCATTCTGGAATCTTTATAGAACAGGCATGTTTCTTCCCAATTTGGCACCCACCACTATGCATGCGCCTCAAAAAACATGAATTTCATTCGAAAAACCATCTATCAAGGAATACTATTCAATAAACAGATTGAAAAAAATCGTTCATTCGGAGTTTGCACATCAAAAAGAGTGGTGAAGAATGTAGTATTTTTGTATTTTCAAATTTTCAAATCAATTTCCCGTGAACAAATTAATTCACTGGACATGAAACATATTCTTCTGATTCGCCACAAAGTCCCCTCCCTATCCGCAGATACCATATTATCCATTCATTACGCTACACTCTGTATGTTGAAAATGCAGTAACAGAATGGTGGAAGCGCCGGTCATACTTTATGTTCAAATGGAATTCACACAATTTGTTTCCAGTTGATCATTCGATATTATTTGCAATCGTAACACAGAAAGTTTCTGTTCGGCTTTTATGCCCGTTGGAGCCCTGAAATTGATAACAGATTACACGTGGGCAAACTCAATCCTTGATAGGTATGTAGGAAAATGTCTGAATTACCTCCCCAATATTTCCAGAAATCCTGCGTAACGAAATGAATCCAAACGTAGTGTTATTGGTACACTATTCAACTTCCTGTCGAAAGCAAATCATAATTAGAATGTTCTTAATAATCTTAATGCAACAACGAACGCAATTTTTCGAATTTCCATGTCGTCATCCTACTAAAACCCATCTTCACAAATATCATGATAACATAACCTTAAAGACAAGAAGGTCTAATTTCGCATGAGTTCGCGTTCAAATTGCGAACGTATGTAATTTCACCTTGCCGGATCAATTTCAGAGCTCCCAAACTCCTTCAAGATCGTGGTAATTTTCCTATCTTCATAACTCAGTCTATTTAGAACCGAATGCCCTCTTCACTGTCACGAAGAAGATGAAACGGAACTGCTAGTTCAACGTCACCTGCGAAAGTTTCGTTGGAAATGCTGCATGTTTGAATGAAGTCAACTTTGGAGTACCTCGGCTCGGAAGTTTAGAATCTTATCGCCTCTATCAGTATAGCGAGCGAGGCCTCTACTTTGTTGCATCCACGTCCATCATGTGAGTATTTAATTTGATATTTCTTGATTGAAACTGACTAAATAAATTCTGGGAAAACAATACTCACCTCATTCAAGCATAACGAAAAAAACATATTTCGTATCAATTCGGTTTGTTGATAACCTATGTCTCCAATTGAAAAGCCATATTTCTTTCTACAGAATGCATATATTTTTAGATTTTCCTGTAGCTAAGTTTGAAATATCAATAATACATACAGTGTGGGCTTTTCAAAACGAAACAGACGAGATAACAGGCGGAATAAATTTATTTCGAAAAATTGCTCGGACAAGTCGATTTTGAATGGGAAAAATAGGGTGAGTGATAGCTCATTTGAAAGGCCTTCTTATCATGAATTCAGCGTTATAATGTTTTCCTCTTTAAAGCATTCGTTTTCGAGATATTCAATTTTGAATTTCGTACAGTACCATTCATCCCGCTAACCATGCTATGTGAATTCATCAATTATTTGACTAATTATTCATTTTTAACGTTTTAACTTTGTATTCTGATGTCTGGTGTATGGCAGTTATGGAGTTTTATCAAATCTACAGAATGAAAGACTAATAAATTCGATTGATTCAGACAGCTTGCTTGACGATGATACCATCTTTGCTTCAATGTAAATGTCAATATCTCAAGAATCAATGAATCAAATGGAGAAAATATCAGTATCCTGAATTCAGGATAAAAGGACCTTTCAAATGAGGTATCACTCACCCTATCTTTTTTATTCAAAATTTAGGGGTTGGTGTTCCAACACTAAGGGTTGAAGCAGTGTAGTTGTGAATTTGACCTTAAAAGTTGTACCCCTCGAAACAAAAATCGACGTGTCCGAGCATTTTTTCGAAATAAATTCATTCCGCCCGTTATCTCGTCTGTTTCGTTTTAAAAAGCCCACCCTGTAAATTCATATTTTCCTCGATAACACAAAAATTTGAACAAAAGTTGCTCATTCATTCAGCTCGAATTTTTCAGAACAATAACAATTCAACGTCTAATTTCTATGACAGATTTAGGATAAAGATCGAGTAACAATATTGGAAAACCTTATACAGATTCATCCTATAACAATTCACCAAAATGCAGTTCATTTTAAACAACAATTTCGAATATTTGGACGAAGCCTTTTTTCCTGAAATTTTGTCATCCTGAATCTTTCAAACAAAGCTGAATTTTGAAGAGTAGTGTATAAAAAAGGATTTCGTTCGTTGAGAGGAATCAAAAGTCAAAGACTCATCCTGTTTAGCTAGAGTGCGATTCAAATTGTGCGGTTTTTCTTAAAATAAATGAAACACATCAGTACTTTGCATTCATTTTCGAAAAATTTTCAATGGTAATTGAATAATCAGTTATGACATTTATGAACGAAAATTATTATCTGCCAAATGGCTTCCTCTTGATGCAGCTCTACAGACGTCCACTCTTTTCTTGAAATTCTCAACGACATTTTGACATAATTGAGGCTCTATCTCACTAACGTCATAAATAATTTCATCCTTCAGTTCAGGAATTGATTGTGGATTATTCTCAGAGACCCGGCTTTTTACATAACCCCAAACAAAATAGTCAAACGGTGTTGAATCACATGATCTTGGCGGCCAATTGACATTCTCGTATCAATAATTCAATTGTGTCATTTGGAAAGTGAGGTGTAGCGGCGTAGCGCCATCTTGCTTCAACCACATGTCCTCGAGATCAATATTCATTAATTCGGGCCACAAAAAGTCGATCATCATCCGACGGTATCGATCACCATTGACACTTATAGCTTCACCAGCAGCCTTTTCAAAGAAGTAAGGTCCGATTTCACCACCTGACCATAATGGACACCAAACTGTGACTCGTTTGGGATGCGTAGGTGTCTCAAGAATATTTTGTGGATTTTCCTCACCCCAGTTATGACAATTTTGGTAATTAACATAGCCACCAAGTTCAAAATGTACCCCATCGGAAAACATGATCTTTTGAAAAAAATGATCTTGTTGTTCACTGAAGAAATTGACAAACGAACGACGTTTTGAATGATCTAACGGCTTTAGTTCCTGTGTGATCTGAGCCTTATATGCCTTCAGAGCTAAAGAGTTGTGTAAAATACGCCATGTTGTGGAACCCACTGAGTCTAACTTGTGAACGTCGTCTAATGGACATTTCAGGGTCTTCAGCAACACTTTAACGAACCAAATGAATATTTTCTTGTGAACGACCGCTTCGACTGTATTTTTCACTTTTTTGTCCTTCCACCGAATCAGTCCCTTGAAATTTTTCAAAAAATCGACCAATAGTGCTTTCACTTATGTAAACCTTCAATTTCAGGTAATTTTTTCAAAACACTTTTCACTGAACTCTGATTTTCACGAGGATTTTCATCAAACAATGCAACGCATTGTTGGAGCATACACGAAGACATTTTTATAAATATCATACATCAAACTTCTTAGATGTCAAAATACCCAGACGAATTCAGTGCGCCATCTATATTTCGATTATTCTTAAAAAAAAACTCGGTATTTGAAACACCTTTTAAGGTTGTGGCCAAAATAGACACCTCTATTTTTTCTGAAATTCCGAATTTAGGTAATGAATTAAACAAAGTAATGCTTGCCTAATTTATGTTTCATTCATGAAAATAATTCATAGAATATGAAGTCCAAATAAACCTTGAAACCCAAAATGTTTCCTAACTGCGAAAGAGATGACATTGTCATCGAGTAAGCGGAAAAGTATAAACCAACATTTCGAATATTATTATATTCAGACGAGACGTGAATAGTATGTTTGGAATAATCTGTATAATAACGCCAAAAAAAATGATAGGAATTCTGAGTTTTCATGGAAAATATCCCAGCAAAACTTTGATGACTTCATATTATGTTTCGGTTGCCCTGAAACTATGTAAGAACTTATTTTCGTGAGAAGTCACTATATTTCAGTTTTTTATCGATGCGTCAGGAAATGAGGTTTCATATTATAAGGGTTGTTTTTCACGATATGTGGGAATCCTTTACAAGACCTCCATATGCAGATGTGACAAAAAAAGAAAGTGTTTTCGTTCATCGCATATTTTTACATACGATATGAATAAAGAAAATATTATTTCATCATACAGTCAGAACTCATTTCACATGTTCTGTAAGATCTATGAGAAATAGACAATAGTACATATTGTATCCAACTTATTTCGGTTTGAAATTCATGAGTTTTTCGAAGCATGATCTAGTGAGCGAACTATTCAAAAATGCGTACCTTCATACAAACATTGTAGCCGACTCGCCTACTGCATTTTGATTCAATTCACTCCATTAAATTTTAATTTTCGCATTCCAAATCTAGTTTATTACTGCAAACTTCAGGGACTGAGTCTATACCGTTCCTCCTTGTCTTATTAATAAATTAACCCCAGTGTAATGCATATTCATTAAAACTGGTGAGCGGAGGTAAGCATGTTCCGCTCTACGTATACGGCTAATAAAATTAGGTGGCAGTGTGCTCCTCACTGGTTCGAGATATGCGAGAAAGTTCATCTGGATTTGTTTCCATATTCTCGTGGCACTTCCTTCAGTGGTTGTGGTTTATTCCATCGGAGCTCTCGAATCACTCGAGATTCCATCGGATAATGCCTCTACATGGGTTCTCATTTCACGTGATTATGCATAATATGCGGAGACTGCGGAGAGTATACGTAGGGTTCATTCCAGGATGAATTTATTTTCAAAACCCCTGGAACCAGTTCACTGAAAAAACGTACGAATCAGGGTTTTCCAGTTCAATTATTGAAATGAAAACGGTAGATGAATATGACAGCAATAATCTGAATATTATGAAAGCATGCTTTGAAGTTTTGTGTATTTGGTTTCATCTATTTCGACCGATTCGGTTCGAAAATATGGATCTTTTTCCATATATTAGAGGAAAGTCACCAAATATGGAATACCATTTGGTTTTTGGGATATGAAAAAAAAAACTTCACATTAATTAAAAAAATTTAAAAAAATCAGTTTAATGTTTATACTAATCAGTCATACATTTATATGTAGTAATTAACAGTCTTCAATCAAATATATTACTCATCACATTAAAATCTAACACAAAAAACAAAATCACAAATGAGTAACCAAATATGGAGAAGGTACCCATATATGGAATATAAGCATAAATAAACTAACAATAACAAAAATGGACATTAATATTTTTGAGATCAATTAAATGAATGAAACATATTGTGATAAATTGAAGAAGTTTCATAATTACTTGCAAAGTAATCAAAGTATCAAGTATCAAACTCTGGACTTATACTAGTTCAAACTCTTCTAAGTATTTTCTCAAGTCACAATATTCTAATGACAAAAGATCACAAAATGGTGAAATAAACATAATACCAATATATTAAATGCTATAACAATTATATATACAAACATAACAGCTGGTAATACTCATTTATTACTTACCTTTAAAATTTTCTTCACGACAACAAAACAAAACACGCCTGCCACACGTTAAGCGTTTGCGGAACTGACTCGATGGTGTGAGTGCGATAGTTAGTAGACCGAATGAAACAGAAGATGGTCGAGTGTTGCGTTTATTACTTATAGTCTTGGAGAAATGAAGGTATTCCATATAAGGATACTTTTTAAAATTTGGTGACTTTCCTCTACAGGCAACACTAGAGAAAAACAAAGAATCTGAATATTCTCAAGCAAATGATGACTGAATATGCTGAAGGTGCAATGCAGTCTTCATAAAAACATTTCAGTGTCACACAAAAATTTATTCTTATCAAAAATTTGATTTTTCTCTTGAAAAATTCTGGCATTTTGTAATTGAACAAATCAATAATGAAATGATGGTAATAATATACAATATATACGTGGATAAATGTGAGTAAAGTGCTACACAAGGCTAATGACCTAAGCAGTTGATGCCTACAACTACCAAAGAAAAAAAAAATAATATACAAGAAGAATGAAATGATTTTTTCCATAAAGTAAACCAGTACATATAAAATCTCATTCACATATTGAGTATCTTGTTTTGATATCAACTAACATCACTTCCAATTACCTCATCAGTATCACAGATATTCCTTGATATCACGATGTATCTAAACAATATCGAGCTTCGCGGACTCATCTACTCATCAGATGTATTCAAACTGAATGGAATTGAAACGAGATGAAGGTCTTCTTCTAGGCGCTCATCACACGAACCCAAAATGGACGATGTTTCTACGTTCGGTATAACTTTGAGAGCTTGCAGTGTGAATTTCCCATTCTGGGAGCATTTAGGGTATCCCTTCGATCTCGCAATGGAGGAATAGTTATTTTCCTATCAAGGCCGGAAAGTTGTACTTTCCCGCATTGCAAGCAATCGAGTGCGGGAAAGTACTTTTTCTACAACCGGGCCTAACTAACTACTTTCCCGCATTGTTTTCTATTCGGAAAGTGTCACTTTCCCGCACTAGTGCGGGAAAGTAAATATGTGTTGAATTTGGGTATAATAATACCTTTAAAATGAAATCTCTTAATCTACTTACTTATATATTTATTTAAATATTTCAAATTATGCAGTTTCATCCATGTCAAACTAATTATTAATGCAGATTTCCGTTTGAAAATTATTGCATTTTCAAAGAAAACTTGACATCCTTCAAAAATTATGACTGGCATACATGGATCTGTGTATTTATTTCTATGTCACGATCTATGATTTTCCGCATAGAATCCCAAACTCCTTAATTAATGTGTCAAAACGAATATATTGTATTCGAATTGTGAAGAAGTTTTTTTTCATTTTATAATACGGTTGTAGAAAAAACATTGTTCCTATCTTGAGCGGAAAGTACTTTCCCGCACTCGATTGCTTGCCCAAACTCCGCTCCGCGTCGTTCGGGCAACGGCAATCTAGTGTGGGAAAGTGCAACTTTCCGCCCTTGATAGGAAAATAACTATTCCGCTCCAGATAGGAACAATATTTTTTCGACAAACGTATTATAAAATGAAAAAAAACTTCTACACAACTCGAACATTCGTTTTGACACATTAATTAAGGAGTTTGGGATTCTATGCGGAAAATCATAGATCGTGACATAGAAATAAATACACAGATCCATGTATGCCAGTCATAATTTTTGAAGGATATCAAGTTCCTTGAATATGCAATAATTTTTGAACGGAAATCTGCATTAATAATTAGTTTGACATGGATGAAACTGCATAATTTGAAATATTCAACTAAATATAATTGTAAATAGATTAAGAGATTCCATGTTAAAGGTATTATTATACCCAAATTCAACACATATTTACTTTCTCGCACTAGTGCGGGAAAGTGACACTTTCCGAATCGAAAACAATGCGGGAAAGTAGTTAGTTAGGCCCGGTTTTAGAAAAAGTTCTTCTTCTGGTTGCATTCGCGATATCTGCGGGAGCTCGCAAAGTGACTAAATTGAGATATTCCGCAGAGTAGTCTGTGTTTCCTGAGATCATTAGATAAATCGTGACTCAGAAGCTCATGATGATGTTTTTCATTTAGAAACTTTTCTAAAGGTCTTGAATGTCTCTTGAGTCAATTCAGATTTTATAGGTGTGAAATAATCTTCTCGTTTCACAAAGTTTCAGACCTTTCCCAAAATAACGACTCCAGACGATTATATTCGGACCCTTGTTCTCATCTGTGTAACCAATCATTTGTGCGAGGACCTTAGCGATACCTTCATTCATTATACAGAATGAGGGTTCACCAAAGCTCATGTTATCCCATGTTCAACGGATATTCAATATTGATGTTTGCTTACGTGCAGTATGAACTCCGGTATTTATAAGAACCCCACTAAACACCGAGTAACGGTTTAGTGGGCTTGATAGGAAATTATAGCATAATAACTATTAATCCTATGTATTCTGTTAATCTTACTTGACAGGTGATAGAAGATTACCCAATAGGTATGATGTCGCGGTGAATTTGGGTAAATAGAGGATGATTAGCATCTGTCTATCGCAGTATACTGGAAACTTCCATTAGATATCTATTAACATGTTAGAATACGATTAGTGAGATTACCAGTGTAAGGCATGGTTATCGAATGACAGAAATCTCTACCTCAAGGTCTTAGATTCTGTACATTTGTTGGTATTTTGAACATGACTCAAATTGAGGAATGAACAGATCATGTCTTGATTAAATCAAGTGAATGGTGCCATATGCAGTAATCAGTCACCATAAACAGTGCGCTTTTCCATAGCTATGGCTTGTACATGAATAAAATCCATCGGAGAACATTTGGAGATTAGACTCGATGAAATTCCTACACGAATCAGTGTCCCATAATCGCATTTTCGGACCTGAAATATCTGCGAGCTCCATAAACTCCACGTCAAATTCATATTTACTCGTTCATCATGATGACCTTTCGCAGAAAGGATGTTGAATGTACATGAGATCCCCATTGGTGGTATCAATAAAATCAACGTCAATAAAACCGCCCTAGTAATAAATCGGAATGTTTCCGATTCGAATGTCAAATTGAACGAGGTTAACAATGTGATCTGGATTTCCGCTGATAAAAGCTCTCAGGGTGACTAATTCATGAGTTCATAATGAATCGTATATCATTTTGGATGTCGTTTGGTTTGTTTCCACCTTCTGAATTCGGGAATAATGGTAGTTACTGCATATATTATTTCCTGCAATTACAGTCATTCAAAAAAGTACAGTTTAGAGACACCAATTCACATCAATCGATAACCCTTTGATGGAAATTGAGTGAATGTCGAATACATGGATGCCCTATGGGTATAGACAATATTCGTTTTTTTAAGAATGAAAAGAACCTCTTATTTTCATCTATTGCTTGAACGATGTGTGGAGAAGCAGCTTTTTGCTCGTCGTAATATTTCGCACTCACAAAGCATATACAGGGTGTTTGGAGGATGAGTAGCCATAGGTGAATGGTGGATAGGTGATGCTCTTGGCTACTTGTTGCACCTTATAAAATAACATTTTGCCCAAAGTTCAAACTGTTATAATTTTTTTGCCATTTTTCTAGAAATTCTTATTAAAATCCTGAATTTTTTTAAATTTAATGCTCGAGGAGTATTGTCAACCGATGATAGAGAGAGCACGCTATTTTTAGTTAGTGTTAGAATGAGAGAAAAGATTTTACCTGCTCAAAGGAATAGTTTTGTCGTCACCCTTTTGGCATCCTTGAGGACAAAACGGTTTTTTGTTGAGTTATCTAATTATTAATGGTACATGTTACATACCATCGCAAAGAGTATTAACTAGAGAAGTTTTTAAAACCATTTTAAAACCCCACACTATGTATTTTTTTTATTTCACTTTGTAAAGTGGACACAACATTTTTTTTTTTCCATTTTGATGTTTGATGCGACGCTGTCAGGTTTTTTGAAGACGTTTGTATGAAATTATGATTCAATGTGCATAAGACAAGACTAGACTGAAAAAAATAAATCATTTTATAGGCACCTCGAGCAATAAATTAAAAAAAATTCAAGATTTTAATGAGAAAAATGGGTAATTTCTAGAAAAATGGCAAAAAAATTATAACATCATGAACTTTGGGCAAAATATTATTTTATTAGGTGTAACAAGTAGCCAAGAGCGTCACCTATCCACCATTTACCTATGGCTTCTCACCCTCCAAACACCCTGTATAAGAAATGTCTTATTGTGAAATACTCTAAGTAAATAATATCAAGTTGAACATCCTTGACGCACCAAGAGATTCCCAAACAATTATCTTTCGATATGGCCAGAATTTTCAATCCCCCCTCATGCATGATCAGAGAACCGCAGCCCTACCTCTTCATCTCATCCTTTTATGGACGAAAGAGTATTTTGCCAGGACATAATGGCGCACCAATACAGAGCCCTCCTTCTCAGTCTAAACCTTGAGGGTAGCTATGTTCTCGGATGATAATCTTCTTATTTAAGGGTGACCGCCCTTACTTTCTGCACAAGCCGAATTTAATATCTTGGAAATAATTAGTTTTCGGAAATCCTCCTTGGGACCTACGTAGTCAGTCACGTGGCATATAAACTCATGAACGATAGCAACATCGGAGATACTGCCGAGAGACACATTTGAGGAGATGATATTTCGTCTACGTAGGCGGTTGGAGATGGAATGGATTTGAAAGATATACAAGGTGTCTCAACAAGAGGGAGAAGCCTGAAAATTTTAATAGCTTTGTAGAGAAAAGCCTCACTGTAAGGAATGCGTGGATTTTGAGCGTGACTGCGAGTTGTTGGGCTCTTTTGAATTACCTCTCTTGCTCTATTAAGGTTTTCTGTAGTCTGAGAAGTTCATGTAGGACCAGGTGGCTTAAATCTTCTGTAGAGTTTTACTCCAATTCATAGACAAAGACCAGGTTTACGGTGAATTCAATCACCTTATGATTGAATGTTTTGATCTGACAACAATACCAAGTATCCACCGTCATTTGCGGATTTACATCCTGCAGATCTTTCACCCTTAGACTATACAGGGTCTTTCACGAGGAACCTCACCCATATTTATACAGGAAACTACTGAACGTATTTTCATGAAATTCAGCAATTATAAGTATTTCACGATGCTGATGAAATCTAAAATATTCTCAAGGCATGAGCACCTCCGGTTTTTCCGGAAATGACGTCAACTTCCGTTTTTCAAATTAGAACACCATTTTTTTATTGCAGAAATAGATTCCTTAGAAAATTTCAAGTTATTTTGATGTAACATTTTTCAGTTTTGGTTGGAAAATTCTCGCTGAGCGGGAAAACTCGAAAAAAAAATCGAAAATAGAGCTCCGCTGAAACAAGAATAACTTCGAGGTTTTTGGATGGAAAATTTTCATTTTTGAGATTTTTCAAGATGTAAGATTGATATATCCACTTTGAAAATCGAAATCGCGATTCATGATACAGGGGGTGAAAAAATCGCTTCCAAAGTTAGGGATGACAAAATCGTGAAAAATCAATTTTTTCAAATTAGAACCCCATTTTTTTATGGCAGATATTGAATCTACGTTAAAAAATAATGTGAGTGTATGCATCACACGTTTGCCCTGAAATGGATATTTTCTGAGTTAATATCCACTTTAGGGCAAGGGTGTGATGCATACACTCACATTATTTTTTAACGTAGATTCAATATCTGCCATAAAAAAATGGGGTTCCAATTTGAAAAAATTGATTTTTCACGATTTTGTCATCCCTAACTTTGAAAGCGATTTTTTCACCCCCTGTATCATGAATCGCGATTTCGATTTTTAAAGTGGATACATCAATCTTACATCTTGAAAAATCCCAAAAATGAAAATTTTCCATAAAAAAACCTCGAAGTTATTCTTGTTTCAGCGGAGCTCTATTTTCGATTTTTTTTTCGAATTTTCCCGCTCAGAGAGAATTTTCCAACCAAAACTGAAAAATGTTACATCAAAATAACTTGAAATTTTCTAAGGAATCTATTTCTGCAATAAAAAAATGGTATTCTAATTTGAAAAACGGAAGTTGACGTCATTTCCGGGAAAAACCGGAGGTGCTCAATGCTCATGCCTTGAAAATATTTTAGATTTCATCAGCATCGTGAAATACTTATAAGTGCTGAATTTCATGAAAATACGTTCAGTAGTTTCCCGTATAAATATGGGTGAGGTTCCTCGTGAAAGACCCTGTATATATTGGGTATAGTCAATGCTTTCTCCCAAGTGTCTACTGTTGATAAGGCGAGTGATGTTCTTTTGTGCATAATTCTATGTAAAATCACTCAATGTTTTTTATCTTATTTGGTTCTCTATTGACGTGACTTATCTATTATCACAGAAAATTTATGGAAGATTCAACATACATTCGAATTTCGAAACGATATTGAAAATATTGAGAATTTCTGCGTGTTAACAATCCAATCTTGAAGAAGATCTGAGTTGAGCAGTTCTCAGAAAAATATAAAATGAAAAGAGAAATTTCTTTCAACCTGAAAAATATATTGTTGAAATGTATGTTCAAGTGAAGACTCCCTGTATATATAAAACAAACTCACACATTAGGTAAATAGGTAATATTTGTGTTCAAAAAGTTCATGCAACGTATTCAGTTTGCGAGGCAGAAGATGGAAATGTATGTTCAAGACTTCCATTTTACTCAGCATGTTGAAAATACCCTGTCTGCATCGTGAGCCATGGATAAATCTGAGGCAGCAGTTATAAATAAAGTGCACTCATGCAAGGTAGAGTACTCATATCCTTGGATTTTCCGAGAATAAGTGAGTAGAATGAGTAAACTCAGGTTGGCAATTTAAATCAAAGATGATATTCAGATTCTATCTCGACAACCGAAGGAAACCTTCATTCATGTTGGATTTCATATCATACTCGAAATAGACTCATTACTTTTTATTGATTCACACATGAATTAGGTCCAAACAATATCACTATTCACATCCATGTCAAAAGAAGAACTTATTCGAGTTTAGAATTAAGATTGAAACGACGAAGGTCTTTTCCAAATTCCGAATCAAACAATCCAAAAATCGACTATATTTTCAGATTCTGAATAACTCTGACAACTTTTTTTTGTCCGCCTTATCTTCAAGATATCTTCGGGAACTCCCAATGTGAATTTTGTTCTAGTTGCGTTCAGGATATCTCTGAGAGCTTCGAATGGAAATGATTTTTTCTGGTTGCACTGAAAATATCTTTGGGAGCTCCTGATAAGAATTTCTTGTTCAGGCTACGTGCTTGTCATCCATGAGAACGACACAAAGATATAATTATTTTTTGGTTCACATATAAATATGTGCTATCATTTTCAAGTAAGTGTCCTTCAAGCTACTGGATATCAAGACGATATCACAAGTTCCAGCCTGAAACATATACTCCATTCACAATTATAAAATCACAACTCTGGCCATGGTTTCGTTTTCAGGAATTGGTGCACCTGATGAAAAATCTGTGCGCGTACAGAGAATATTGTTAATGACAAAACGTTGTTGCCAGTTGCTTTGTTTACATCAAAGTAAAAGTATCAAAGATATTCCACATTTTGTTAGTTCGAATCGATCGGCGATTTTGGGGCGAAATATCGATACGGAATCGCCTATTTTTCCGTTCTTCGTCGTCCAGAAGAAGTTTCCCCTCGATTTCGTGCAAGTGTCATTTTTTCCTTTCACTACTTTTGGTGTGAGTACGAACGGCAAATTTGAATTGGACCAATAAGCATAAAAAAACAAAAGTAAGTACTAATCGTTTTTGGTGCTAAAAATTTATTTGGGATGTGTAAATGGAAAAAAAGGGCTTCCTTATACGATCTTCTAACGAAAGCGACCGGAAAATATGGTTCGGGTATGATTTTCGAGGAATTATGAGGAAAGAACTTGCAGAATGAAATTGCACGATTTTCGTAAGTAAACGGGTTCTGGATGGCCATCATTGGTCTCTAAATGATTATTGTTGATCGTTTTCACGTTTCAGAAAAAAAACACGTCGAAGAAGCTAAAAAAAAAGAAGAAATATGACTATATTGCACTCAACGATTCAGATTCCGATGAATTGAAATATGTGTCACTGGGGCTTTCATTCCTATCAATCCTTTGCCGAAAGTAGAAATAGGCTATATCGATCCAGAATACATCGGTTTTTTCCATATTCCAGGAGTTTGCGTCTTATTTTAGAACAGGTGAATGATAAATGTGAAGCATATGTTTGACCTATTCCATTTCATTTGTACAAACCTACTGTGGTAGTAATGTATGAATCTTTTTTAAACTAACAAATTACTATACAGCCAGAATATTTTACTCCTTGTTCATAAGATCAAATAAATGAAATGTATATCTATAAAGCTTTCAGGCTCATTAATTTATATTGCATTGAAATTATTAGTTTCTCTGTAAACAAATTCGTTAATTCAGTTATTATGTTCATTTTCTTTGTGATGAATGAATAAAACTGTTATTTATTTGAAATAAAGAAATATTAGAAATAGAAATGTTATGCAGCCTCACAATCATATCACATATTCGGATTCCAGTAGAGGGATATGATTTTCCATTATTCTTGATTCTTGTAATTACCCATCAATTCATCTTATATCTTTTTTTTAATGAATTCTTGATTAGAATCAACAATTGATGTCGTCAAGTCTTGAACTTTCAGTTCAAGAGGATAATAAACATCGAATCTTCACAAGCATGCATATGAAAATTATGTGAAAGCAATGCAATTTTCTTCCATGGCGAAAAATTATATATTTCAACAGTGATCTCTTGTACTTTTCATGCAAATAACTAGAAAAGGAATCCTTTCTATCAATTCATATGAACGTTAATTATTTTCGTCCATCACATATTTTCCAATTCATTCACATTCTGAGAAATACGCTGAGAATGTAGAAAGGGCAACAAAGTGTTGACTTGGAACATAAAAATATTTTGAAAAACGTCATTACTTCGATACAGAGTGGAATGTGTCAAATTTCCAAGGCCAGAGTTTTGATTTTATAATTGTGAATGGAGTATATGCTGAATTTACAACTCAGTAGCTAAAGGTCATCTTCAACTAAGCGAAGTAACGTTCTATTGTACCTAATCCTGTGTAAGCACACAGATTGTTCAGACAGATGACAGATGTCATTTATAACATCAACAGTCACTATGCTAGGATGAATATGGAGACCATCTGAATCTACAGTGCGCGTCGAAATTGGAATAACAAATTCATTTTCTCATAAAAAAATATTTGGCAACAAAATCCTGAAACAGGTCAATTTTTGTTTCACTTTCACCAAATTTCTATTCATTTTTGGAGGATTTTTGTTGCACCCTGTGCCATTCCCATCAACCTTCTAAATTTTTTGAAGAGGGAAAGTGGGTCATGTGGTAATTTTTTGGCAAGGTCTTTGTATCTCTATTATAGGCGTGCAGAAATTTTTTAGAATTTTTTTTTAAATAAGTTAATTCAAAGATGTTTTCAGTTTGTGCACTTTGCCATGGCTCATTTACTTTGAGACGATGGTACCGAATGAAAGTCGATCATTACAGTTTTTTACATTCACAACTGTCAACCCCTACGAACCCTTCAATGGAGAAAAAAAAATGGAGTGAACTTATTTCGAAAAAATTTTTTTTCCTGAAAATTTCTGCACGCCAGTAAAGAAGATACAAAGAACCACAGTACCACATAACCCACTTTTCTTTTTCAAAAAATTTGGGGGGTTGATGGGGATGGCACAGGGTGCAACAAAAATCCTTCAAGAATGCCTAAAAATTTGGTAGAAGTGAAACAAAAATTGACCTGTTCAGGATTTTTCCGTCAAATTATTTTTTCTGAGAAAATGAATTTGATCCATTATTTTGACGCGTGCTGTATAAGCACAAAAATAACAATTATTCGTAGTGCTTGGTTGCCAGCCATCGGAGTAAACCTGTCCGAAGCGGAAAGGATGAACCTGGTCCTGCTGACAATTGGTCGGCGGCATGAATTCAGCGGAGGATGCGGTAACATCTCTAGTTCGGAGCGGTCATTCCACAGATTACAATATCCGTGAAATTTCTATTGGACCCAGTATACTCTAGATTCGAAGTTGAATATTTGACTTCAAATGCAAATCTGCTATTTGAAAAGATTCTCGCCAATTTTCATCAACATGAAGATGAATTTGACCCTTTTCTTCATGTCCTCTGCCAGGTAACATTAGGAGAAATCCTCCTGCGAATAGATATTCGAGGATATTCGAGGGGCGAGCAACAGCTTTCCAGGGTCCTCAAGATGAGAAATGGCCCTGGACGTCCGAACGACCTCTCCGAGGCGAATGTTTAGTCAGATTTGACCGGAAAGCATAAATCCTTGTCGGCTAAAAGGTAACCAAGTGACAAAATGGCCTTACAACTCCGGCAATAGAAGCTGCCGGAATTTTACGATGCTCCCCCAGCTTTTAATTGTGACTTCCAGTGAATTTTACCGAACATCCCCTACCGTGCGGCGCATGTTGTTCCACCGAAAGGGTAATTCAGTTTCCTAACATTGTGGAATCTCATTCAATTAATTTTTTGTTGCAGTCGGTCTGTGGCTCCTGACCGCTCTGGTTTTCACCAGAATTTATACGCTCCTGGCGAAATTTGAACGGAATTAATGGGCTGTAATTCTGCCGGTTTGAATGCGTAATGGCGAGCATACGTAATTAAACCCATTTTGATGGGTTTTCTTATGAATCGACAAGGTTTTGAGCTTGAATCAGGATGTGAAAGATAGAATTCAGGAACTATTTGCTTTGCAAACAGGAAGAGATTTCATTGTGCGATGCAACAAAAACATATCATTTATGAATCGGGGGTATGGCTTCTCCTGGGTTTTCTGCCTGATAAACAGGGTGACCCAGGGGTGTGTGAATGGTTCATAACTTTGTTTATATTCAAGCTATCGACTTGATTGTTTTTTCCACACGATAAGTGGCACTGTCCTTTGGTTCTTTGCATATACTTCATGAATAATCTTATTTTGTAATGACGTCAGTTTATCAACGGCTTCGAATTAAAACGAGTTTTCTGAAAATGCCAAGACGTAAATTAACAAACGCTGAGGCTAATATGGCTATCGGAATGCTACAGGGTGGCCTAACTCAGGTTGTTGTAGCGGGAAGGCTCCAAGTCAGCCGAAGTGTGATATTTCGACTTTGGAAAAGGTTCAGGGAGACAGGTTCCGTGTTGGAAAGACCAAGGCTTGTTGGGCGACGAAAAAAGCACCTGCTCAGGATCGTTTCATCAACATTTCGGCGAGAAGAAACCCTATACATCTAAGTGTAGAATGCTACGGAATACTCTTCAGAATGCAGATAGGATCCAAGTTTCCATCGAAACCATCAGACGACGTTTGAGAGAGGTGGATCTAAGGTTCTAGACGTCCATTAAGAGGAGTTCCATTAACACGTGACCATAAGCGTCAAAGACTAGAATGGGAAAGGCAACATGTCAATTGGAACGATCAATGGCGTAGTGTCCTTTTCACTGATTAATCCAGATATGAACGACTTTCAGATTCTCGAAGAATGAGGGTATGGACAATCCCACGCATACCCCGTAATCGTTGGGCTATGTCCAAGAAGTCCATCCATTCCGAGGGGGTAGTGTTCTGGTAAGGGCCTGAAAATGTTTCAACGGGCGCACAGATATACACATTTGTCCTGGAAATATGACCGCCTTACACTGTAGGGAGCATGTCATTGACAATGTTGTGCTAAATTTTCATGCTGCTATTGGTGAAACTTTTCAATTTCTAGACGAAAACGCTAGACCGCACCGTGCAGTCATAGTTGAGAATGCGCGGAGGAGCTTGGTATTCCACATTTACCAATACCTCCGCACTCATCTGATTCGAATTGCATAGACATAGAACATGCATGGGATATGCTCCAAAGAAGATTAGATAATCATCAACCTACCCCAGAATCCTCAAATGATCTGGGAGAGCTTCTGCCCCGTTTATGGAACCAAATTCCTCAAGAAATGTTCAACAACCTCATGTGTGGTATGTAAAGAAGATGTCGAGCTGTAAATGATGCCCGTGGAGACCATAAATTGCATTGATAGTCTTGAAATGCTTGAATTCTCTGGGAATAAAATTTCGTTATTTCACTCGACTTTTTCTAAACCCCCCTGTATACGCTGCAGACCTACAGGCTAAAATTACTTTGCAACTTGAAATCATATCAATATGAATTTTCATCACAAAAATCTCATTTTAACTATATTTTTTTGCAATTTAAGTCAATATCACTAACTCATATGTGGAGCAGTTTATTTTCATCCACCTACTGGATGTCCGAAAATGAAATAAAGACATACATAGGTTCAGTTTTTAATGGCAACCCACTTTTTTTCAAACATCCTTGGATTTGCCATTTGATAGTCGATGAGACCAACCCGATTTCATTGACTTATCTGCATCAGTTTTTGGCCTACTTATGTCAATTTATGTGTCGAAATAGCGTAGATCAACAGAAAAAATCATATTTTCGAAACCGGTCAATATAATTCAATCATCTTCTTTTCAGTCGATTCCTCAAGTTTCTGAGCATCTTTTTGAATGGGCGAAAATTCGATATCTGTGTTCTATTGCCTACAACAATGGTTTTTGAATGACAAATTACAAAATGAATCAACTCGATTTTTTTGAATGCAACACCCCCTGTATTTTATTGCTGAATCGAATGGCATTTCGCGAGAGCTTTTCGTCTATATAAATGAATTTCATAACCTTCGTCCCAGTGGCGTATATAGGGGGGGGGCAGGGGGCCCAGCAGTACTTGGTCGTAAGTTGTTACCCAGTACTTCGTCAGTTGTTAGTCAATTTGTTAGTTAATCTCTAGTAAACTATTCCTTGGCTTTACATTTTCATAAAGAAGGTACATTTCATAATTCTTCCTTGCTATACATTTTTATATAGAAGGTAGAATTCATAATTATTCTATACATATTACTTTCATTATTATTCCGTGCTTGTTATTTTATTGAAGGAAACAAGAAAATACAGTTTGTTGTTGAGAGTGCGTTCAAATTTCAGCACTTGCTCATCCTCTTCGCGGTTGTTATCTAAGTGCAGATAACAACTTATAGCAGTCTTCCTCCAGATAACCATATGGTGCTTACTGTACCTATACCCCTTACATCGGTTGTGCAGTCAAAACAGTCTTAGTCATCGAGATTAACAAGAATCACCAGCATCCTATCAACTGGAAGCTGTTCAAAAAGACATTAATTCTGGTAAAACAAGCAGGGTACAAAAATAAAACTAGAACACCTTGATAAACGAATCAAGGTAAAAAACATTTTCCCTTCGGAATTGAGGTAGCAGTGTTTGAAGAATAGTAGTAATAGAAATAGGGGAGAATATCAAGAACCAAACAATTATAGTGACCGAGTGACGAGTACATAAAGAGGTGAGTAGCCATTTTTCATTTCGAAATTCATTTCATGAATTTCACAGAGGAGACCTCATAATTTTTTTTCAGTTGTCCTGATATCGATGCATAAGAAAATCGCATCTTCCTGAAATTTGAACCTAATAAATGTTTGTAGGGATTGCAATTTTTTTCATTTCAAGAAAACGAATGAATCCTGTTCGAGCTGAAATAAGACGCAATAAACGAGGCATTTCATTCACAGGAAAAATCAGGCATCCATCCCTACGAATCAGATAGAAACAAGCAAATTACATTAAAACTTCCCTCCAGGCAGTGAAGTCAACACTGTTAAAACTTCATGAGTAAATTTTCTTTCCAGTTGAACACCCAAAAAGTTCAGCTAATATGTATAAGAATATCCCGGCATGCCTTGGATACTTTTCCATTGAAAAAATTCGGGATTATGGTATTTGCAAGTCGGAAACAGATGAGTCGTTCTTGCAGTGAAAAGCGCTGTTTCTGGATTACATTCCTACGGATATTGCGCGGATAGAAAACTTTTATATCCCATGCCAGCTTGGTTTATTTTGCGGAGGCAGCGAACTCATTAGACATTACGTGGGTTTGTAGAATGAGAATGTGGTTTACTCCTGCATTTTTCTTTTATGCGAAAGGGAATTTGAGGAGCACATTTCCAGGGAGATCTTTATGAATTAATTTGGTACCATTGAACAGTAGCGAGTCGTAGTTACGATTCTCAATTCTGCCGGCGAATTATCCAACAGTTGCTTAATTCAAATTAGGTTTCCATTTGTGGCTGTGCTTTCCAATATTCGATCGAATTTTTAAGATGAGGGTGTTTCAAATTGCGCGTTTTTCTTAAGGGGCCGTAACACTCTGGCCGACGCACCGATTCTCCATTCAAAAAATTCACGCCTTCAATTTTCCACCTGGAAGCTTGATTTATTTTTTAATTTTTCTGGAATTTCAGATAGTTCTCTGCGATTTCACAATTTCTGGAAACTGAGCGCCTATCCAAATGTATTTTTTTCGAAAATGAAAAATTGATTTGTCGAGAGCATTCCAATGAATTTTCTAAAAAAATTGATGAACAACCGCTGAGATACGATTATGAAGTCAATTTTCATAGACGCTCAAATTCAACCCGATTTTTTCATGCGACAAAATATTTTTTTCGAAAAGAAAAAATTAGAATGCCCTCATGACATCAATTTAAAAGAAAATCAAGTTTTTAGGTGAAAAATTGAAGGCGTAAACTTGGAAAAATAAATGGCACTTTTTGAATGGACATTAGGTGCCGTAGCCGAATTTTTCATTTCACGAAAAATTTATTTTATCAAAGAGAAGGAACTGGAGTGCCCTCAAGACATCCTTCAACTTCCATTTGAAAAAAAATCAAGCATTCAGATGAAAAATTGAGGGCGTGAACTAGGAGAAATCAAAGGCACTTTTTGAATGGGGAATCGGTGCCGCAGGCGTCGGCCAGAGTACAACGGCCCCTTAAAAATAAATAAAATGATGATACAACAACGCGTTCAAATTGTTGAATGTTCATGAAAATCAGCAGTCTGTGAAAAGTTTTTTTGAGAAAATTACGTTAATTTTATGGTTCACATAATCGTCTTTTTGAAAGCATTATTGGTCGTAATATTAAAAAATTTCAAGAAACCGGTTCGGTGGAAGACCAAAAAAGTGAAAAATACAGTCGTAGCGGTCGTTCACAAGAAAATCCACGAATTATTCATGAGAAACCTACGCATCCTAAACTAGTCACTGTTTGGTGTGCATTATGGTCAGGTGGTGTAATTGGACCTTACTTCTTCGAAAATGCTGCTAGTAAAGCTGTAACTGTCAATGTTGATCGATACCTTCGGATGATAATCGAATTTTTGTGGCCTGAATTGATGAATATTGATCTGAAGAACATTTGGTCTCAGCAGGATGACGCTACACCTCACTTTGCAAATGACACAATTTATTCATTGAGACGAAAATTTCCTGGATGAATAATCTCCTGAAACGGTGATGTCTGATGTCAATTAGCCACCAAGATGATGTGATTCGACACCGTTGGACTATTTTCTTCGGGGTTATGTGAAAAGCCAGGTCTAAAAGAATAATAAACAATAGGATGAAATTATTCGTGTCATAATTGGGATACAGCCTCAGTTATGTCAAAATGTCATTGAAAATTTTAACAAAAGAGTGGACGTCTGTAGAGCAGCAAGAGGAGGCCATTTGGCAGATAGTATCTTTCGTACAGAACTGTCATAACTGATACTTCAAGTACCAATAAAGAGTTCCTGAAAATGAATGCAGATTATGTGTTTCCTTTATTCTAAAAAAAAACGCTGAATATGAAACACCCTTTATTATGTGAACTTCATCGAAATATATGTATATTTGTTCTTCAATTTCTAATCGTTCGAATTCTTTTCTAATTTGTCCTTCCTTTTCAATATATTATTTATTTGTTCCGTTATTTGATCTCTTCGTTCTTCGCTATCTTTTATTTGCTTTTTTCTTCAATCTTGTCTCAGTTCTCATTCTGTTTCAAAATCTTTTCCTTGCCTGCATCAAAACTTGATTTGAATTCGATTTCTTTCTGCGTCTATTCCCATTTTCATGATAATATCATCTCGATCCTATTTTAGAGGCTAGGTATATGTATATCATACTAGTGGTAGCGTCGTTTCCGGATTTATCCTTCTGTATCTTTGAACGGTGGAGACTGAGTCTCTCATTTTTGCACGGAGGATTGCTGGCCTTCACCCTACGTGGTTTCGAACACTAAGAAGAATTGTGAATCATGAGTGAGACATTCAGAACACCCTTTCTACCGGAAAAAAAGGGAAAATCCTTGCTACTCCTATTTCGAACCATTCTTAGAAAAGATGATACGACTGTATAAGAGCAGGATTGAAAAGCGTAGAAAATAACAATTGCTGAACAGGAATTCGCTATCATACAAATGAAAGAAGCTGGAGGTGTTTGTCGAGTTAATAATTAAAGAAAGCGGGCTCTGCATGAATGTTACCAATTTAGGTTCCGCGCCACTTTTCTTAACAACGTCCCTTGGGAAATTTGAAGAGACTCGGTATCATGCCCGGTCCACATCCACAATTGGCTATTGCTGTGTGTTAAAAAAGTTGAATTGAATTATTCCATGGAATAATTAGGTACAATCGTTCGATGGCTCTCTTGAGCTATTCTCCAGGACATGTTGAGATTGATGATCACGAAAACGCATGTTTCCTATCTTCAAGGTGATTTTGAAATAAAGAGGTACTAGGAATTCGTTGGCTGATGCATCCCAACAGAAAAAGATTAGGCTGATGTATTCGAAATCATCAGATTCGACACTCTTGAAAACGAGAAGTCTGGCTACTATTTCTCAAATTGAGATGATAATAGCAGTCACATATTCAATAATTCTCTTAGTTTGTGAAAATTTTCTTCGGTTTCTTGAGTGAAACTTCCTCAATATGTAGTCAGTATTGAAATGCTTATCGCTGAATTAACATGAATTCAAAATGCGTTAAGATAAATCATCCGGAATAGGATAACATACATATATTCCCTTCATATTCTTGTGGCCGGAAGCCCTAGTAGCTTCAGGCTTCTACTATGCACATTTATCATTCGTGATATTATATTTACCCACATGAAATATCAGTTTGTAACTCCCTGAATTTCATTCACCTTCAGTCATTAAATTTCATTTATGACAATATCATGGGTAATATCCGATGGAAATGGGAAAGCATAGAATAACTTTACTAAGGAGCAATATTTCGATTGAATAGACCACTAGTATAATCTATTCACTTTTATAAAGTATCCTCGGTGACATTCTGGCACATTTCATCTTGTTCATTTTGAAAATGTTATAGGTAATAGTCATTTTCCTGTCAGATAACTACGCAACGTCTTCTCTACATAGAGGTCGTAGTAATTACGTATTCATCAAAAGGTTTATTTACTTTGGTAAAAAAATGAATTTGAGGAAAAATTGTGTGAATTCAATAAATCCAAAGATCTGGCGAATGTTGAAGAAACTTTTCTCTGTTGATACTGGAAATATTTCACGTAAGATTAACATGGCTGGAAGATTCAGTTATGCTATTTTCTTGTTCTGGTTCATCAGCATAAACTGACTTAACATCATCCCGAAGAAAATAGTCCATTGTAGTTATGTCGCATGATCTTGAAGGCCAATTAATTGAACCATTTATCGAAATGATGTTATCGCCAAATATTTCTTTGAAGAAACCAATTATTATGGTCAAGTGGCTTTAGTTCTTGAACCAGTTGAATATAGTATAGCAAAATTTTCCATGTGGTGGATGCACAGAGTTCAAATTGTTGTGAACGTCGACAAATAGAAAAATCCAGATCTTCATTAACACTATCACCTACAGCAGCGATATTTTCTTCTGTACGTACAGTTCTTTATCTTTTTCTTGTTGTTGCATCGAGTAGAGAAAAGTTTGTCCAAAATCTATTGATGTTCGACGAATTAGCCCTTCTGATGAACGATTATGTAAACCATGAATTTCACGAAGTGCTCTATAAGTTTTTCGAATAGAAAACTGATTTTGAGAATGAATTTCATCAATTTGTGTACGTTGTTGCGGCGTGAGTCTTTCCAGGATAATTCGTAAATAGTAACTGAACAGAAATGTTAAGACAACATGGCTTCTACCTTCTGTCAAATCACAGTTATCCCTATCTCTATAACTCTAAAAAACACCCGATACACTGAACAAATGATATTACGAGAAAGGTTAACATTTTTATGAAGATTCTTGAGAGGCTGATTCGAACGAATCATTAACAAGCGTTCTCTGGTGTATTTTAATATTCAGTAATAATTCCCTATTTCGTTAATGGGTCTTCTCGGTTTTTCCCTTCGTCATTTTGCTTGGAAGCGCCTTCCAAACCTAATTAATCCGTCTGAATAGATGAACACTATTCGTGAAAACAGCTCGACGAGGTAATTTCCTCTGATTTTTAACTCGACCAGAAATGACAAACCTTCTCCGAAATAACAGAAAGGGTTCTCCATGCCACTCCGGGACGAAATTGAATTACACCACTCCAAACTGAATATTTCAGCTGGGACTTTTTGCTACGAAAGAGTGACACTATATAATGAAGCCATTAGCGGCCAATAAGAAAGAACCGGTTCAGCTTCGGTATCTGTAATGGAAATTTTCGGCAACAAATGAAGGCCAGACCGGTTTTTGTCGGAGTTGGAATATTTTAAAGAGTGGAATTCTGAAGGGAGATTCGCATTTCCGTCAAGCTAACTCACTGTCACGAGGGATGAATTGAAGTCGGATAAAAACAGTGAAAGAAGGATATTATTCAGATGAAAGTGATGAATTATTTCGCAAAATCTGGACCTTTCTCAGAGATTAACGATGGGTTCGCCAATTTTGGTTGAACTTTTTCCACCATTGTAGTTTTCATATTTTAGCTTATATGTTGAAAGTGTTAAAAATCTATTAATGGCGTTATAGTATTTTCTAAAACTAGTTTCAGAATGTGCTCCTATTCCAACACGTAGGTATGCGAAATTGAGTGTTGGAATTGCCTTCTGCAACGAGTATTAGACGATATTTTCTCTATTTCAGTCAAGTTTTGTGGGTAACTGTCGGAAAATGAATAATTCAGATTATACATCCTAGTTACTTCTGTATTGTATCTTGGTAGTTGGTGTGAATGTTACGAAAATTGACAGATCGTACGTTTCGAATTTTGAAATCAATTATTATTACGCATTGAATTTGTGAATTATGTTTGGAGAAATCGATTTAGCACCTCCAGAATAAAGAAATATTGCGAATAATCGCTTAAATAATAATGTTGCGAATGAACGAATTCCTCAAAAATCTTAGTCCATGTATGAAATAGAATACGAATAACTCGTGAAGGGGTGTGAAGGGAATTCGGTTATTTGAATTTCCGTTAGTGTTTTGTTAGCGTATTTTGAATAATGTTTTTATGAATAAGGACATATAAATGTTCTACATTATGGTGAACTCATTCCATGTAACGCGGTATGGCTCAGAAATTGATGAATTGAACATTCCCAAAGAGTGTTGATTGAGAAAATGGGAGAAAACTAGCCCTAGAACTACATATAACCTCACCTTCCAAACGGTAGCTCTGGGATTTTTTTTGCAAAAACTAAGAGGATTGCCAACTTCTCATTTTCGTAATCTGTGACCCAAACTTATTGAGTAGGTACATTTTTTTTTACTTTTCCAACACGATCCTTTTAGTTCTAAATAATTACCATGAAATTGGAAAGGATCGAAAGCAAGTGCTGACAACCACAAAACGAAAAATATAACTGAAAATAATGCTGTAATCAATTCATTACAGTAGGTACTGTTTTAAGTACTGTAACGAACTCATTACGATACTGAAATAGACAAAAAATATAAGGTTGGCCACTTGTCAATAGATAGCTCCAGCTAAGAGTCCTGGTTGATTCTGACATACCTACACAAAACATCATGAACCAAGCTTAGACACATGGTAAACAAAACCGTTTCAACATAATACTCCATTCACTTTTAATTAATCAGATAGGGTCATGGTTTCGTTTTCAGGAGTTGGTGCACCTGATGAAAAGTCTGTGCGCGTACATAAAATATCGTTAATGACAAAACGACGATGTCAGTTTTTCTGTTTACATCAAAGTAAAAGTATCAAAGATTTTCCACATTTTGTTAGTTTGAATCGATCGGCGATTTTGGGACGAAATATCGATAGGAAATCGCCTATTTTTCCGTTCTTCGTCGTCCAGAAGAAGTTTCGTGCAAGTGTCATTTTTTCCTTTCACGAGTTTTGGCGTGAGTACGAACGGCAAATTTGAATTGGACCAAAAATCGATTTATAAGCATAAATAAAGCGAAAGTAAGTACTAATCGACCTTTTTACACTTGATAACGAAGTTTTTTTTAGGTATCTTGCCGTTTTGAAAGATTTCAAACGAAATTCCGGTCCCCCAGAAGTTTGATTAGTTTCGGTATCGTTTTTGGTGCTCAAAATTTATTTGGAATGTGTAAATGGACAAAAAAGGCTTCCTTATACGATCTTCTAACGAAAGGAACGAGAGGAATTATGAGGAAAGAACTTGCAAAATAAAATTGCACGATTTTCGTAAGTAAACGGATTCTGGATGGCCAACATCGGTCTCTAAATGATTATTGTTGATCGTTTTCACGTTTCAGAAAAAAAACACGTCGAAAAAGCTAAAAAAAAGAAGAAATATGACTATATTGCATTCCACAGTAGGTGAATTCAGATTCCGATGAATTGAAATGTGTCACTGGAGCTTACATTCCTTTGCCGAAAGTAGAAATAGGCTATAATGAACCAGAATACATCGGTTTTTTCCATATTCCAGGAGTTTGTGTCTTATTTTAGAACAGGCGAATGATGAATGTGAAGCATATGTTCGACCTATTGCATTTTATTTGTTCAAACCTACTGTGGTACCTAGTAATGTATGAATATTTTTTAATCTAATAAATTATTATACAATCAAAATATTTTACTCCTTGTTCATGAGATCAAATAAATAAAATGTCGTCAAGTCTTGAACTTCAAGAGGATAATAAACATTAAATCTTCACAAGCATGCATAAGAAAATTATGTGAAAGCAATGCAATTTTTTTCCATGGCGAAAAATGATGTATTTCAACAGTGATCTCTTGTACTTTTTATGCAAATAACTAGAAAAGAAATCCTTTCTATCAATTCATATAAACGTCAATTATTTTCGTCCATCACATCTTTTCCAATTCATTCACATTCTGAGAAATACGCTAAGAATGTAGAAAGGGCAACATAGTGTTGACTTGGAACATAAAAATATTTTGAAAAACGTCATAACAGAGTGGAATGTGTCAAATTTCCAAGGCCAGAGTTGTGATTTTATAATTGTGAATGGAGTATATGTATTGAGAAAATACTGGTGGACTCTACGGACACACGGTATATTACGTGAAGAGAAGGATTTAACAAAACGTTGCCTAAGCTTGGAGGCGCGGTCAAAAATTCTCCTGCGAACTGGACATTATGAAATACGAGTAGTTCACCGTCGAAAGTTTTCGATCCCTATAAAGTACCAGCATAATTCGCGATATTATCATGTGAAATGAATGAACTGTTGATGATCGATTAGGCCATCACGAAACTCACGCTATAAAAAGTTATCGTTGAAATACAGCCTTTATGGAGCTCTGACATGAAATACAGCTAGTCGGAAATTCTCACTAATAACCAATTTCTCGTCTATTCAGTTCCTAATATAATCGAGTTAATGAGCGAGTATCGATGATGGGAATGTGTTTTTGGGCGGTTAAGCCTCGAAGTGCTTGCTTTATTTGAATATTCCACTTGATGTTGTTCATTAGTGGATAATGCCCAGAGTTTTTAGATTGAACGGCTTTCATTTCAGGTTATTGTAACGAAACCAGTCACCAATTGACTTCATTATTATGTCTTATCTAAAAAATGATCCACTTTGAATGAGGGTAATATTGATTCGTTTCTTCTGTACTCGAATAGTTGCTTCTGGCGATTTCAAATCATTTTGTGTAATCGGAAAGGACAATAAAATATTGAAGCCAAACAACTCGTAGATTCAACAATTCAACTGAAGGTGGATCTATCTTCAAGATTAATTTACCTCAAGGTTGAATCTGCCTTGAAGGTAGATGAAGATAATACAAAATCATTTTGTCTTGTGTTGACTCTCTTTGATATATTGATGCATAGATTATCTGCCAAATCAACTCTAGCGTCCTTAAGAGGCCGTTATACTCTGGCCGACAGCTACGGTACCGATTCTCCATTCAAAAGGTCCTTTCATTTTTCTTAGCCCTCAATTTTCCACCTAGAAGCTTGATTTTTTTTCAAATTGGAGTAGAAGGATTATTTGAGGGCACTCCAATTTTCTCTCTTTGATAAATCATTTTTTTGGCAACCGTCCGGGATGTACCCACTTCCCGGACGCTCTTTCTTCGAGAAAGTATTATTTTCCGGCCTAGTCCGGGAAGTACGTACTATCCGTTGTTGTCGTTGTTATGATCATCACAATAACAACGAAATAACGGATGACAGATGACAGGATTTGTAATCCTACACGGTTGCCAAAAAATATTGTACGCAACACGCCCGATGCCCGAAAATAGTTTTTTTGGACTCACAGACTTCGAGGACTCGCCTCCGGCTCGTCCTAGAATTTTGTCTATTCGTCCAAAAAAACCCTATTTTCCGGACTTGTTACGTAAATTACTATTTCCGCATGAAAAAATCGGCTACGGCACCGATTCTCCATTCAAAAGTGCCATTTTTCCAAGTTTACGCCCTCAATTTTTTGCCTAAAAGCTTGATTTTTCCTTCAAATTGACGTTAGTTCTTCTCTTTGAAAAATAAATTTGTTCGCATGAAAAAATTGGGTTGAATTTGAGTGTCTATGAAAATTGACTTCATAATCGTATTTCGGCGGTTGTTCATCACTTTTTTTTAGAAAATTCATTGGGGTGCCTCTGACGAATCAATTTTCTATATTTAAAAAAAAGTTCCTCTCGAATAGGCGCTTGAGTAATGCAAAAAATTATGGAAATACTGAAAAGACCTCCAGAAAGTGTGAAATCGCAGAGAGCTGTCTGAAATTCCAGGAGAATTTAAAAAAAAATCAAGCTTTCAGCTGGAAAAACGAGGCACTTTTTGAATGGAGAATGGGTGCCGTCGGCCAGAGTATAACGGCCCTTAACGTTTACAGAGTGAAGTGGAACAATATTGGACAATGCAAGTTTCGTTTCGGCCGAAAAGCTTAATATACTCCATTCGTTTTTATAAAGTATCCCGGTTAGTAAAGATTTAGGTTTATCAAGTTTTTTTACTCAAAACTAACGCAGGTTGGTAATTGTAAAATGTCAAATAATTCCCCGAGACATTGCCAATGCTTACCTATGTATATTTACTCTTTTTCAACTATGTAAATGGAGTTAGTTCTTTTAAGATTTAACTGTGACACAGGTTTCGTATTACTACTACATTTTCATACGGGTCTATTCTATTCTATTCAACGGACTATTCTGTCCATTATTTTTCAGTAAAATCTGAACCGGACCAGAATATAGCAAAACTGTATCTTCCAACTTCTAACCATGTTTATATGCGTGAAATATTTCCAGTATTAACACAGAAAAAATTTTCTTCAACAATTGCCAGGTCATTGGAATTATTGAATTCTCATAATATTTTCTCAAATTCATTATTTTCGCAAATTATCTGGAGAGGACAACATTACGTTGTTATCGGACAGAAAAATGACTATAACCAAACATTTTCAAAATATCCCTACACGGTGTCAGAATGTCATGGCCAACCGGGATACTTTATGAAAGACAATGGAGTATACCTGGTGTGGACTCTCTATGACAAATTATCAACCGAAATGCCCCAAAGTGCGAAGATTATCTGCCAAATCGTCTCTAGCGCCATCAAAGTTTACAGAGTGAAGTAGAACAATGTTTGACAATTCTAGTTCCCTTTTCGGCCGAAAAGTTTGAAGGGGTTACAATAGGGAAGTGTCTTCACCTGGTATTCTATGCATTTTTCCGGAAGTATGCATGTTGTGGAGTATCCAAGGTAGGTATCCTTAAAGCTTGAGATCGCCAAGGCCGATGCCTAATTGAAAGCCCACGCATTACTGGCAAACAGAATGGTAATTCATGATTCAGGCCATGCCGCAGACATTCCAAATTCCAATCAGAGAGGCCCACGAATTCAATTAAATGACGTCGAATCTAACAACGTGTATGTAACTCTGTGCTCCGTCCTCCGTCAGTCATGAAGTTCTATGAATAATCAACTAGATGGAAATATTGAGGGGTCTTATAAAGGTGCCTACACTCATGAATAACTGCGCCTTGCCGTCTTGTTGAAGGGTTGTTATGACGCCGGGTCTATCGGAATGGCCTTTTGGCCTTTGAGGTGAGCCCGTTATGGGGTTTTGATGACGCGGAGGCGACTTTTGATCTTCGGATAATCTTTGCCTTCGACAACGTCAAATGAAAATGGGAATATCTAGGTTTAATGAGTTTGTGATTCGGTTTATAGAATTCTGTCTTATTTCATGTACAGATTCATTCAAGAAATTATGGAGGAGTGTAAAAATTGGCAGAATTCCTGGAAAACTCGTCCTCATCCAGATTCGTGCTGCGAATAAAGGACTGTTTTTGTCATCAGTACCGAGTTCGTGGAATGATTTGAATATCCCAAAAGTAACGTCGAATGCACGTCACGTATGAGAGTTTCATGGGTGGGGAGAACACCGCTGATTTTTTCACTCTTGTCAGCCCTAAACCACTTTCTCTGGGGTTCTCAGCTGTTTCCATCATCTCACAGATATGTGGGACTGGGAGGATCTTTTCAGACTGCGTCTCCATAGGAGCTCCGGACTGAAATGGGTTGTGATGATTTCGTGATGAAATGTTCGAGAAAATACTCAACATCAGGAAATTCAAGAAATAGGGGAAGTACGTACAAAATGACATAGTGGATATTAACTCAGAAAATATCCATTTAAGGGCAAGGGTGTGATGCATACACTCACATTATTTTTTAACATAGATTCAATATCTGCCATAAAAAAATGGGGTTCTAATTTAAAAAAATTGATTTTTCATGATTTTGTCATCCCTAACTTTTAAAGCGATTTTTTCACCCCCTGTATCATGAATCGCGATTTCGATTTTCAAAGTGGATACATCAATCTTACATCTTGAAAAATCCCCAAAATGAAAATTTTCCATCCAAAAACCTCGAAGTTATTCTTGTTTCAGCGGAGCTCTATTTTCGATTTTTTTTTCGAATTTTCCCGCTCAGAGAGAATTTTCCAAACAAAACTGAAAAATGTTACATCAAAATAACTTGAAATTTTCTAAGGAATCTATTTCTGCAATAAAAAAATGGTGTTCTAATTTGAAAACGGAAGTTGACGTCATTTCCGGAAAAACCGGAGGTGCTCATGCCTTGAAAATATTTAAGATTTCATCAGCATCGTGAAATACTTATGAGTGCTGAATTTCATGAAAATACGTTCAGTAGTTTCCCGTATAAATATGGGTGAGGTTCCTCGTGAAAGACCCTGTATATTCTTCAGAAAATTGCAGCCTCTTAATTTTTGTCCTTCAGATGCATGTAAAGCTTTCTCAAGTGAAGTATTATTGTCTGCTGTTTTTTCATTCATACAGGGTGCGCTTTTTAAAACGAAACAGACGAGATAACGGGCGGAATAATTTTTTTTTCGAAAAAATGCTCGGACACGTCGATTTTTGTTTCGAGGGGGACAACTTTTGAGGTCAAATTCACAACTATATCGCTTCAACCCTTAGTGTTAGAACACCAACCCCTAAATTTTGAATAGGAAAGATAGGGTGGATAATACCTCATTTGAAAGGTCCTGTTATCCTGAATTCAGGATATTGATTTTTTCTTTATTTGATTCATTAATTCTTGAGATATTGACATTTGAAGTTGAAACAAAGATGGTATCATCGTCAAGCAAGCTGTCTGAATCAATCGAATTTATTATTCATTCATTCTGTAGATTTGATAAAACTCCATAACTGCCATACACCAGACATCAAAATACAAAGTTAAAATTTCAACAATGAATAATTAGTCAAATAATTGATGAATTCACATAGCATGGTTAGCGGAATGAATGTTACTGTACGAAATTCAAAATTAAATATCTCGAAAACGAATGCGTTAAATGAGAAAAAAATTATTACGCTGAATTCATGATAAAAAGGCCTTTCAAATGAGGTATCACTTACCCTATCTTTCCTAATAAAAATTTAGGGGTTGGATTTCCAACACTAAGGGTTGAAGCGATATAGTTGTGAATTTGACCTTAAAAGTTGTCCCTCTCGAAACGAAAATCGACATGTCCGAGCATTTTTTCGAAATAAATTTATTCCGCCTGTTATCCCGTCTGTTTCGTTTTGAAAAGCCCACCCTGTATAGTGTTAAAAGGTTATTGGGATATCGGCCGTTTTTTCAGAAAAACTCAATTTTTTTAAGTGGTTTCTTTCCACCCTCAATGAATTTGAACTAACTTCATCATATCGCATCTTCGTAATGTTTTTATCTTTATGTTTTTATATTTTAGTGCTCCTGATGAAGAGATAAATTGAATTCTCGAAAGCTCGAGCAAAAGGAAGAAGAGTTTTTCTGAAAAAACGGCTGATATCCCAATAACCTCTTTACACTATATGTAAAGCTTTCTGGCATCGAATTCAAAGGTCTTCTATACTCCTGTGGATTACTCCATTCAATACTCTTTTATTTTTTCGATTGATGGATATGTGCTGTGATTTAAGCACGCAGTAAAAAAATATCTCTACGACCATGTATAAAAAAGCGAAAACGAAATAATATCCTTGTTTTCCTTTCATGAAATTATTTATTGGATAGGTTGCCTTGTGGGTGCAATAATATGAAGTTGTGCTCAGCCATTTCATGCATCCCTGACACTTTTCAGAATGGCTTATCTGTAAACCACCGAACTTGGAATATTAAAGTCCATACCCCCAAGTGTTTGAAGGTTGTTTGATATTCTTCAAGCGTATATCCATGACGTGAAGACCCTTGCGGTAGATTTGGCGAGAGATATCTTTTAGGAGGCGTAATATCATCGCGACCAGCGGTGGTAGTTGAAAAGAATTCGGAACCAACAAAATGGAAAGTGGAAGAGCACACACTCGTGAATTGTTTCCAGGGAAATGGGAAACTAGTTTAGAATAAGAAGTCTTGAATGTCGGTGAAGAGGTAAAAATTTGACATTTCAAGTCGCCAAGAAAACACAATAAATTGTCATTCTGAGTGCGAGTACAAGAAATCATTGTTGCGAATTGGTGGAGGATTCGGGTTTTGTGACTCCAGTGAATCGTCTACAAAAAAACTAAGCTCACAAACAGACCAGAAACTAAATACATCAGCCGGTTCAATTTATCTGTGGAATATACAGACCCTCAAAGCTCTTGGTCCCCCTCTACAGGGAAGTCTCTGAATTGCCTATTATACAGGGTGATTCCGGAGGAGACCGTCAGATTTTAGAAGAAATTTACAGGTTGAAAAAACACCCTGTACATTCCGTTTTCGAAAATTCGCTACCTGCTTCAGATTCTTCCATAAGTTTACAGCACCGGAGCGTTTTTATTTTGTTTTGGCACACGTCCAGTTCTAAAAGAAAATTTTTTTAAAGATGAACAATATCGTTATTTCGCTCCAAGGCAGTGCTCTACTGTCCAGTTCAGAATATCCTCACTGTCTTGGAGCGCAATAACGATATTGTTCATCCTGAAAAAAATATTTGCTCAGGCGATGAACCTTTGATTCTTCATACTCGTTATCTCCAATTGTTGGATTGAGTATTAGTAGATTCAAAGATTCAAAGATGTTCGAAAAATACATTCAAATACTACCTTACTACTGAATGTCCTCATGCTGGTGAAACTCGTTTCTCTCGGTACTCAACCCACTCTCTGGCCAGAGGTTCACTATCACAGATCTCTTTTGAAAATCTCGAAAAGTCCTCAAAATATTGAAAATGTGGAGAATAGGGAAAATGTTGGACTGGAGCACAGGTTCATCGCCTGAGCAAATATTTTTTTGAATGAATCGTTTGTTACATGATTCCTTGAACGTATGGCTTAACTTCAAATCAAAACGATCGGAATAAAGAAAAATTTAAGGGCATGTACCGAAAAAGATTGAATGATAATGACACTTAATACCTCCTAAGCAAAATAATCGAAAAAAGAATTGATATTCAGAAAAACAGTACATAATCATGAATCAATGAATCTTGCGTGACCGCAACACCATTATTGAGATCTTTATATGAGTTTTTCAGATTTCAATTAATATTGTAAGCATTTCCCTCGAATATTTCCGAGTATTTCTATGAATATCGCTAATAATAATAGTAGGTTAACTAGTTGAATTAAAAATCGAAAATTACTTGAAAACTATTAGGTTTAGATATAGGGAAACCCAACGAAGATAGTTTCGATATTAATTTTCACGTTCAACAAGGTACAGAAATACTGGGTGTGCCATTTGAAATAAGAAAGTTTGCGACCATTATTTGTGTTAATGTTTGAACATTAATTATGATCACTCAGTATATTCCAGAGTTAAATTTTTTTCTTCTGCATAAGGGTAGCCAATATGTCTACACGAAAAAACATTGTCTGTCTCGTTGACTTGAAGGGTTTATTCATTAATTTCAAATTAAAAATACTCCTTTTTTTCGATTTTTCGCCATTTTCTCTTGAATGGTTCTCCTATGGCATAAAATGGTCTCTATAAACTCATCATTATTTGAGCTTGCCCCTCAAAGCTTGAATTCACATATTGGGTATTCCATTTAAAAAAGTGTAACTATGGTCTATTTCTTTGTTATCGAACACCCTGTATATGTGAAAACAATTTTGAATTGTGCATCTGATGGTCCTGCACATTTCACGAAAAAAAATAATTTCAAAATGTCTTCATTTACTACCTCAAAATGAGAACCTCGACTGGGGTGGGCCACCATGTATATATAAGTATGAGTTTCTATATTTGAAAAAGTTACTATGATATTTGGACTAAGTGAGTCAAGCAAACGAGAGGAACTGACAAATATCGTTATCATAGACGTTTTTTTGCACTTTTGAAAATAAGGAATGGACGTAACAACCCATTGAAATTCACAACTTCAGTGAAAAAGTTAACACGCTCTTTGCTGAATGTACCTCACCCTGTATAATATGCCGGACATTGATTTCGGCGATCACCTACTTCATTTTTGGCCGATTCTGAATCTGATCTGTGAACCGTTAAAGGCCATGGAGAATCTAAAAAGAATTCTCATGCTGGAGGTTACATCGAAAATTCGAAGGAGCAGAAGAAAAAAATATACCTAAGAAGCAATTTTTGGTGCCATCAACAAAACAGAATTACAAGTGTACCAAAAAGTATCAAATACTGATGTAAAAGTTCTAGAATCCATTGGAATTACTATTGCAAAATTGTATTAATTGCTCTTTCATCATTTATATGTATTTAATAGTTTTGTACACATATAGTTCTGCATTCTATCGAAATTGAGGGACAAAACGTTATCGATATTACATGCCATCTGATAAACATCTTCAATGCGTAAATTCTGTTCTGATAATTCCATAACTGCCGACTTTCTGTGTTTGTTCATGAAATCAACCATCAAAAAATGGATTGGAGTGATCTTCACTCGTAAAATAGCTTTATGAACAGGACTATGAGCTATAAACCTTCTATACGAATGTTCAACTCGGCTCCTTAAAAATGATTCTTCAAAAATTCTAAACCTTATGGTCCATCACTATCAATTATTGAATTTTCGTTTAACGAAACCGCAACTTATCATCAACCTTCGAAAGTGAAATCTTCCTGATTCATCTATACATGTGAAAACGATTAAACCTGAAACGAATCTTGGTCCACATTCAGTTCACTGGAGCTGAAAAGCAGCTTTCAATCTTCCGAAAGTCAGCATTTTTTCCTTATCGCTATAAAACGGGAAATAGATCAAGCCGAACATATTCTCGGTGTGAAAAAAGGTTGCTTGATAAATTTGATGAACGACCTGGTTATCGGAATCGCAAAAATAAATGCGGAAGCAATATTTCAGAGCAACATGCGTGAGTTCAGGAATGTATACGAAAAAAAATTTAATTTTGTATTCATTCCAAACTATACTCCGATAAAATGATTGAAATTCTCTCTGATTTTAATTTTCGAATAAAATCCTTTTCAATAGATCACATGTGAATAGTGGCATCGGCGGCATAAAAATGATGGATTGTCTATGGGGTAGTTTGCTGTAGTCAATGAGTTACCCAAACATGTTCCAGTAACATCGATCCATGATTTATCAATTTCACAAACTGGATTCAAAGGAAAAATAACACACTGTCAAAACTCATCCAGTCAGTGATTAATAGATAACAAATGAGCTTGTAGCATGTTACAAGTTGATGACTTTATACTTTATATGGCAATTTAGAACATTGGAATATTTATCTCTTAGTATAAACAGGTTGTTTTTCATCTGCTGTTTTCGAGTATGTAATCAAACACTTCTTCAGTTATGGAGATATATCCCTATTTTGATATACAGGATTAGTCTTTGACTTGTACACTTTTCCAATTGTAGATTCTTGAAGTCGGAAGGAAACTTTTTTGCGCTGTTGTTCCTTTGGAAAAAAAGATTACGTCTTAATTCATCGATGAAAAATCTGTGGTGAAATTCAGTTGTGTTCGCCGGTTTTCCGTTAACTTATAAATCGAATTATTATACAGGGTGGGTCTTTGACTTGTACATATATTTTAACTGAAGATTCTCGAGATCAAAATAAACCTTTTTTTCATTTTCCATTTTTCCGAATTCGGCTCTGTTAACGAGATATAGCCATTTGAAAAAAAAATTGGGCTCAATACGCCCCTGAAACGATCTTCTGGAATTGATGCAAAGTTCATATTTCTCGTTTGAAATTGAAATTATACATTTAGGGAATACTCAAGTACTAACCTTATTCGAATAAGAATGTTAAAAACACGATACTTCTTAACAAAAATAGTAAGTTTCATTCGATTATATCTGCACTTAACAATCCATCCTATTTGTCCAACCAAAATAAGTTCCTTCTTTCAATTTACATTAGGATTAGTTTTTGGGCACTAATTACTTGTTTATATTCTCCTCTTTCTCCCAAAACTATCTCAAAAAGAATTGTTTTCACACTAATCGAACATAACTCCATTAAATTAGGTCAAATGATTACAGGTCAATGACCTAACCTAACCAATCGAACCATATTCTATGAACTCTTATCAAAGAACTTTTGAGAAGACGATGCCAGATTGTGTTGATTTTCTCCGCAACGAAGCAATAGGTCCTCTATCATTAACGGATAAACTAACGCAAAGGCACCAGTTTTGTTTACTTTTGGCTGATGACGTCTTGTCGTGATTCTTCAGAAATGTTCTGATTCTCGCCGATAGAGCGCTACGATCCTTATACGCAAGACCGTTGATCTGTGGTTGTTGAAGTAAGCATGCGTGAAGCATTGCGTAAAGCGGCTTGATGGAGATTTGTCGATTTGTTTATTCACAGTGGAGATTGGAGATGTGAAAAGATTATCAGTGGAAGTGAATTAATGTGATAATAACCGTGAACTGAGTTTATTAAATTCCAAGAGGATATTGTTAGAAACATCGACACAGATTATCAGGTACCTATCATAGTATTTGTCCTTAATTTCAATTTAATACGTGATTTGTATGGAATATTCATCATAATTTTCCGAATTTTGTATTCCATTGACAAAAGTTGATAAACATTCTGACAACATTGTTACCTTGTATGGAGTTTATTAATTTGAGCCATTTTGTGATATTGAAAAGCCAGGGTTGCATCTAGATTCTTCTTATGATTTTTGATTCTTTCGTCAAATTTTTTAGGGTAAAATTGGGAATAACTCGAACACGACGCGTTTTATTGAAAAAACTAAAGAATACTTTTATTTTCTAAACCAATTGGTTCTTTCGAAAATATGAACCGTTTATCTTTTTCGAGTGGTTTTATACTATTTTTTCGTGGATTCATAAGATGGATACGCTGTAACTTTTATACCGGGAGGAATATTGAATAAGTTTTGATTTGGAAATATGCATCATGAAGAGAGTGAATACTTCACCAAAATTCAATTCATTCGAAATAACGGTTCCGAAGATATAAACAGAAAAGTGTTTTTTTCATGGATTTTCGACACCCTGTATCTTCCAAACGAAACCGAATTTTGAAATATGGTATAGGAAGAAAGTGTTTCGTTTGATGAGAGGAATCTACATTCAAAATATATGTATAAGTCAAAGACTCAACCTGTATTACTCACGCTTCAGTTGTGAGTATTTTAAAGTCAATGCAATAGAGCAATAATCTTCTCTATTTTTGCAACTTTCCAATGATACCAATTTTTATAACTCACTCACAACACGTGCTTTCATTGTGAATATAATTGAGCATCGTGACGGTCGTCGACCTCGAAAGTCCCGAGACAATAAACATAAAAAAACAAAAGCCTTCTTGCTGACATGAATACTTCCATAATTTTATACATTAATTATTCGAGACATCACAACACGTTGACTGGCTGAAATATAAGAGGTGCAGAAGTCTTATTTCTTTTCATGACCCAATTTATGAATAAATTATTCACTTTCACGGCAACTGGGGGGAGACGCTCTCTTCCGTAGCTGTGATTCCGGGAAGAGGCAGGGGGGCCTGTAGGCACAAGCCTTCCCTTCCCTTCCCTTCTTGGAGGCAGTTCATTTCAGGGACATTATCCATCTAATTTACCTTTTTATGTTTTTTTCACTGGGCCTCTCTTCCTCGTGTCAGAATGTCTAATAACGATTCATCATACTGTACTACCCTCTGATGTTGAAGGGAGTTTTTTCAGAATGCTCCAACTTTTTTATTATAGGGGGAATCTGCCTGCATTTCCAATACCGTGGAACTCAATGAATAGAATCTTTAAATCCATAGGTCGTTTTACAGAGCCGTAATATTGTCCCAACAGGTAGTCACTTCATTCAAAATGGACTGATATTCTCAACAACAAAAGACAGAAAGCTACACTTTTTTTCCATCTTTCTGGTAGAGAAGACTTCTCAACTCAACGATTGCTAAATTCATCCCGGAAATCACTGAACACAAATAGGAGATTGGCAAAAGGGCGAATGTAAAACGTAACAACTCCAAGAAATGAACTGCTCCACATGAGTTAGGGATATTGACTTAAATTCCAAAAAAATATAGTTAAAATAAGATTTTTATGATGAAAATTCATATCAATATGATTTCAAGTTGCAAATTAATTTTAGCCTGTAGGTATGCTGCGTATACGAAATGGTTAAAAAAAAAAGTATGGCCTCGTCGGGCATCAATAACAGCTTGACATCTTCTTTGCATACTACACACGAGGTTGTTGAACATTTCTTGAGGAATTTGGTTCCATAAACGGGGCAGAAGCTCTCTCAAATCATTTAAGGATTCTGGGGTAGGTTGATGATTATCTAATCTTCTTCGAAGCATATCCCATGCATGTTCTATGCAATTCAAATCTGGTGAGTGCGGAGGTATTGGTAAATGTTGAATACCAAGCTCTTCGCGCGCTTTCTCAACTATGGCTGCACGGTGCGGTCCAGCGTTATCGTCTAGAAATTGAAAAGTTTGACCAATAGCAGCGTGAAAATTTGGCACAATATTGTCAATGACATGATTCCCATAGTGTAAGGCGGTCATATTCCCAGGACAAATGTGTAGATCTGTGCGCCCGTTGAAACATATCCCGGCCCATACCATAACACTACCCCCTCGAAATGGATGGACTTCTTGGACATAGCGACGATAACGGGGTATGCGTGGGATTGTCCATACCCTTATTCTTCGAGAATCTGAAAATCGTCCATATCTGGATTCATCAGTAAAAAGTCCTACACTACGCCATTGATCGTTCCAAATGATATGTTGCCTTGTCCATTCCAGTCTTTGACGCTTATGTGTTAATGGAACTATTCTTAATGGACGTCTAGAACCTAGATTCACTTCTCTCAAACGTCGTCTGATGGTTTCGATGGAAACATGGACCCCATCTGCATTTTGAAGAGTATTCCGTAGCATTCTACACGTAGATGTAGGGTTTCTTCTCGCCGAAACGGCGATGAAACGATCCTCAGCAGGTGTTGTTTTTCGTCGCCCACCAAGCCTTGGTCTTTCCAACACGGAACCTATTCCAAAGTCGAGATATCACACTTTGGCTGACTTGGAGCCTTTCCGCTACAACAACCTGAGTTAGGCCACCCTGTAGCATTCCGATAGCCCTAGTAGCCTCAGCGGTTGTTAATTTACGTCTTGGCATTTTCAAAAAACTCGTTTCAAATCGAAGCCGTTGATAAACTGACTTCATTTCAAAATAAGAACATTCATGAAGCATATGCAAAGAACCAAACTTCAGAAAAAACGACCAGATTGACGAAATGTCTCATACTGATTTTATTGGATCGATTCAAGTTGTTATTGAGTTTCAAATGATTTTACAGCGATTTTCTCGAAGATTACATACTTTTAAGACGATCGAATACGATAACCCTAACTCTTGTGGAGCAGTATATTTTCTCTATAAGTTACAAAGTAGAATGATTTCATCAGTCCAGTTCGCAAAAGATTCAGGCTTCCATATACTTGATTCGCGCAAATTAATTCGGAGTATTCGGACTCTCGTACGAAACTAGCTCCCATTTTATAAGCAATGAACCAAGGGCAAGTACAGCGTTTTGCTTTCATGGGATCGTTCCATTCGAATTTCCAAATGTTTTCCGCAGAAATTTACAGTTGTACTTAAACTCTTGCAGTATATTTGAATTATTCGGTGAGCATTGTGAATACTGAGCACGGATAGAAAACGATTGCACGGACCCGCACTATATTTTCCTCTGTATGAATCTGTACCGCTGATTCTGTATTCTGGACATGGCTAGGATCGCTATGGAACTAGGGATAACTGCCTTGAAAATATCGAGTGAAGATTAGAGGTCATTCTTCTGATAAGAGACTACGTCAAGCCGAATGAGTTAGGTCAATGAGAACTTTTGACATAACTTCACCAGTTCGAAAGCGATTCAATTATTGTAGTTTTTAAGTGCAAAGACGAGCGTTTTCAGTGGACGAATCAATTTATCTCGATGTTAACAAACCACGTGTACTTCGAACGCTAACCGTTACCAGGGAAACCTTGAAATTTGCAACTATGCTTTCGCCGCAATCGTGAACTACATACCTACCTGAATTACGAACACATGTATATTGTATATTCAGAAGTATGTACTGCAAATGTAGCAACAAATGATTGGGGTTCAATTAACAGACATCCCTATTCCTAAGCAACGATGTGTGCCTACTCAATATGTTCCACCTGAAGGAATATATGTAGACTGCAAACATCAATGATTCAGTATGTTATCGAATTCACGATGGTTACATTTAGCTCTCTATATTAGATATGCCCTTTCAGGAATATAGAATAGACGACTGAAGGAACTGAATTAGCGTGTGGCAACATGAATGATACCTTGGTAGGAATCCTTCACATCCATTACATTACAATGCAACATCTCAAATACAAGAGTGAATTTGTGTTTGACTACTTTCGAATTATACCACCCTTTTTTGAAAAACTCCTTAGAACGAGATAGTGTTCCTCAAATTCTCATTTAAAATTAATTTCAGTGATTCAAATAAGATATCAATTGGTATTTGTGCGAATATCGCATTCTAGCTTGCTGAAATACTCTTAAGTAAGGTGTTTGTTCAGTAGATGGCATCACTGTATATAAAATTTTTATGACATCTACTAGTTCATCTTTTATAGGCGTGAAACATAATTTGAAACAAAGTTACAAAATGGTGAAGGATCCAGGTCGTATCAATCTGACAATGAAGTGTCAGAAGTTTTTTTAATTTGCTCTTGCTTTTTTGCTGATTTTTCGCTGAAACAACCACTTCAATCTATGGGAGATGATCCCTCAACATAAGGGGCCTGTAGCGTTCCTCGAACACCTGAAGAACAGAAGAATCATCACCTGGAAGATCGGACCTGATCGAAAGATCCTCCTGATCCATAAGAGAGTTAGGACTTTGTGAAAAGGTTTCTTACTGCTTCTTTCTCGTTTTTCCTCTTTTTTTTCCTGTTACAGATATAATTTCAAGATATTTGCATCCAGTTCAATGAAAAGGCTTGTTTTTAAGCACAAGGAGCTCTGTTGTAACATGAATAGCAGCATATTTTTTGAACAAATTCAGTATCACCACACATACACGGGGAGATAGAGTTTTTTCAGAGGTTTTTATCTGTTCTCGTGTATCATACTTAGAATTGTATGGTACCCTGTTTACATTCCCTCTACTAACACTCAGATTTGGAGCGGGAAACAGATTTTATTCTTTTATTCAATCTGTTCCTTGTCGCCATTTATTCACACGTGCCATATGCCATGTATTGTTTGATTTAAGAAAACGGTTTGTATTTCTCTCTTTCAAAATAATACATATATTCTGGAGATCCTGACCAGAAAAATAGAACCTTAAAGGTTCGAGCCTGTCAAGGGCGGTCCAACGGGGGGGTAAAGGGGGTAATTACCCCCCCAGAGCTTCGATTTTTTAAATTTAATTTATGAAAAAACTAACAAAAAAAAAGTTTTATAATCTTTTCAATTTTTCATTCAATTATTACCCCCCCCCCCAAGAAATCAGCCTAGGACCGCCCTTGGAGCCTGTTTTTTTTCTGGATCCTTATATGTCCTAACTAGTTGCCGATTTTGAGTTTGCTGTTTACTGATATTCTGCAAGCGTCTCGCAGGCCACATTTCCTGACATGTAGATAGTAGATGTAGTGTAGTCAGATTGAGTTTGACCTCTAGCGTTGTTTTGGGAGTCGTATTGTTTGTTAACGAGTGCTTGTGGTGACATCTTCTGATTTTGTCCACCATTCTAAAGACGCATAGGTGACAATGAGGCTTACTATAGCCATGATGGACCGGAGTACCATGTCTGGTTTTTGCCCTCAGGACTTTTCAGATGGCATTTTGCATACCCAAATTGAAATTGTGGCCTTGGAAGACAATTTTGTCCAATTGTTGTTTCCTGTTGAGTTAAGTATCTAGTGTGACACCTTGTTATTTCACCCCTCTCGAAAAACTCAGAATCTGAGCATTCGATAATGGCTCTCTTGGCTTGAGAGTCCTTTTTCTAGTCATTTTGTGTTTGTCCACTCCCCAACACTGTTGGGGGCGAGTTTCAGTTAACCAACTGGTTCAATTATTCAAATTTAACTTTCGAAATATAATTTTCTGAGTGAGAAAAAGATAGAGCTAGTGGACTGTATAATATATATGAAATTACTTGAAACCCAACACAAATGAAAGGATAAATGAACTCAAAAGTGACAGAAGAAATATAGTTACCTATATATCAGCAAACAGGATCCTGTCGATGACTCCTATTCCAATAAGATTGATCGAGCTCGACAAACGAATATGGAATGAAGCTGACGTGAAAATCCGTTGCTAAAAATGTCAATTGTGCACACTTATCCTTGCGGTATTATAAAATAACCACGCCACTGGTAACAGTGTATTTTTTCGAAATAATTCGCACAAATGAAAGTTTTAAAAGAATGTAATTCGATTGAATCGAAATCACTACAAACTGCGAATCACAGGAAAAACTGAAATTTTCCGAATTCACTAAAAGAAGCAGAATTAACGGAAGCAGAAATATTCACGATAGTAGAATGAACTGATGAAAAATGAAACGAATATGCGACATATGCTGCACTCCACATCTGACAAGTACTTCTTGAACATAAAGGATAATCCATATGGGAATTCCCCAGTATGGAGAAATTAATTTGAATTTTGAAAATTCAGAATGATTAATTTGAACCGTTCACTTGGCGTGAACATAAGAGATGAACATATACAGGGTGCGGCACGGAGGATGGATGGTTTTAAAAAAATAATAAAAGCGTTAATTTTTACTCAAAAACACATTTATTGACGGAATCAGATTCTCAACTAAATAGCATTTGAGACAGTCAAGTGTGGAAAATCACATCAGGCATGTGGTGGCCGAAATCGGTGATGCAGTGCTGGAGGCGCTCTTGGAAGTTCGCGTAGACTCTCTCCAACATCGCTCTCTCAACTTGGGCAACTTCCACGCGAATAGCCCTTTTCAATTCGTCCAGAGTTCGGGGCTTGGTCTCGTATACTCTAGCCTTGAGGTGTCCCCATAAGAAAAAATCGCATATGGATAAATCTGGGGACCGGGGAGGCCAATGAACATCGCCAAACCTGGAAATAAGGCGACCAGGGAAGAGAGGGCGAATAACGTCCATTGATGCTCTGGCTGTGTGGGCGGTCGCCCCATCCTGTTGGAACCACACACGTCGGATTGGAACACGTTGCCGTCGTAATTCGGGGATAAAGAAGTTGTTGATCATTTCGACGTACCGCTCTGTAACAGCACGACCATTAACGTCTTCGAAGAAGTAAGGGCCAATGAGGCTCCATGACGACAACTGGTAAATAAATGCTAGGAACACACGAGTCTAACGGCACCTTCCCCACTTCTCTCGTTCTCAGTGGGGGAAAGTTATGCCCATCTGAAAAACGTCCGCCCTCCGTGCCGCACCTTGTACCATCGCGGACTTTTTTGTTGGCCTTTTTAGGTGTACAAAACCGAGTACCAGCGCATTTAAAACCTGTAAATTCATCAGTGTTTTTCTACAATATTATGCATGTATCAGTCATATAAACCTTACTTTTGAATCACTCTATCTGTTGAAAAAAATCGTTTCAAAATCCGTTGCGTTGTTTTGAAGATTGAAGCATACATATAGGGACAGACCAGTGAAATCGACTTTGTTTTATACTATGTATTGATGATATTGTCTCATTCTCCCACCTCCTCTGGAATATAATTCGGTAAACCAAACACCCTTTATGCAGGTGAAGCGAATAAAATAGTTCTTTAAGCGCTTATTTTCTCAAAAAGTTGGAAAATTAAGGAATAAATCCCAGAACCTTATTTACCAATCATGTTTCTATCATTTCATCATTTTCATCAGCTTTTGAATTCCCACTATCACTTATTCATGTGTTTTTTCTACCCTACAACAATACGCTACCTCCGACCTATACAAACAAGCCCAATAATGACTTATTAGCCTGCAGTCGAAACGACTGAAGTGAGACTGTTCAATGAAATGGTTCTAGCGTTCTACTAATCAGACAATATTACATCGGGGTGTTGCGTGACAGTAATGAAATGAGGTGATAATCAAAAACCCATTATTCCATAAGAGGCATAATAGAAGTTTCTACTTATTTTTCTGGGAATTGTGTAGTTTAACGACAGACCGAGGAAGCGAAGGAAAAAACGGCAGCTCAACAAGGAAATTGACTGTAATGGGACGACAAAAATATTAAGTCGCATAACGAGGAGCTCATCTTGAAAAGACGCTAAAATTGATCAAATTCCTGGTTTTTTCGAATCTACGAAAAATTCCTCTTTGTACCTCCAATTTTGAACAACCTGAATATCCATAGAAAACTCAATTGAAATATTACTGCTCCAAAAGAGTTAGGGATATCGTATTCAATCGTTTTTAAAAGTATGTAATCTTCGAGAAAAACGCTGTAAAATCATCAAAACTCAAACTTGAATCGATCCAATAAAAATCAGTATGGGACATTTCGTCAATCTAGTCGCCTTTTTTCTGAAGCTTGGTTCATTGTATATGCTTCATATGAATGTTCTCATTTTGAAATGAAGTCAGTTTATCAACGGCTTCGATTTGAAACGAGTTTTCTGAAAATGCCAAGACGTAAATTAACAAACGCTGAGGCTAATAGGGCTATCGGAATGCTACAGGGTGGCCTTACTCAGGTTGTTGTAGCGGGAAGGCTCCAAGTCAGCAAAATTGTGATATCTCGAATTTGGAATAGGTTCAGGGAGACAGGTTCCGTGTTGGAAAGACCAAGGCTTGGTGGGCGACGAAAATCGACACTTGCTCAGAATCGTTTCATCACCGTTTCGGCGAGGAGAAACCCTACATCTACGTGTAGAATGTTACGGAATACTCTTCAAAATGCAGATGGGGTCCACGTTTCCATCGAAACTATCAGACGACGTTTGAGAGAGGTAAATCTAGGTTCTAGACGTCCATTAGGAGAAGTTCCATTAACACGTGACCATAAGCGTCAAAGACTGGAATGGGCAAGGCAACATATCAATTGGAACGATCAATGGCATAGTGTCCTTTTCACTGATGAATCCAGATATGGACGATTTTCAGATTCTCGAAGAATAAGGGTATGGACAATCCCACGCATACCCCGTTATCGTCGTTATGTTCAAGAAGTCCATCCATTCCGAGGGGGTAGTGTTATGGTATGGGCCGGGATATGTTTCAACGGGTGCACAGATCTACACATTTGTCCTGGGAATATGACCGCTTTACACTATAGGGAGCATGTCATTGACAATGTTGTGCCAAATTTTCACGCTGCTATTGGTGAAACTTTTCAATTTCTAGACGATAACGCTAGACCACACGGTGCAGCCATAGTTGAGAATGCACGCGAGGAGCTTGGTATTCCACATTTAGCAATACCTCCGCACTCACCAGATTTGAATTGCATAGAACATGCATGGGATATGCTCCAAAAAAGATATGATAATCATCAAGCTACCCCAGAATCCTTAAATGATCTGAGAGAGCGTCTTCCCTGTTTATAGAACCAAATTCCTGAAGAAATGTTCAACAATCTCGTGTGTAGTATGCAAAGAAGATGTCAAGCTATCATTGATGCCCGTGGAGGCCATACATTGTATTGATAGTCTTGAAATGCTAGAATTCTCTGGGAATAACATTTCGTTATTTTACTCGATTTTTCTTAACCACCTGTATACGCTGCAGACCTACTGAAATTAATTTGCAACTTGAAATCACATTAATATGAATTTTCATCACAAAAATCTTATTTTAACCATATTTTTTTTGCAATTCAAGTCAATATCCCTAACTCATGTGGAGCAGTTTAATTCAGAAACAACAATTTATTTTCTAGGTTTTCCTCTACCAAGTAGCACCAGTAACCGCTGAAAAGACTAATCTACGAATTCAGAATTGATTGATATAGGTATCCATCGCTGTTTCCACAGTGGCCCGTTGTCAACTACCTAGTGATGAATATCGCCGAGCTTCCTTCAAAATAATGTTGTTTTCAGCATTACCGTGTTACAGTTTGAAAAATGGAAGCGACTTCCATATCTCATCGTGTCCAAGCCATCATTAATTAGGTGGAAGCATAGATTTGTTTTTGTATATTGCCGAACTTGGATCATCAAAGGAACGGAAGAAAATGAAAAGACTTCGAGAAGATTAATTGCGCTTTGAGGATTTTCAGTGATTTTAAATTTTTTTCATGGTTGGTGAAAACAATCCAATGATGAATTCAAATTTCATTCGAAATGTTTAATCGTTAATATTCGCATTCATTCGAAGTTCCACAGGGGAAAATAATTGCTTCCTCAACATTTTCGATCCGATGTCACTTTTCATTCCGTTTGATGAATCTCCATTCGAATGGATCTGTTGTGATTGTATTCTCGTTGAAAGGGTTGGACAGAAGTCAAAAGTACGTTTGTTATTTCCTTCAACAACGAAAGGCATCTCAAATATTATCTCAGTTCTAATTGGCTTAATGGTCATTTTGTATTCGACTCAGACTTTTGTATTATACTGAAGATTTTTTAGGTCAAAAGAAACCTTTTTTTCATTTTCCATTTTTCGAATCCGGCCTTGTTAAAAAGATATGGCCATTCAAAAAAATTGGGCTGATTACGTCCCTGATATAATTCTCTGGAATTAATGCAAAGTCCATATTTCTCGATTGAAATTGAGTTGATACATTAAGGAAATACTCAAGTACTAACCTTATTCGAATGAGAATGTTAAAAACACGTTACTTCTTAACAAAAACAGTTAGTTTCATCCGATTATATCTGCAACTAAAAAACCATATTTCTTCCACCAAAAGAAGTTCCATTTTAGATTTTCATGAAGATTAGTTTATGAGCACTTATAGCTTGATTTTATTCTCCTCTTTCCCCCAAAATTATCTCAAAAAGATGCATAGAATACCTGGTGTTGGCACTGATTAGATATTGTTTAAGACTTTCTTGTCGATTGATCATCTGATATTTTTTCATTTCTCCCAAGAGATGTCGCGCTTTTCTTCCATAACCACAATCTTATGACATTCGAAATTAATAGTCATCTATGAGCATGTTTTGATGGAAATTATGACACAATGAAAATATTTGTCATCTCTCTAAAAACATAACATAACCTATGTCATACAAAAAATAGCGCCACGACCGAAAAGTATTGCGGATTATTGCGGAACTTGACCAAAATCTGGAATCTAGGATGCCGTTTTGATCTACAAATTTTGGTCACGATTTTTAGTAGGGAGTCGTTACACCAGGTGTTCTATGCATCTATGTTTTTACACTGATCGAACATAACGCCATTAAATTAGGTCATAGAATTCGAGTTCAATGACCTAACCTAAGCTACAGTGGCTTTATACAAGACAGTGGCGACAATTGGGTCATAGAACACGTTTTTGCACAAACATGGCGGATATTTGTTCACATTTGAGTGTCGTGCTGTTTGACATTTGACTCGCTATAGAGCTTTATACACTATGACAGGACAACAAATCAATGAAAGTCCACCACAAGTGGTCGAAAACAGTTCGACCAATCAAAACGTGAACGTCTACATCAGGGTCTTTCACGAGGAACCTCACCCATATTCATACAGGAAACTACTGAACGTATTTTCATGAAATTCAGCACTTATAAGTATTTCACGATGCTGATGAAATCTAAAATATTTTGTCATCCCTAACTTTGAAAGCGATTTTTTCACCCCCTGTATCATGAATCGCGATTTCGATTTTCAAAGTGGATACATCAATCTTACATCTTGAAAAATCCCAAAAATGAAAATTTTCCATCCAAAAACCTCGAAGTTATTCTTGTTTCAGCGGAGCTCTATTTTCGATTTTTTTTTCGAATTTTCCCGCTCAGAGAGAATTTTCCAACCAAAACTGAAAAATGTTACATCAAAATATCTTGAAATTTTCTAAGGAATCTATTTCTGCAATAAAAAAATGGTGTTCTAATTTGAAAAACGGAAGTTGACGTCATTTCCGGAAAAACCGGAGGAGCTCATGCCTTGAAAATATTTTAGATTTCATCAGCATCGTGAAATACTCATAAGTGCTGAATTTCATGAAAATACGTTCAGTAGTTTCCCGTATAAATATGGGTGAGGTTCCTCGTGAAAGACCCTGTATTGTCGCCACTGTCACTGTCCTGTATACTGTAACCTAACCCATCTAACCATATCCTATGAAAGCTATCATAGAACGATTGAGAAGTCGATGCCAGATTGTGTTAATTTTCTCTTTAAACAAGGAAGCAGTACATCCTCTATCATTAACGGATGAACTAACTCAAAGGAACTAGTTTTATTTACTTTTGGCTTGTGGAGTCTTGTCGTGCCTATTCCTGATTCTAACCGATAGAGCGCTACGATCTTAATTTTCGTCGCCTATAACGGTATGCAAGACAAACCGTTATTCCATAGACTGAACAGTTGGTCTGTGGTTGTTGAACGAAGCATGTGTATAGCGGCTTTATGGAGATTTGTCGATTTGTTATTTGTTTATTCACAGTGAAGAATGCGAAAAGTTGATGTGAAAAGATTATCTGTGAATTAATGTGATTAAAACCGTATAGTGTCGAGTTTATGAAATTCCAAGAGGATATTGTTTAGATAGAAACATCGCCACAGATCGTGTAGTATTGAGTATTCATTTTGCATTAATTTCAATTCTATACGTGGTTTGTATGGGAGATTCATCATTAATATCCGAATCCTGATCTAAACTACTCACCGTGAAGGATATCTTTCAAACAAGGCCGAATTCGGAAGAATGAAAAATGATCATATTCCTCCCGCATAAATCGGAGACTTCCTGGGTGGTGAAGAGGTTCGGGAATGCAACATATCTCGCAGATCGTAGGAATTCGAAAACTGCACATACCTATACACTCTCCGAACAAATGACACGGAATTAATTCCCGAAGTTCCGAGAGATGGCGGATATCTGGGCTCGTATTTTCGGCCGAACAATTCAACTCAAATAAAAGTGGAAATGGTATTCTATTTGTTGAAGCGGAAGGAGGGGTCTGAATAATTTTCTTGAGAACAAGGAAATTGTGCGCGTATTTCCGCTACCGGTTAAGTTTCGACCATCTCCACCGCCGCGTGCGGTTTTTGTTTGTCGCTTAATTCACTTTCCACGAATGTTTGCCGTGGGGAAAGCCTCCCCTGTTGGGAAGCACGCTAAATGATTCTCGTTCCACCCGGATCGATACGGAAGATTGATTGAGGTTAATAAATGATCATTTTTATTATTTCATTGAGCTGGGTGAACCAGAGTGTTTCCTGTTTATTTATTCATTTTCTCGGATTAATGGAAGTATGAAATCATTAACCTCGAAGCCTGAAAAATATGATTTCTACATGAAGACTTGTTTCCACTTGATATTAGGATTATCATTAATCAATTCGTATGAGATGTCTCAATTCAACTAACTGAAAAACCGCTGAAGAGTCAGGAATCGGAATTATAAGGGTCTTTCACGAGGAACCTCACCCATATTTATACGGGAAACTACTGAACGTATTTTCATGAAATTCAGCACTTATGAGTATTTCACGATGCTGATGAAATCTAAAATATTTTCAAGGCATGAGCACCTCCGGTTTTTCCGGAAATGACGTCAACTTCCGTTTCTCAAATTAGAACACCATTTTTTATTGCAGAAATAGATTCATTAGAAAATTTCAAGTTATTTTGATGTAACATTTTTCAGTTTTGGTTGGAAAATTCTCTCTGAGCGGGAAAATTCGAAAAAAAAATCGAAAATAGAGCTCCGCTGAAACAAGAATAACTCCGAGGTTTTTGGATGGAAAATTTTCATTTTTGGGATTTTCCAAGATGTAAGATTGATGTATCCACTTTAAAAATCGAAATCGCGATTCATGATACAGGGGGTGAAAAAATCGCTTTCAAAGTTAGGGATGACAAAATCGTGAAAAATCAATTTTTTCAAATTAGAACCCCATTTTTTTATGGCAGATATTGAATCTATGTTAAAAAATAATGTGAGTGTATGCATCACACCCTTGCCCTAAAGTGGATATTAACTCAGAAAATATCCATTTTTGAATGGTCAGTAATGTCGAATAGTAATCTATAGTTATTGTTCTACCCTTATCCAAAAAATCAATCAGGATTACTCCCAAAAAACTGAAGCAAGAACTTTTCCAGCAGATTTTTGGGCACAAAATTTCTTAGGTCTTGGAGAACCAGAGTGTCGCCATTCCATCGATTGTTGCTTTGTTTCTGGATGGTAGAAAAAGAAATGAACCCAAGTCTCATCCATAGTAACAATTCGGTTTGAGAAGTCTACATCGTTTTCAAATCGAGCACAGATCGAACGCGATGCTTCTATCCTTGCACGCTTTTGGTAAATATTCGAACATTTGGGGATCCATTCTGCAGAAATTTTTTTCATGTCCAAATTGACGTGAACTATATGATGAACGCGTTCGTATGAAATCTTCAATGCTTCAGATATCCGTTTTAGCCCAATTCGACGATCTGATAAAATCATGTCATGAACTGCATCGATATGTTCGGGGACTGACACAGAAACTGGCCTTCCCGATCGGTTATCATCTTCAATGGAAAATTTACCTCTTTTGAAGCTTGCACTCCAATTTTGCACGGTCGCATACGAAGGACTTCTTCGTAAATCTGCTTACCTCTTAACCCTTTTGAATACAGGTACTCCATGATGGCACGATACTCCAATTTTTGGATTCTAATAAGTTATTGTTCGTTGATATGGTATCGCAATATTTTGTTTGTGCATGGAATTGGTCTAGGCTAACTAGATATCAATACATCCTTCTCATTATAAAAAAAAACGAAACATATATCACAGTGCATATTTTCATGAATTAAACTGTCTCTAATTATCACATATATTAATTGACATAGTCCTTAACAAGTTTATTGAATTTGCTCTTCTATATCACAGTCTTGATTGCTTCCGGAAGCTGAATAAAGATTCAACTTCCAACAAATATTGGTGAACATTGTGTCTTGCTGGTTCTTCTCGGTGGTCTCCTAATTAGTTCCTGCGATCTAGTCTGATGGCTCATACCAGTGGTTTCTCCAGTTCTCATATCCAATAGAAAATCTGCCCACGAAACAGAATTCAATTTCCTTTCCGATAAACCACAGTGCAACTGAAAGACAAAGCCAGAAGCTGAGGTACGCTTGAAATTGTTCCGCAAAACTTTTTGTCACTGTCCCGCAAAATTCAATTAAATCAACCTCCTTTCAATTAATCTATTCGCCATTCTGTTACAACTTGACGAAACCGATGCAAGGGAACTCCTCAATTCCCTGCAAACAAAAAGTTATTAACAGGACTCGTAAAAATCCTAGCAGCGAATGTTGAACTTTTAATAAGCTTAAGTTGCTAAAATGCTCCAGGGAGTATAATTCCGAATTCACTGTTGGACTGGTAGTTCCTGTTTCACAATATTAAGTGTTTCTCCCTTATATTTCGAATGGAGGATTTGCAGTTTCTCCAGTTGGTTATAATTATTGTGTAGCGTCGGCTGGAGGATTAAGCGAAGCGCGGATTTCGTTGATTCCACTCAAAATTAACGCGAAAGGGGTAGATATTGGAATTGCAGGGTTGATACGGAGATATTCCGTCAATTGTCCATTCGAAGTTTGATCGTACCATCCTTTAGGAAGATTTGTCTTGCGATTTTATTGAAAGAATCCTCCCGAGTTATCTGCAAGTATTGACAGATGCATCTTGATTTCAAAAGAGAATGCGTGTTTTTGGTGTGAAGAAAATTGATCCAAAAACTATATATATATATATATATTCATTTCAAGATCAAGAAGATCTTGAAATGAAATACTTCTCAAATTTTGCGCCAATCGTACAAATGCGATGGGAAAATTCGAAAAGAACGCCATTGAAGTATCTTTTTCGTACTTAGGTTAGTTTATCAAGGTTGTTCTAGTTTTATTTCTGTACTCTGACTGCTTTACCAGGATAATGTTTTTCTTGCACTGCTTCTAGTTGGTGGATGATGGTAGCCTCAAGGTGGATTTATACAGCAACTAAAATAAAATAAGAACTAAAATAAAATAAAATAAGAATGTTCACTTGATGCATCTCAATGACAGCGTTTATACAGGAAATAAGCTAAAATAAGGAATAGGGGAGCGAGGGGCTTGTTGTAACAGGGGCAAGTAGTAACAGGCTCTTTTCACTAGGATCTTAAACTTTTTTAGCGTATTTCTTTGACCAGATTTTACCTATAAACAGTGCCGCATAATGTTGCCATAGCCTGTATCCCGTCAGCCTGCGCAGTGAGCGGAAGTGTGCTCGTGCTTCATTTTTGCCAGGTAATATAAAATTGTAGTGTCGTAAAATTTTGGTTTGCGTAAATATTTCCGACTGATTTCAAACTTTCTGTTTATTATTTACATTCAAATTTATCTATCTTTGATAATGTCTAACAGTTTTTCAAATTGCTAAATTGTTTAAATAGTTATCTTGATAAATGTTAAAAATCATACCATGGGGTTAGTTGTAACAAAATCCCGGGGCTTGTTGTAACGTGGTACACATGCCCCAAGTTATGATGTAGATACCTAAATATTTTTTTTCCAGAATGAGGGTGTATAAAAAAAGTCAGAGCGAGCAACACGAAGCGAAGAAGTGATTTAAAAGTGCCATGATGATTAAAAGTAGTGTTTAACTGAATAAAACTGGTAATTACACAATTTTTAGGTATTGATTACTTAAAAAGTGTATTTAAGTTGATTTTCGATAAGAAAGATGTTAATTTTGTTAGAAATAAACAAAGAATAAATGATCAGAGGTATTATTGTTGTCTTTTTTCGTCGTTACAACTTGCCCCAAGCACGAGGTAAGTTGTAACACCGCACTTCTTCTAGAAAATAATTGATTGTGAAATAATGTCCGATAGTTATGGTATTATTTTCACTTGATTTGGTAGAGGAAGAGTTACAGCATCCATCCATATTCATTCGGTAGCAATTTAATCAATGAATCTCAAGATTTATCACTTTTCATAAAAACTGTTACAACAAGCCCCTCGCTCCCCTAAGAATAAGAATAAGAGATGGTCAACTTTTATCTTTTTCGCTTATTTTATTTGGAAAATGATAGTGCGCATGACCCAAATCCACTCCCCAATCTTTTCCGTATTGACACTTTTGACAAGTTCTAGTTTTCTAACCTAAAACTTAATGAATAATTTTTTAAATCATTGTTGATAATTATATTCAATTTGGATGACCAGGAAATCATGATGGGAGCGATGTTGTTATTGATGACAAGTACTGCGATTATCGCCTTGAATAAAAGGCGGAAGTCATTGTCAAAAAATCTGCGATTTGATTGGTTCATTCTTATTTCTTATTTTAGGGCCGCTTGCACCGTATGACAAAACTTCAGATTAAATGCAAAACCTCGATTAGTGTCTATGATTCTCTTGCACCGTGTCGTAATCCTAGTTTAACGGCCCTAACTAACGCTTAAAGATAATCCTCCAAATTGGGAGGATTAAATGGAAGTTTAACGATAAACTTTGAATTCTAACCCTACATTCATGGATGACACAAGTCAGGCTTGTTTCAAAAATGATGTTTGATTATAAATCAAATTGAAAAGAATAATGACTGAAGTAGAAATTATAGATTTTGGTTTTCCTAGGCGTAGATATGAAAGATCAAATTGGTGTGAAATGAAAAGCACACGCAAGAATGAATAACTGAACTAAATATTAACGGTCGAGGTATATTTTGTACTGAACAAATCCATACATGCCTAATAAAGTTGGAGGTACAGTTCTTCTGATATGTAGAATTATTCTTTAATTCACTGTGACACATGGTATCATTCAATCGGAACCAATATTATCACCAATGTGTTGAAATGAAAGTGAATAAATATTAACAATTTTCCAAGATGCATATTTATTGAAAAAATCACATATTTTCTTATAGATGTTTGCCCATTATCGAAAATCAGGTTTGTTCAAGCTTTTCGATCATTTCTTTTTTATTTTCCTCTGTTATACGACAGAGAATCCATGAGTTTATCATATTTTACATCCAAATCTGAAGTGGAAAGTGCTTCGACAATTAGAGTTTCGAACCAGGTATATTTTCATTTGTGAAGGACGTAGAATATTCCAAAGAAAGATGTCAACTTGTGCAATGAATGTTGCATCGGTTTTTACCAAAGAAATTCGTTATTACAAACTCTTTTAATTTGCGAAACGCTCGATATCAAAAAATGTCTAAACATCGAAACTGTCAAAGCATAGAAAGGGATAAAATAAACAACGTGAAAATAGGCACAAGTACCAATTTACGTAAAAATAACCAGACTTGTGGATTAACTTTAATCTAGTTACATTCAGCCTCGGTGCAAGCCAAATATTTAATCCTGGATTAAATAAATTAATCGACGCTTAACTAACTAACGCTTAGAACCAATACGGTGCAAGTGGCCCTTATTCCAGTGATCTCTATAAACCTATGTTATCTGCTCTTATTTCTTATTTTATATTATTTTAGTTGCTGTATAAATCCACCTTTAGTTTCGTTAATCTCGACGATTAGCTGTTGTGACGGCTCAACCGATGTAAGGGGGTATACTTAACTATAAGCACCCTATGGTAATCTTGATGATTACCGCGATAATTTGTTATCCGTTCTTAGATAACAACTACGAAGAGGATGGGGAAGTGGTGAAATGTGAACGTACTCTCAACAAACAATAAACTGAATTTTCTTATTACCTCAACTTAGAGAACAAGCACGAAACGATTATACAAGTATGAATTCGACCTTCAATATGAAAATCTATAGCAAGGAAGAATTATGATGTACCTTCTATATGAAAATGTATAGCAAGGGTGCAAAGTGTTGTTGTGTTACTTATTGACAACTGGTAATTCACCGACGACTATAAACTCAACCTCTTATATAAAAATGCAAAGCAAGGAGGAATTATGAAATGTACCTTCTTTATGAAAATGTATAGCAAGGTAGCAGAAACGCGCAATTTTGAATCACAAATTGTTTCTAGATGGAAAAACTGTATGGCAGCAGATGTCAGCAGTTAATTCGGGTTTAATACATATTATATAATGCATCCAGAATAATCATGGGACCATAGAACTTATAGAACATGGAATGCTATTAGCCTTGCTGCTCGGCTTAAAATAATGGATAAACATTTCAAGTTGGAGGAATACCGAAATTTCCATGTTCCCATGGATACGACTTGTCATACAGAACAGAAACACAGAAATACTATGAATTTAATCGTCAAGATCCGATTCACTTGGCATTTCGGCAAACATTTCTGTGTTTCTGATCGGTGTGACAGGTCGTATCCATGGAAATATGGAAATTTCGGTATTCCTCCAACTCGAGATGTTTATCCACTTTTTGATCTGGTAATAGCATTCCACATTCCACGTAATATAAGTTCTATGCATGGAACTCATGTAACAGTCTTGTCAAATACCATTCGGGCATCTAACTTTTCCTGTGGAAAAAAGGCGAAAAAACACAATGCAAAGTAATATTTTTTCGACAAAAAGCATTCGTGCAGGTGCAAAAATCCTTGTCTTCGACTCGGATTTCTGTTGCCACCAGCACTTATGCTTCTTGTTCAAATATTACTTAGCAAAAAGTTTTTTCGATTTTTTTCGAAAAAATTGGATGCCCTTATGATATTACCTACGATTAACTAGGTAAGATGTTAAACTCAATCTCTATATGAGAATGTTTAGAAAGGAGGAATTATGAAAGGACCTTCTATATGAAAATGTATAGCAAGCTAACAAGGTTGTGTGATTCACAACTCGTAATTGACCGACGATAATAAACTCTACTGATTATTGACTTCACTGACTGCTTGTCTCTGTTACATAGGGTTTCAAAGACAAACTGAAAAATAAGGAAGGTTCATTTCCTCTGAATAAAATGGGGAAAGATAAACAATTGATTGGGTGTCAGAATCAAACAACGCCTCGCTAAGCAAACAATGCTGTCATTTGCCATTCTTGACTAGTGAGAAAAACAACCCATTTCTTGAATCTACAGACAAATGAGAAAAACCTTAGACGATTTGATATTTTATCCTGACATGTGTTTCCCAAACGCAACTTAAACTGCAATAAACGTCATCATATATTTAATTTTATGAGCTTCCACTGAGAAACTGAATGAATGTTCACCGGACCTGGTTATTGTATCAAAATCCAACATGAATCTCTCAAACTTGACCTAAATTCTTGGGTTGAGAACCCTTTTTGATAGATTTTCCCGTCCGAAGGGTAACTTTAAACAAAGAAATAGAATTGTAACTAAAGGCATATGGAACAATAATGCAGTTCAAGGGTTCGATCCCATATGGTTGAAACCAATTTATCTATACAACATCTTTAAAGGAGGCAGCTCAATTCCATATATTGTGGCGAAGTAAGACGCAACAGTTTCCCCAGAAAAACTCTTCTTTTTTTGAAGCTAGCTCTAACTCAAATATTGTGATTGGTGAGGTAGAGTCAGACTGCATATAACACAGGAATGTAGCGGTGATTGTGTCCGTCAAGTAAAGAAAAAATTATCTATTCCAAAATGTCAGGCGACATAAATGAATGAATTGGTATTTCTATCTGAGGCAAAACGATCGGAGATTGTGATTGAATCTCTAACTGATTCAAATAAGGGTTAAAATTTGGTTTCTTTCAAGAACTGATTGACTCTTCCTTTTTATATTCGGTCAATTTTTTTGTTCTTTTGGCCAATCTGTTCTATGAGATGAGGTCACGACAACGATTCGAATGAGAAACAAGATAAATATGGGAAGATGATTCGAATGAAATCCGAAAAGTTATAATGAATATGTTGAAAGCCGTAGATTAAGATGGGAACCAAACGAGGGGAAGAAATATCCGAAGAAAGATCGAATCGATCATCAGTAAACAGCAAATAAGTTGGAAAGTGAGTAATCTGCCTGAAAACTTTCAAATACCCGCTTTCTTCTGCCTCGAATCCGAATGTACCAACTTTTTGATAAGAACCGAAGTAGTTAAGTTTCGATCTCAGATTTTGAGATCCAATTCCTCCAATCTTACATTTTTTTCGAAGAGAAGTTTTGTTGACTCAGGCGACTCTATAATTAAATCTTATCTTTGAAGAAATTCATTGTATCTTATGAGATATTGGTTGAATGAATTGTGTCAAGTTTCTCTCGATCTCAGAATGTTTTTCCACGTCTAATCACATCTGTTCAATGCCGAAATTGATCCAGGAAAAAGGCATACAGTCGAAAGGAATATCAATGGCAAACTTTACCATATTTTGTCAATTGTCAGGGTCTTTTCTCTCGTCTTCTGTCTATTCCTTGAGCCTTCACAAACACTCCTGTTTGGTATAAAGCAGATGTAATTCTGAGAATATACATTCTGTCAAGAAAGTACCGGGAATTATCGATTTAAATCTGGCGGGGCAATGAGGCTGGTAAAAATTTTTTTCAAGGTTGGTACCACTGTCCTTAATTACTATGCCAAGCTTGAGCGGGATCTGTCAACTAGCGTGTTTGCAACAGCTGGTTAAGTCAGTCGATGTCAGAGTGCGTGCCGATTTTTACTATGGGTGATTAGGTTGAGCAAAGAATTTGTTTAAAGTTTCGTGTTGCAAATGAATTTTCGTGTGCCGATGCATTGAAAATGTTGCAAAAGGCCTTTGGTGATAATGCTCTATCGAAAACTCGTGCATATCAGTGGTACAGAGCCTTCAAGGACGGTCGTGAAGTGGTCGAAGACTTGCCTCGTTCCGGACGCCCATCGACGGCTTCGACCGAAGATAACGTCGATAAAATTAAGGAAAGGGTGCTTGAAAACTGTCGTACCAGCTTGAGAGAGATAGCACATGATCTTAAGATATCCCACGAGTCCGCACGTACGATTTTGATTGATATTTTGGTCATGACTCATGAGAAAGGTGGCCGCACGACTCGTACCGAAAGACATGAATTTTCTTCAAAAACGTCATCGCGAACAGGTTGCTTCAGACATGCTGGATCGCTGTAATTCCGATTCTACATTCATGGAACGCATTATAACTGGTGATGGGACCTGGGTCTACGAGTACGATATGCAAACAAGCCAGCAATCATCGGAATGGGTGGCAAAAATGAAGGTGATGCTCATTGTTTTCTTCGATATCCGTGGCGTGGTGCACTACGAATTCGTTCCAGAGGGTCAGACGGTAAACAAGGAGTATTACCTAGGCGTTATGAAACGTTTGCGTGAGCGTATCCGTAAGAAGCGGCCAAATTTGTGGGCGAACAACTCATGGATTTTGCATGACGATAACGCGCCTTCTCACCGAGCTACGATTGTGACTGACTTTCTCGCCAAAAACTGAACAAACGTGCTTCAGCAACCACCGTATTCGCCGGATTCGGCTCCCTGCGACTTTTTCCTCTTCTCAAAACTAAAATTGCCCCTTCGTGGCACCCGTTTTGAGTCGATTGAAGCCATAAAACAAAATTCGGCGCGAGAGCTGAAGTCCATCCCGGAAAGCGCCTATAAAAAATGTTTCGATAATTGGATTGGAAGTGCCGTTGGCATTGTATTGGAGCAAATGGAGCCTATTTCGAAGGCGACCCAATAAATTTTGACGACTAAATGTAAAAATGTTGTACTTTACTACAACTCATTGGAAAATCTGCTTTTCTTCCTCTTTTTGAGCAATACATCCTGGAGATATGAAAACGAAACAGTAGGAGTTTTGAACTATTTACTGCCGCTTGAATCTCTACAATTCATGGAACCCGCAGTCCGACAGTTCTTCAAAATCGATCATCAATGACCAAGAGGTCCTTTCCTCCGAATCCCATGACTCAGGCAAATACCCAAGTTACCAACCCGATCACGCATTTCCATACCAATCCGTTTCGAATGTTCAGACGCATTCATCGTGTTCCTGAATGCGGAGCATGAATAATCCCTCGTATAGAATATAGGGAATATTTCGCTTTTTTGTATTCTTCACCTCACGCCATGCATTCAATAATTTTCATGTTTTGGAACGAATGCAGAACACATTGCTCCAGCAATTGCCGGACAATATAATTGCGCAGCTCTTGAGGCGGAGAATCAATGGAGGTACAGAGAGAATTGGCAAATATGAATCAATATCGTCGAGAATCGCTTTTTGTGATGGAAGGGTGACACAATGGGACTTGGAAATTTCAGATGTACAACATCGGTTGAGCGCAAGATAAAAAGGCTTGATTTGTGTATTCTCTGACTGAAACTAACAGGGAGATGACGATCTATCTCCTGGATTAACTGTCCTAGTGTAACTGAAATCTCAGAAAAAAGTAGCGACTTCAATCTCTCTAGAGAAATATGAAGGTACTTTTAATATTTAGAATAGAACACCCTCAAAGGCAAGAGATCTCGAAGATCCCAAAGATAACCCTGCGACTTCATTTTAGGAAATTGTGACGCTTTCTTCAACTTCTTTGAGAAGTTGCTGAGAACTCTATCCTCCAAATGTGCGCCATTCAGTTACTCCCAGTAAAGTCTCAAATATATTCTCAAACAAGTCATACTGGGAGTTTTGTGGGTTTGAGAATTTCTCATTCACTTCTTTTATTGACCTCTATAGGAGCTCGCATGAAAATCAGATTGGCAGGGTGAAGGCAGAACAGAAGTTTTTGTGGTATATCTGTATGAAGCTCTTCAGATCAAAGCATTCTCTACCAAATTCAAGAAGTTCAAAACAGCTGCTTTCGATAAGTCACAAGCTGAAGCACGCCAAATGGCTAAATATGCAAATTTTCAGCTCTGATTTCATATCGTAATATAGTGAGAACTAAACGGCCTCCATATCTGTACAGAAGAATTAGATTCAGATCTGCATACATTGATTACAAGAAATGAGCGACTTACATCGCGTCCTCCTCATTGTTTGGCCATCTTTGAGAGATCTTTCACCTTTGCTACTAACCATTGACTACTTTCACATTCAAGGGAAGAGTTTGTACCTCTTCGAAAGTCCGTAAGCTTCTCTTTCCTACAGATCAGAAGAAGTATAGATAATTCTATTTATAATTTATTGTTTGATCATGTATAGCTTTGTTTAGTTCCTGGTCCATGATCTTTTTGTCTGCTTGAATACACCAACAAAAACTTTCATAAAGCCAGGTCTTTCTGTACCGATCCGAATTATCTTAAACTTCAAATTGAAAAAAAGAAATAGAGAAAAAAAGAATATGAATATTCCTGAAAAAATAATCACTATATATGCTGAAATTGCAAAGCAGCATTTCACTGTCACACAAAAGTTTACTTGAAACATCAACTTTCCTCTGGAAAAAGTATGGCATTTAATAATCGAACAAATCAATAATGAAATGATTGTGATAATATACGAGAAAAATCGAATGAATCTACCTCAGAAAGTAAACCAGTATAACATTTTACTTACATATTCATCATCTATCAACTAACATCACTTCTAATTATCTTATCAGTATCACAGATCTTCTTTGATAATATATCTTTATAATATCTATCATCGCGGACACATCTGCTCAACAGATGAACTTTAAATAGTTTAGATCGAAGGAGACGAAGGAATATAATGTCACAAACATGAAAATGATGATTATTTGACTTTTCGATGAAATTAAATTTAAATTACTAATTTCACCTTCCACGTATAAACTGATTGGTTTTTGTGGTTCATTATCGCCTTGATGTCCGAATACTCTACAGCGTGAATTGTTCATGAGCCATCTGATCAGTAGGTACGTTACGTCGATAATTCATGTGAACGGCGGAAATTTTTCAGATTGATTTGATGGAAATACCGTAGTCTATCATAATTTCATAAATATTCCATAACTGGAATTCGATTTGCGAGAACGAAAACGAATTTAATTCCATAAATATTTGTGCAACCAGTCTGTATTAATTTGTTTATAAAAACTGAATCGGAATAGGATAGTTCCACGGAATAAACGAGAATCAATTCATATTCAAAACTTTGAATATTTCGGTTTTTCAGGTAGATTAATTCAATTTGATTTTGTTCATTGAAAAAATTCTATCGCGGTTTCATTGTGATTTTTTCAGCTTGAATTAATGGAAATCAATCTTTAACGCAAACATGAATGGTTATTTATCTAACCAGCTTTGAAAAACTCAAGGCCAGGACATTTATTTCAGGGAATTTTATTGGTTACATTATGGCATTCCATATTGAACTCGTATTAAATGATTTGTAAATATTAGTTGGGAATTAACGTCGTATTAAATGATTTGTTTTCACATATTTGAGAAAGATTCATTTCGAATTGGTTCAATTTGTTGCCATAATAGCATTATCAGTATCTACTCGAGGAGTTCTTATTTATAAAGTTCCTTTCTGAATAATTCTCACAATTTTGTTTTCAAAACTAGCATGAATATCTCATCACAAAATTTTCAGTTGGATTTTCCTCGAATGTGAAAATACACAAAAGGACACTTAAAACCAACCCTGTCCTCTCGAGTTTTGGAACAATCTGCTGGAAATTAAGTATTCATATCACAGGACCTAACAAAATACCGCACAGAAATGAAGGTCGTTGTTAAATACCTGGGGGTTCTTAACAATTCAAGTTAATCACATTTTACACAACCACGGAATGAATTATTTGAGCATTATGCATACATACATCCACTCTCTTATTCTTCCAACATTGTGTCCTGGCTGTACTCCAAGCCATTGTGCCCATTAGCAAAGAGACAGAGATTCCAACAGGAGTTATTCTGAATGCAAAGTCATATCGGTTAATTATCACTCCCCATGGGGAAATAATACGGCAGATTTGCCAAAAATGTGCAATTTAACTTTGTGCATTTCTTTTCCTACATTACTTGTGGCAGTTCTGGATCCACCTGAAAAGATAGTGAATGGTTTGAAAGGAGCATTTTCTCGAAAACTAATGTTCTATTGCATTGAGAATGTGCGCATTTACTTACTTACCTATTCTAATGTATTGCTTCATTTTTGGGAAGGTATTGATAATTTTTCATCTTGAATAATAGCTTCGAAATTTTTTCTCCAACATTGAGGGTTTCAACCTCGTAGAACCTTCATTTTATCTCTGAGATAAAGTTGATATTTTGTTGCAAGAAATCCTTAGAAGGTTTCAACAAAAAAACCCAAAATTACTGTTTAAACATATCCGAGGACATGCTGACGAATGTTTTTCGAAAGCTGTTGAAAAACATGCGTCAGCATCTTCACACAACGTGGACCTGCTCACAAGTGCTTCAGGTGTCCCATTTTTGAATTTTGTGTTACATACAGGCTTGGGATAAAGTTTGGCACCAAATTAATATCTTTAAAACGAAACGGGCGATATTTTTGAAATTTGGCAGCTGAGTGTAATGGACCACAATGAATCTGATGAGCATATTTTCATTAATGAGATACTTCCGGTTTAACCGGAAATGACAAAAAAAAATTATTTAAATGGGACACCCTGTACCTATATTTCTGCAGATTCTGAAAGAGCACTTTATTTCGGATCTGTCCATACCAGGTTCCATGTAAAAATTATCTGTAAAAAGAGGAATTGAGACAACGGATTCTTGATGAATGTGCATTAATACATGGAGAAGTCTTGAGAAAAGTTACTCAAGAATTTGTTAATAGACTGGCATATTGTCAGGAGGTGAATGGCAAGCACTCCGAACATATAAAATGATTTTTTTTTAATTATTTTCAATAAATTTTTTCTACTAGTAAAAGCCCTGTATTTCTTCTCTTTATAGATTTTCATAAAAAATACGTCATGAAAAGCAGAAAGAGTTATCTACTACTATTTCGTTTTATTTCTCACTATTGATACAGATAACAACGATTCATTCATTTGAATGGATTTTTTCTCAAATGTACAAAAAGACTGAATTTCTTCTTTTTACAGAGAATTTTTACATGGAACCCGATATGGACAGATCTGAAACAAAGTGCTCTTTCATAATCTGCAGAAATATACAGGGTGTCCCATTTGAATAAAATTTTTTCTTGTCATTCCGGTTAAACCAGAAGTATCTCATTAATGAAAATCTGCTCATCAGATGATTTGTGGTCCATTACACTCAGCTGCCAAATTTCAAAAATCTCGCCCGTTTCGTTTTAAAGATATTAATTTGGTGCCAAACTTTATCCCAACCCTGTATAAGTGCATTAAGGGCATTAAGTATACCTAATTTCATGGACAAAAACATTTACATTGGGGGGTTTACCCCCCTATCTTTGGAATAGCCACTATTGTAAATTATTCTCTTTATTTTGGTTGACCCTTTCGAAAAATATCCATTACCTTTGACAGAAAAGCCATACAGATATAAAAATTTTTTTTTGAAGATAATACTACCACCTTTCATTGAAGTAAAACGATATGGAAACATTCGACACAAAAATGTCATAAAAAAGTTCTCAAAAAAAATGTTTATCAAAAAATTTACAGAATTTTTTAGTAAATCCTCAGAAGTACAGAAACTAGCACACTGAAGTATAATTTTTTCTCAATGAACTAACACGCAAGGATATAAGCTACAAAACGACACCCACATCATTTCTGTAAGTTACATAATCTGGAAGTTATTGCTCTTCGAACATGACCCTTATGAAAATTGATGAATTAAAATAAAAACTCAGTACTGCACTTTTGATGATTTTTAATGATTAAATTAACGAATTTATCGTAAAAATTGCTCAAAATGGCCGCCTCTACTCTGTAGACAGATAGTGGCCTTTATGATGACTTGTCTTGTGGCCCTGGAAATCAATGAGGTTTCTGCTCTCTCGTACCGGTCATATTCGAACAACAATAACTTTCAAATTATGTAACTGACAGAAATGATGTAGGGTGTCGTTTTGTAGCTGATATCCTTGCTTGTTAGTTCATTGAAAAAAATCATACCTTAATGTGCTTCATTTTGTACATGCCCAGACACAGTGTATAATTTCGCGTATTTTATATCTCCACGATATCGAGGTATTGCAAAAGGTGTTTTCCATTCGCTTTGTTCGTATCTGAACATCAGAACGTGAAATAATGAATCGATTCTTCGATGCTGAAAGACCATCCTATTGCTGAAACATCACAATTGTTCGGGATCGATGTATTTTTCAGGCCTTTTGAGTAACTTGAACCTGAAGAAGATATCTGGTCTACGCAGACTTGTACCTTTGCTTTATCGTTAAATTATAAAACATCAAAGGCTCCAACCCTCCAACAATAACTTCCCTCGGAAAGCGGTGGAGATGTGAATGACTCCTCAAGAGAGGAGGGTGTAGGTTTACCGGGAAAATTTTATTCTGGGAACTGGAAACCAGGAAGTGAGGGCTTTGAAATTCATAGAGTTGTGAATCTTGAAACAAATTAATTGCGTAGGCGGAGAGATCTCATCTTTTGTAATTTCGAAAGTAAACGTATATTGTCCCTCTTCATATTCGAAATGAAATATTTGAGTTATTCTCACGAAAGACCCTCTCGCTGAAATATTTCATGACACGTCACTCATCGACAGTTTGTAATAGTCTACGAAGGCATTAAAGGAATAATTATTTTCAAAGTGTGAAAATGCGACAAAACCTACCCTGTGACTTTGAGGGTGCTTGACACCTTCGAAATGCACCCTTAAGGTGCATTTATACTGAAGAGAATTTTATAATAACTCGTTGAAATGATGAAACACAATGGGATATTTCTTTCATTGGTCCATGTGGAAGTGGTTTCATAGCCATTCCTCCAAGAGAGAAAACGAAAAGGGAACCAACAGGTAGCTGGTTCCCCAAAGCAAAAACCCCTATCTGAACTACTAAAACCCATAGAACAGATATCAATGAAATACACTGCGCAAAAAAATTAACGCACATTCTGAAAATCTCAATTTTAATGAAAGGTAACTCTACATTGATTTTATAACTTATTTTTTATGTTCTCTCGGGAAGGTTTTGAACGAAACAAGACACATTGAATGAAAGAAAAATTCAGGATTTTACCGAATCTTATGTGAAAAAAGAAAAATGAACAATTTTCAAAATACTGAAATGCTGATAAGTGATTTAATACTTGGTATTTCCAACCCTTGCGTTGATCACAGCTCGGCAACGACAGTTCATACTCAAAATGAGTGATCTTAAAATGTTCTGATCTAATCCTTCCCAGATTTCTCCGAGTTGGATTCCTGAGTCATTAAGAGTAGCTGATGATTTTCTGAACTTCTCAGCCTTCTATTGAGGTTGGCCCAAACCTGCTCAATCGGATTAAGATCTGGACTTCCTGCTGGCCATTCCATTCGAGAGACTTCAACCTCTTCAAGCTACTCCTGAACTATGCGCGCACGATGGGGTCTGGCATTATCGTCCATAAAAATGAAATTTTCACCAATGTATGGGGCAAATTGCACTACATGCTCTTCAAGAATGTTCCTTATATACTTATCAGCATTCATAGCTCCATTATCAACGACCACTAGGTCTGTGCGAGCAGTCAAAGATATTCCACCCCATACCATAATCGATCCTCCCCCGAAACCAGTAGTATTCAGGAAATTGCACTGAGCATATCTTTCATGTGGACATCTGTATACAAGGGAACGTCGATCACAATGATAGAGGCAGAATCTAGACTCATCTGTGAAGAGAACTCTTTCCCAATCGGCCTCTTCCCAATGAGTATGCTCTCTCGCAAAATCCAAACGCGCCCTTCGATGGGCTGGGGTAAGAGCTGGGCCTCTTGCCTCGACACGAGGCCTCAAATCATATTCTCTGGGGCGATTTCCTATTGTCTGAGTGCTAATTTGCACCTCATGAGTTTGCTCAAGCTGATTTTGAAGGAGGCGAGCGGTTGCAAACCGTTGTCTCAACGAAGAAACTCTCAAGTAACGTTCTTGAATGGCAGTTGTTACCCGTGGTCTACCCTGTCCTGGTCTTCGGACATTCATACCTGTCTCTCTGGATCGCTGCAACATTCTGGACACACTTGTATGGGAATCTTCAAACCTTTCTGCCATTCTTGTGTATGTTCCCTCCTTCTTCTCGCAAAACTACCGCTTGGGCACATTCCTCTTGGGTCAAATTGCGTATTTCGCGTTGCATATCGATCGAGTGTAGAAAATCAAACGAAAGAAAAACTATTGATCACTAGAATTGATCGAGAACAACTGATTTTAGAATGGAGCCAATACATTCAAAATCTGATAATAATATCATCTTTTTTTATTCCTGCTGGGGGAAAACATCTGTATTGAAGAAAAACGTTGAAAGTGGATAACATATGCATGCATAATTCTGATAAAAATAATTAGAATTAGAATTAGAATTAGAAATAAATAGAACACCTTCAGTTGTAGAATAAATTTGAGATTTCCATTATGTGCGTTAATTTTTTTGCGCAGTGTATTTCAATAAGTACACGTCTTCAATCGAAAGTTTGTTATAGTCCTAAGTTGAAAGAATAATTATTTTCAAAGTGTGAAAATGCGACAAAATCTACCCTCTGTAACTTTGAGGGTGTGTAATAGACCGGAAATGTACCCTAATTTAAAATGCTTGTGGACTAGAAAAAGAACGTCAGTTCAACAATTTATTGCAAGTGATTATTTGGTAGAAAAACAAAGTTTTAAATTTCAATCCCTAAAGGTCCCACGGTACTGGGAATTTAAAGAAAAACCATAAAAATGTGATATTTCTGTCACCGACCACACTAAAGCAACATCCGTTTGCCATTTTGGAGAGTGCTACTCAAATTCCATCGGCAAATTCGAATAAAGCCAAAAAGACTCAGGTTTCACGAAGAGGGTTCCAAGTTACGATCGCACAAAGGAATAAGTCAAGAAAGTCACACACATGGTCCTTAGGACCATTTTCAATGCATGTCGTTGGAAAAGCTATAAACATCGAATTATAGCTTCCGCACCCAAAAAGCCGAGGGTAGGATGTCATCGATGAAACGTCTTTTGTTTTTTCTCGTGGGGTGTTTTGCTGAGACCACCCAATTTTTCTGTGCCCTCTCAAGGGGGGAGGAGTAGGAAAAAGAAGATTTGTAACTTAGGCGTGAAGAGTGGGGTTTACCCCGAGGTTCAGGGGGTATCTAATTTATAAGGCGTGAATGTGGACGAGCGCGGAGAGACCGTTAGTAGATCGCGTGGGAGAACGTCGGTAGTACGGTAAAGGGTAGTAATTGTGGGAATTTGGTAGAGTCCGAGAAGGGATAATTAATTGGGAGTAAAGTTGAAGAGCGTCGAGAAAAGTATAAGTTTAAATTCAGAATTGATTGGAAGTAAAATTGAAAAACGGCAAGAAAATTATTTGTTTGAATTCCGAATTAATTTGAAATAACGTTTGGAAGCTGCGAAAAAAGTGTTTGTTTGAATTCAGAATAAGTGTAAAGTACCGGTTCGAAACGGCGAGTAAAGTGTTGATTTAAAATTTCGATCCAATTGAAGAAAAGAGACTTTGTATTCGAAATAACGTACCGTGACGTGGTTCGTGGCATCGTGTGAAGGTGTGGATTAACATTTAACTAAGGTAAGAGGTTTAGAAGACCTGGTTTTATTCAATTAACCCAGTAGATATCTAAGAGGGCGAAAAGTTGACCATAGCAATTTTTATAATAATTTTTTGTTTGTGTGTATTTGTATATTTTATCGGGTGTCGGAATTCATCACTCTCTTCCATATCAAATATCATTTGGAGACTGCTGTAATAAGTGTTCTGTAAGTTTTGTTATAACAGGTATTATCGAAAATTGATTTATTAATTGAAATTTATCCATGACTCTAATGTTATTCATTATCTGAAATTTATTCATGACTTGATGGTGATTTATGACTCGAAGTTTATTCATAGTTTTGAATTCGAACTATTTGTGTAAATTCCAAAAATTCATTTGTGGCTATTGTCGAAGTCAATAATTCTTGTTTTGTTTTTATTTTCTAATATAGATTTATGTATTTATCTGTGTTTTTAAATTCTAATACCTCACCCCTCTGAAAAGAAAATCTAAACATCAAAGACCTCTCATTAGCTTGAGGCACGAACCTACATGCAGACAGCCGCTCGACTGCAATAGGATCGGAAATTCCACCTTTTCTTTATTTTTCTATCTAATAATAATTTCCAACCTCGCGTGAAAATATTCATACGAGGGCGGTTTGTTACAACTGGTGACAGCGGTGGGATTTTTTGAAAAAGATTTTCTGAGGGGGGGGGTAGCAGATTTGATTTGTGTAGAAAAATTCGAAGCGCACCGAATAATTAAAAAAAAAGGGTTTTCTGAGGGAAGGTATCCGGTTTGTTTCGTTTTGAAAAAGCCAAGCAGTTGTTAGAATCACGTTTCCGTATAGATTTGAAAATAATAGGTGTTGATTGAGTTTGTTTATTGTACGTTTATTGGCCAAAAGGTTTTGTATTCAAAGGGTGACGTTGATGTATTTTGGTAACTTTAGGTGAAGGTTTGTATTCCTGAAATAAGTATCTTAGTTATTTTAGCATTGGTACGACGAATCATATTCACATAATTGAATTCATTACGGAATTAGTCGGAATTAATGATTTTTTTTTGTTCATTAAACAATTTTCTTGTTTCGAAAGTTATACCGTCGTGTGGTTTGTATCTGATTAGTTGATTGCCTGTTTTTATTTTAAAGAGAATTTTATTTTTCGACGAATTATATTCACATCAAAAAAAAATTCATTACGGAATTAGGTAGAATTAATAATTTTTTTCACTAAACAATTTTTTTTTGTTTGTTTCGAAAGTTTTACCTTCGTGTGTTTTGATTTTAACTAATTGATTTTTTTTCTCTCAAGAAAATTTAAATTTTTTTTTTTCGGTAGTCAGATAGGGTTTTCAGGGTAGGTGAACGAGAGAAGCCAAGTATATTGGTAGGTGCAAGTTTATTTTTATTATTATTTGTAAGAGTCAAAGTAAATAGTAAAATGGCAACTACTCCCTCTGTTACTAACACCGATAGGATTATTCCGTCTATGATGTATTCCCTTGGTATGATAGCGAGCACATTAGATACGTTCACTGGTAAGGATGCGGTCAAGTATTTTGACAAATTGGAATTGCGGTCCAAATTAGATGAGTGGTCGAAAGAAGACACGCTTAAATTAATTAAATTTAAACTGAGTGGTGAAGCATATAATTTTTTTAAATCGGATCCATCGTTGGATAAATTGGGTTATGCGGACTTCAAAGCAAAATTGCTGAAGAAGTTTACTCCATCAAGATTGCCAGGGGAGAACCAATGGAACCTATCTAAGTGTTACCAGAGACATGATGAAGATGTCTCTTCATTTTGTACAAGATTGCGAATTATAGGGGCCAACCTATTACAAGATGATTTAGGTGGGGCGACGGAGGAAGAAGAAGCGGGCATCAAAAAGAAAAATCGGGAGTTGGTTTTAAACCAATTTAAGATGGGACTTCGAAAGGACTTGATGAAAGATACGGGGATTTTGTTACTGCGAGAAGAACGGTAAGACTTGGAGAAGGCAGAGGAATTGGTGAAATTGCAGGAAACCACTCTGATGATGATGCAAGGACGGTCATCAAATGCTAGAATTTCCACTGTGGACACTGAAAAACAGTGCCACTCATGTGGAAAGAAGGGGCACGTATACAAGGATTGTAGGAATAATAGAAACGGACGAGAGGAACCTAGAGGGAACATCGGGAAAATTTGTTTCAATTGTGGCAAATCAGGACACTTCGCTCGCGAAACAGAGGTTCCAGTAGGATGGGACCCCCAAAAGACAGCAGCTGTTTTTTGTGTCGAAGGACGGGACACTGGGCGAGGGAGTGTCCACAAGGAAACAATGGGAGAGTTCATTCGAACCAACCAAACTGGAGGTCACAAATGGTAGGCCAAAATAATCGAACAAATAATAGATCTACACACTGAGAAAAATGATTATTAATATTCAACTTTCCGATTTCTTAGTCCAATATTCATTTATATTTAACAACAGAACTTATCAACTAAAAAATTTTACTACTTATTAATTTGACTGAATCTTGAATATAAAAAAACGGTTTGTTTTGCTTATATTCTTTATATATTAACAAATTTATTAACAAAAAATATTTCATTTTAGTATTCAAATGTTATTTCTTACTATCAAAGATATTGTCCAGTTTAGTGGTGAATAATTTGAGCAGAAGATATAAAATACAGAGATAATATTATAAGTAAATTATGTTTCTTAACCAGAAAGTGGTATTTTAACAATAAATAAAGAAAATTTAACCGTTCCACTTCGTTCGTTTCCGATTTCGTTCGGCTCATAAAGACGCGGAATCATTCTGATGGAACATGGCGTCAATATGAACAGCTCTTTCGAACAATTATTGAGAGTTAGTTCGTTACCAAGAGTCTTATGGCAATTCTGAAAATTATGGAAAATTGTTGTTGAGTGTGTTCCGGTGGTGTTATGAAGTTAAAATTTGCATGAAGTCTTAGGATAGCTGAATAATGTTGTGTACGTGAAATTCAAGCGTGGTGTAAAAAACAGTTTGTTCCATGTGTGATCAGCCAAGCACATATTAAAAGATAGAGGGAGAGTATACCTGCGGATTATACACTTCATAATAATTCCTCAAAGGTGAGCTATTGTTTTGATTCAATTTATTAGATTTCATATACCTATACATAAATTACACAAATTCCCTGATTAGATATCCCTTTGGTTGATGCTTTTCGAGCTAATTTCAGTTTCATTTCTTTCGATTCAAAATTTGAGTTTTCATTTCTTTTTGACTATAGATTACACAATTTTTTTCTCTACAATTTTTTTGAATATCATTCATTCTTAACAGTTCAATAAAGGAATTATTTATTCATCAATCGTTTTTAGACAAGGAAATATTATTACATATTCATTATTTGTGGGAAACTAGGAAATAGATTTAATGAACGTGATTATTTATGAAGTAGAAGATTGTGGAAATATTCAGGTTTAAAGGATCAGTATTTCACTTTTATACATTATACATCCGAGCTATCGATCATTTTCATAACCTTTCTCAAGGCTGGAAAAAATGAAAATATTATCTGTTATGGTGCCTCTCATACACAAAATTCTGATAATACAGATGGGATTTTTTTCATACTGAAATTTTATGTTCTTGCAACTTGGTGCTAACAAATTTCAACCCCAGTAAATTCTTTTCAGGATCAACCAATCAGCTGATAGTGTGCTTTTATTTTCGTCTGAAGGTGTGCCGGAACCTCCCAGTCCCGGTGCCTTCCACCCAGTATGATGTTTTTTTATATTCATGATGTTTTTGACTTTTCAATGAATATATTTTGTTCACTCCATAATAGATTTTTATTCTACCCCTAATAAGTATCTCATGAACAACTAACTAATGATACATAACAGTTATGCAACATTTTATAATTTTAAATATCATAACATAAGAGCTAATACAGTTATTAAAAGTACTATTTCAGCAATAATAATGCTATTTGTTTAATACTAAAAAACTTATTAACTGTTTAACATGAGATAATGACAACAAATATTTGATTTCTTAACTATAAAGAATACTATGTATTCATGAATTCCGAAACATTAATTCCTAATTGATTATTTTCTATATTAACATTCGTTCAATAACAGTTAAGAAATCTTTCATATTCCCTAAATCTGGTTATTTGTATTAACATACATGCGATCAATATAAAGAGCTAGTATCTTTGGAGTAATCTAATATCTAATTCATCACAAATGAATGATTTCTTAGTAGCAAGATGTCAATGCTGTAAGAAACCAAAACATATCTGTTAAGAAATATTTGTTGGGACGTATAGTGAAACAGATATTTCTTACATACATTCGAAATTTCTTAGTGGTGAATATTTGATTTTCTGAGTGCAGGTGCGATACCAAATAGGGAACAATCAGGGAACGGGTTCCAATATAACAGGGAACATAATTTAAACGGGAATGGCCAAAACTCCACTGCCGGGAGGGAGGCCAGCCAGAACTAACGCGGCAGAATAATATAAGGGGGGCAAGGGGAAATGCACACAGGACGAATTCAAGAAAGGAAAGTGTTACGGTCATCCCAGAAATTAACACCGAAGAAATGGACGATATACCTCATATCGTAAAACTACGGATAAATGGAAACTTATGCTACTGTCTAATCGACACATGGGCGGCGGTTACTTTGATCCAAAAGGGATTGGTCCTGAAGAACGTGATTTATGAGGCCGAAGAAATGTCTTGTCGCTTAACAAGTGTGACCGGGCACGCGCTGCGAACATATGGGTGGACCCAGGTATCGGTGGGCCCGGAAAGTGGAGAATGGAACACCTGTTGGAAGGCCATTGTTTGCGACGATAACATTCTAGGGAATGTTCAGGTCATCTTGGGAAGGGATTTTCTATATGCGAATCACTCGCATATAGACTATGTGCATGGCCCAGCCATAACAATAAGGGGGCAAATTTTTAAACTCTTAGCCAAGGAAGAGGTGGACAATCGTTCAGATCAAAATTCCATAACCATCGGGGGAATTAATGGTAAAATTAACGAGGATGACAATACGAGGAACAAAAACATGGTAACGGAAATTTCGGGAAACTTCGAGGATAGGAGGACAGTAAAGGGAGGAGGAGTTGGCGTGGACGCCTGTGTACAGATCGAAATTGAGAAAGAAGAGGAACTCACGACGAAGAAAACGAAAATGGGTGGACCTAACACCTCGGATACAGGTGAAAAATGGGAAACGGACATCATTGTAGCCAAAGATGTTACGATTCCTGCACACATGGAGGCTTTAATAGAAGCAAAAATTACCGGACAAATAGGGGGGAAATTTATAGTTTGCGAACCGATAAAATTGGGAAATGAGGAGGTTCACGTTGCAAACTGTTTAATGGAGAACTCGGAAAAAATTTGGGTACGAGTGGTAAATGTGTCCCGACAAGAGGCAAAACTGGTGAAAAGGCAAAAACTCGGCAAAGCAGTTGCCTGTGACATAATGGAAGAAACCGCCACACAATCGACTAAAAGGATTGGACGAATTAATTTAGAAAATATCGAATGGGGTAACAGCGGATTTAATTTCGATCACCTTGATGAAGGCACACAGGGGAGACTGAGGAACTTGGTACAGGAATACCAGGAACTTTTCCTAGAGGAAGATGATATTATAACAAGTACGACTAAGGTGAAACATGGAATAACGCTTGAACCGGGAGCGCAACCCATCTGTAAAGCCCCTTACAGAATTCCTTATCACCAGCGAGAAGTGTTACAGAAGGAAATTAATAGGCTATTGGACGCTGGTGTAATCCGGCCGTCATTTAGCCCGTGGTCAGCTCCGGTCGTACTTGTAACGAAAAAATTGTCCAGTGGAGAGGAAAAGGTACGAATGTGCATTGATTATCGTGGGTTGAACAGCGTAACCAAGACCGAGTATTACCCCCTGCCAAATATTTCGGACCTGATTCAAGGATACAAATCAGGGGATGAGGCGTTGTTTTCTGTTATTGACGTAGCAGAAGCATATCACCAGATTAATATGGAAGAAAATGATATCCCCTTGACAGGTTTCAGCACTTTTCAAGGGCATTATGAATACACAAAGATGCCGTTTGGCTTAAAAAACGCACCTTCAACTTTTCAGCGGTTCATGAACATCACGTTAGCAGGGCTCACGGGTGATTTGTGTATGGTCTATCTAGACGATATCATTATTTTCAACTCAACAGGGAAGGAAGATCACATCGAAAAATTAAGGAAGGTCTTTGAACGATTGAAGGAAGCGAACGTAAAACTGAAGCCCAAGAAATGTAAATTCTTGTTGAAGGAAGTGAAATATCTAGGACATATGATAACGCAAAAAGGGGTATTTCCGGACCCAGAAAAGATCGATTCAGTTCACAATTTTCCAATACCCAAGAATGTAAGGGGAGTACGGGCATTTCTAGGATTAGTTAATTGGTATCGGAGGTTCATCCCGAACGCCGCGGAATTGAGCGCGCCGTTAACACATTTAACCAAAAAGGGAGTCAAGTTTGAAATAACACCGGAAGTACTAGAAGCCATAGAAAAATTGAAAAGTGCACTTACATCGGATAAGGTCCTTATATTTCCCGATTTCAGTCAACCTTTTATAGTGGCAACGGACGCCTCTGGACTAGGAGTAGGAGCGGTGCTAAGCCAAATCAGAGAAGGCTATGAACGGCCGATAGCGTACGCTAGTAGAAGTTTCAAAAAAGCGGAGTTGAACTACTCCACTACAGAAAAGGAGCTGTTAGGGGTGGTATTCGGCATTCAAACATTTAGATGTTATTTATATGGGAAGAAATTCACAGTAATTTCGGACCACCGACCGCTTAAATGGCTACTTACCATAAAAGATCCTGGATCTAGACTGGTAAGATGGGCTTTAACATTGGCCGACTACGATTTCACAGTGGTGCATAGAAAGGGGAAACTACATGGTAATGCCGATGCACTGAGTCGGATGTACAACAAGGAGGACCATTTCATTGAAATGGACTATGAGGACTTCGAAGACTATCGGCGACATCACAAAATCCCGGAAATGAAAAATTTACACGAAAAAGCAGGAGATTTGTTTTCGGCTACGGAAGAATGGGCTTTGGCTCATTGCGTGTCACAGGATTTAGCCATGGGAGCTGGGATCGCATTAAAATTCAAAAATATCTTTGGATCGATAGATAAAATTCGGCAACAGGGCAGGACGGTAGGGGAAACGGCGGAATTAAACTTGCCCGAAAGAAATATATACTACCTGGTGACAAAAATGAATTATTTCGACAAACCGTCATACAGGAATATGTGGAATGCGCTGCGAAATTTAAGGAATTGCTGCTGGAAAAATAAAGACACTCATCTAGCCATGCCGAAAATAGGCTGTGGGTTGGACGAGCTTAAGTGGGAAATAGTATTGGAAATGATTAAATTCATTTTCCATAACTCAAATGTGAAAATATGCATTTACATAGATGTCAATGTCATTTCAACTGTAAACCGCCAAACAAGGGAATTAATTGATATGGAACCTGAATGGGACCGGGAAATTTTGAAAAAGGCACAGTGCGAAGATTCCTATTGTCAGGGGATACTCAAAAGCATAGAGCTAGAGGGGGAAAATCCGACGACAAATTATTACGTCTCTAAAGATGGTATACTTTATCGCGTGGAGGAGGACGGTGATAAGCTAGTTATACCACAGGTGTTCATACAGAAGGTAATGAAAGACTTTCACGATTCACCGATGGCAGGACATCAAGGCCAACAGAAAACCCTTGGGAGTTTAAAACGCAGGTTTTATTGGGTAAATATGCGTAATGACGTTATTGAATATTGCACAAGCTGTGACGCTTGTAACAGGAGAAAGACATCGCCGCACCAGAAGAAAGCGCCCTTACAACGATTTACAGCAACAACGGAGCCGTGGGAACTGACCTCGATGGATATCGTTGGTCCACTTGTGACTTCACTCAATGGAAATCGTTATTTGCTTACGTTTCAAGACTATTTCACAAAATATGTTGAAGCAATACCGTTACCTGACCAAAAGGCTGATACTATCGCTCGGGCCTTTGTAGAGCACGTGATAGTTAGACATGGGGCCCCCGAGAGACTTCTAACAGATAGGGGGGCGAATTTCACTTCCGCGCTGTTCAAAGAAGTTTGTAAAGTTTTAGGTATAGAAAAGATACAAACTTCGAGTTACGCTCCAACTTCAAATGGACAGATCGAAAGGATGCACCGCGTACTCAAGGATATGTTGTCTCAGTATATTAATAATGATCAACGAGATTGGGACAACTGGGTTCCATTCGTATTAATGGCCTACCGGGGAAGCATTCATAATACAACAGGATATAGCCCGTTTTTCCTTCTCCATGGAAGAGATCAAGTTCTACCAATAGACAGTTTCATAAGTTCAGGAAGGGTACGATATAATTACGATGACAACTATGCGTCAGAACTGTTAGAACGACTAAAACAGGTGTATACAGAAGTATATCGGAATACTGAGAAAGCGAAAACAGATAGGGTTAATAGATTCAACCAAAAAACAGGGGACCCTCATCTCGAAATTGGGGACCTGGTATATCTCAAGGAAATGTACATAAAACGGGGATTATCAAAAAAATTAACAAAAAGTTGGGGTGGACCTTACAGGATCATGGAGATGATCGGGCCCGTAACGTATAAAATACGAAAGTGTGGAGGAAGGGAGGAGCAAGTTGTTCATGTAAATAGGCTGAAACCCTGCAAGTCGAAGATGCTGGACAGGCTCCCGGAGGAGGAGCCAAGGATAAGGAGAAAAATTCCTAGAGAGGACACTAGGACGGATTCGGATGGAGAAGTGGAGGAACCCATGAGGTTTCACCCAATGATGATACCACAGGGGTATCGGGGGTACGCAGCAAGTTCTAGTGCAGAATCGCTAAGTAGCGATGAGGAAATACAAGCACAGAGCGAAGAAGAAGGGGAAGAACCGGTCGAAGAACCAGCAACAGTTCTGAGAAGATCCTCTAGGATCAAAAGACCACCTACGCGATGGTCCTACGATTAAGGAAACATTACTACTAAAAATTCTCGCACGGAGTGGTTTTTGGGGTGCCATTGGGGATTGACGACCCCACGATCCGAGTTAATAGCTAATCGTTAAAGTAATAGCTAATCGTTAAAAGTAACAGTTGAATAGTTAATCGTTAATAGTTGAAAATTAAATTCATTAGTTTTTCCATGAAATAAAGATGCTATTTAGATAAGTGAACCCCGATTACGCGGATCGTAATCACAATTCAATCTGTTTGAAGGAAAAATCCGGAAGGGATAACTAGGACCGTTGTGGTCGCTGCTTAAGGCGAGCACAACGAAGTCATATAAATATGTTTAGGTATAACAATTTTGCATGAGATTTAAGTAAGGTTATGTTCGATTTTTTTTTCTGTGTTTAATAATGATCACCGTGAATTATTGTTTGCATGTACCTATATTGTTTTGTTGGAATTTTTTTTTTGTCGCCTGTGAAAAATTAATTTTACCTAAGGCCGAAGAAGAGGACGTGAGACAGCAAGGGACCAGAACCATGGCGAGTAATAACCAGCGAGTTCTGATTTGATTTGGGGTAACCTTTCTCATTACCATAAGTCTACATGCTCAGGTGCTAGCGATAATCGCGTACGATTGTGCGGACAAAAATGCAGAGATAATCGGCGGTATCTATTCGGGATGTCGCGGAGTGCCCAGAAGTAAACAGGACATATTCGAGTGATCCGGAAATGTGAATATCTTGCAGAGAAGAAGAAATAGACTTTCAACGTGTGTGGACTTGTTGTGTGGAGGAGGTAACGCGTTTAATAGCTCACCGTGGTACGCGCAGTCATAATTCGGTTGTAGCCGGGCTAATCTAGAACATTATAAACCTTATAAGTGCCACGGAATGTCGAGATAAGCATCGCTTCAAATCCCTTAAGATTTATGGGCAAACCATAGAAGAAAATGGACAAACCATGGGGATATGTTATCATCACCACGATGAAAAGTAGAGTTACTTACTGACGACGAGGCCAGAAGGAAATTGTTTTGGGACCACTTCAGAGAGGGCTGAAATGGATTAATGCCCGTTGTGCCTGTCAGATGACCGATGGATGACTCATGAGGAAAATGCTGAAAGTCCAGTATGGGGATGGTTGGACGCAGCTGAAGTAGATGAAGCGAACACGAACGAAAAAAAAACCGATAATTGAAACACCCAACATTGAAACTGGTACGATTTCGAAGTATATCCCGTACTCACCCCTAAGGCAACCCATTGGACTCAAAAGAAATAGTGGCGCTCAAAAATGAACATCTGTGCGTGGAAAGTGACCGACGAAAACAATAAAACCATCATCGGTCGTGTGCCGTTGTACTAGCGGTAAGGTTTGCGGTGAAGGAACGCACAAAGTTAATAAACAGTTGACAATAGGTGACATTATTGCCATCAGTGGCGCTAACCACTCTGGAGCAGGTAGTCGGAGGTCTTTGAGAAAAAGGTTTACCCCGGAAGAAGATGTCTGCCTGTGTATGAAATGACGTTGTTAGTGGGACGATTAAGTGTTTTTCGTTTTATGACTATATCATTTAGGTTTTAGATTTAGATTTAGTTTTAGATTTAGGTTTCAGTTTTAGAGTAGTTATTGAATATCTTGTCAAAGGTGCATGAGTTTATGTCGATGTATTTAGGGATATCGTTAGAATAATTTTTCTTTTTAATTGCAATATAGGTCAGGGAAAAGTTTTTGCATTTGAGCAAAAAACTTTTTCTATGGAGAGAGTGATGTAATAGACCGGAAATGTACCCTAATTTAAAATGCTTGTGGACTAGAAAAAGAACGTCAGTTCAACAATTTATTGCAAGTGATTATTTGGTAGAAAAACAAAGTTTTAAATTTCAATCCCTAAAGGTCCCACGGTACTGGGAATTTAAAGAAAAACCATAAAAATGTGATATTTCTGTCACCGACCACACTAAAGCAACATCCGTTTGCCATTTTGGAGAGTGCTACTCAAATTCCATCGGCAAATTCGAATAAAGCCAAAAAGACTCAGGTTTCACGAAGAGGGTTCCAAGTTACGATCGCACAAAGGAATAAGTCAAGAAAGTCACACACATGGTCCTTAGGACCATTTTCAATGCATGTCGTTGGAAAAGCTATAAACATCGAATTATAGCTTCCGCACCCAAAAAGCCGAGGGTAGGATGTCATCGATGAAACGTCTTTTGTTTTTTCTCGTGGGGTGTTTTGCTGAGACCACCCAATTTTTCTGTGCCCTCTCAAGGGGGGAGGAGTAGGAAAAAGAAGATTTGTAACTTAGGCGTGAAGAGTGGGGTTTACCCCGAGGTTCAGGGGGTATCTAATTTATAAGGCGTGAATGTGGACGAGCGCGGAGAGACCGTTAGTAGATCGCGTGGGAGAACGTCGGTAGTACGGTAAAGGGTAGTAATTGTGGGAATTTGGTAGAGTCCGAGAAGGGATAATTAATTGGGAGTAAAGTTGAAGAGCGTCGAGAAAAGTATAAGTTTAAATTCAGAATTGATTGGAAGTAAAATTGAAAAACGGCAAGAAAATTATTTGTTTGAATTCCGAATTAATTTGAAATAACGTTTGGAAGCTGCGAAAAAAGTGTTTGTTTGAATTCAGAATAAGTGTAAAGTACCGGTTCGAAACGGCGAGTAAAGTGTTGATTTAAAATTTCGATCCAATTGAAGAAAAGAGACTTTGTATTCGAAATAACGTACCGTGACGTGGTTCGTGGCATCGTGTGAAGGTGTGGATTAACATTTAACTAAGGTAAGAGGTTTAGAAGACCTGGTTTTATTCAATTAACCCAGTAGATATCTAAGAGGGCGAAAAGTTGACCATAGCAATTTTTATAATAATTTTTTGTTTGTGTGTATTTGTATATTTTATCGGGTGTCGGAATTCATCACTCTCTTCCATATCAAATATCATTTGGAGACTGCTGTAATAAGTGTTCTGTAAGTTTTGTTATAACAGGTTTTATCGAAAATTGATTTATTAATTGAAATTTATCCATGACTCTAATGTTATTCATTATCTGAAATTTATTCATGACTTGATGGTGATTTATGACTCGAAGTTTATTCATAGTTTTGAATTCGAACTATTTGTGTAAATTCCAAAAATTCATTTGTGGCTATTGTCGAAGTCAATAATTCTTGTTTTGTTTTTATTTTCTAATATAGATTTATGTATTTATCTGTGTTTTTAAATTCTAATACCTCACCCCTCTGAAAAGAAAATCTAAACATCAAAGACCTCTCATTAGCTTGAGGCACGAACCTACATGCAGACAGCCGCTCGACTGCAATAGGATCGGAAATTCCACCTTTTCTTTATTTTTCTATCTAATAATAATTTCCAACCTCGCGTGAAAATATTCATACGAGGGCGGTTTTTTACAGGTGCATTTATACTAAAGGGAATTTTCTAATAATTCGTTATCAGTTAAAATAATGAAACACTTGATTGAACACGAGGGGATATTTCTTTCATTGGTCCATGTGGAAGTGGTTTCATAGCCATTTCCCCAAAAGAGAAAACGAAGAAGGAACCAACAGGTAGCTGGTTCCTCAAAGCAAAAACCCCTATCTGAACTACTAAAACCCATGAAACAGATATCAATGAAATATATGAAGAAATATTCTAATATATTTCGAACTGAATCAAAAACGATGCACTTTTGATGTAATCGCATAGTCTCCATTGCTACTTATCATTCTGATAATATATGGAGTTATCCCTATCCTATAAAGAAGTATCATTGTCCTGAAGAATTGCGTCAACTGGAAGCCTTTCGAGACCTTGGATTATACTCATCCTATAAACCTTATTATTACTCATAAAATGACTCAAACAAGCATCTCCTTAGGCGTAAGATAGGAACGACTTTTATTAGAACTCATTAACATTTTTATTATGCTTTTATATTCACGAAAGAAGACCGAAATGTTATTCCGTAGTGATACTCTCATTTTACATTCAGATTTATTACTGAGAAACTATGCATTGACTGCGATATTGATAAAGTATGAAACATGCGATCAGCCCTTTATATTTCAGAGATCTTTCTGCATGGGATTCGGTCGATTCGGACATACTAGGCTCACTAGTATTATTCTATGAATTATAAGCCTTCGGATTTTCAGGAATAAGAATTATAAATATCAATTTAAATGTCCGAATTTCTAAGTCTCTTTTTCTGCCAGAATTTTAGTCGTCTACATAAGAAAACACTGATACACTAATTTTCTCGAGAACTTTTTTGGGTGAGCTACTGTTAGTTTGAAAATTGTAGAAAGAAGCTTTGTTATTATAATAAACTTACTGGTATCTTGTAGTTTTGTCATATCTGCTACCTATTTCGAAAAAGAATTTGAATGATTCTCTCGAAATCCTCATATAAATCAAAATTTTTTATGTCCACCCTGCCTAATCCACCTGTTTTCATAATTTTCGTTTGAATAGTTCTTCGTCCACTTAGTACACCCTAGGTTAGGTTAGGTTAGCACGGTGGTTCGGGATGGAACCCACATAGGCCAGGGGCCCGTTGTGATGCCGTATTAGGGTGGTTACCACCCCCACCACTACCGTGAGAACCAGTAGCTGCTGTTAATGAACAGCATAAGGCTTTTGACACCAACCGACTGAAGATCGGATAGGTTGTCAAAATAGGCCTGTCCCAGAGCCGAGAATCTTTTCCTGGATAGGGCAGGACAGTGGCAGAGTAAGTGGACCATCGTCTCTTCCTCCTCCTCGTTTCGACAGCTTCTACAGAAGTCGTTGCGTTGAAGGATTCCCATACGTGCAGCATGGCATCCTCCAAGCCAGTGTCCAGTGATGGCCGCAATCGCGTTTCCAATGGAGTTCCTGGAAAGAGATAAAATATCTTTGGTGCGTCGCAGGTTAAGCTCCGGCCATACCTGTCTTGACGAAGTGCAAGAAAGCTCCTCCCGCTAGTACACCCTATAAAGTTATTATATGGTGTTTCAATAAGAGTTTCAGATTTGAATTGCTCATAATGTCACATGATGATAAAGATGATGTGGCTGATCGAAAGTTGACAGATGGGAGTAAGTAAACATGGAATATTATACGGGAGAACAGCGCTTCCTGAATGTCAACAAATGCAATAATGGTGTACGATATCGTGCTATGATAACATCGTCTTTGAGCCTTATTGGGAAACTATTGATCTTGACGACATATGGTTTCAGCAGGACAGTGCCACATGTCATACTACCCGTGATACATTGACGATCCTGTACGAGTTTGCTACTGGTCGTGTCATTTTGTGATTTGGTGACCAGAAGTGGCCTCCATGCTCTTGCGATTCAACGCCTTAGACTTCTGGCTGTGGGGTTATCTAAAGTCACAGATTTATGCCAATGAGCCTACAACCATAGAAGCATTGGAAACCGAAATTAGACGCAGTATCAATGTAGGATTTCATTCCGATTAAATATAGGTACATAGTTGTTGAATTTCTCTGTTATTTCTGAATTTTGTGTGTGGGATGCTTTATATTGTGCCCAAGATGAGTGTGACACTTTTACTTTTCATTTGATGAGTTTCTTGTCCAAGCTTTCGAGTCCTGAATGTGAAACCTTCATCTCATAGTTGAAAAGAAGTACAATATGAAATTAAGCAGTTGTACCATTTCGTAGAATAAGATAAATGGACAATTTAGGCTCAAGTGTTTCTTTGTAGCTTTTCATCCCGAGGTGGCCTCGGGCCATCAGGGTAGGATAATTTATTAGGCTCAAAGATGCGGCACATTTTTTTTTATTGGCTCGAGTCGTACAAGAAGTAACACCTTTTTTCTCAAATGCGAATTGGGGCAGAACCGAGAATTACGGTTAAGGGCATAATTGGGGTAGTGAGGAATTAGCTGTCAGTTGAGTAGTCAGGTAATTGTTGGTCAGGGAGCCAGTACAGAGTTCCTACGGGAGTCGGTAGAGAGTTAAGACGGAGGTAGTTATTGCCATTAGAGACGGAATTAGATCTTCGGGACGGTACCATATCGGCGGTACAAGATCGATTCATTTGTTCGGCGTAAAGACGTTTTCTATCTCACGAAGCTCAGTGAATGCGGATAAATCGTAAATGAACGTGTGTTTGTCAAAAGTGATTCGTATAAGACGTACAATCTACAAGTGTAGATTATTGTGTGAAATAAATTCTGTAAATAAACTCTATATAGACAGTTTGACTCTTTTTGGTTCTTGGGAGAACTGTAGAAAGAAAGAAAGATGAAAAATATAGGTTTGGTAGCCAAAGCAGAGGTCATATTCCTCGACGACCGAAAGCAAATCTACATCAATGAAATACCACCACATTCACTAGATATTTTGTTTCCTACACAATTTCCAAATGTATATTTTCTAAATCAATAACTATTTCAATACTTTGCTACAGAAAACGATGTTTTATTTATCACTGAAATCTTGCGCTCTTATTGAAACAATCTTTACATTGAATGCACTTTGGTGGTATAGTTCTTGTTGGATTTGATGGATTGATGGATTTCTTGTTCTCAACTCAGTTTCAAAGTTTTCTGAAATTTCAGTTGATATTTTAATTTTCTGGTGATACTAACTTCCCTTATATCATCATTGATATCAACCAGTCAATACTTCAAAGAATCAGTTCACGATCTCCCAAACACTGATCCCTTTATCTAAAATCAGTTTCATCGCATTGGATGCAGGATCTTCCCGGTGTTTATTCAAGAATCCAAATCGTCCAGGGATGTCTGAGGAAAATCTGACCTCCGTGGGCGTTGAAAACAGCACGTACACGGAGCTATCCCGTCCCGGAGGGATATCGGAGATCGACTTTTTGTTAGCTTTGCTGCCAATCCAGACCGCATCGATACGTGATGTGTTGCACTCGAAAGTCCTATTTCGACACTGCACAACACTTCAACGTAATTGCCAAGAATGTTGCGATCGTTCTGCTCTGGCTATCAATATCCTTGTACCTAGGATTCAAGGGCTTCCAGGAATGTGAATAGAAAGAGAATTAGATGTTGGTAACTTGTTACTGAACTTGGGGATGTGGAGGGAACTCATTCAGAAATAAGGCACTGAGTAGAAAGTCGCTAATTGGCTGTAGGATAGTTTGATTCGACAAGGATGCCAACGTTTTGGAGATGTTGCTTCCTGAAGCATGCCGTAAAAAATTATCTAGACAAAGAGGAAAGATATAGAATAAATTAAAACTACCAAGTTGTATATAAAATTATTTATAAAGCATCTACGAGGATGTATTGATATCTATCTAGTTGGCCTAGACCAGCTCCATGCATAAACAAACTATTGCGATACCATTTCAACGGTCAATAACTTATATCCTTCGTATGCAACCGTGAAAAATTGGACTGCAAGCTTCAAAAGAGGTGAATTTTCCATTGAAGATGATGACAGATCGGGAAGGCCAGTTTTTGTGTCAGTCCCCGAAAATATCGATGCAGTTCATGACATGATTTTATCAGACCGTCGAATTGGGCTGAAACCGATAGATGAAGCACTGAAGATTCCTCATATAGTTCACGTCAATTTGGACATGAGAAAAATCTCTGCAAAATGGATCCCCAAATGTTTGAATGTTGACCAAAAGCGTGCAACGGTAGAAGCATCGCGTTCGATCCGTGTTCGATTTGAAAACGATGTAGACTTCTTAAACCGAATTGTTACTATAGATGAGACTTGGGTACATTTCTACAATCCAGAATCAAAGCAACAATCGATGGAATGGCGACACTCTGGTTTTCCAAGACCTGAGAAGTTTCGTGTCCAAAAATCTGCTTTAAAAGTTCTCGCTTCAGTTTTTTGGGATTGATGTTTTGGATAAGGGTAGAACAATACCTGGAGATTACTATTCGACATTACTGACCACTCTACGGGAAAAAATCACAGAGAAAAAACTCGGAAAGCTATCCAAAGGTATTTTGTTTTTACAGGACACCGCCCCTGTACACAATTCTCATGTTGCCATGCAAAAAATTCGAGATTTAGGGCTAGAATTACTAGAACACCATCCTTTTTTACCAGATTTGACTCCGCCCGACTAACATATCTTTCCTCAACTGACAAAAGTTTAAAAGGTCGTAAATTTTCTTTCAACGAGGAGGTAGTAAAAGCTGTGGAGGACTGGTTAACAGAGCAGGAAAAAACATTTTTCCTTAAAGGTGCAGGTTCGATGTAATAAATGTATACAATAAAGAGGAGAAAAGGTTGAGTAATAAAATATTTTGACATTGAAATTTTGTTTGGTTCTGTAGTAGGCTAAGAATTTTTCAATAATATATGTCCTCGTGAATAGTGAAGCCAATTTTCAAAATCATCAGAACTAAACTGGGTAACTGTACTACTACGGAATCAAAATGTGGTAGAAATGTTTGCAACGTTGTGACGTTCGTTAAATTTTCGTGAGTAGTAATACCATGAGAGCATCGATTTTTTCCGAAAAAAATCGAAAAAACACGTTGCTGAGTAATATTTTTACAAGAAGCATGAGTGCTGGTGGCAACAATTTTTGCACCTGCACGAATGCTTCTTGTTAAAAAAATATTACTTTGCATTGTGTTTTTTCGATTTTTCTCACAGGAAAAATCAGATGCTCGAAGTTGTCAAGAATATCAATTCTATCTTCGGCTGAATAAACTGAGTGTAGAAGAAAAATTCAACTACCACCGCATTCAGTATTTCCCATGGGATAGAAAAACGAAGGATGCCTTGAGGACGAATCATAAGGCTGAATACTGAAGTGGACTTCTTGAGCACAACACGATTTGCTGTTGTATCCTGAAATTCAGAGGATATTAATCACAGAGATCAAAGCCACACAATGCATCCAAAGGAACAATTCGCTCCATTTGTCGGCCTATCTTTATGTCTTATTTATATGGACCACTTATTTTTATACTTCAAAAGACGTTCGGAGGCTTTTGGAAGCACAGAATTATTGCGGTCACATCTATTCAAAAAAATCCCGATAAAAAATCCCCTACAAGCGTTGCCCGACCGATTCAGATGGGTCCAGTTAACTCAATTTATCCTCAAGAGTCAATTCCGAGCTGAATTGATTTATGTCAGAGGGAGTCACTTTTATCTTTCTGCGTTATGCTCGGATATATTCTAGATATTCCGGGAAAACCGGGATTATTTATAATCTCTGTGTATGTATTCCGGTTTCGAAATCCGAAAAGACGGTCTTTTTTCATTTCACAGTAGACAAGAGTATCATTGGCTCATCGTCAACATTGTTTCATGGTATGTCGAAAAATTTTATAAGAAGGAAACCCTAATACACAATAATTGGAAATGGGTTTATTACTTCGTCCTTTGACTCCGAATCTTTTTAGATCTGTTGCTCCCAGTATCAAGCGTTCTCTACTTTTCAATTATTGGATGATCGTATCGAGGGCAATTATGCCTATAAGTATTATTGAAAGAGTTGACGAAATCATCCTCAGCAGCAAAGAGTCTATCTAATTCTGGCAAAAGCAGGGTAAGTACGTACATAGGGTTTAATTTCAGAGGCATAACTTGTTATTGGTGAATTACAGTAATGTCATATTCTACACCTATGATCTTTGGTCCTTTCTTTATGAATCTTATGAAGCTTTATGAAATGAAAGTACTGAAAAATGGAATATTCTTAGACAAATTGGGATAAACGAAATTCATTTTGTCCGCATGCTATGGATAAAATACGAGTAGCATACCGGCAACAGGCAACTGTAGTTTTCTACTTATAGTTACAAAACTACTGACAAAGTTCACCAATGAAACGCTTGGTTCTTCTAGGAACATCATCACAAGATGGGCGAGCCCAATGCAACCAATGCATGCATCCTAACTCGTCTCTTTCAGCGCTCATCCTGGAGAAGACTGGTGTTTTCCCGATCTAAATCGGGCAAAAAGGTGATTACAATAGACAGATGGACAGTCGTCATCATCAGCTTGAAAGTTGCTAGGAACATTTTCTTTTTCATTGTCTTCTTCAAATAATGCCGAAGGGACTTGTCTCCTCCTCTTTGCAGGAAGTATTGGCTCATTTTTTGATTTGATTGGAATCATATTAACTGTAGAGGAAAGTCGCCAAATATGGAATACCATTTTGTTTTTGAGATATAAAGAAAAAACTTCATATCAATTAAATCAGTTTAATGTTTATACTAATCAGTCATACATTTATGTGTAGTAATTAACAGCCTCTAATTAAATATATTAGTTATCTAATTAAAATCTAACACAAAAAACAAAATCACAAATGAGTTACCAAATATGGAATAGGAACCCATATATGGAATATAAGCTTGAATCAACATAACAATAACAAAAATGGACATTAATATCTTTGAGATCAATATCATGAATATTAGATATTGTGATAAATAGTATCACAAAAAAAATATATCAGAATCTGGACCAGCACAATCACAATCATAATGTGCCCAGAGCCCACACATCATAGTACGAGAGATGACGACCAAAACCATGTTTCATAGCGGCCCGGCTAAAACCGTGTAAAATCGATAGATTAGATGACCCTAGAGCCGACTGGTAAGTAGTAATACTCAGAAGTGTAGCATCTTCGCGGGGGGGCATTTCTGCTGTGAGAAAAAAAATGGTCGACGGTCGTATAACGGCCCGTCTGATATTGAAAATGTACATAGGTTTTGTTATTTTATCACTAAAATTTGTGTTTTCAGACATTTTGTGCGTAGCGTTTGACCTGAGTGTCTTTTCAAAAATGTCAAAAATCTGACCTAAGTGACTCATAGCGGCTCGGTTCATTTTTGTTTTGAATCATTCGTATGGATGCCCAAAATACAAAAATACGGTTTTCAGACATTTTGAGTGTCGCCTATAACGAAAAAATGTGCTGGAGTCGCCCGGCTAAAACTCCGGCTACACTAGTAAGAGAAAGACATATGCGATCTTATCGCAAAGAAAAGAGATGAACCAAGATGTGAAGTCAACTTGTCAAATTCATATGGAAGATGTAAACCAATATTTATGTGACCACAGGCTTGCTTTGCTCACAAGCTCTGACCACAAGGAGTTGATGCGTTGAATATAATTCATGTAAAACTAATTTCTGAATTAAAGTCATATATTTTTTTATATATTTCATTTGAAATATATCTATTTGGTGTTAGTCACTTAATCAAAAGAATTTCTGTGAAGTATTTCGGAAATTTCTCAAATTATTTTACGGACTTGGATCAGGAATATATTAGAAATGATTTGAGTTGAACGTTGAACTAATTCATAATATCTAAATAAATATAATGCACATATTTTTGCTGAATAATTAATGTTTTTTTGGCCACAAACTACAAAAGAACGTATTATCATTTCATTCCTCCGAATTTACAATTAGTAAATTTGGTACCTACCTCAATTTCATGTTCAGTGCTAGTATTTCTATAGGATTGCGGCTATTCAGCATTGATTTCTTGTGCATGAGGAAAGAAACTTGAATTCAGAAACACATTAGATAAATGTTTGATAAATATGTGTATGACAAAATTGAACGATACCCCTGAGGTAAATTTACTTCACGTTCATGCAACCGGGCTAAGTACCTACTGCAAATTGAAAAGTTGTCTGATTAGTTAAATGCTACATTCAATTTGTCTGATATCATTTTTTTCCACATCTGGGGAACGTATTCAATCATTGACGACGAATTTCAGACAGGTCGCTATGAGTCACTTAGGTCAGATTTCTCGACATTTTCGAAATGCTATAAAAATGTAAGGCGACATGTTTTTTGTCTGAAAATTGATCTTTCCACATCAATTGACACGGCTTAACCTATAAAAATCATTTTCAGACGGGCCGCTGTAAGTTTATTTTTTTTTTCATTTTTTACTTTTTTTATTGCTCTCCTGGGTACGCGCTACAATCTTGGTGTCTGAAAACTGTGTTATTGGTATCTCAGGGCTATTATCTAACTACATTCCGGAAATCAGACGGGCCGCTATGAGTCACCCATGTTGTTTTTTTGACATTTTTTAAAATTCGCTCAGATCATACGCTACGCGCAAAATGTCTGAAAATCGCATTTCTGGTCACAGGGTCATATTATCTATCGATTCCGTGCGGTTTTAGCCGAGCCGCTATAAGTCAAAAATCTTGGTCGCCATCTCTCGTACTATCAAGCATATTATTTCATAATTAGACACCGACGACTGTACATATTTGGATTTTTATACTATTTCAAACTCTTCTTAATATTTTTTCAAGTCACAATATTGTAATGACAAAAAATCACAAAATGGTGAAATAAACATAATGACTACCGATATACTAAATAATAGTAAAACACTTATGTATACAAACGTAACAGCTGGTAATACTCATTTACCTACTATACCTACTATACAAACGTAACAGCTGGTAATACTCATTTACCTACTATACCTACCTTTTGAAATTTTCTTCACGACAACAAAACAAAACACGCCTGCCCCGCGTTCAGCGTTTGCGCAACTGACTCGATGGTGTGAGAGCGATAGTTAGTAGACCGAATGAAACAGAAGATGGTCGAATTTTCCGTTTATCACTTATAGTCTTGGAGAAATGAAGGTATTCCATATTAGGATACTATTTCATATTTGGTGACTTTCCTCTAGAAGTTGAAACTAAGTACTTTTATCGAGTCTTTGGCTCACGTTTGCCTCGTCCACTTATGAATCGTCCTTAAGGGGTTGGAGGAACCTCCTCATAGGATCAGCAAGAGTAGGTTAAGATGTCATTCTGTACATGCAGAAGGCCACAACAAGGCCGATATCATGGTCAGCGTCTTATGTCTTCGACAATAACGGACCTTTTGTTAGTTTTCCTGAATGATGTTATGGGTAGTTTGAGTCAGAACATGGTTTTTGTTGATTTTTTTAATAGAAGGGGACATGCATCTGATCAAGTTCCTTATTCTCACCTTTAGCAATTGGTATAACTCTAGTCATCTAGCGCTATCTGGATGACGTATTACATCCCATTGCGCATAACCGGAAATGTAGAGACCAGACCCAATTTAGGAAACGCTGGGACTCTCCATAATCCAAATATGTCGCTCACATTCAGGATTTAATGAGGTGAATGAACGTTCTGTGGGTTTACACAAGATGAGGTACAAAAAACGTCACATAACTGAATTTGAGATAACAATCAGATACTGAGTTGAAAAGACAGCAGGTGTGTTTTCTGGCTGGAACTTGTGATATCGTCTTGATATCCTGTGGCTTGGAGGAGGCTTCCTTGGAGAAGATATCACGTGGATAGATTCCTATTGTTAATCCACCACTGAAGTTTTGTGGATAACTCAAGCACAAAGAAATTACTCAATTGTGAATGTTATCACAAAAACCGTAATAACTGGATTCACTGAAACAGAATCTTGACCTGGGTCAGGGACTGCTTCTCTTATCAACCCCAAAATCTCTGGGAAAATCCAAATTATTTCGAGAAAATCGTTCGAATTTTTTTTTCTCGAAATCGGTGGCAGATACTACAGAACTACAAGACAATGAAAAGTTTAGTATAACAACGAAGCTTCTTTTCACAGTTTTTCAAATTAACAGCTGCTCACCAAAAAAAGTTTTGGAGGAAAACAGGTAACAGTGTTCCAGAAAAAATATCACCCTGTAACTAGATCTGCTATCGAAATTTCCATGTCACGTGGTGAGAACTCTCGAATGTAATATCTATACCAAATTTCAGTTGGATATCTTGTGAAGTGTAGATACTATGAGGACAAAATTCAAACTTTTTTATTTTATTTTTTATTTTTTTTTAATTTATAATTTATAATAACTGCAACACTCTGTATCTCGAAAACGAATAATGTTTATGGGACCTCTTTAGACCAACCTTCTTTGGGTGAGGCTCAAACATGGCCCAGATCCAGGTTTGAAAGACAAAAATCTTCTGAATTTTCAGGAGATTCCACTTCTTCCATCGAATGTCGCAGCAACAGAAACAAAACATAGATATTAATCAATCCTCAACACCAGCTGAAGTTCATTCAATTCTCGTGTGTACAAAAGGATCCAAAGAACAATCAATTCGCATGTCCGAGTCCCGCAATAAAACAGGAAAAAACAATATTCCTCAAAAAATTACTGTCATTCAACAAATTCACAATGGGCACCGTGAACTGCGCTCATATTGTGCCTCGAAAGGGAAAATTTTCCTGAAACCTGACTCATCAATGTCAGCGCCAACAATGGGCGAATGAAAATACAGAATCGCCATGACTGACGCTTGCAGAGAACCCATTAATAATTCCCCAACGGGGTCACGCGACCGAATTGAATGGCCCCCCTAAGTGGTCGTATAAGGGATGGGCAAGGAGGAAGAGGAAATTAGACTATGAGAAACACTCAGTCACCTCCCAGGAAATCCTTCGGGCGGAAGATGGAAATTTGCCTACGCATTTCAGTTCCTTCTGTTGACTTATCTGATATCGGAGTTGACCGACTGCCTGGAGACGCATTGACGAAATGAGTAATTGGATTCAGGCCCGGAGAAAATTCGTTCGTATGATGTTTTGGGACTCGTCAAGGAAAGACCCAGAGGTGAACTTTTAGGGCAGTTATTTCAACACATTCCACAGGCAGAAATGTTCCTTTCAGAAGATAGTGCAGATGATGAACTTTAAAAAAAATCTTTCAATTCAAAATTTAATCTCAATAAGTATTGAGGGTTTTCTATATTCGATCAAAAAATTCAAGAGCGATAACTTTAAGTTGTAGGAAATGCTCATTTGAAAATCTTGTCAACTTAAACTCAAATATCAGTACCCGATGCAGTACTAAATCTTCACGACAGGTAGTATCAGAGGTGGAAAAATCTTTCGGAATATTTCTAGAACCACATTTTTCGACATCTTTAGGATGTTACAACAGAGAATATCGAGAAATATAGAAGCGGAATTCTACCCATTCATCAATAAACTTCGGACAGCCTGTAATATTGCAGATGCCCATGATTCTGAATCGAATATAATCTGGAATAGATAGAGAGATAACTTTGAGTCCTTCAGCCTCCTGGATATTTTTTTATCAGCAGGTTCCATAGTTTCGAAATTTTTTTTGAATTCCTTCAGTAGTTCATATCCAAATCAAATTTTCTGTTGAGATAGCTGGGGTGAAAATAACACCAAGGTTGCTCCTGAAAATTGTGAAGCATTCAATTCTCTGTATAATTCTAAAAAATAAATAGGGCGTTACATTTGGAGGAATCGAAAAATAGCAAATTCAAGTTCATCATATTTGACAATCAATAGAGGACATCCTGTGTATGGCAGATTAATCTTTTTGTTATACACTGCGCAAAAAAATTAACGCACATTCTGAAAATCTCAATTTTAATGAAAGTTAAATCTACATTGACTTTATAACTTATTTTTTATGTTCTCTCGGGAAGGTTTTGAACGAAACAAGACACATTGCATGGAAGAAAAATTCAGGATTTCACCGAATCTTATGTGAAAGAAGAGAAATGAACAATTTTCAAAATACTGAAATGCTGATAAGCGATTTGATACTTGGTATTTCCACCCCTTGCGTTGAATACAGCTTGGCAACGACGGTCCATACTCAAAATTAGTTATCTTGAAATGTTCTGATCTAATCCTTCCCAGATTTCTCCGAGTTGGATTCCTAAGTCATAAAGAGAAGCTGGATGCTTTTCTGAACTTCTCATCCTTCTATTGAGGTTGTCCCAAACCTGCTCAATCGGAATGATATCTGGACTTCTTGCTGGCCATTCCATTCGAGAGACTTAAACCTCTTCAAGGTACTCCTGAACGATGCGCGCACGATGCAGGGTCTGGCATTATCGTCCATAAAAATGAAATTTTTACCAAGGTATGGGGCAAATGGCACTACATGCTCTTCAAGAATGTTCCTCATATACTCATCAGCATTCATAGCTTCATTATCAACGACCACTACACTAGGTCTGTGCGAGCAGTCAAAGATATTCCACCCCATACCATAATCGATCCTCCCCCGAAACCAGTAGTATTCAGGAAATTGCACTGAGCATATCTTTCATGTGGACGTCTGTATACGAGGGAACGTCGATCAAAATGGTAGAGGCAGAATCTAGACTCATCTGTAAAGAGAACTCTTTCCCAATCGGCCTCTTCCCAATGGATATGCTCTCTCGCAAAATCCAAACGCGCCCTTCGATGGGCTGGGGTAAGAGCTGGGCCTCTTGCCGCGACACGAGGCCTTAAATCATATTCTCTGAGGCGATTTCTTATTGTCTGAGTGCTAATTAGCACCTCATGAGTTTGCTCACGCTGATTTCGGAGGAGGCGAGCGGTTGCAAACCGTTGTCTCAACGAAGAAACTCTCAAGTAACGTTCTTGAATGGTAGTTGTTACCCGTAGTCTACCCTGTCCTGGTCTTTGGACATTCATACCTGTCTCCCTGAATTGCTGCAACATTCTGGACACACTTGTATGGGAAACTCCAAACCTTTCTGCAATTCTTGTGTATGTCCACCCTTCTTCTCGCAAAACTACCGCTTGGGCACATTCCTCTTGGGTCAAATTGCATGTTCGCGTTGCATAGCGATCGAGTGTAGAAAATCGAACGAAAGAAAAACTATTGATCACTAGAACTGATGGAGAACAACTGATTTTAGAATGGAGCCAATACATTCAAAATCTGATGCCTTATATCATCTTCTTTTATTCTTGTATTCTGTATTGAAGAAAAACGTTGAAAGTGGATAACATATGCATGCATAATTCTGATGAAAATAATTTCATTGAGAACACCTTCAGTTGTAGAATAAATTTGAGATTTCCATAATGTGCGTCAATTTTTTTGCGCAGTGTGGATACTCATGAATCTTTCATTAATCAAGAATTGGTATCTAATCCGTGCTAAATCTTATATTTGAAACCATTTTAGATCTTTTAGCGGAGTGCTGTGCGCTCAACTATTTTCATTTTTCTCTGAATAAGATCAGTACTGTTGAGGAAATATTTCTAAGATTTTGCGTTTCAATAGAAATGGTGAAAGACATTGAAAACAACCCGTTTGTTGAATATCTTTCTTTTGGAACAGTCTGTATATTGGAAAATAATTTCTTGAGATGCAGAAATAGAAATACTAAAAACCTGTGTCTGATTCAGCAACTATGGGAGAAAATCTATTGCAGGATCTACTGGAGTTTATCATTTATCATTTTTCCACTATTAAGTTCCAATCTATCCAATATGAATGAAGTAGATGAATTATTTCAAATACGCCAGCTTTATCAACCCCAAAAAAGGATGAAACTAAGATTTTTCAATTTCAAATAATCTGATAAAAATGAAACGCTGCTACTCTGAGGTATGTAAGGTTAATAATTCATCATTTGCACGCCAAACCTTGGAATATCCACAAACTCACTACTGTTCAAGCTGTTATGGGTTTCAACTTCTTGATTAAATTGTGGAGTCCTCACTATTTCCACCCTGGCAAACCTTATCCAGTTCTCCACTGCAACCTGCATCACACCAATTACCTTCATGAGTGAAGATCCACTCTAAATTTCTACAGCCACGATTGAGAAACAAATTCGATTCAACTTATCAATAATTGAGTCAGACACAATATGATCAAGGTTGCCGTCGATCCCCTTCAGCTCTAATGCCTCAATAGGATTTCCAGAGCTTAATTATCCTCGAGGTAATCAATTAAACCCTCGAAGTTGGAGTGGTCAAACAGAAACTAGTAGGATTATCAATCAAGACCTCTTACCCTGTTAAACTTTCGAGGGTAACGTATACACCCGGATATTTCGGTCAGAAATATATATATATATATATATATACACGCAGGGGTCCTACAGCCTTTGCCGCATCCCGCATTTTAAACGCCAGCCTTCCCTATCTCTCCATGCTTCTTGTTCAATGGCTCTATCTCTCATAACAGCATCCACCCCATCCTTCCATGTCAAACCAGGTCTTCCTTTTTTTCTTCTTTTATTAGGAATATAATTTAATGCTCGTTTGGGCCATCGATCTTCTTCCATGCGCATTACGTGTCCATACCATATTAACTGTCTTGTTTCCACTCGCTCTACCGTTGTGCACACTCTTCCAGTTCGCCTTCTAATTTCCTCATTCCGTACATGTTCAGTTCTGGATACTTGACACGATCTTCTTAAGTAATCCATTTCGACCACATCTATACTCTTCTTGTTCCGTGCCGACAACTGCCAACCTTCTGCTCCATAAGTCAATATTGGTTCCACAATTGCTCGATAGATGTTCGTTTTAGTATTTAACTGAATTTGCTTTGACCACAATACTGAATTAAGGGTTCTTATACATTTTTTACCTTGCTGTACTCTAGACTCGATATCTTTGTCCGATGTTCCTTCACTAGATATGATACTCCCTAGATATTTATATTGTTTACTTGCCTTTATTTCTCTTATTTGTAACTCTGGATCCTCCTGTTCTTCACCTATTCTTAAATATTCTGTTTTCTGCATGTTTATTTTCATCCCCAATTTTTCGTATTCTTGTTTTAGTTTTCTCAGCATATAATCAATGTCTTCTTCGCAGTTGGCAATAAGTACTTGGTCATCGGCAAAAAAAAGTGTCGTCAAATAGCCCCCATCGATCTCAACACCCATTCCCGAGCATTTCCGTCTCCAGTGCTCTAATCCTTCCTGTATATACATCTTAAAAAGAGTCGGTGATAAACAGCACCCCTGCTTGAGTCCCTTCGTCACTGTAAAAGGCCTTGAACATCTATTCCCATTTTTTACAGCACTCTGGGGGTTACTGTAGATGTTAGCGACCGCCGTAATATAACCCTTATTAAGGCCGATGTTTGTCAAAGTGCTAAAAAGTCGATTCAAGGGCACCATATCGTACGCCTTCTCCAGATCGATAAATACAAGGTGAGTTGGAAGATTTCGTGCTTTCCTCTTTTCTATTATTTGTTGTAAGGTAAATGTGTTATCCAGGCACGATCTTCCTGCACGGAAACCACTCTGCTCCTCTATATCCACGTATTCTGACTCTATTCGCTCTTTCAGAATCCTACCGTACAACCTTCCCACCGAACTGGTCACACTTATGCCTCTATAATTTTTACACAATCTTCGGTCGCCCTTCTTATATATCGAGCTAATGTATGACAGGTTCCAATCTTCTGGCATTTTTTTTCCTTCAGTCATACAATCATTGAATATGTCTGCTAATTTTTCTAATAATATTTCTGGACCATACTTGATCAGTTCAATGGGAATGTTTCCAGGTCCTGGAGCCTTATTATTCTGCATCTTTTTTAATGCTCTTTTTATTTCATCTATATTAATTTGCTCTACTCTGTTTACTTCAATTAAGTTTGGATTGTGTATTCTATTCTTGAATTGCTCTCTGTCCTCGGTCAATAGAGTTCTATAATATTCCTCCCAATCTCTATCTGATATTAAACTTATGTTTCCTGATTCTCTTCTATCCTTTCTCAGATTTTTTATAGATTTCCATGCCTGCGACACCCTTGTTCCTCCTAAATATCTTTCAATCTCTTCACATTTTTTATCCCACATTTCGGTTTTTTCCTTTGCCACTGTCTTCTTTACTTCTCTATTATATTTCGCATAAGTTTCTCGATCTTCGGGATTTCTGGTAGCCAACCATATCTGGTACGCCTTTTTCTTCTTTTCAACCAATTGTTGTACTTCTTTTGACCACCATTCAGGCTTATCTCCTTTTTCTGATTCCTTGTAACCCATCGCTTCCTTCGCTGCTTCGTGTATGCATTTTTTTAATATTTCATATTTGTTCTCGGTGCTGGTGTTTCGATCAATTGTTCTTTGAAGTTTCGAAGCTACTCTCAGTTTGTAGAGGAATTGTACGGATTCTTGTTTTAGGCTATCCAGATTATATCTTTCATTTTTCATATTCTCTGTATTATTCTCTTTTCTTCTTTCACTGTATTCATTCCTGTATCTCACTGTCACGTTAGCAAGTACCAGATAATGATCAGATCCGCACTCTGCGCCACGATATGCCCTCACGTCATTGGTTTTTAGCCTTGAATTTCTTTTTACAATAAAATAATCGATTATTGACTTCAATCCCCGGGTCGGTTGAGTCCACGTGAACTTATGCACGTCTTTATGTGGAAAATATCCATTCATAATTTTTAAAGAAAAGCCATGACACATGCCAATTAGCCGTTGTCCATTATTATTTATAATATCTTCACCATATTGTCCTACGGTTGCGTCCCCTCGTTTTCGTCCTACTCTGGCATTCAGATCTCCAAGTATACATATTTCTTTACGTTGGTTTATTTTTATAAGGACATTGTCTAGTTTTTCATAAAATTTGTCTTTTACCATAATTTCGGCATCTTCACTTGGGGCATATACTCCTACTATCACTATAGCCTCGCCGTTCTTGTTCAGCTCTAGTGTGATTATTTGTTCGTCAACTTCTTCCCAGCTCTTAATATTTCTTCTGTATTTTTTGTGCACAACTATAGATACTCCTCTTTTTGCCCTTGAACTTTTATCCACTCCACTATAGAAGTGAATATAATCTCCTATTACTTCATTTCCTTTCCCCTTCTTTTTTGTTTCCGTTAGCACACCCACGTCGATATCTCTCTTCCTTAGTTCTTTAAAAACTTCCGATTGCTTCGTTTTCAATCCCTGAACATTCCATGTAACCAATTTCATTGTCCGTTTTCTCTGCTTTAGTCGTCGTAAGTTAGATCCATCCGAGTTCCGAGGCACGCGTTCAAAACTTTTAGCATGTTTGGGTTTTTACGAAAGATGGGGTGCTGGCCCATCGTTTCAACCCTCCTCCTTTATCCGGGCTTGGGACCGGCAACAGTATCACTGGGCTACTCAATCCACCCAGCAACCACTGCAGGCGGAGTTCAGAAATATAATTGAATCGATAATAATAATAATTGATCGATGAATTATATAAAAGTGGGAACTGGCCGAGTGGAATAACAGTTCGACGTTATAAACTTTTTCGCAGAAGAACAGCATGGAGATAAACATATATGTGGTGAGAATCATGATTATTTTAATCTGACTAACATAAATGTACAATCGCTAAATAATAAAATTGATCATCTCACGCATTTTTTGAAAGAGCAAAAAATAGATTTGGCATGCATAACTGAACATTGGCTATCCGGCGGCATACTTGATAGAATTTTCATAGAAGATTACGTGGTAGCTAGTGCATACTGTCGGCAATCAACAAGGCATGGTGGCTCAGCCATAATTTTAAAAAATGACGTTCCTTTCAATATACTACATGAGATAAAAAATCTTTCTGTTGAAAGGATAACAGAAATGACGGCTATAAGAATAGCAAAAAAAAACCTGATAACTGTGGTTCTATATAGGCCACCATCCGGAGACTTTGATATTTTTTTATCAATCATGAGCCAGGCACTTGACATATGCCAACAGAACTATCCTACGGACTGTTTCATGTTCGCTGGCGATTATAACGTGAACTTCCAAGGACGATCAAATGATAAAATTAAACTAATCGAACTGTTCAAATCTTATAATATGAACTACATATTTTCGGACTCATCACGTGAAACAAAAAACTCTTCAAGTTGTATCGACAATGTATTCAGCAATATTAACAGTGAAACTTGTAAAGCTATTACATGCGAACCACACATTTCTGACCACTTTGCTCAGATCCTAAAAATTCCGTCGATTCACCAGAAACCCGCAAAGGAAATGTACAAGATGGTAAGACAAATGAATGAGGCAAATACGCACCGTTTTATACACGGTATAAAAGAACAAAACTGGGCTTTTATGAATGATCAAGACGCGGAGAAGCAGTATAATAATTTTCACGAGAAACTGATCGAACTTTTCCATTCCTCTTTCCCTGAAAAAAAAGTAAAGATAAAAAAACGTGAAAAATATAATTCTAATAAGGAAATCAAAGACTTAAAAAATAAACTAGAAGCTGCTAAAACAATTGTCGAGGTGAAAAATGATGAAAGTAGTAGAGAGGCTTATAGGGCATTGAAAATTTCGCTAAAAAGAACTATAACGGAATCTGTTAAGACGAGAAATTCAAAAAAAATAACTAACTCAGTCAATAAACTTCAGGCAGTGTGGAGGTTGATAAAACAGCAGACAAATTGTAGCCGCCCAAAAACATCAGATGAAAGGATAACAGCAGATGAAATAAATACCTATTTTACCAGCATAGGTAAAGAAATGAAGGAACAGGTAAAGCCATCACTACAAGCTTCGATTGGCCTCCTCAAAAACAGTAATTGGAATAATGCGGACTCTTTATACCTGTCTCCAGTTACTGAAGATGAGGTTCTCAGCTTGGTGGAAAAAATGAGGAATACCGATTCTTTAGACTATTTCGGTATGTCTGTCAGGTTATTGAAATCCATTATCCCATATATAAAAATCCCACTCAGCAAAGTTATTAATGACTGTCTCAGTCAAAGTATTTTCCCAGCGAAACTAAAACTAGCAACTGTAACACCTGTTCACAAAAAAGGAGATACTGGCGACCAGAAAAACTATAGACCCATCTCAGTTTTACCAGTTATATCGAAGGTTTTCGAGGCAGCGCTGAAGAAGCGTCTTGTGGGGTTTTTGGAGAGAAAATCACTACTTGATACAGCCCAACACGGGTTCAGGCAGCATAAATCAACAATAACTGCAATGATAGACGTTCTAGAAACTGTGTTGGAGGCATACAATTGTTCTGAGGAGGTAGAAATGATATCCATAGACTTGAGCAGGGCGTTCGACAGTGTCTGTCATGAAATACTCGTGGAAAAACTTGATTTTTATGGAGTACGAGGCACAACAAATAAGCTATTCCAGTCCTATCTAACAGATAGATATCAATCAGTAAAGTGGAATAACTCTAGATCTGATCTGAAAAAAATTGAATGTGGGGTTCCCCAGGGATCTATTCTGGGTCCAATCCTTTTTATATTGTATACTAATGACCTCTTTAGTAATATAACATCTAGTAAAAATTGTAGCTATGCCGATGATACGATTACTCTTAATAAATCAGAATCTAGAAGACAACTCCATGAAAAGACGAAAGTCAGTGAAAAAGATGCACAGAGATGGTTCTCAGCGAATGGGTTGCTAATGAATGAGACTAAAACACAGAGGATAGTTTTCACCAACAAAGAAAAAACTGATTCGGCGATACTATATTTGGGATTGGAGTTCCAGCCATCTTTAAGTTGGACTAAACATGTGACCAATCTCTGCAAAAAATTATCGACTTCTATTTTCATGATCAGAAGAATGAGACAAATAGCAGATGTCAATGTCGCTAAAATGACCTACTATTCAAGTTTCCACAGTCTGATAACATATGGTATTATCCTGTGGGGGCAATCTGCAGAAGCCAAGAAAGTCCTTCTTAAACAGAAGAGTGCTATAAGAGCAATTTACAACATGCAGATAACAGACAGTTGTCGAGGAGTTTTTAAAAGAGAGAGGATACTTACTACTACGTCTGTTTTCATTCTCACATGCGTCAAATATGTTCACCAACATCAGGGTAAATTCCCTAAAAACTCGGACAACCACGGTTATAATACACGAGAGAAACAGAACTTCACTGTCCCGCACTCGAGAATAGGGAAGACACAACAAGGTCCAAATTATACTTGTCTTAAATTATACAACAAACTACCAAATTATGTGAAAGAATTAAGCTTACCCGCATTTACCAGGAACGTGAAAGAATTGCTCTTAGAAAGGACGATCTATGATCTGAATGAATTTTCCGCCATTTGTCCTCGATCTTTATAATTGTCGTAATATGAGTGTATATTTTAATTGTTTTTTTTGACAAGTCATATATTTTTAATGGCAAATATTTATACATGTACATGTTTTCTTGCGTGTGTAAATAAATTATAAATTATAGAAAATTCACGAGATTGTTGAGGGATGAGATGAGATGATTTGTAAACATTCGTTAACAGTTTACAATGAACCTCGTGATATTTTTCAAGTTCGTTGCCTTGAAGAAGTGGATTTATGTAGAAAACTATATCTTGAACAATTCATCTTCAAGTGAATGCAGTGAGACGTTTCAATCTCTTCAACTATTGATTTTAATGAAGAACACCTTTCAATATCAACATGTGATACTTTTGAAGAAGGTTGTTTTGTAACGTGCCATAATATGTTGTTGAGAAAAAACAACGCATTCGCCTGGAAAATTATAGTGCACAGTGGATCACGTAGCTATCCAGAAATACTATCCAAAAAACAGAATGAAGAAAGCTAGACTCATAATACAGGGTGGTCCAGAGATTGACGTCGAAAATAAAAAAAACAGGTCCCTCGTGTCACGGGCTATTCGAATCACCCCCATATAGGTTATGCGATTTCTCACGGTTTTCGAGTTATGAATTTTTTTATGAACTTTGAGAATTTTCGACTTGACCATCTTAAAAAAGATATTAAAAAAAAAGTACAGGACTTCTCTGTGAAATTTTCTTTGTAACTCAATTTCCATGAATTGTACTTTTATACATGAAATAACCAGATTTGTTACTTCGATGAAAATTATGAAAATGTTGGTATCAAGTGAAAAAGTTACGTGAATTGGATTATGATCTGAATTTTCGAATCAAAATTAAAAATGTAAAAAGGCGAATTCACGGTTTCTTAGTATGCTTAAAAACTGCGTTCAACGGTCATCTTTCAGAATCATTGATAAAAAATGGTTTTCAACACTCTACTTTTGCTAGAATTATAGCCTTCAAAGTCATCGAGGTGGAAAAAATCAAAGAACTAGACATTCACTACAAAATTATTTTCTGTCATCTTGCTAGAATTATAGCCTTCAAAGTCATCGAGGTGGAAAAAATCAAAGAACTAGACATTCACTACAAAATTATTTTCTGTCATTTTGAGATTTTTCTGATCAAGTTATGATAGAAAATGCTGAAAATTAGCTCTAGATGTTGGTCAAGAAAAGTTCTAGATAAAAAAAGAAGAAGGTATGGCAATGAATCACACATCATAATGTAAACAAACAAAAAATTATTCATAAAATTTACAGTAGGTTTTCAAAGTGGCCACCTCTAGCCTAAAAAATTTTTTTTAAGAAGGTGTAGAATGTGTATTGAGGCTGGAGGTGGCCACTTTGAAAACCTACTTTAAATTTTATAAATAAATTCCTTTTTATTTACATTATGATGTGTGATTTATTGCCATCCCTTTTTTTATCTAGAACTTTTCTTGACCAACTCTAGAGCTAATTTTCAGCATTTCCTATCATAACTTGATCAGAAAAATCTTAAAATGGCAGAAAACAATTTTGTAGTGAATGTCTAGTTCTTTGATTTTTTCCACCTCGATGACTTTGAAGGCTAATTCTACCAAAGTAGAGTGTTGAATACCATTTTTTATCAATGATTCTGAAAGCTGACTGTTGAACGCAGTTTTTAAGCATACTAAGAAACCGTGAATTGGCCTTTTTACATTTTTAATTTTGATTCGAAAATTCAGATCATAATCCAATTCACGTAACTTTTTCACTTGAGACCAACATTTTCATAATTTTCATCAAAGTAACGAATCTGGTTATTTCATGTATAAAAGTACAATTCGTGGAAATTGAGTTACAAAGAAAATTTCACAGAGGAATCCTGTACTTTTTTTTTAATTTCTCCTTTAAGATGGTCAAGTCGAAAATTCTCAAAGTTCATAAAAAAATTCATAACTCGAAAACCGTGAAAAATCGCATAACATTCATGGGGGTGATTCGAATAGCCTATGACACGAGGGACCTGTTTTTCTCTTTTTGACGTCAATCTCTTGGCCACCCTGTATTCATATAATAATGTAGTTGTTTTCAGTCGTCTAGGAAAATGACCTTTGCTTTGGTTACCAAACCTATATTTTACGTCTATCGTCTTCCTGCAGTTCTCTCAAGAACCAATAAAACCCGAACTTTCTATATACAGTTTAGGTATTTACAATCCATACACAATTATCTACACTTGCAGATTATAGGTCTGATACTGATTATTGAACTAGGTACTTTTAGTTACGATCTATTCGCATTCACTGGACTTCATGAGATAGAAAAACGTCTTTACGTCGAACAAATGAATTGATCTTGTTCTTGCCTGAATAGGTCAATTCATCTTATTCTAAGAAAAATATTGCAGTTAAGGATTCTTTTCATTTATAAGACGAAGGTTTCACATTCGAAGCTCGAAAAGCTTACAAATGGAAGTGTGAGCAAATCAGAAATGTCACGCTTATCTTGGGTACAATATAAAGCGTCCCACACACAAAATTCAGAAATATGAGAGAAACTTAACAACTATGTAGGTACAATTGATGAAAATGAAATCCTACAATAATTATGCCAAGCCAAGACTGCGAGACATTGACCTTCTCTGGAACTCAATGTGATCCACAAAAAAATTCAATATTGAATTCGATTAAACGATCAAAGAATCATTATACTGACGAAAAATTCGATAGTGAACATGAACTGCAGACCTCTGTTAGCAAACAAATTCCATTAGACGTAAAACACCGCGCATGAAACCGAATAAATCCGACTTTAAATGCTGTTTCCGGAACTGATGTACATCTCTAAACTCTTTTGTGTCGTTATTCACAAAAATATATGATTATTTCGACTTACCCGTCGCGATAAATATACAGCATTTTGGGGAATCTCTACTTGGTTCACGTAGTAGCTGTCGCTAATTTAATCTATGCGATATACTCGGCATAGAATGTTCATTTAATCATATATCTTTATGGGTCTTCACTCCAGTCAAGCTGCATATGCAAGCGCTTTTTCAGCGCCACCACAGATACCATATTCAGCTCTTTGGAATTTAATTTGAATTTTTATTGTTGGGTAAACAACATCCGAGGCTTCCAGTTTTATTATTAATAATCGGACGGTGGCATGAATCCAGAATATGGCGAATGGCCGTCATTTTGTTTGCTCTGAAATTTATCAGGTTGCAGATTTATGAATCAGGTTATCTTCATAACATGTGAATGGATATTTTCCTAAACAAGCTAACAAGCATACTTTTATTCTATTTTGAACGTTGTTTGTTAGTTATGATCAATTTCAGAATTTGCAGAATGAACGTCGAAAACTGTTACACAATCATTATGAATTATTATATGATATGATATATTGTTTATCCTGATTACTCCTAGGTCTCCTGTGGAGACCCCTCTGAAATTACAAGATATCATCGAGTAATCGTTGGAATTTTTTTCATGTTCTGCTTTTGAATTCTTTTCGAGCTGATGTCAAGGTTAAATTACAGAACCGACCACATTATTAGTGTAACAAGTGCTAGTGTATGCTTGTTTCCCAATGCAATAAGTTGGCTGATCTGGACGTCTTTCATTAATTTTGTATGTAGATTCAACTTGTATACAAAGATAAGTTCTAATGAGAATTCATCCGTGTACATCTTTTGTTTTCTTCTTAAATCTATTCAGTTCTGCGGAATTCAATTTTTTACCATTCATTTCGAATAGAATGATTTTGTTTCACAGTATGAAGAACAAATTTTGTGTAGGAAAGGTTGACTTGCTCCCTCGGTTGAGCCCAATTCCGCCGTCGAATGTCGATTTCCGTATTATAAACGTCCAACCTCGGGTTCAACCCTGGATTGAATCAACCGGTGCAGGAGCGGATCTAGGAATTTTTTGAGGGGGGGGGCGAATCCAAAGTAACACAGTAATAATTCTCGGATAAACCAGCAAAAATTATATTATCACAGAACGAATTCTAATCCCGAGGGGGGGGCGAAACCACCTTCGCCCCCCCCCTAAATCCGCCACTGCCGGTGAATATAGCTCCGTTTGAGATTTGAATCGAGGATTGAAACGTTCGACTTTTCTAGATGACCGACAACTAACCTCACTCTATGTTAAAAACAGGAACAAAACATTTTGTTATGGCACATTGCAGTTGAAAATATTATATGCTATTATATTGATAGAATTCCTGATATTAATCACAGTCTTCTGTAGGTTTGCTATATATTAATAATTCATCTTTGGTGTTTGGAAAAATATTCCTAAATTGAATCTGAATTTTTGTGCCTTATATTCGAGGGATTCTGTTTGAATTTCTGTGTGAATATAATATCGAAAATGACTCTTGTTATGATAATAATGAAATAACTGCAAGGCATTCGAAAAATAGTAACGATAGTGAATAAGAAAGATACCAATCGAATGATTTCACATTTTCTTTCGACCCCTTCGAAGATGGCACGAAGAAGGGATTTTGGTCAAATAAAAAAATCTTTTATCGGGTGGATGAAATTACTCTGACTAAGCTGAATCTTTTCAGAGTTGTTAACATTTTCGAAGATTTTTGTGGTATACATAAATCAACATCAGAAAAAATTCAGAAAGTTGTGAAATGACTTGAACTTTGGACATTATCAAAAAGTATTCTAGTGCTTATTTTATCAAAATGCCAAGCAATCAACAGGAATACCAACTAACAAGGGAAAGGTTGTATTGACTGACCAAATTTCGGTGTATTAGAAGAACCGTGTTGCTGGAGCTCACTCACCGTTCTAGAAGGATTTCTTGATTATGTACATAGTACAGGTGAATGCTTATTTTAATGGGTTGTGAAAATGCTGAATGCTTCAGATGTAAAAAGGATAACTTTTCTTCAAATTTCCAAGTTGCTTAGCTTATAAATTTGGTAATTCTCATCATAGAAAATATTTAATATACTCTAAAGAAATGATTGATGACACCGATCCCATCTCGCAGATCAATGAATGATCAATTATTCAATGAAGCTCACATATGAACTATGAATTGAATTTAAAGAGTCTCTGGCGTGTGAAAGAACATTTTCCATTCTTCTATTCAGGATCTGATTACATTTGAAAACAACTATTATTTTTGTGACTTGCGGAGTCCTGCATAATATTGCTAGACTGATTCTATTCAGGACTCTCAACCTGAATAGTTAATAATGAATGCTATCTTTAAATTTATTGTGTATTTTATGTACTCAATCAAACAAGATCAAGAATGATTTGTTCCTACCCTAAATATAACTACATCCTTGTACGACTAAATGTAAATGCAATTTCATTGGATGTTTTGTATTGTCCTAGCTTTTATTTGGTTACTTGGCATGAGAGTTTGAGATAAGACTTTTCAGAATATCAAAATAGTACAAACTTAGATCATTCGAGTCAAATAAGTTGACAAAAGTGATAAAGACTAGAGCGTATTTGGCAATAGCTTCGAGTGGAAAAAATTCGTACGAAGTCTGTCGTCATTTCATAAATTACAAATTTTTTTATTACATAATTTGTTTTGATGTAGGAAATCAGATTTTTCTAAATTTTCTGCCGTGACCGTCACAAAACACGAGAAAATTAGAATTAGCTTCTTGTTTTGTCTTTATTAGACTACGATTATTGAATTTATCCAAACATGGTATGAAAAAACGTGCCAAAATACTTCCGAGGTTGTCAACCGAGGCCGCAAAGACGTTTATAATACCGAACTTTTTTTAACCGAGGGGTGACTTCCAATCCTCGTTTGAGTAACCCCGGATTGAATGTGCTCTCAATAAAACCTGCCCTTAGAAGGACTGTTTTCACGAACCCAGCTTTGTCTTCTATTCAAATTCCTTAACCATTGTCTGGATGTTTTTGCGAATCAAAATTAAACAACACCCTCAACAGCGTTAGTTCTTGACTCTAGAGAACATACATGCAAATTCGTCTGGTTTAGAAGTTGATTAATGTTTGATATAATTCGTTAGGCATCACCAGAGAAACTGTATCTAGAAACTCGTTGAATAGATAATAGTTATTAGGTAACAAGAGAGTTATGTTGAGACAAATAACGCTTCAGGTCGACAGTGTACAACTCTGGGGCTTTGGAGTAGACCTTGTTTCCTGCAAAATCTAGGAAGGAATTTTATCGTTTCAAAAAGAGGATGAGTAGCAACTTAACTGCAGTGAATGAGAAACTATAATCTTAAGATACTGTCAAGAATCCTTTGCTTTGTGTTAATTTCCTCGATCAGAATCGACTGATTCTAATATAATTCCATCCCTAATTATTTCATGTGAATGATTTTTGAAGGATTAGAGAAACGATTATATTCGTTTGGAATTTCAACTTCAAGCTATAACAAATATATTATGGTCCTAATGACATTGTTAAATGAAACTTTCCTTTCTGAATCGTTTCCATAATGATCTATGGGCCGAAATAATGTAGCCATATATTATACCTGAAAATTCAATAACCGCATGTGGAAATGATGTATTGGCACTTCTGGTATTCTTAGCTTCTCGGCTGATTTATAATGGGGTAATAAATCTAAGTGTATAAATATTTCTTCCAAACCGAAAACTTTTGTCATTTGGAAAGGGAATTTCGGAATCGATATTGAATTATTCTTTCTGTATCATGAGAGGCTAATTTCATTTCAATGTGCAGTGAAAATAATAATGATCTTTTGCATAATGAATGCAGCTTTATTCTTCACCCAGAACCAAAAACTGATTTCTGAGTGCTCATGCATATATCGATTCTCCGAATGTGTATAAAGGTGGGAACTTTAACTGAAATTAGTTAATGACTGTCTGCAAATAGCATAACCTCGGAACTCATTGCTCAAATCGGTAGAAAACCCTAAAGTAAAACATTGATATGAATAAAATGTAAATTGTGCCATAAGAAGATTGTGAAATTCTATTTATCAAAAAAAAACGTAGCTTTGAGCGGATTCAATATACGAGGATGTATTGATATCTAGTAAGCCTAGACCAGTTCCATGCATGAACCAGATATTGCGATACCATATCAACGAATGATAACTTATTAGAAGTGTCAGGGTAGAGTTCCATGTCAAAAAAGTAAACCAGAGCTACGCAATAAATAAAAAAAATAAAGAAAAAGATGTCCACCGAAATTGTAAAAACCGAAAAATTGAAGTATCGAGCCATCATCGAGTACCTGAATTTAAAAGGGTTTAGAGGTAAGCAGATCTACAAAGATATGCTCAATACCCTTGGTGATCAATGTCCTTCTTATGCGATCGTGAAAAATTGGACTGCAAGCATCAAAAGAGATGAATTTTCCATTAAAGATGATGACCGATCAGGCAGGCCAGTTTCTGTGGTAGTCCCCGAAAATATAAAATCAGTTCATGATATGATTTTATCAGACCGTCGAATTGGGCTAAAACGGATATCTGAAGCATTGAAGATTTCATACGAACGCGTTCATCATATAGTTCAAGTCAATTTGGACATGAGATAATTTTGAAAATGGATCCCCAAATGTTTGAATGTTGACCAAAAGCGTGCAAGGGTAGAAGCATCGCATTCGATCTGTGCTCGATTTGAAAAGATTGTAGACTTCTTAAACCAAATTGTTATTATGTTACTATGGATGAGACTTGGGTACCTTTCTACCTAGGAGCATAGAATTCTATGCTCCTAGTTTCTACGATCCAGAAACAAAGCAACAATCGATGAAATAGCAACACTCTGGTTCTTCAAGACCTAATAAGTTTCGTGTTCAAAAATATGCTGGAAAAATACTACCTTCAGTTTTTTGGGATTGCCATGGAGTATCATGATTAATTTTTCGGATAAGAGTAGAACAATATCTGGAGATTACTATTCGACACTACTGACCACTCTACGGAAAAAAATCAATGAGAAAAGACGCGGAAAGCTATCCAAAGGTGTTTTATTTTTACAGGAGTACGCCCCAGTACACAAATCTCATATTGCCATGCAAAAAATTCGTGATTTAGGTTTAGAATTACTCCTACGAATGTATGACAGCGATAACTGAGAATAAAGGTGCATACAAACTGTTGTCACGTCACGTGAGCTCACGCGAGGAAATGGGAAGAAGATATGGAGAATATAGCTGCTTTTACAGTTGCTGGTGATTCTCATAGAAGGGATTCGATTTACCAAATGAATCAACGAACAGAGGAAGGGGGGGAATTCCATCAATTCATTCAAGAATTATTGAATGAGCACCCAGATCGGTTTCAAATGTATGTCAGAATGACATTTCACAAAATATCAGACTTGATATCACGCGCGGTCAGAAAATGTAAATTTGCGGAATATAGATCTCGCGTGATATCAGTGCTATAACGTGACAGCAGATACAATGTTGCAAAAATTTTTACTACATTTTGATTCCGTAGTAGTACAATCACCCAGTTTAGTTCTGATGATTTGGCTTCACTATTCATTATTGAAAGGTGTGTCTCTCTTCCCATGGTCTAAGTTCCATGCATTATCGTGGTTGCACATTTTGGGAAGATGACGTGATGTGACGTGACGTGATAACAATGTGTTTCCACCTTAACTTTCATGAATTTCAATTGTTTAGCTCGGTGGCAGAAAACTACTGACTCAGCTCCATGTTACTCAAATTCTGCACTCAACGATAGGGCTAAATAAAAATACTAATTCATCTTTTGATGTCACAAGATTTCTACCGGAAATGAAAACGCAGAATTCTTTTGATAAGCACGTACTGAAATCGCAAAGCGTTGAAAGCGGTCCTGAAGCAGACAAAGGAATTGGATCCTGAAATTTCTTCACCTTCTCAACACGAGAAAGTTACCCACTTCAAACAACCAGGTGGCGACGAATATTGTCCCTAACCCGCTTTTTATGATAGCTATAGCAGGATGTTTCGAGTCTGTTTTCTGTTTGGAAAGAATATGGCTTTCTAATGGTTAATGAAAAGAGTTATCGCCACGGTGAAGCTACGTTTACTCTCTGTTACAATACAACTTGAAGCAAATACGCAGCAGTTTCGTCAAAACAATATTATTCACTTCATGAAACCAGAAAGCATAGAAAAGCCAGTCTGATTTACCCTTGAACTCAATACACACTCTAATGGTATTTCTGAAACCGAAATTAAACCGAAAGTTGATTCTATGTTCGATATTGGTCGTGAATGAATCGCTACAGAAATGTGCAATAAATGCATATTGGCTATTATTGTGTTTGAATTTCCACACGAAAAGTAAAAGGAAAACAAAATATCAACAGAAAATCTCGTTTCTGAATCAATCTCTTTCTGTAGGATGTTAAATGCTGTTTCTCGTTTAATGATGATGACGCCTGGAGCTCTATTTCTCCATCCATATGTTAACGTTGAACCAGAAAGGCCCAACAGCGATGTCGTTTGCATTTTACGGCAACATAAACGCAAACTTTTCCAGCTTTATTTTTTTCATTCCACTTTTGTCGCCTTTCGTTTATTTAATAGGGAGGATTTTACGATATACTAGAGGGGACGTTCTCACGTTCCGTAGTGGGGGTTTCATCTCTGGGATAGGACATTTCGTGTCCCCAGATCATGTAACTACTTAATGCAGGCTTAATGAAATCATTTTCCATGAAACAGGCATGAGGGGGAGGTTATGTCCTTCATAAAAGGATAACGCGTGTCTTCATAAGCGGTCATCCTTGCTGAGTTTCTCAGTGCGTTGCGTTTTTATTTCTTCGGTTATTTTCTTGTTGGGAAAAGGTTTGGTGTTATTTCATATTTTTACTTTTTCATTTGTCGTTCCACGTCACTTTATACATCGGCTCTAGGAAAAAAAATTGTTGGTTTTTTTCGTTACGTGAGGACCAATAGGACATGGACATGGACATGGGACATGGAAAAAATTCAAATATTTCGTGAAAACGGAAAATGTTAAATTGGAGAATATCCGTTTAGATTTCGACCATGTGTTATATGACATTTCTTGTTGCAAATCACTAGAATAATCTCCCCTTGAAGTTTTGCCGTTTTGAAACTAGACACCCTGTATAGACAGAAGATGGTGAGACATCCTGTACATTGATCCCATTTGGAAGATTTCTTTGTATTATTCTCCTCGATAATTAATTTGGATATTCAACTAATATCTGTTGCGGAATAGTAATTGCGCCAAACTAAAATGAGCCATTATTACCAATAATATACCATTCATTTAAGTAGTTTCTATTTTTTCATGATTCTACTCTGTTATAAGAATAAATCCATTTTCCCAAAAACTTCTAGTCTGTGCCTGACCAGTTTTTTCGATTTGTATACTTATGGGAATTACTACAGTAGTAACTTAATCGAAATGAAAATAATATAATACGACGGTATTTCGTTACAATAGCATAAAGTTTCGTTCAATTAGGTTTGTAATTGAAATACAATATTTCTTCTTTGCGACATTCTTTCTTGAATTTTTCTCAAGCGTTATTTGGAACGTCAATAATGTGTTTATATTTACCAAAAAGTATGTGAGAGACAAAGCTTTTTCATTTGAATTTAACAATGATAAAAATGAACCCAAAAATTATTTACCTATAGTAAAAGCTTCATTCCAGGAATTAGAACAAATTTATTAGCTCATTTATTAATACATTGCTAATGATTCGAATCTTTTGTGATTCTTTTTCAAGGCTCGTTTTTTAATCTGATTAAATTTCGTCAGCTACCATGAAATTCTGGTGAACATAAGAACTGGATTGAATATTTTGACTTTTACGTAGAATCAATTTGACTAGAATCTTATGATAGCCGACGAAATTCGACTGGATTAAAATACGAGCCGTGAAAGTCATTCGCCGACCGTGAATATAGAAAAATTTTCCGCCAGTTACACAGTTGCCAATAATCCAAGTTTATTCGGTTGTCAAATGTTAAGTTGTATTTACAAGAACTACGCTGTGCAGTTTCGTTGTCTGTGTTATCATTATTGGTTTTGACAACAATGAACAACATAAATCAATTTAATGGAGAGTATTTTTATCAATGTAGATGTAAACGAGGAAATTATTCTAATTTGAATTCACGGTTAATCGGATTCATCAACATTGTGAAATTGAGTTCGACGACATTCAAAATACAGGTGAGAAATGAAAGTGATAGAATTTATGAATTTTGCTACTAATCTAGTCGGATAACATGCTATTTTGAGTATGGGTGACATTTTAAAACTTTACAACTATTTGAAAACTTGAATGTGATTTTCGTACATTCCTTTTTTTATGTATGTGCATATTCGTTGACGTATTTGCTTTCTCCACGACTGCCACAGAATACAGCTCTTCCAACATCGAATTTGACCATAGAATGTCAGTATTCCATCACTTGATATGTAATATTCATTCTACAACACTTTTATCGATTTCAAGTAAATAACCAGTTAAACCGCGGTTGTTGTTCAGTTTGGTCCTTGGTTTTCGCCCTTTATAGATTACCACCAATAACCAACTCGAGCTTGAGTATAATCCTTGTTTTTTAAGCATTTCGACTGAATTTCATTCTCGCACAGTGTGTGAGAATATTCATTCCGTAACACTTTTGAAAACATAGAGAATAAATCTATGTGTCAGCCGCTCTGATTGTCATATTTATTGCGGTTTTCGAAACGTCATAGTTCATCTTAATATTCTTCTTTCTTTTATTTCAACATTCGTGGAGAAAGTATAGTCTGTTACTCGGTTAGAATAAAAATCCGATACTCGTGATTCCTCAGGCTCGCCTCCGGCTCGCCCTCGGAATGATTCACTCGTATCGGATTTTCATTCTCCCCTTGTTACAGAATATACTATTATAATTTCACCTCTCCATTATGAATTGTAAGAAGTTATCTTGTGCAAATTATATCGATAATTGGATGATTCATATAGTTTTTGTTTTGTTTAACAAATTTGGTGACTTGAAATAAAAATTCAAAGTTGAGTTTAGATGGCAATATTCATGTTTCTTGGATAAAATTTGCCCAACGATCAAATTAATGATTGTAGTCAAAATCATCCCCATTTGAACAATGGAATAGGCTTGTTTGAAAGCCCTAGTAATCCCACTGCTATCAGCATATTCAACTGTATCCAGATTATCATCTGTGAAAATCTCATGTTTATGATTAGGAAAATCTCCATCCCTTTCTCCAATCTGGATCCCCTTTCTGTATACCCATTTCATGATGAAACTATTCATTATATTGTCACTGGGTACAAGATAAACATATTCCCAACCTCAGTGTAGCATTCAGTCTTGAATTGAAACGATGCTTTCTAACAGCCGAAAAGTAACATTAAATAATGGGCCATGAGCATAACAGCAGAGCATTTCGGCACAAAGGGTCGCTTAAGGTTGACAAATGTATTTTGCTTCAACAAAACTGTCTTTCTTTCTAATCTGCATGAAGCCGCAACTTGGCTCTGAATAGGACGAAAACAATGGGGAATTCAATCCCGTATGCCCTACTTAGTTGAATATGCTCAGGGAATGAGAAATTTTTAATACTGCATAGGAGATAAGGCCTAAGTGAATATACAGCCTATTTGTGGCTGACAAATACTGCATTGTATGGGATGAGGATGAATACAATTGGGACTCTGAAGTAGAGCAATGATTGCAATCCACCGAATCTGAATTATCATAGAATTTCGAATTATCAGGAGGGGGCTTGAGTTTTGAGAACAACGAAAACCTTTTCTCATCCTTTTTCTACTTAGAATTTCGTTGAAGTTCTTCTTTTTTATAGCCTTAGCTCCACCCTTGGTCATTCCCTCCGCGTCGCACAGGTTTAGTTTTAGTATGGCAGATGGTGGACAGCCAAGCATAGTGAACAATTGAAGTTTATTTTGTGTTGTTTCTGTTGCCTTCGTGCTTGTAGCTGACTTCTGATTTAGCGAACTGAAAAAACCTCCAGAATGAGAGGCAAAAGTTTGGGCGAAATTTGAACCATGTTGGCGGGTCTCAATTTGAGCAATTGTTTCAATTTCATCGGAAAGGTTTCACGAAGTTGAGATCTTCCATATTAAGCAAAAATTTCGGCGTAAATTCCGGAAACCAAATACATGTAGATCTAATTCCGTCTCTAATGGCAATAACTACCTCCGTCTTAACTCTCTACCGACTCCCGTAGGGATTCTGTACTCCCTGAGCAACAATTAACTCCGTACCCCACTGACAACTGAACTCAGCACCCCAAGTATGCCCTTAACGTTAATTCAAATTTGCATTTGAAAAAAGAGGTGTTTCTTCTTGTACGCCAATGAAAATAAGCAAGTGCCAAGTGCATCTTAGAGCATCATGAATTATCTTTGGGATGATGAGCTACAAAGAAAACACTTACGTTTAAATTGGTCCATTCATTTTATTCCATGAAATTATGAAACTGCTTAATCTCATATTACTCTTCTTTTCAATTATGAGACGAAGGTTTCACATTCAGGACTCGAAAGCTTACACATGGAAGTCATCGAATGCAAAGTAAAAGTGTCACGCTTATCTTGGGCACAATATAAAGCGTCCCACACAAGAAATTTAGGAATAACTATGACAAATATCACAAAAAATGCACATTTGATCGATTAGGAAATTCCAGATAGTTTTTTAAGTTTTCATTTGGAAATCGTCACAGTAGGATCCTCTCGAATCCAATTCTAATAGCCAATTCATTATCGATACTCCCATAGGTATCTATGAATCATTTCACACCTGCAACCTATTTGCGGAGTGCATACCATCTGGTGTAGGTAGTAGTTAAATTGGCATTACTACAGAATCAATCGGTTAATTGACCCCATTAATGACCATGTGCAATAGCCACACTTCTTGATGGGATAGGTGCATGAATTAACCTGTATCCTCAGGCCAATCCAGCCAGCTGTTACTGCAGTATGAAATGTACGAAATATTTCAAATGTCACCTCGCTACGGCGTCATTGAATAATGAATATCAACTCGTGTTGAGTATGTAAACAAATGGATTCCACTTCATGTGATAATGTGCTTCGTTGTCGAACAGATGCAATTATTTATAACATGTGGCCGTTTCAGAATCTCCCACATCGTTTTCCTGGAGGACGTCAAGCTGGCAGTTGACCCAGTTAATGTATTAACTAACGGGTTGTTTGTGAGCACAGAGTTGAACCCTCATGAAATAGTTCTGGTATTCTTTTGGAATTCATGAAAGGCATGTCTTCCGACGTGGGGCGGATTGTGTGCATAGAAATTTCGACCGTAGGAACTAAGCCGCTTTGATCCTTTTGGAGTTGTTATCACAGAGAGATCGGTATTCACGGTGAACCTACGGGATTCGGATTCATCGTCATTTGATTCCATATTTATTTACCTATACAGTATCACTGGCGGATACTGTGGGGGCATGGCCCCACTTGGACACCGAAATTGACAAAAATCTCTTTTAGTATAGTAGTTCAATCGATCCCTAATATTTAAAAAAAAAATTAAATATTTCAAGTATTCAAGTAGCACAACGAAACAGTTACATCTCATTTATATTTACAGTTTATATATCAAATTTCTGCAACTCATCAATTTAATCATATATAATACCACAAGAGATGAAATTTTGCCGGCAATATTTCTCGATTGTAAAATGAAAATTTGTTGCTTTCGGCAATTTTGCGAATGACAGTTGCATCAAATCAAAATTTTGGAAAAATGTCATGAGCGAAATTGCCGAGAAGCCACAAACTTGAGTATTATAAGAAAGAAATTTTACCTTCTTAAATTTCATCTCGAGTGGTAGGTATTCGACATGACTGTTTCACGAGAAAATGTGTCTGAAGATGGTCACATTGGGCTTGTATTGCGCTATTTGACAAATAAGTATTCATCATAGATCAACTAAACGTTGTTTGTTTTCTCTATGGTATTCATTCCCGAAGCTATCTATGAATTTGAGTAACGTCAAAAATTTTGTCGCTGAAAAACCAACTTGTTGGTTTTGCCGATGTGAGTGTTTTATCGATGAGAAACGAGTGTTGCTAAGGAAACTTCCTCACAATTAATTTGAATTCTATATTTAGTTAGATAAAAGTTTTGATTAGAGTTTTCTGGAGCTTATTCTCCCCTACATTTTTTTCCTCACAAGAGTTTTTTTTTCCTAGAGATTTTTCTATCGCGAAATTTTTTCCCTGTTGATTTTACTACAGCAATATTTGTTTGCCCGGAGTCTTTCTTACCCCAAAAATTGGGTATGTTCAGACCGTTCAGGGTGCTAGGTTTTAGTGGAAAAACTTTATTCTGCAATATGCCCTATTTCGCCCATATAAAAAAGATACAAAATGTTTGTTGGTTTTCGAGATACAGGGTGTACTAGGTGTACTAGGAGCAGATAGATGAAAATTATAGAAATAGGTGGAGTGGACTTAATTAGTTCAGATTTCTTTTTATATTCACTGGATATTTATGACAATTCAGATTTTTTCGATAGAATCGCTCACAATTTTTTTCTCAAATTCGGTAGCAGATACCTATGGCAAAACTACAAGAGACCATGAAGTTAGGTATAACGATAATGCTTCTTGTAACAATTTTTTGAACTAACAGTGGTTCACCAAAAAAAAATTCTGGAGGAAAACAAGGGACAGTGTTCCAGAAAAATACCATCCTATAGATTTTCAATCGAAATTTTAATGTCACATGGTGAGGACTCTAAATTTCAATTTGTTTGCCAAATTCCAGTTGAATTGTAAAGACCACTACCAGATCTAGGGAGATTTTCAAGGGGGAGGGAATGAAAATTTCCATTACAGAGTACAGAGTGAGCCAAATTGAACCCATTCAAATGTCCTATTCAGGCTCTATATCATCGTTTTATTGGTACAGAATGTTTTTTTTTGGAAGTGTGCATTTTCGAAAAGTGGCTTTTTTCTAATGAAAAATTCTGCGTTTAAATGAAAACATTTCTGTGACACTTTTTTCATGTGACATTCATGATTCAATGCTTATCAGTATTTATTCATCAAATTTCTTCAACTCATCAATTTGATCAACACAATTCAAATTCTATATTTTGTTTGATATAATTTTTTGACATACTTAACTGTAAATGAGATGTAACCGTCCCGTAGTGCTGATGATCTGTGAAATCGAAGCACAATAAACTCAAAAACATATTTATTTTCAGAACAACATTTCATTTCAAATGGGATTCTGAATCTGAAAATTTCTGTATATTTCAGTACAGCTTGAGATTACCATTTCGAAAATTCACAACCATTGATATTTCGCCCCAAATCTCCTCAATTTAAATCAGAATTTCACATTCACCATTAACTTCGAACAACCTTCCAATTATGTTTTTCACCACTCCAATGACACTTAAATCTGTGATTTCCAGAGATGATTTCAGTATAATACCAATTATGGCATATTTTTAAAATTGAAATTTCAAGCTCTACTGTAATATGAAGCATGTCCCCTTCGAAATAAAAAAAGAGTTTTTTGTTCCCAGTATTTCACTCCAAATATTTCACAGACCTTTCAAAACTTGCCAGCCAGCAAAATATTGTTTTCCTTTTAGTCATGGATCTATTCTTTCGTGAAAGGGAGAACATATTCAAATGAAATATTCAGCGATCTGTCCGTATTTCTCAAGTGGAAAACTTCAGCAACTACATTCTCATTATCTGAAAAAAAGAAATTCTCCGAATTCATTAGTCAAGACAGAAGTGGAGTCCACTAATTTGCAGAATATCCCTCTTGAAGGTACACTCACTGGAACAAGAAATGAGAATGAAGATTAATAGAGGCTGTTGTTCTTTCATTTGCTCCTCTCTCACAGAATATTTTATCATTTCCCTTCGAATCGCTGTCTTTGATCCCATTAACTCATCTCGAAAGGTCCTAAGTTTTACAGCTAATAGGATTTGAATCAGTTGAGTTTCTACCGTTCTTAATCTCGTTACTTCTTATTAAGGGTTAAGTACATACTTGGCCTGACGATTTATAAAAGTAGTAATCGGCTCACGTTTTCAGATCTCTCATATTTTATGTTAATTTAATTACATGCCGCGAAATCGGGCACGTTTCTATGATTTCTCGACACTTTTCAATATTTCCATGCAGAATACTGATTTTCTTCGAGAATTTCATCACTATCAATATGGGGTGTTGATAAGATAATGAGAATTTCAGGAGAAATTTAGTGAACGCAGCCAACTATGCGGAATTCCAATAGTTACTTCCTCAATTTAATCAATTTGTGCTCTTGGTGGGGCTTTCCGAAATTTAACACAACAAAATCCGTGTCTGGGGAATTCGGAAAGATGTTTTTAGTTCCTTTTTGTTATCAGTTAACAGTAAAACCATAGTGGGAGTGATGGTAATTTTTCACTTGACATTTGAAATGTATCGAAAAAGCTGTACAAGAACGCATACAGCTGGTTGGAGTCGCTTGGTACAAATAAAATGGAATAGGTCAAACATATGCTTCACATTTTATCATTCACCTGTTCTAAAATAAGACACAAACTCCTGGAATATGGAAAAACCGATGTATTCTGGTTCAATATAGCCTATTTCTACTTTCGGCAAAGGAATGAAAGCTCCAGTGACACATTTCAATTCATCGGAATCTGAATTCACCTACCGTTGAATGCAATATAGTCATATTTCTTCTCGTATAATGAAGCCTCTTTGTCCATTTACACATTCCAAAGAAATTTTGAGCACCACAAACGATACCGAAACTAACCAAACCTCTGGGGGACCGGAATTTCGTTTGAAATCTTTCTAAACGGCCAGATACCTAAAAAAATTTCGTTATCATGTGTAAAAAGGTCGATTAGTACCTACTTACTTTCGCTTTATTTATGCTTATGAATCGATTTTTGGTCCAATTCAAATTTGCCGTTCGTACTCACGCCAAAAATCGTGAAAGGAGAAAATGAAACTTGCACGAAATTTCTCATATCGACAGGAAACTTCTTCTGGACGACGAAGAACGGAAAAATAGGCGATTTCCTATCGATATTTCGCCCCAAAATCGCCGATCGATTCGAACTAACAAAATGTGGAAAATCTTCGATACTTTTACTTTGATGTAAACAGAAAAACTGGCATCGTCGTTTTGTCATTAACGATATTTCATGTACGCGCACAGACTTTTCATCAGGTGCACCAACTCCTGAAAACGAAACCATGACCTCCTATGTGATTAAATAAAAGTGAATGGAGTATATAGTCCATATACCTACTCCAACGCCAGAGTTGTGATTTTATAATTGTGAATGGAGTATACTATCTTGTCACTTCTACTCGAAATGTCTTCTTCTATTCGGGACCAGTTTTATTTTTCATTCAGGGGCAGAATTCATTAAAGTGACAATCACACACCCCTGAAAGCATTTCTCACACGTCATGTTATGTGCTAAAAGTTCTTTCACTTCCCTGACGTTTCTTTATGCTCTTAAAGTGACCCAATTGGCAACTCATTCAGTGGCAATCAAGGTTTTTGTTTGGCCGTTGCTGACACATGATTATCGGACATAGTGGATTTAATGTCGTGAAGCAAATTACGCTTCGATGTTATTATCCGACAAAGGCTACTGATTTATAATAGCACCAACGGGTCGCTAACGTTCCATCAAAACCGTTCACCCCTGAAATTTGGGTTGGTAGACGCATTGAAAGATGGAAATCACATGGATTACCACGAGAAATAGAGGAGAGAGTAAAGCGAGATTGCACTGTCTGAACTGCTTTTGATGCCTAGGGTGTGAATTAGGGATGTGTCGTTCTCGAACGAACGGGTTAAAAAAACCGGGTCTCAAAAGCCAATCGTTCGTTCGGTTCCTCTCTAGAAAAATAACCCGTTCTTTCGAACGGTTTCGATGATTCAATGCCAAATGGTTGTTGCCTCATTCGTTCGGTCTTATCGATCTCCCGACGTCGGGTGTCGGTGTCGGTACTCGGTCTCGGTACTGTCGGTCGGGTCTAGCTACCATAAAGTAATAAACAGCTGGAACCGAAAGAGATGATTTATGGCTCGTGTCATTTTTGTGGATTCTTGAAAAGAAGTTCACGCGGTCTTCGAAAAGAAGACGAGTTTGGTATGGGAATTCGGATTTACCCAAAACAACAGATGATAATAAGAAAATGCCTACTCATACCTACTTATTTCTTGCATTCTTGAACTGAATATTCGGCACCTGGTTTTTATGGAAGAACTGACAATGAACGGAGATGTCCTTCGGAAATTGCACCTCCTTAGATAAATCTATTTTGTTTTGTTTGGTAAAAATGGTCAGGTGATAATATCTTCTTGCATTCTTGAAGTGAATATTCGGCATATGGTTTTTATGGTAGGATTGATAACGAACAGAGATGTCCTTCGGTAATTGCAAATTGCACCCCCTTAGATATTTATATTTTGGTTTGTTTGGTAGAAATGGTCAGTCTCTTACGTTATCTGAGTTAGAGTTAGTCTATCTGATCTACTCTCTACGTCTCTACGGGCCTCGTTCGATCGATAGAACGATTGAACGAAGGAAGGGCGAACAGTTCTTTTTGAACGGGTTTTCAGAACCGGTTCTTCACAGTGAACGAACGATACCGATCCGGTTCCTCAAAATTCGACGAACGACACATGCCTAGTGTGAATGATATGTGCACTAGTGGGGCTTTTAAAGCCGTACAACGCATTACACTTGGCACCTACAGATCTATGCTTCTTGCTTTCACCTTGCTACCGGAGGATTTGGTGTGAATATCAATTAAATCTCTGGGTATGGCTGAAAGAGATGTCGAACTAGGGTTATAGAGTACTTAATTCTGAAAATATGAAGCTGCTTTTCCTTGATGATGTGGGTTTGTTTTCGGCCTCTAGGAATATCCTAATTTGGGTACCAAACCTTTATTCCATCTCTTTTCGTCGATTGTCATGGATGAAAATCCAACTATATACATTTTCAAGTCTCTTCAGTTTATGGCTGTCTCAAAATGCGCCACAAAAATAGAAAATTACCTACAGTTTTCATTTATACGCAGTTATCAAACGTCGTTAATATAAAATAAAATCCTCAACCAACTTTGTGTCCTTCCGAATTCTAATCGTATTGGTATACAATTTCAACTTCAATTACCACATGATTCAATATTCTCAAACAATCATTGTTTCGCCACAGTGTACTTTACAGTTCGAACTGCTATGTACAATCTACAATATACAGGGTCTTTCACGAGGAACCTCACCCATATTTATACGGGAAACGTATTTTCATGAAATTCAGCACTTATAAAGTATTTCACGATGCTGATGAAATCTAAAATATTTTCAAGGCATGAGCACCTCTGGTATTTCCGGAAATGACGTCAACTTCCGTTTTTCAAATTAGAACACCATTTTTTTATTGCAGAAATAGATTCCTTAGAAAATTTCAAGTTATTATGATGTAACATTTTTCAGTTTTGGTTGGAAAATTCTCTCTGAGCGGGAATATTCGAAAAAAAAATCGAAAATAGAGCTCCGCTGAAACAAGAATAACTTCGAGGTTTTTGGATGGAAAATTTTCATTTTTGGGATTTTTCAAGATGTAAGATTGATGTATCCACTTTAAAAATCGAAATCGCGATTCATGATACAGGGGGTGAAAAAATCGCTTTCAAAGTTAGGGATGACAAAATCGTGAAAAATCAATTTTTTCAAGTTAGAACCCCATTTTTTTATGGCAGATATTGAATCTACGTTAAAAAATAATGTGAGTGTATGCATCACACCCTTGCCCTAAAATGGATATTTTCTGAGTTAATATCCACTTTAGGGCAAGGGTGTGATGCATACACTCACATTATTTTTTAACGTAGATTCAATATCTGCCATAAAAAAATGGGGTTCTGATTTGAAAAAATTGATTTTGCACGATTTTGTCATCCCCAACTTTGAAAGCGATTTTTTCACCCCCTGTATCATGAATCGCGATTTCGATTTTTAAAGTGAATACATCAATCTTACATCTTGAAAAATCCCAAAAATGAAAATTTTCCATCCAAAAACCTCGAAGTTATTCTTGTTTCAGCGGAGCTCTATTTTCGATTTTTTTTTCGAATTTTCCCGCTCAGAGAGAATTTTCCAACCAAAACTGAAAAATGTTACATCAAAATAACTTGAAATTTTCTAAGGAATCTATTTCTGCAATAAGAAAATGGTGTTCTAATTTGAAAAACGGAAGTTGACTTCATTTCCGGAAAAACCGGAGGTGCTCATGCCTTGAAAATATTTTAGATTTCATCAGCATCGTGAAATACTTATGAGTGCTGAATTTCATGAAAATACGTTCAGTAGTTTCCCGTATAAATATGGGTGAGGTTCCTCGTGAAAGACCCTGTATGTGTCAATATCAAATAAAAATAAATATACTAAAACTAAACAAGACGAGGAAACATGAAAGAGTCATAAACAAATACTTAGAGGTAATATATCCAGAGTTGACTTCATATTATTGGATTTGATGTAATTGGTCAAATATCAGAGATATAAATTTCAAACTCAAGATAGAAAGCTGAAGGTTCTAATTCATCAAAACAGGAATACAAAATCTCATGAATCTGAACCGAGACCATTCCCATCTCATCATTTTTACCCAAAATTCTCCAATTCATCTGAGGCGAAATTCAATAAAAAATTTACTTTTTAGAAGAAGTATTGAAATTTGATTCACACAAATACAAATAATTGAAAATATCCACAAAAAGCTCCAGAAAACATTGCAGTTGATCCAGAAAATGCCATTTTAGATATTTATGTATCAAGGAAGAATGTTAATTACAGAGGGGCAACAGATTTCAATTGATGAGTTGCCCGAGGTTGTTTACGTCCAATAACGTGATAGATAATGAATTTTTTTCATATTAAATGAAAAATGAAAACCAAACCCTGGAGGACCTCATGTCGAAGACCGTAAACAAATTTTTCCTCTCTTTGAAAACAGAATTTTGTTGATTCAATGACAGTATGAAATAAGTGTGATGAAAATATAAATCACTAATTTGGAAATTTCGCCATAATCAAATCACGACTCAAACGTTCTTGAACTTGAAAATTAAGATGAATGACTTTTCATCGCATCCGGATTTATCCATCATCCACTTGTCCACCCCGTCCATTTCCTTTAATCAGTCTTTCAGCAGCGCTCACCACGTCGTGTTCTTCAATATCAAACTCCGGTTTCTGCCCAACCCAACGTTAAAACGATAGTCCACTTAGAGCTTCCGTTCTCTGTCGCCGAAGGCGTCAGAAGTAGTTGAAGTTGCCGGAGTTCTAGACGATCAATTAACCCAATTTTGGTGCTCTCTGTGAGGATTCGGCCGAGCCTGTTTTGTAGGTTTGTTCAAATTGTTAGAAACTTGATTATCCCCACGGCAATACTTAGGGTGCTGTTGGGGATAGCGGGAAAGTTCGTACACATTTTTATCGCGATTTGTCCGGAGCTTAAGTGAGATGTCATACGGACACGTTTTCGCCTCTGGGAATTTTTGAGGACGAGGAATAAATGCGACTGAGTTCTGGGAAAATTAAGAGGAAGATCGGAATAATCATTTTATATGATGAATCAGCTCATTGGTCATGCTAATGACTCTAGTAGCAGGAAAAGCTAAGTTAATGAAGGAAAATTAAAATGTATAATGGTACAGGGAGCTGAGACCTTGAAAGAATCAGTAGTCGGAACTCTTTGGAATTTTATTATAAAGAAAATATACTTGTACATATATTTCAATGATAAACTGTTGATGAGGCCAAAAAAAACCTTTTTTTATTTTCCATTTTTTCGAATTCAACTCTGTTCAAGAGATATAGCCATTTGAAAAAAATTGGGCTGAATATGTGCCTGATACGATTCTCTAGAATTGATGCAAAGTTTATATTTCTCGATTGAAATAGAGGTGAAACATTTAGGAAATACTCAAGTACGTAACTAACCTTATTCGAATAAAAATGTTACAAACACGATATTTCTTAACAGAAACACGTTTGTCCGATTATTTCGGCAATTGAAAAGCCATATTTTTCCGATTTTCCTGAAGATTAGTTTGTTAAGACTACAAACTCGTTCATATTTTCCTCGATATCCCAAAAATATCTCATAAAAATTGATTTCACACTTACCCCACTGGAGGAGGAAGAGGGAGAGCGGGAGTTTGCCGATTCTAGTATTTCGATTCTTGAGAACTGTAGACCACAGAGTCGTATAAAGTTGGTTAATCTTGCCTTCACTTTTTCGATAGGGAAATGGTTTCAGTTGTGAAAATGACTACCATCTGTTTCATTATAAATCCTCATCAATAATTGTAGCATTGACCACCAAAGGGAATTAGGACTCTTTTTTTTCACCACAAACAGAAATTCGCAATTTTCTAGTTGTTATACCATCTCAACCCTAATTCCATATCAGCAGGATATTAAATGAAGCACAATGATATTCATATACTCCATTCATTTTTATTTAATCACATAGGAGGTCATGGTTTCAATTTCAGGAGTTGGTGCACCTGATAAAAAGTCTGTGCGCGTTCAGAAAATATCGTTAATGACAAAACGACGTTGCCAGTTTCTTTGTTTACATCAAAGTAAAAGTATCAAAGATATTCCACATTTTGTTAGGTCGAATCGATCGGCGATTTTGGGGCGAAATATCGATAGGAAATCGACTATTTTTCCGTTCTTCGTCGTCCAGAATAAAATTCCTGTCGATATGAGAAATTTCGTGCAAGTGTCATTTTTTTCTTTCACGACTTTTGGCGTGAGTACGAACGGAAAATTTGAATTGGACCAAAAATCTATTTAAAAAAGCATAAATAAAGCGAAAGTACGTAGGTACTAATCGACCTTTTTACACTTGATAACGAAGTTTTTTTTAGGTATCTGGCCGTTTAGAAAGATTTCAAACGAAATTCCGATCCCCCAGAAGTTTGGTTAGTTTCGGTATCGTTTTTGGTGCTCGAATTTTTTTTGAAATGTGTGAATGGACAAAAAAGGCTTTCTTAGACGATCTTCTAACGAAAGCGACCGGAAAATATGGTTCAGGTAGGATTTTCGTGGAATTATGAGGAGAGAATTTGCAGAATGAAATTGCACGATTTTCGTAAGTAAACGGGTTTTGGATGGCCATCATCGGTCTCCAAATCATTATTGTTGAACGTTTTCACGTTTCAGAAAAAAAACACGTCGAAAAGGCTGAAAAAAGAAGAAACATGACCATATTGCATTCAACGGTAGGTGAATTCAGATTCCGATTAATTGAAATGTGTCACTGGAGCTTTCATTGCTATCAATCCTTCGACGAAAGTAGAAATAAGCTATATTGAACCAGAATACATCGGTTTTTTCCATATTCCAGGAATTTGTGTCTTATTTTAGAACAGGTGAATGATTAATGTGAAGCATATGTTTGACCTATTCCATTTTATTTGTACAAACCTACTGTGGTAGTAATGTATGAATATTTTTTAAACCAATAAATTACTATACAGACAGAATATTTCACTCCTTGTTCATAAGATCAAATAAATGAAATGTATATCTATAAAGCATTCAGGAATCAATATTCTTGCTTATTAATTTATAACCAAAACTCAGGAACTGTTATTTATTTGAAATAAAGAAATATTAGAAATAGAAATGTTATGCACCCTCACAATCATATCACATACAATATCATGATGAAAGCAAAGCACATCGATAAATCTTTACAACCATAAATCCTAAAACTCCTTTATATGTAGCATATTGTTCACAATTTTCTGTTGTGTTCTCCAAAATTAAATCCACATTCTGAGAAATACGCTAAGAATGTAGAAAGGGCAACATAGTGTTGACTTGGAACATAAAAATATTTTGAAAAACGTCATAACTGCGATACAGAGTGGAATTTGTCAAATTTCCAAGGCCAGAGTTGTGATTTTATAATTGTGAATGGAGTATAGCTCTCCATTTCGAATATGAAAACGAAACATTTTCGGTGAGATTCTTCCTTTCCGATATAAAAAAATAATTCCTGCTATCAGGAATCGCCATCATATCTGGAGATTTTTCGCTTTATGGCAGGTTCTCCTCTGACGGGAAAGCCATTCAATTTTCATGAGGGGAAAAGGCGAACTGATACGGAAGCTCAAAATATAACATATGTCCCTCGTGAAAACTAGATAATCATAAAATCGATACGAAAAACATCATTCATACTTGATGAGAAGAGAAAAGAAGTTATCCGGGTATTCGTAGATGCGGCAGATTCCGTGGAAAATTGAAAGTTCGTCCGAATCAGGATTCCGTGCCGGAAAGATGATTACTAACGGGAGTGAGCAGATGTCGTATTAATTATCTAGTCGTTTTGTTCGCATTCATCACTCACCTCTGCTGGTCAGTTTGGACGGCTTTGTTAGTTTCAACTTCACACTGTGACGAGAATAATTCGTGATCCAGCTTCTGGAAATTGCATAATCCATCATGCTTCTAATTGAATAATTCGGTTTGTACCTACTCAAAATTTCAACGAAATTTTTGAGTCTGAAAGTTGATTTTGTTCCAAACTCAGACTTTCATTGACAATCAACACTATCCAGAAAATGATTGTTACTCGAATAATTGGACATAATGAAGTTTCTAATATCAACGTTGGAAAGACTGTGACAACACTCACATTCGAAAGTTTTGTACAGATAAGGATATTACCCATTTATAGAAATTCTGAGAGTTATCCAAAATGAATGCTCTCTGAAGAAAGCCTCATGAGCATCGAGTCCAAGACCATTTCATTCCATTCAGACATTTAAAATGATGCTGAAGGAAATATCGATCGATACCCTCAAGAGTTTTCATATATCCTCAGCGATAAATTCATAAAAGCAAGCAATTTCTAGCACTTTCAGTTTTTGCAAAATGGTGGATGCGTTGGTTATGCAGGGTCCTGCAAAAGTGCGTTCTTCTCCCAAAGCTGACGCATCAGATATCTTAGAAATTTTGTTTGAAAACAAATCTCTGGTATTCCTATGTCTGTATCTCGAGAAATTATCACCCAATTCCCAATATACACGGTATTCCTCAAAAAAGAAATTCAATTTATTGGATTTCAATTGAATGGATTGTCCTGTATATGACTTTCACCATCTCTATTAGAATGCAAAATCTTTGAAATATTGTTTCAATAGTACAAATCCCAATCAGAGAAAATTGAAAAAAGCTCAAAGATCTTAAACTATCGCAAAAACAAGACGTAAGACGAATGTGATAGGAATTCTTGCTCATTGAAAATTCATAGAGTCGTCATGAAAAAAAGGTTAATCTGCCATACACAAGATATTCGCTATTGATTGTCCAACATTGTAATTTTGAAATTGTTAATTCTGAATTTTTTCTAATGTAACACACTATTCATTGTGTGTAAAAAGTGTTATTTGGATTTATTTTTGAATATCTCCTGCCATATAAGATAGAGAAATGTTTCGTGAGTGTATTGTGTGTGGTGAATTGGACAATTTGAATCATAACTTGAGTTTTCCCAGGTATACTTCATTCACTCTCTCAATGCATTCCGATTGGCCATGATTTAGGTTTATCAACATGGGCGTAGCTAGCCTTTTTTCCTGGGGGGGGCCTGAGGGGGCACAGTGGAAAACGAGCAAGGAAAAACAAATGTGTTTTTCAGTTTTTCGGGGGCACCGTGGATTCTGGGGGGGGCCGTGCCCCCCCAGGCCCCCCCCTATCTACGCCCATGTTTATCAAGTTTTTTACTTGAAACTGACGCAGGTTGGTACTCGTTAAATGTCAAATGATTCTCAGAGACGTTGCCAATGCTAATTTTCATTTACTCCTTTTCAACTTTGTGAATGTAGTTGGTTCTTTTAAGGTTTAACTGTGACATAGGTTTCGTACTTCATTTTCATAATAGGGTAAGTATTTCAAGTGGTGCAAAATGTATTAAAATTTCTTCTATAGGCTTATTTCTTGAGAATTTTGAAAATTTGGGAATTCCATAGGTCCGTGTGTTCGTTTAGAAGTTTTTCTGTCGGGTTATTCGAGTACTTTAATTTTTTTTTTCGAATGAACTATCACAAAGTAACGGACTATTCTGACCATTATTTTTCAGTAAAATTCTAACACTCGATTCCTGATTTTCGTACAACAAAATAGCATTACTGAATCTTACAACCATGTTTATACAGGGTGAGTCTTTGACTTGTACATATATTTCAACTGTTGATTCCTCTCATCAAACGAAACCCTTTTTTTTCTATACCATTTTTCAAAATTCGGTTTGGATTCGAAGATACGGGGTGTCGAAAATCCATGGAAAAAACACTTTCCTGTTTATATCTTCAGAACCGTTATTTCGAATGAACTGAATTTTGGTTGAGTGTTTACTCAAGAATAATCTGAATGCGTCTCGGAATTAAATATCATCGAATATTATTTCTTCTCTGGTCTTCAAACGAGTTTACAATGTTGTCACAATATTTATCAGCTTTGTCGAGATATTTTAATGATAAAATCCTGCAAATGTGGGAGATAAAATTGAACACCAAGGAGGATTTAACACGCACAGTTTCTATTGAAAATTAATAGTTACCGGTCCATATTGAAGTTGAATGTCGATGAAATACAAAATTCGGATATGAATGATGAATCTCGATACGAACTACTTATTGAATTGAAATTAATGAAAATTAAATGATATCTTATGATCTGTGTCGATGTTTCTATCTGAACAATATCCCCTTGGAATTTTATAAAATCGACACGCCCAATCAACACACAAACGTATAATAAACGTTTATTTCTGGTGGCTGAAGTTGATTTAACGTTACACGTTGAATCTTCTACGTTACATCCGAAACGAAAATTCAACTAAACGTTGATTATACACATAATATACGTACCCAATTCAACTGGTTGACTCATCCACCATTATGAAACGTATATTTATAAAATTTTTTCAAACGTTTTTTCAACGTGAGCTCAGTAACATTGAATAAACGTTAAATGAGTCACTCTTCATCAACTCAGACTTGAACCAACTTTAATTCTACTTATTACATTCGGAACACAAATTCAACGAAACGTTGAATATACATATAATATACGTAACCAATCCAACTGGTTGAAGAACCGTTATAAAACGTATATTTATTGCATTTTTTCAAACGATTTTCCAACGTGAGCTCAGTAACATTGAAGAAACGTTTAATTAGTCACTCTTAATCAACTCAGACGTTAACCAACTTTAATTCTACTTGTTACAACCGAAACACAAATTCAACGAAACGTTGATTATACACATAATATACGTACCCAATTCAACTGGTTGATTCATCCACCATTATGAAACGTATATTTATTACATTTTTCAAATTTAATTCTACTCAAGATTAATCAAATTTACCATAAAGCAGCAAAAATTAAATCAACCATTCCATTGATATTAATGTTTTTTTTTATTTTTTTTTAATAATTAAGAAATACCTAATCAATATTACTCATTAGGTTTCAAATGTAATGTACCGAATTTGTGAAATAAAATAATTTGTATTTGAAAACATCGATTTTTGCAATAAATCTGAAAACACTTAATACTTCCGAAATAGTTGAAGATAGGTAAGGACATTGTACATGAATTTTGTCTAGAATTCTCTGAAGAATCCGAAAAATAAATAATATACAGGGGGTTGCGTTTGAAATAAGAAAGTTGGTATTGGCTACGGGCGCATGGAACACCCTATATAATATTATTTCCTCGAAAAATATGCGCATTTAAAATAACAAATCGACGTGTCCGAGCGTTTTTCCCAACACGCATCTATTCGTTATCGAATTTATTCCATTTAGCTGTTACACTCTGTATGTACCCAATTCAACTGGTTGATTCATCCACCATTATGAAACGTATATTCATTACATTTTTTGAATGTTTTTCCAACGTGAGCCCAGTTACATTGAATAAACGTTAAATGAGTTACTCTTTATCAACTCAGACGTTAACCCACTTCAATTTTACTTATTACATCCGGAACACAAATTCAACGGAACGTTGATTATACATATAATATACGTACCCAATTCAACTGGTTGATTCATCCACCATTATGAAACGTATATTTATTACATTTTTCAAACGTTGGTTCATCGTGAGCTCAGTAACATTGAATAAACGTTAAATGAGTCACTATTTATTAACTCAGGCTTTAATCAAATTTAATTCTACTCAAGATTTATCAAATTTACCATAAAGCAGCAAAAATTAAACCAACCCTTCTATCTATATACATGGTTGTCCCAAGTTCGAGTACCTTTTATACGTTTCTGGAGAACTAGACATATTTAAAATCTGAAAATTGGGATTATAAGAGAGAGAGAAATGTTTATCATGACCATCGACCTGATGGATTATGTTCATGCCGAGAATTGATTAACGAATTGATTTCTTCAATGTGAATTCATTAGAGAATGAAAAACATTGAATAAATATTCGATTGAAGAATAATTTACACTTCTTGCAAACTAATGAATTCTACTTGAGAGTATTTTCGGAAGTGTCCTTCTTATGTTCTACATACGTTTTTTTACCGCAACTTTTAGTTCGAATATGAATTGTATTATATCAGCTTCTTAATTCGAAAGAATATATAATAGCATATTATAATGAAGGTGAGTACCTAAATATACCTATTTGAAACGCTTTTAATGTTTCCTTTATAAAATCTTTCATCTCGAAAGGATGGAGAAATATTTTCATTTTATGTGAAGTGATATAGTGATTTCATACCCACCGAACTTATTTCCTGCATTCTTTACTTTGAATTTTTTACTCGTTCAAAATATGAAACCCATTATTAGTAATAACCTTATATTCGTAACATACATCGTCTTCGCTAAAATCATTCATTAGAAAATTATGGAGTTTCTTGAAACATAATGATTAATCAACCTAGGCAACGGTGCACTAGAGTTGGCATCAGGGGCATCACGTGATACGTGATAGTGCCGGCCGGCGTCGGCGATCCTGCATTCGTGCATTCCACATATTGAAGAGCTAGTGCGGCAGTCACCCGATAGTTCCCTTCGCTATTTCCGACGTAGTGAATCGAGTTTGCTAGGAAAATTATCCGATTTGTTTAGGAGTGCGACAACAAAGATTTAGGTAAGTACCTATCAGTTTCATATTGATTGGTGATACATATGAGAAGTATAATTCTATTTTTTCCAAAAGGATTGTTAGTTTTACATGATATGATTCACGTATTTTAAACTACCAAGCCACTCATCTGCTTTTTCAAAAATACACACAATTTCACAGTTTCGCACAAGTGAATATTTCATTGAGTTTTTCATATTGAATGATATTTGACGTTGAAAACACGTATATGTACCTATATGAATGGTAGAGAGTGAGTTCATGAAAATTAGATAGAAAATAAAATTCCGAAGCCAACTCATACCTACCTTTGTTGTTGTTGTTTTCATCCTTTTATATTGGAATCCGTGAAGGCTTGGTGAAACCTACTTCAATTCTAGTTATTACATCCGAAACACAAATTCAACGGAACGTTGATTATACATATAATATACGTACCCAATTCAACTGGTTGATTCATCCACCATTATGAAACGTATATTTATTACATTTTTAAAACGTTGGTTCATCGTGAGCTCAGTAACATTGAATAAACGTTAAATACGTTATTAACTCAGGCGTTAATCAAATTTAATTCTACTCAAGATTAATCAAATTTACCATAAAGCAGCAAAAATTAAACCAACCATTCCATCTATATACCTACATGGTTGTCCCAAGTTCGAGTACCTTTTATACGTTTCTGGAGAACTAGACATATTTGAAATCTGAAAATTAGGATTGTAAGAGAGAGAGAAATGTTTATCATGACCATCGATCTGATGGATTGATATTGCTTGAAATTCTCTACTAAGCTAAAATATTTTTGAAGCACTTTCGGTTATACAGGGAGCGAAAATTTTTTTCAATTTTTTCCTTTTTGATATGATTGAGTATTCAATTTTGAACACATTATTACTGTTAAAATCATTGTATTTTTTCAATAACTTTTCAAAATATCGACAAAACACTGGAAAAAAAGTCAAATATTCGTAGTCGGTACAAGGATCATTTTTCTTATTAAACGCTGACTACGAATATTTGACTTGTTTTCCAATTGTTTTCTCGATATATATGTACCTATATGAATGGTGTAGAAAGTGAGTTCATGAAAATTAGATAGAAAATAAAATTCCGAAGCCAACTCATACCTACCTTTGTTGTTGTTTTCATCCTTTTATATTGGAATATTGGAATTGATATAGCAATGCTAAAATTATTACCCCAGTTCCCTGTAAAAATAATTATTCTCGTTTTTTTTAAGGTTAACCGATTGAAGTCGATGGGAGGTAATGGTCCTGAGGACCATACCAGGAGAATTCTTAGATTTATATTAAGCAACGATTTAGCTTGCTTGCCAATACAATTGGAAGGGCAGGGAGAAGAAACCATTTAAAGACACAAAGTCGATGGAAATCATTTATGGTAAGGTTTCATTTTGTAGACCTACATTTTCAAAATATCTAATGAGCATTATGGGCTTTTTCAGTGGCTGTCAAGAAAGAATTTGCTGCAGCCACAGACCTACAAATTGCAGACGCAACGAAAGATTGGCTGAATTTTGCCAAGAAAAGGCTCAAGGACGCTGCATTAAGTAGAGAAAAAAAAATCGAATTTAAAAATTTTTTTCAATACATTTGAATATCTATATATTTTTTTTTGTTTGTTCTCTTCATATTTATATGAAGTTATGTTTTTTCTTTCATACTTATTCTGTTTATTTTTTTATTAAAACAAAATATTGATGAATCTGTGTTTAATTGTCAGCATTTTGAAATTATTGTCCACTTGAATAGATAAGGAATAGGAGGAATATTTCTCAAATTTTTCACCTATCATAAATAACCAGAGTCCACAGAAATAACACCTTATATATCTGACCAAAATTATATCTCCAATGAGAAACATTTCCTGTGATGATACTTTATTCAAAATTTGGATCAAAATTTATTTCCTGTTCTTTATTTTCATATCCATGAAAAAAACATTTGAATATCTTGAGAGTTTTTAGAATATTTTTCAAGATGTAGATGACAAAGGTTTATGAGTTTCCTTAGTTTAGGACAAATTATGCTGAAATTCAAATAATAACAATTCAAAAATATTTTTACTCAAGATTAATTCATTCTCTGAAATCAACGTTACCTTGACACTTGCAATGAACGTTGAATATTTGGGGTATTTCGGTATTAACATCAACGTTGAGAATTCGTATACCATCAACGTTACTTCCGAAACGAAAATACGTCGTAACGTTGAAACTTAATGACAACGTTATATCAAGGTATTTTCATTCCCTAAAATCAACGTTACCTCGACACTTGAAATGAACGTTATTTATTTGTGGTATTTCGGCATAAACGTCAACGTTGAGAATTCGTATACCATCAACGTTATTTCCGAAACGAAAATACATCGTTACGTTGAAACTTGATAATAACGTTATATGACGGTATTTTACATATGAGGTTTGCAACGTTAAATCAACGTGCAAGGAAAACGTTACGATGATACCAAAAAGAAACGTATTTCATAACGACATTTTACCGTTTTTTCAACGATGAAATATAGTGACGTTACCTAAAAAATACAACGTTTCTTAATGGTTACTGTGTTTATTGGGCGGTTAAGATTATATTAATTCACTCCACATAATAATCATATTAGAACAATAATTCACTGAATGTATTCAGAACTTCACATAATGTTTACAGTTTGTTCAGAGACTCTGGTTTGTTATTGTTTTCAATTGGCCCTTTGGCCTCCACATAGCCAGTCTTTCGGTTTTCGCTCTACGCATGCGTGGTAAAAATTGGCGGCAAACTCGATTTATGATGGAAACGGCAGAATTCATAGATATTTATACCACGGTACACAAGTGTATCGTGATTTATACTATGTTTCGTAACGAATCCTTAACCTCAATGAAAATATCAGCAAGCTGACAACATCTTCTTGGAATTTCTGTGCAAACATTCACAGAATCGATACAAAATTGATGAGGTTAGGTTGTTTAATAAAAAAAGTCTTTTTTCATGATATTGTTTGGGAATTTCGAAGCAAATATGAACAAGTTATTAGTGTTCACAAACTAATTTGCAGAAACATCGAAGAAGAGACTTATTTAGGTGTGACAAATGTGGCTATTTAGTTTCAGATATAATCCGATGAAACTAACTGTTTTCGTTAAAGTTATCGTGTTTGCAACATTTTCATTCCAATAAGGTTAGTACTTACTTGAGTATTTCCTAAATGTATAAACTCAATTTCTATCGAGAAATATAAACTTTGCATCAATTCCAGAAGATCATTTCAGAGGCGTAGTCAGCCCAATTTTCAAATGGCTATATCTTTTTAATAGAGCCGAATTCTGCTGCAGAGAATTCTGTGAAAACTGTTAAAAATGCTCTCAAAAAAGCGTTGCAGGCCAACAAAAGCGTTGATACTAATTTAATATTATCACTGCAATGTTGCGTCAGTAGAATAATAGTTTAGTATAAAACTGGTTGCAGAATGGGCTCCTATTCCCATAGGAATGCGAAATTCGGAAACGAGCGACGGAGGAGCGAGTTTTCGAACGCATGAGTGTTGGAATTGCCTTCTGCAACAAGTATTAGTCAAAATTCAGTCAAATTTCGTGAAATACTGTTGAAATTGAATTCAATGAAGGATTCGGATTATTCATCCTAGTGACTTTTGCATTGTATCTTGGCATCTGATGACTGTTACGAAAATTGATAGGATCGGAAGCCAGTGCTAACAACCACAAAACGAAAAATTTAACTGAAAACAATGCTGTAATGAGTTCATTAGAGCACTGTTTTGAGTACTGTTATGAACTCATTACGATACTGAAATAGAGAAACGTGTATTACACGTGTGTTGAATAGAAAAAGTAGAGTAAAATTTTGTATGGGGAACTTGATATCTCAAGGCCAATAAGACGTATCGAAACCATCGACCTGGCCATCGACAGATTGGCCCATCGCGAAACAGGTGGATCCTGAGGGATGTTTCTCGCGGTAAAAAATTACTCACTCCCAGACACCCGGCTGGGCCAGGGCCAGCAAACAGCTCTTGAAATATGACTTTCTGCTGATACCCAATTTAACTGTGTGAGTTATAATGGTAACCCGGCATCCGTTTTCGGCTTTCTGGACACAAATTGATCTCGGAGCACTTTTATTTTCACAGATTCCCTCTCGAAAAATGCCGGCAACCGGGGTTCGGACGAAATTGCGTTCTCTTGCAACCCTGAATTTTTGATGTAGGTTTCTTCGGGGTACCCACAACCAATTTAACGTTTTCGTAATAACTGTGAGCGGAAAAGCTAGCACGGCGTGGAATTCGGGGAATTTGTGTTCGCAACACGTTATTTATTGCTCCTTGGGTGCAATATAACAGTTTGATGAGTTGAAATTGGAATGAATATTCTTCAACTCGAAAAAAAATAGTCGCGGAGTTACTTTTTTATACATCGGAGATTGTTTTCCATAATGCTTCATTCCTTCATGTTAAGTTTCGTCGGATACAAATGGCTTTCAATGGATGAGAACATATAGTGTGGAGTGGGGTTGAAACTAATGAATGGTCGGAATCTACAGGATGTGACGTAATGAATAGAAAATATGGTAGAGAAGTTATTGCCGGTTTTAAGATAGTAATTTGGGCAACAAACTTGGAAATTATGATTTTTTTGGACTAATAGACAAAATTCTGCCTGTATAAATCTTACCGATTCGAGTTAAAAGGGAAAAGAACCTACGCATTCACCATTTTGCTAAAAGGATCAATATGTCGATATTATAAGAAAAGTGATGCACATCAAGACTATTAGGCTCCACGCATTCGCTGTTGAAAAGTTATCACATTTTCTGTAGAGATAATCTCTTAACCCTACAAAGCCTAATTCTACAATTGATAACTCAACAACCATCGAAAAGTATTGTGACAAGTACGAGCCTGTGCATTCAGCGGTACGGCCTGATCGGGAGGTTTCTGGAAACGTGTTCCATCCGACATAGCGGCCGCGAATGATTCGGGAAGTTTCCAGAAGGGTCTGGACTTAACGAGAAACAATCGGCGTGATACATACAGAGTGTAACAGCCAAATGAAATAAATTCGATAACGAATAAATGAAGGCGTGTTGGAAAAAACGATCGGACATGTCGATTTGTAATTTCAAATGCGCATATTTTTCAAGAAAATAATATTGAATAGGGTGTTCCATGTGACCGTGGCCAATACCAACTTTTTCATTTAAAATGCAACACCCTGTATATTATTTATTTTTTTGGATTCTCAGATAATTCTAGATACAATTCATGCACAATGTCCTATCCCTATCCTTAACTATTCCGGAAGTATTAAGTGTTTTCAGATTTATTGCAAAAATCAACGTTTCAAATAAAAATCATTTTATTTCACAAATTACATTACACTCAAAACCTAATGAGTAATACAGATTATTTCTTAATTAAAAAAAAAAGCAATGTAAATGTGGGAAATGTTCAAAATGCTCGCCGCGAACGTCTTGGCAACATGCTTATCTGGTGTAGAATTGTCTTCTTACGTTACTCAAAACTTTATATTCCCGAAAAAGTTGAAGATAGGTATAGGACATTGTACATTAATTATGTATAAAATTTTCTGAAGAATCTAAAAAATAAATAATATACAGGGGTTGCTTTTGAAATAAGGAAGTTGGTATTGGCCACGGTCGCATGGACCACCCCTTATAATTTTATTTTCTTGAAAAATATGCGCATTTGAAATTACAAATCGACGTGTCCGAGCGTTTTTCCCAACACCCCCTCATTTATTCGTTATCGAATTCATTCCATTTGGCTGTTACACTCTGTATAAGGGGCCCATCGGCGGATGAGGGAATTCATTCAGTTAGAGACAAGCGACGAGTGAAAATAAATACTAGTGCAAATGAATCAGTGGAAATAATTTGTACATACTTTTGTTATAATAAGTTCATTAGTTGTTAATTATTAGTGTTAATAGTAGTGTGAATAAATAGTTTAATTATTTCGGACGTTTCAATAACGAAGAAAACGTTACAGTATACTTTTAGACCCAAATGGCGGATTTGTTGAGATGAACTTGACAAAATATGATATGCTGTTATATTGAGGGCCGTTTTACTCTGGTCGACGGCTACGAAACCGATTCTCTATTCAAAAAGTGCCTTTCATTTTTTTAAGTTCACGCCCTCAATTTTCCACCTAAAAGCTCTATTTCTTCTTCAGATTGGAGTTGAAAGATATCTCGTGGGCACTCCAATTTTCTCTCCGAAAAAATTATTTTTTTGCATGAAAAAATCGGGTCGAATTTGAGAGTCTATGAAAATTGACTTCATAATCGTTTTTCGGCGGTTGTTCATCAATTTTTTTTTTGAAAATTCATTGGAGTACCCTTGTCAAATCAATTTCCCATGTTTAAAAAATTCCATTTGGATAGGCGCTTAATTAATGCAAAAAAATATGGAAATACTGAAAAGAATTCCAGAGTGTGAAATCGCAGAGTCCTACTGTCTGAAATTCTAGGAGAATTTGAAACAAAATCAAGCTCTCAGGTGGAAAAATGGAAGGCACTTTCTGAATGGAGAATCGGTGTCGTCGGCCAGAGTATAACGGCCCCTCAAGAATCCGTTGTTGTATTGCAAATATAATCAGCAGTTTGTTCAGTGTGATTACCAATAATACTAATAATGTTACTGATTTCATTTTGTTCTGATAGATTGGGCCAAACAACAATTCAATCTATTAAGTCAATGTACAACCTATTTTCAACATGCTAATTGATCAAGTAGTTTGTTTGTTTTCTATTAACTCAGTGAAAATGGGTACACAAATTTGAATGGATTGATTGAGGCCTCCTTCGTAAATGTGGATATGGTTGAACTCATATTGTGGCCTCAATAATTATATATTGTGTGAAAACATACTCCAATTGAACACATAATGCGTAATTTTCATAAAAGCTCTGTTCCGAATTAATACATTCACTCCAATTAATAAAACAATCATTTATAGTATATTGACCAATGAGCATTATATTGATGGCTGGAAAGGTTTACCAGATGAGACGAAGTCGAGTTTGGTAAATCATCAAAGTGAATAAAAGCCATAATGTACGAGTAAAGTATTGAGCAACTCTTTTCGAATTAATTCTTATTTTTACGAACAAATTGTTGAGGTCCAAAATTTAAATGACCTTTCATTTTGAGCTGCATTGAGTTCAGTTCGAGAAATGGTTAGCTGGCCACAGCAAGGCAAAGCTACTACCACAGCTCGACCGCTTTTGAGTAGGTACAATGTACCGCTTACATGCACTTATGAATCTTTTTTTTTCGGGAATATTTGATTCAGTAAGGTTGTATTTTGGGTAAAATAATTTATTCCAAAGTAATATTTCCGTTCCAACAATAATATTTCAGGTCGGAGATATCTCGGCACAAAAAACAATAAAAAACCAAAACTATCGATCAAGCGACGTTTCGACGACTTTATTGAGCTTGAAGAAGACGTCAATGAAGTCGTCGAAACGTCTCTTGAGAAATCTCGCTTGAGAAATCTCCGTCCTAAAATAATTCATATTCTATCAAGAATAGAATGAATTATTCACAAAAATTTAGTTTATTTGAAGCAACGATTTCGTAGATATGGGAAAAAATGTATTTCTTTCCATGGAGCCAAACTATGAGAAATGGTACGGGAAAAGTGTTTCGCAGGAATCTGAAGTCGAATCCTCACCCTGCATATCGAATAATATGTCTGAAAAACTCTTTATTTGTCACTCAGTATATTTTCAGAAGAATTTTCTTCTCAACAGCCGTGGTGCGCATTCATTCCTATTCTAATTCGTCGAATGGAGTTTTTCGCGAACGTCCTATGGCCATTTCGCTGACAAACGCTCATTGTGAACGTGCCTTGAATATACGATGAAATTGATTCGAGCAAACGAAGCTACCTAATTGATATGCAGACATTTTTCTCATTTTCCTAATTCGTTTCGTGATTTCACGACTGAATCATTGTCGCCTCTTTGGATTAGGCCGAATCGTCAGGTCGACATCTCTTGTTCGTGATTTGAAACGTCACGTCGTTAATTTGATCATTTCGACGGTCGAGCAGAATTATCTTTCAACCCGGCGATGCAGAATTGGCACCAATTTTTCCCATGAATCTGGTGATATCGTCAATATGTCCGCGTGAAGGTTTCTCAATCCGTTTCCGATTTCGTGAAACTTTTGTGAAAAACATTTTTTTGTACCTCTTTTAAAAACAAAATTAAAAGGGGGTCAAATTATGGTGGAAAGCGCGGTACAAAAAATGTTTTTTACAAAAGTTTCACGAAATCGACTTATGTTTCTTAAAATGATTTCACAAAATGAAATATCAACATAACAATAACAAAAATGGACATTAGTATCTTTGAGATCAATTTAATGAATATAACATATTGTGATAAATGGAAGAAGTTACATAATTACTTGCAAAAGTCACAGATCCAAGTATCAAACTCTGGACGAGCACAATCATAATGTGCCCAGAGCCCACACATCAAAAATATTCCATAATTAGACACCGACGACTGTCCATATTTGGATTTTTATACTAGTTCAAACTCTCCTGAATATTTTTTCAAGTCACAATATTTTAATGACAAAAGATCACAAAATGGTGAAATAAACATAATACCGATATACTTAATAGTACACTGAGAGAAATAATAGCCAAAATGACTAATATTGATTTATTAGCGGCAGATTTGTTTATTGAAAAGAAAGTTTCTTCACAGTAAATAAAGCTTTCGAAAAACACAGGCTAAATGTGAAAAAATGGTTCTCTATAGCAACATTTAATGTAGTAGAACAAATTTCTTAGTAGTCAATATATTCATTTGATTGTCAATAAATTCTTTCTAACAATGAAAAATACATTTTCCTTGGAAATATTCGAAAATTTATTATTTAAACCATAACATATTTGATTTTTTTTCCCCATATTCCTTTATTGTTATTCAAAATTAGTTTATAATCAACGAATTCGGCAGTGGTGGGGTGGGTTTGAAGGAGTTCGTTCAACATGACGCATGACGTCGGCCAACTGTGTCAGTCTGGCGCCTGGCTAATACAAGAAAAGAGTGTCTAGTGGTGCTCAGATTATTCTGAAATCTGTGGTGGTGCTGTGGCTTGGTTTGGAGCATGCGTTTCATTTCGCGGTTTATTCCTCGGCGTGGCGATCTGCGACTGACTGCAGTTTCACTGTTTCAGATTCAGAGATTCAATGTTGAGTAAGTGCTACATTATACATAGATATTAAAGATTAACGCTTTTAATGTAATATCTATAGCGTCGTGTTTCGGTGAAACGAACAGTGTATTTTTACAGTGATTAGAATTTACAAATGGAAATGGGTGAATATGTGGAGAGATTCAGAGGTTTGTAATTATGTACATTAGACTTCAGTATTTCCAGAAGACCTCGGTCCTTCTGGGATATAACTATTTTGATTTGATTCACATTCATGTTTACTAGAGGACTAGATAATAATAATACATTATAATCTAAACTGGAAAGTTCTGAAAAGCGTCTTCCCTAGCATATTGACTGTTGAAATATCCATTAATAACAAAGAAACTATTTGATATCCACTAAAATTTCTTGACTCAAAACTAAGTTTTTTGATTGGAAGATAATTCTTCATCAATAAGATAATGTTAAAAAACGTGTTTTCAGATGAAGGCGTCACTCTCGAAGTATTGTTGGAGAGCAAGACTGCACTAAATGAATTAATTCCGCGGGTTGGAAACTTTATCTAATGGCCTGTGTGCTATAAATGTTCACAAAACAGAATTAATAATATTTTTTTGTTATATACCAAACATGTATTGTGTTTATTGTTGAGTTCTGAAATAAATAGATGAGAGCAATTGTTTTTTTATTCATTTGTTATTAATTATATACATCTTAATAATCAATAATCAAATAGCAACCAGTTAACAATTATATGGCATCATTTAAAATGTCAATTTTATATATAAAGAATGGACTTAAGGTATTAAAAATTAATAAGTTAAATAACAAAATGACTTATTTGAAATAATGATACTGCTGCTTTAATTATAACAAATATATGATCATAATTACAAAATGTTTTTTGAATATTATAAAATATTTATTCACTAAGAAAATATATAAGTATACCCAGTAAATAATATTTTTTCAATGAAAAATAATCGTTTGTTCGCATTAAAGAAATGCACTGTAAGAAATCATATGTTGAATATTAATACAGGTAAGTTAGTCCATATTTGAAACAGTTATTTGTTAAGTATAAATAAACTTCATTAAATATAAATGAAGATTTCTCTCAGTGTATAACACTTATGTATACAAACATAACAGCTGGTATTACTCATTCAATACTTACCTTTTAAAATTTTCTTCACGACAACAAAACAAAACATGCCTGCCACACGTTAAGCGTTTGCGGAACTGACTCGATGGTTTGAGTGCGATAGTCAGTTGACCGAATGAAACAGAAGATGGTCGAATGTTCCGTTTATTACTTATAGTCTTGGAGAAATGAATGTATTCCATATTAGGATACTTTTTCATATTGGGTGACTTTCCTCTATATATTCGATATCAGGAAAAAATAAACGATTGAAATATGAAAGAATATACAGGGTGTCTCATTTCAAAAAATGTAGTGGCATTCAATATATTGTCCACCTTGTATATATCCCATAGACGTAATCATTTGCAAAAAATTTATTGGATTTCGTACAATTTCTGTATGAAGTATTTTTATGTGAGTATCAGTTTTTGTAACAGAGTTAGTGGTGTGATCAATTTATGGTGAAAATCCTGGTACCTTTCATAATTTGATAGTATATCACCCAGAGCTTTATGTAACATTCTCAGCGCTTTCACACATGAGGAAAAAATCAAAAACATAGTCCTTGTTCGATATTTTCATTCATTGTGAAAATCGCAGAACAAACTTCGGAAAATAATATTTGAACGGTGAGAAAAAGCAGTTATCATAAAAAAATCACAATAAAATGAGCCACATTACATTATAAAAGTGAATGGAGTATACGTCAAATTTCGTCGATAGACTCTTGTCAGCACAAATATTTTATTACGACATGATTGCTGAAGGAAAGCTGAGAAAGTTTCTCTCGAGCATTACCCAAAATTAAAAAGAACAAAAATTGATTCCGCTTTTCAATGAGATTCTCTAACTCCCCTTATCTTCAAATAATTTACTCTAATAGTCAAAAATCACTCTTAAAACTGAGTAACGAAAAACAAGATCAACTGCCAGATGAAACTTCCTGGAACTCAATTCACTGTGGAAGTAGATGAAAGGATTAAATCCGTTTCCCTTGCAACTTCTTTGTTTTCCATGCAAACTTTCTTTCTACAAATGGAATAACTGGATTTGGCACATCCAGATATATACTCCGTATTGCGGTTCCGTACATTAGCAGTGGTTCGTTAGTTCCCTAAACTGTAAAGACCGAAGCGACCAACCACGAATCGCATGGAACGAAGACAAAAGGCTGATGAGGGTGTTCTTGCGAATTAGTGCTCGACAAGAATGAAATTAAAAGTAAACAATGACGAAACATGATTTCCCTCGGTAGGTGTTTCAAAAGTTGATTAAAACGCCGGGTTTGTGCAAATTACTGTGTATTTTTTACCTGAAAATAAAGACATGATACTCTTACTGCGGTTTGAAATGTTCGTTCATCATTAAGGAGATCTATACGGGCTAACTCTTGTACTTATACATATAGATTTTAACTGTAGATTCCTCTCACTTTTTTCTCATACAATTTTTCAAAATTCGATTTCGTTTGAAAGATACAGGGTGTCGAAAATCCATGAAAAAAACACTTTTATGTTCATATCTTCGTAAACGCTATTTCAAAGGAACTGAATTTTGGTTGATTGTTTACTCTATTCATGGTGCATATTCCCCAATAAAAACTTATTCAATATTTCTCCTGGTATAAAAGATACAGCATAGCCGACTCATAAATCCACGCAAAAATACTATAAAACCACTGAAAAAGATAAACGGTTCATATTTTCGAAAGAACCAATCATTTCAAAAAATGAAAGTATATTTATCTTTTATATTTCACCCGATAAAATGTGACGAAAGAATCAAAAATCATAAAAATAATTTGGATGCTTCCCTGGGTTTTCAATATCACAGAATGGTTGGAATTTATAAACTCTCTGATCTCTATAGAAGGTAACAGGTAACAGTGTTGTCAGAATGTACATCAACTTTGTCGAGACTAAAATCTCTATAATGGAAAAACGTTTGATGTAGAGATGTGTAATAATGAAATGAATTTAAAGAAACATGAAATTATACATTCTATACGCACAGTTCCTATCAGAAATTTATTGTTACCTGTCAATTTTCAAAATAAATGTTTATGAAAAACAAAATTTCGGATATATGATCGATGTTGATGAAAACCACGTATTGGATTATTAATGAGAATTAAATGATACTCAGCAGCAGATAATCTTTGGCGATCTAAACAATATCCTGTTGGAATTTTATAAACTCGACACTAAACGGTTATTATCACATTAATTCACTCACAGAATTCACATAATCATCACCTGTTTGCATTCTTCTCTGTAAATAGTTATAGTGATAGTGAAAAGGGGTTACAGTCCACTGCGACCTTAAGATCTACTGTGTCCCCTATCAGAGCTGTTATCATTCGCTATGAATAAATAAATCGACAAATCACGCTATACGTATGCGTCGTTCATGGGACTTACGTTGGACACACAGAACAACCACAGACCAACTGGATGGTCTGTGGAACAACGGTTTGTCTTGCGCACCGGCTATCACACATTAGCGCACCGTTATAGGCGACTGAAATTAGGATCGTAGCGATATATTGGCGAGAATCAGAACTACTCGTTGGGCATTTCCTAGACGCAATTGGCGAAAAGTAAACAAAACTAGTGCCCTTGCGTTTACGATAGGAGTCGTACTGCTTCCGTGGTTTCACCTATACCATTGTTTGAAGAAAAACTCAACACAAACTGGAATTGTCTTTTCAAAAGCTCTGTGAAATATTATAAGGTTGGTTAGATCGAATCCTATGACCTAGGACCTAGGTCCTAATTTAATGTAAAACAATTCTTTATGAGATAGTTTTGAGATATCGAGGAAAATATGAATAAGTTATTAGTGTTCACAAACTAATCTCCAGGAAAATCGAAGAAAGAACTTATTTCGGTAGGAGAAATGTGTGTGGCTTTTCAGTTGGAGAAATAATTGGACAAAACTTTCTGTTAGGAAATATCGTGTTTGTGATATTTTTATTCCAATGAGTTTAGTGCTTGAGCATTTCCTAAATGTATCAACTGGATATCAATCGAGAAATATAAACTTTGCATCAATTCCAGAGAATCGTATCAGGCACGTATTTGGCCCAATTTTTTTTTCAAATGGCTTCATCTTTCAAACAGAGACGAATTCGGAAAAATGAAACTTCAGTGATGCAGCACTTTATTGATCATTTTGAATCCATCTCGAAATTTTCTAATTCACGCCCTTGATGAATGATCATGTATATTCCAATTTATTTAGCTGGGTGTAGGAGTCCGCATCGTGCTAAGGCCATCACAATTCCTCTTCGAACATCTCTCCTAGCTCTCACACCTCCCAATTTCCCATGGCTCCCGGCGCCAGGCCCTACTTCCGGAACTTGTCATCTTTTCACGGAGCGGAACAATTAGATCGACCGTTTCCACTCAAAGGAACATCCGAAGAATTAATTAAACCCTTGTAAAATTCAACTTATCCGTTTGTTTAGCCGATAACGGCCCCGTTGGCAGATTTCGACACAGACTCGCTGCTGGGCCGGGGACAATGCCTTGAAGTGGGTCGCACCACGGCCAGATAAATCAAAATTAACTGTTCGGAAGCCGTTAGAGTTTTCGAACTTTATGCTTGTCCACCCTAAACAAACGAGATAAGCGTCCGGGCGTGTAATGCCGCTTCTGCTCAGAGCGGTTCTGAAGTGGTCGGAAAAAAAAAGTTAGTCGTATGAAAGAAGGATATGTTCTCGGCGGGCGTTTAAGAGATGAATCGCTCTTTGAATGGTGAACAACTTTCGCGGTATCGATGATGAATTGGCCCAGCTTTTACTTATTCTACGCCGTTTCCAGTTGGAATTCAGAAAACTCAACTCTCAACGACAAAATGTCAAGTCCTACTTGTATGATTGACACCTATTCTCTCAATCACTGATGCTGGCTTCTGAAGGAAGGATCCTGAAAATTCATGAGTCCCTTCAAAGGAGCACCATCTGAGGATCCCCCAAAAGGATATTTAGGGTTCGATCAACGATTCGGATCTTCATTATGAAGCGTATACATGGCAATCTCCCTCAACCACGAGTCCATGTAGCCGAATATTAATTCCGGAATTATTTTCGAATAATCGAAAACCACAATCTCGACGCGACTTGGTTTATGGCCTACCGGTTAATGGAATTCAACGCTAGCTAGTAGGGGAATTTACGTCGTCCTAGAAAGTATTAATTGTGCAGATACGGGATAGCTATTGGGTAATGCGGCAACTGGAATTGGAAATGAAAAATCAATGATGTATTGAAGTTTCTTGAGGGGATAGTTCACATGAATATCTCAAAAATACCATCGAATCTTGACTGAACATTATTATAAACGGGTTTCATTTTTTCATAATAATCAAGAAAACAGTTTTTCATCAATATTCTTCTGCTATATTTTTTCATCTGATTGCTCGATAGGCAAACTTTGTCGGAAAATACGAAAATCTAGTGACAAGTTTTGTTGTATGACTATTCTCGCTTGTTTACTTGCAGTATTCTGAAGAACCAAAAAAACTCAAAATGTATAAATACAGTTTATTATCAGTACTCACATCTACACAATAATCTACTCTTGTAGATTATACGTCTTACACTAATTACTTTTGACAAACACACATTCAGTTACGATTCATCCGCATTTACTGAACTTCGTGAGATAGAAAACGTCTTTACGCCGAACAAATGAATGGATCTTGTACCGCCGATATGGTATCGTCTTCAAAAATCTAATTCCGTCCCTAATGGCAATAGCTAACTCCGTCTCAACTCTCTACCGAAGTAACTCTGTACTGACTCCCCGAACAACAATGAACTCCGTACCCAACTGAGAACTGACCTCAATACCCCAACTATGCCCTTGACGTTAATTCTCGGTTCCGCCCCAATTTGCATTTGAGAAAAGAGGTGTTACTTCTTGTACTACTTAAGGGGACCTGGTATACACGTCCGAGCTCGCGAGCTCTCTTCAAAAATTGGGCTTCTTATTTACTTGATATCTAAGTTGGTATGCAGCGTAGACCAACAGTATTTTTTTTTTAATTAAAGCTTAATCATTTCTCTAGAACGTGTGTAACTCGCTTTTCTGTTTTTGTTCGTATATTAGGAAAAATACCTGGTGAGCTGTAATTTCATGAAAATCTGGAAAAACGGTTTAATTTCCATAACATCTCCGTCAATTCTCAAGATAAATGTTTGAAATTTTCAGTATACATGCGGAATAATATTTTGCAGAATGTGTATTATTCGCTTTTTCGTTTTTTTGCGTATATTAGGAAGAAAACCTGGTTGAGATTATGACCAATAAAGTTCCTACTATATAATTCATTTAAAAATTGAGAGGGCAATAAACAAAAAAACTGATCAATACTTATTCTGAAAAATATTATTTTGCATGTAAACTGAAGATTTCATACATTTTACCCGAAAATTGACAGAGATATCATGGAAATAAAATCGTTTGTCCAGAATTTCATGAAATTACAGCTCACCAGGTTTTTTTCCTTATATCCGAATAGAAACAGAGAAGCGAGTAATACACATTTTAGAGAAATGATTAAGCTTTAATTTAAAAAAAAATTATTGGTCTACGCCACAAACGAACTGAGAACTCATGGAAAAAGAAGCCCAATTTTTGTAGGGAGCTCGCGAGCTCGGACGTGTACCAAGTCCTCTTAAGCCAATGAAATAAGCAAGTGCGAAGTGCATCTTTGAGCATAATAAATTATCCTACCCTGATGGCTCGAGGCCACCTAGGGATGAAAATCTACAGAGAAACACTTGAGCCTAAATTGGTCCATTTATTTTATTCTACGAAATGGTACAACTGCTTCATCTTACACTTACACTTACACTTACACTTACACTTACACATCTACAACACAAGAACAATTGGAATACAGGTGCTTACGTTTTTTCAATAAACTCCCAGAGGAAGTAAAGAAAATTGAAAATTATAAAATATTCAAGAGAGAAATCTTCAGGATACTGGTACAGATGGAACCCTATGGTTTGGACGAATATGGGATAACCAACTAACTAACCAACCCAAATTTGTGACACAATTTCATTTCCTTTCTTGTTATAAATCTTTATTTGTAACGTGAATGATTTGAAATAAAGATTGTTTATTATTATTATTATTATCTTATATTCCACTTCTTTTCAACTAAAAGTTAAAGGTTTCACATTCAGGACTCGAAAGCTTATACACTTCATTTCAAATATTAGAGGAAAGTCACCAAATATGGAATACCATTTTGTTTTTGGGATATAAAGAAAAAAATTCATATTAATTAAATCGAATAATGTTTATACTAATCAGTCATACATTCATATGTAGTAATTAACAGCCTCTAATCAAAGATATTAGTTTCTAATTGAAATCTAGCACAAAAAACAAAATCACAAATAAGTAACCAAATATGGAATAGGAACCCATATATGGAATATAAGCTTAAATCAACAAAACAATAACAAAAATGGACATTAATATCTTTGAGATCAATTAAATGAATATAACATATTGTGATAAATGGAAGAAGTTACATAATTACTTGCAAAAGTCACAGATCCAAGTATCAAAATATGGACCAGCACAATCATAATGTGCCCAGAGCCCACACATCAAGCATATTCCATAATTAGACACCGACGACTGTCCATATTTGGATTTTTATACTAGTTCGAACTCTTCTGAATATTTTTTCAAGTCACAATATTTTAATGACAAAAGATCACAAAATGGTGAAATGAACATAATACTGATATATTTAATAGTATAACACTTATGTATACAAACATAACAGCTGCTAATAGGTACTCATTAACTACTTAGGTACCTTTTAAAATTTTCCTCACGACCACAAAACAAAACACGCCTGCCACACCTGCAACTGACTCGATGGTGTGAGTGCGATAGTAAGAAGACCGAATGAAACAGAAGATGGTCGAATGTTCCGTTTATTACTTATAGTCTTGGAGAAATGGAGGTATTCCATATAAGGATACTATTTCATATTTGGAGACTTTCCTCTATCAAAAATTGTTACAGGAATTTTTTATTTGACAGTAAATTATCCTCGAATTGACATAATTAGATATCGTATCCAACGTTCCGTATTCTTTGGGCCACCCTCAACCTCATTTTTTCAATACGGATCTGAATATTTTATTACACTTTTGAAAATAACTTTACTTTCAACGCTGAATTCAACGATATATCATACAATGTTATTTCTTATTATGTTTTTTTTTAGTCACGGCCTACTACATACTTGAAAATAATACATTCAATAAACCTAGAGTTGTGTGTATGTAAGAAAAAAAAGTCTATCACCGATATCAATGTTCTTATCGAATTGTATTGCACGTTGTTAATTAAACTTAAGGTAAATAAAAAAAAAGGTAAATGTTATACAGATCCGACCCAAAGAAATTTGGATATGGGTCAAAATCACCTGAAAATCAACTTTGAATGACATTGTTTCATATATCGTTGAATTCAGCGTTGAAAGTTATTTAAAAAAGTGTCATTAAATATGCGAGTCCGTAATGAAGAAAAGAAAAATTGAAATGACAAAATTTACTTTTCTAATGATATCTCAATGACCGGCTCTGATAATCTCGATTTGTTTGAACTGCTTGACAATGCCTCTGTAAATGCAATTTTTTCTCCATTTGACCGACCTTCTGACACTTATTTGAAAGTTACCAATACAATCCCATTAAAAAAGTGGCCACTCTTCTGTATAACACCATTTTGTGACTGAACTAAACGTTAAATACAGCCGAGCATATTCAATTCCGTCAGCCCACAATATCCAAATGGCTCTCCGCTTTATCCACTATAAGTTTCTGAAACCGCATGAATTCATGACCGGGTTCGTACATGATTTAATCCAGAAGGGCGGGGAAGCCGAAGAAATGTCGAATTACGAAAAGCGACTCATTCCTTTTTCATCTAATTTCCTATCAATACCGAAAAGGGCAAATGTCGGTCTCCGCACTTCCAGCTACTCTCCATGTGTACAATTCAGCGGAGGCAAAATCTGACTCGCCGAAACATTTCATATCGGAGAATTCAATATTTCATAGAGTGAAACCACTCCAGCAACATTCAGGAGCCGGGTACTCCCAGCAGGGACATATGCGGAAATTGAATTGGATTCGAGTGAGGCAAATTTCACATGTGTACAATATACCCGGCAAAAATCGATATATCGATGTCTAGGTAATAGAAAAGTTGCTTATCTGCCAAGTTATTGGAGTATTGAATACAATGAGTACTCCACTGCAGACATTTTGATTTAGACCAATTGAAGGGTTGAACGTGGAAGAACATTTATTGTTTCCTTCAATCGGATCTAACAATCCGTAAAAATATCGGCTGTTGTACTTATTTTCGCGAGGGTACATAACCCGGATCCTGCGCCAATTCGCAACATTCTCGATATTCAAATGTCAAGTATGCGACTTCGGGCCATTTTAAGGGTTGGACGGCCATAAAATCTTGCGAATGAAAGCATGCTCAAGATACTCTAAGCTCAATATCAGGAGTCAGAAGCTTCCATCAACCGCTCACGAATATTAATAAAATTCTCACAGCAAACAACTGACTTCACTTTTTGCACCTAGGCAATAGAATAAAACACTCTCCCTGTTTCCTACAACTACAATGCGCAAAAAAATTAACGCATATTCTGAAATTCTCAATTTCAATGAAAGTTAACTCTACATTGACTTTATAACTTATTTTTATGTTCTCTCGGGAAGGTTTTGAACGAAACAAGACACATTAAATGGAAGAAAAATTCAGGATTTCACCGAATCTTATGTGAAAGAAGAGAAATGAACAATTTTCAAAATACTGAAATGCTGATAAGTGATTTAATACTTGGTGTTTCCACCCCTTGCGTTAATTACAGCTCGGCAACGACGGTTCATACTCAAAATGAGTGATCTTAAAATGTTCTGATCTAATCCTTCCCAGATTTCTCCGAGGTGTATTCCTAAGTCATTAAAAGTAGCTTGATGATTTTCTGAACTTCTCAGCCTTCTATTGAGTTTGTCCCGAACCTGCTCAATCGGATGGAGATCTGGACTTCTTGCTGGCCATTTCATTCGAGAGACTTCAACCTCTTCAAGGTACTCCTGAACGATGGGCGCACGATGGGGTCTGGCATTATATTCCATAAAACTGAAATTTTCACCAATGTATGGAGCAAATGGCACTACATGCTCTTCAAGAATGTTCCTTATATATTTATCAGCATTCATAACTCCATTCTCAACGACCACTAGGTCTGTGCGAGCAGTCAAAGATATTCCATCCCATACCATAATCCATCCTCCCCCGAAACCAGTAGTATTCAGGAAATTGCACTGAGCATATCTTTCACGTGGACGTCTGTAAACAAGGGAACGTCGATCACAATGGTAGAGGCAGAATCTAGACTCATCTGTGAAGAGAACTCTTTCCCAATCGGCCTCTCCCCAATGGTTATGCTCTCTCGCAAAATCCAAACGCGCCCTTCGATGGGCTGGGGTAAGAGCTGGGCCTCTTGCCGCCACACGAGGCCTTAAATCATATTCTCTGAGGCGATTTCTTATTGTCTGAGTGCTAATTTGCACCTCATGAGTTTGCTCAAGCTGATTTTGAAGGAGGCGAGCGGTTGGAAACCGTTGCCTCAACGAAGAAACTCTCAAGTAACGTTCTTGAATGGCAGTTGTCTACCCTGTCCTGGTCTTCGGACATTCATACCTGTCTCCCTGAATCGCTGCAACATTCTGGACACACTTGTATGGAAAACTACAAACCTTTCTGCAATTCTTGTGTATGTACACCCTTCTTCTCGCAAAACTACCGCTTGGGCACATTCCTCTTTGGTCAAATTGCGTGTTTCGCGTTGCATAGCGATCGAGTGTAGAAAATCAAACGATAGAAAAACTATTGATCACTAGAATTGATCGAGAACAACCGATTTTAGAATGGAGCCAATCAAGGGCGTAGCCAGGGGGGGGGTTTTGGGGGTTCAAACCCCCCCCGAAATGTTTTCAGTGTTCAATACTTGCTACAGAAAGCGACCCTCACAATACCCGGCACTTACAAAGTCAATTGCCAAAATTTCAAAACCCCCCCCGAAATTAATTCCTGGCTACGCCCTTGGAGCCAATACATTCAAAATCTGATAATATCATTTTTTTTTATTCTTGCTGGGATAAAACATCTGTATTGAAGAAAAACATTGAAAGTGGATAACATATGCATGCATAATTCTGATAAAAATAATTATCATTGAGAACACCTTCAGTTGTAGAATAAATTTGAGATTTCCATAATGTGCGTTAATTTTTTTGCGCAGTGTATTCACTTAATAAATTCACAATCAAGAATTCAACTCTACGTGTTGCCTGCGTTAGCCTGGCCAATTTGCCAGCCTGTTCACATGATGACAAAAGACTGTAGCACCCCAGCTTGTGCCACTCGTTTGAGCCAGACCAAGTTGAGGAAGGCACCGTTCAGCCATGTACTATGTAGATTGACAGGTTGCTTCCAATGTGAAACAAAACAATCTTCTGAGTTTAGCAGGCCCGGATCTACGATTTTTTCTGACCGGGGACAAAATTCATTATTGCGCCCCCCCATTTGTTTAATATGTACATATATGAATTCATAAAAAAAACACAATAAATAATACAAATGAATAATGAAAAAACACATAGCATCACGCGGCGTGATTTTCTTTATTCCGCGAACGCATCTATCAGCTCCTCGAATTCTGTTTCGGAAGCAGTTTTGTATTCTATAGCTAAGATCGAGAGGCCATAAAGACTTTTTTGACTCATTAAGGAACGCAAATAATTTTTTATTATTTTTAATTTGCTGAAACTGCTTTCACATTTGCAGTTGTGGTAGGCAATGTGCACTATATGTATAATGTCAGCTATACTGTATTGTATTATTTATGCTCTCTAATTCAAAAGAATATATATATATATATAGGGAAAAAGCATCTTTCAGATCTTGCTTGTGAAGAATTTGTAGCAGGTCTAATGAAGTCGATCTTTCACTTGTTTCAGGAACCAACGTTTTGAAAACCGCTTGTTCCTAACAAAAATCAACTGCATTCAAGTCTCTTCAATATTTTTGCGCTAAAAAGGAACAATTTTCTGCAGATCCTCTTTTTGCATGTTCAAAAGGGCATGGCCATTGAGGAATGAGAAATTCGTATGCAGACTCTCTATGCTTTCTAATCTTTTTTTGATTTCTGACAATAATCTGTCGAAAACAACCTTAATTTCTTCGGAGAATAAAACAACTAGATCCGTTATTGACTCATCATCGCACATTTCTTCAACCTGCTTTTTCTTCCTGGAAACACGTTTATTTCTAAGAATTGGCTCCACATCCAATTCTTCTGAAAGAAGTGTAGCTTCCGAGATCCAGTTTTCGATAAGTTTTTCTGTCATTCCTTGCAAGATCTTCATAAGACCTTGCATGAACGATAATGAACGTGAAATAACTATATCTCCTTTCTGAATCTCCACGTTGACCATATTGATCTCTCGCAGAATATTATCCCAAATTGTTAGGTTCCGTATGAATCTAAAATCCATCACCGCATGAAGCAAATGACCAGCTTCATATTTGTATTCTGCGACTAGTGAGGATTCTTTGATTTCTTCCACAGCCTTCACAACTCCCGGTAAATTATTGAGCAAGGCATTAACAGCTTGATGTTTAGTCCATCTAGTTTGGCTACTTCCTTTAAAATTTGTTGTCGTCCTCTTTTTCATAATTGTCCATCGTGTGGTTGAACTAACAAAAAACAATACAGTTTACGTACAACACCAAATAAATTCACTGCTTCTGAACATGATAAAGACGAATGGACACCCACAAGATTCAGAGAGTGTAGAATTCTGGATTGGACTCCTTTATATTTATGCCAGCTTGTCAACTTCTAAGAAGTCAATAAAACTTTCCTTTACATTTTTAGTATTATAAGTCTTTGCCTTCATCTCATATCCAGACTACGTTCTCTTTGAATATCGTATAACCTGGTTCATTTGTCCTGTGAGGGATACATCTGGGGTATAGTCGAACATAATAGTGAAATAGTTGGCCTCCTTGATCTCATTAATAATGCTATTCCGAACTTTGGTGGCGATTAAATCGATAATTTCATTTTGCATATTTTTGAGGAGATAGGATGTTTGTCCTTATTTTGAGTGGACAAGATGGCACTTCAGAGTCGGGTCATATTTAATAATAATATTTTTTCCCGAGAAAATCGAAAATAAAAAAAAATTAACCTCTGGTTGTTTTTAGCGCCCCCTTAAGCTGGCGCTCAGGGCAAGCGCCCCGCTTGCCCCACCCTAGATCCGGGCCTGAAGTTTAGGGCCAGCGACAACTACTCTAGTGGTTAGAAATTTCCGGTGTTATCCTTTGATTGAAAGATGATATGAATTCTTAGTCAGGAAACTCTTACGACAAACTTTGTCTCCAAGTAAAGTACATATATTGAGAAATTGGAATTTGACCTTCCCTGGTACTGAAAACGAATTTCCGGAAGACTTTCCGACACAGGAAAGCTCCTATCTCAAAGTTTCACCTTATCGTAGAGCTCATTCTGACTCGAAGTCTTCCTTGAATTGAAAACGGAAGCTTTGAGTCAATTCCGCTGATAAAACTTCATAAGAACCCCCTATAGCCATTAACCGAATGAACAGACCTAATTCAATCGAACCCTTCCATATTGTCCTGTCTGTAATTAGGTATATCGGAAATAAGAGGGGAAAAACGAGGGCCAAATAAACATCCCTTGCCTTCTCGATTATCTAGCAGCCATGCCTTTGTGTTTCTGAGAAATCGAAACACTATTGAAGAATCTTGAGATAATCTTCTTCTTCCGAATCAATTAGTGGAATATAATCATGAGTGCATTAAATGTTTCTTTGAATTTCATCCTTCAAAAATTTTCTGATTGTTAATCAATTAAGCTTTATAGCTTAATTGATTAACAATCAGAAAACATAAGTTTCTGATGAAAATTAAAAAAAGGCATAAAGTGTGTTTCAATAAGAAAGCAAGATTTCAGTATTCAATTAAACATGGTTTTCTGTAGCAAAGTATTGAAATATAGTGCTCCACAAGAGTTGGGGATATCGTATTCAATCGTTTTTAAAAGTATGTAATCTTCGAGAAAATCGCTGTAAAATCATTTAAAACTCATTAACAACTTGAATCGATCCAATAAAAATCAGTATGAGACATTACGTCAATCTGGTCGCCTTTTTTCTTAAGTTTGGTTCTTTGCATATGCTTCATGATTGTTCTTATCATATCATATCAGTTTATCAACGGCTTCGATTAGAAACGAGTTTTCTGAAAATGCCAAGACGTAAATTAACAAACGCTGAGGCTGATAGGGCTATCGGAATCCAACAGGGTGGCCTAACTCAGGTTGTTGTAGCGGAAAGGCTCCAAGTCAGCCGAAGTGTGATATCTCGACTTTGGAATAGGTTCAGGGAGACAGGTTCCGTGTTGGAAAGACCAAGGCTAGGTGGGCGACGAAAAACAACACCTGCTCAGGATCGTTTCATCACCGTTTCGTCGAGAAGAAACCCTACATCTACGTGTGGAATGCTACGGAATATTCTTCAAAATGCAGATGGGGTCCAAGTTTCCATCGAAACCATCAGACGACGTTTGAAAGAGGTGAGTCTAGGTTCTAGACGCCCATTAAGAAAAGTTCCATTAACACGTGACCATGAGCGTCAAAGACTCGAACGGGCAAGGCTACATATCAATTGGAACGATCAATGGCGTAGTGTCCTTTTCACTGATGAATCCAGAAATGGACGATTTTCAGATTTTCGGAGAATGAGGGTATGGACAATCCCACGCATACCCCGTAATCGTCACTATGTCCAAGAAGTCCATCCATTCCGAGGGGGTAGTGTTATGGTAAAGGCCCGGATATGTTTTAACGGGCGCACAGACCTACACATTTGTCCTGGGAATATGACCGCCTTACAAGAAAAGGAGCATGTCATTGACAATGTCGTGCCAAATTTTTAAGCTGCTATTGGTGAAACTTTTCAATTTCTAGACGATAACGCTAGGCCGCACCGTGCAGCCATAGTTGAGAATGCGCGCGAGGAGCTTGGTATTCCACATTTACCAATACCTCCGCACTCACCAGATTTGAATTGCAAAGAACATGCATGGGATATGCTCCAAAGAAGATTAGATAATCAATCATCAACCTACCCTTAAATGATCTGAGAGAGCTTCTGCCCCGTTTATGGAACCAAATTCCCCAAGAAATGTTCAACAACCTCGTGTGTAGTATGCAAAGAAGATGTCAAGTCTAAAAATGCTTTAATTCTCTGGGAATAAAATTTCGTTATTTTAGTCGATTTTTCTTAACCACCCTGTATACGCTGCAGACCTACAGGATAAAATTAATTCGCAATCCGAAATCATATGAATATGAATTTTCATCACAAAAATCTTATTTTAGCTATATTTTTTTGCAATTTAAGTCTATATCCCTAACTCATGTGGAGCAGTTCATTTGGTGATTTTTTTTTCTGTCTATTCCTGGCAGAAGTTTCAGAGTCAGCTGTGAATCTTCAGTGAGAATTCGCTGAAGAGTGCCTGTTGAAATGTCGAATTCTTGTGTCACACTCTCGCGAACTGCCGATGTTGTTTTGTTTTGAAGACCTGTACGAGCTCGTATCGTGTGTTTCACATCACTTACCGAACCACTTCTTTCGAAATCGTTCATTATTCTTTTCATTTTCATTATTTCGGCCGAACATTTGAAACACTTTACCAATAGCAGCAATCAAGCTCTCACCAGTTTTGAGATATGCTTTCTTTCTTTCATCATTTTTGTTCACTAACGGTGGGTTTCACAAAGCGTGATCACCGGTGATTCGAGATCAACAGCTTGATTCTCTGATTTTTGAACTGACAAATCGAGTTGATTCTAGATCAAGCTCGTTTCACCGGTGATTACGCTTTGTGAAACCCACCGTTAATCTCATCTATCCACTTTCAGTCTGTCACGTCTCGATAATGTGACATTATGACTGTCAAACGTCACACCCTTTGCAAGCAAAGTTATTAAGTAATCTCCCCCTGAAATAAAAAGCAACAGAATCAGATGAATAAGAAAAGCTTGGCAATATTGACATTCTTCATGAAGTTGAGACCACAGGAACTTTAACGATCAAATACTAATCTCCTGGCAGTGTTTCAGATGGAAGTTGCGCCCGGATGAAACCAAATTGGATGACAATTGGCCCTAATTGTTAGCTCGGTCTTCGTTAAGGCAAATTGAACTTTTTGAAACGTTCCCCATTCATTCGGCCGGCGTCGAACAGAGAGTAGAATACATTTGAATTTTTTTGATCCAATTAAAAAGGGGAAAGAAACAGTACACAGTCGTAATGAAGGGTAATCATAGAAACGTAGATCTGCAAATATGGTTGAAAGCTCTAATTTCCTTCAAACATTCGGTCGTGATTGATGGTCGAATTTTCGGTATTCGTTTGATGGAGTTGTTGAAAAATCAGGGAAATTCGGTGGGTAGTTAAATTGAAATGGGAGATCCAGCAATTTTATGTCATTTCCAACCATTTACATTCTCGAAGAAATCTGAGATTCTTCAATTTTGAAATGTACCTTCTATATGAGAATGTGAAGCAAGAAAGCAAAATGATGGGTTTTGATTTGCGAAAATGTAAGGTGTCCTAACAGTTGATTGAATTGATAAACGTCTAATTGACAACTGACCGACTAACGACTGAGTAACAACTAACTGAGTACTGACTGCTTGTCTGTGTACCAAAGTGTTTGAAAGACAAGCTGGAGAAAAATATGGAAGGTTCGTTTCCTTGGAGTAAAAGAGGAAAAGATCAATCCTTGAATAGAAAAACGCCTTGCTAAGCCTCAAAAGTGCTCTCATTTGTCATTTTCGACTTTAGTGGGAAAAACAACTCATTTCTTGTGTCTACAGACCAATGATAGCATTCTTGGACTTGGGCATCTGATGTCTGGCATGAGTTTCTCAATTTGAACTTGTCCTGCAATAAATGTGTCACCATATATACCTACTGCTCCACAAGAGTAAGGGATATCGTATTCAATCGTTTTTGAAAGTATATATCTAATGTTGTAATCTTCGAGAAAATCGCTGTAAAATCATTTAAAACTCAATAACAACTTGAATCGATCCAATAAAAATCAGTATGAGACATTTCCTCAATCTGGTCGCCATTTTTCTGAAGTTTGGTCCTTTGCATATGCTTCATGAATGTTCTTCAGTTCATCAACGGCTTCGATTTGGAACGAGTTTTTTGAAAATGCCAAGACGTAAATCAACAAACGCTCAGGCTAATAGGGCTATCGGAATGCTATAGGGTGGCCAAACTCAGGTTGTTGTAGCGGAAAGGCTCCAAGTCAGCCAAAGTGTAATATCTCGACTTTGGAATAGGTTTAGGGAGACAGGTTCCGTGTTGGAAGGACCAAGGCTTGGTGAGCGACGAAAAACCACACCGGCTCAGGATCGTTTCATCACCGTTTCATCGAGAAGAAACCCTACATCTACGTGTAGAATGCTACGGAATACTCAAAATGCTGATGGGGTCCAAGTTTCCATCGAAACCATCAGACGACGTTTGAAAGAGGTGAATCTAGGTTCAAGAAGTCCATTAAGAGGAGCTCCATTAACACGTGACCATAAGCGTCAAAGACTGGAATAGGCAAGGCAATATATCAATTGGAACGATCAATGGCGTAGTGTCCTTTTCACTGATGAATCCAGATATGGACGTTTTCCAGATTCTCGAAGAATGAGGGTATGGACAATCCCACTCATACCCCGTAATCGTCGCCATGTCCAAGATGTTCATCCATTCCGACGAGGTAGTGTTATGGTATGGGCCGGGATATGTTTCAACGGACGCACAGATCTAAACATTTGTCCTGGGAATATGACCGCCTTACACTATAGGGAGCATGTCATTGACAATGTTGTGCCAAATTTTCACGCTGCTTTTGGTGAAACTTTTTAATTTCTAGACGATAACGCTAGGCCGCACCGTGCAGCCATAGTTGAGAATGCGCGCGAGGAGCTTGGTATTCCACATTCACCTCCGCACTCGCCAGATTTGAATTGCATATAACATGCATGGGATATGCTCCAAAGAAGATTAGATAATCATCAACCTACCCCAGAATCCTTAAATGACCCGAGAGAGCTTCTGCCCCGTTTATGGAACCAAATTCCTTAGAAATGTTCAACAACCTCGTGTGTAGTATGCAAAGAAGATGTCAAGCTGTTATTGATGCCCGTGGAGGCCACACATTTTATTGATAGTCTTAAAATGCTTGAATTCTCTGGTAATAAAATTTCGTTATTTTACTCGATTTTTCTTAACCACCCTGTATACGCTGCAGACCTTCAGGCTAAAATTTAACTTGCAACTTGAAATCATATTGATATGAATTTTCATCACAAAAATCTTATTTTAACTATATTTTTTTTCAATTTAAGTCAATATCCCTAACTCATGTGGAGCAATTCATTTAGTTTCACAAGCTTATTCAGAGAAAGTCAGAAGTTTCACAGGATATGGTTATGGTCACGATAAACCAGATGGATTTCCCAAACTTGACCTGACTATCTTGGGTTGAGAACACTTTCAATAAATGACCCATGAATTACAATAAAGGGTGTTCAAAAAAGGAACTAAGATTGTAAACCAGAGCATATGGAACATAATATATTGTAGTACAAGTATGGTTACAAATCTATTTATGAATACAACCTGTTTTAAATAGAAAGCTCAATTCTTGTGGACAAAGGAAATTTATTTCGTCCATATGTTGCAGTAGTGAAACGCAACAGTGCGCAACTAATTTCTTGGTGTTTTTTGATGACTATTCCACTCATTCCATTTTTAGTGAGTAAGTTTCCTTAGCAACACTCGTTCCTCATAGATGAAACATTCAGATCGGCAAAACCAACAAGTTGGTTTTCAAATGATAAAATTTTTGACGTTCCTCCAATTCATAGGAAATTTCGCTCATGACATTTTTCCAAAATTACTCGCTTGACGGCTCGTGATTTTGATACAGATGTCATTCGCGAAATTGCCGAAAGCAACAAACTTTCATTTTACAATCGAGAAATGTTACCGGCAAAATTTCATCTCTAGTGGTACTATATATGAAAAAACTTCTTTATCTTACCAATTGCCCATTGTATGCTACAATTTTTCCCATCTCTACGTTAAAAGTGTTCATCCTTCGATGTTATCCACGACTAGAGCCATTTTTTGATGTTTTCGTATGAGTGCTGCTGACAGGGCCGGATTTAGGGGGGGGGGGAAACAGGGGCAACTGCCCGGGGGCCTCCACAAAATAGGGGCCCCCACAAAAAGGAGCCACCACTCAAGAAAAATCGGAAAAATTTTAAATCTCAACTAGGAAACCAAATACCAAATTCTCGATGATCAAAATCTTCGAGCTACATTCCCAAACATCGAAATCGCGTTGAGAATGTAATTGGTTCTTATGGTATCCAATTGCACTGGAGAGCGATCATTTTCGAAAATGAAAATCATCAAAAATAGACTCAGAACGACTATGGGACAAAATCGTCTCTCAAAGCTTCCTCTCCTAAGCATTGAGAGCGATATACTCCGTGAACTGGATTTTACTGAAATAATTGACGATTTTTCAGCCAAAAAAGCTCGGAAGGTTCCGTTCATTTAATGCCACTCAATTATTGTTTTTTCATACTATTTTTGTTAAATAATAAAAGAATCTTGGTTTCTCGATAAATTATGTATTGAAAACCCCTACTTTACAAAATCATCCATTTTATTTTGAAAATAATTCGAGGCTAGGGGGCCCCCACTTATTTGTTGCCCCGGGGCCCCCACACCTCTAAATCCGGCCCTGGCTGCTGATGAGCCAGAACATGTGCTATCGACCGAAACAAGTAATAATCTGACGGCGCAATGTCTGGGGAATACGGAAGATGGAGTAGGACGTCCAATTTGAGCTTTACCAGATATAGATTTCAACAGCTTCAGCCATTTTCGGTCTAGCGTTGTCACGCTGACGGTCGTCAACATCGAAATAACGGTCTTCTATGCGGCTCAACCAATCACGGCACGTTGTTTCACTCAGAGCAGCATCTCCTTAAATCTTGGGAGCTCTCCAGATTTGCTGAGGCTGTCCTGAAAAATTATTCATAACCGCTACCACGTGAAGCAACGTTAGCATGAAAAGATCGTCCCTTGAAGATTACAAAATAGAGTTGGTTCCGATTTTTACCAAAATAAATCCCCGATTTATCACAGAATATGATTTATTGGGGGCTCGACTCTCACTATTTAATCTGTAAATAAAACGTGTAATGAATGGAAAGCCACAAACAGGCACTCGTGTGGAGAAAGTGTCGTAGCGGAAGAATCAGCGTAGATAACATGCTACTTTAAAAGTGGCTGCTGAGTTATCGTCATGAAACAGGAAGTTGGAGGGTTGTATCTCCTTGATGTGTCCAACAATATATATGTGGCGATTTGTCATTATATCACGCGACATATGGGGATCAGGGGGTATTTCGAGGTGGGAATGAACTGCGGGAGTATCCTTCCTTTGAATAATGCTTGCTATGGACGTTATGATTTATCGAGTGATTTATGGAACTCTCGACCCATAAGGACCCGTTAGGTTTTTCATAAGGGAACATCATGAAGAATTGATTCGCTGCCGGTTCGATTGCAATGTTTCCTTTTCTGAGTTTATTCAATGTTAATAAGAACCTACTCCAGTAGCTTAGATGTCTTCAAGAAGAGGGTTATTTCCTCACTTCCACAAATTTCTTGTCCAAAGCATTCTTTGCTTTTGCTAGCAGTGGCGAGGCATTCTGTCAACAGGTGGTTCGGACATTTCTTCTTCTCCCCACAAAATCTGCAATCGTCGTGCTTTCTGAAGCGTCAATGCTTCGTGAGGACTCCAGTGTAGGTATAACATATTTTTGCTGAGATCCAGGTACTTCTTAAACTTCGCAGTAGTGAAGTTTCCAAGAAACTCCTTGGAATGCTCCAACTCACTAAGATTCCGCCACAGTTTTTTTCTTCTGCTGAAACTCTTTTCTGTAGGGACATTTGTCTCTACCACAAAAAAGTTCTGGGCCATTGAAAGGAGTTCGTGCTTCTCTTCTGGCAAGTGTGTTGGTCTCTTCTTCATTTTCTTTGATTGTCAAGTGGCCGGGAACCCAGACTGAATAGACGCTAAGAACTCAGTTCTAAGAGGTCATTCGAGAAACCTCTGAAGATGCCTACTGCAGTTGTATAGGCGAAACTTGAGGTGGAATTCCTATTGGACCACGGCTAGAAAACCCGAAGATTTGAAGAATGTTTAAATGAAGCTTTTTTCGCACAAAAACAAAGTCAATTAATTAATTATCCGAAAACCACTCGAGATAGGGATGAAAAAAAAATATACAGAAATAAGAAGACTAGGTATAGGTTCGGCAAATCGATAAAAGCAATAAACATTTGAAATAAAATCGTACACGTCCCATTCTATCTGGTGTTTTTTTAGAGTAATAGAACATTGAATTGAAATAAAACACATTTAAATTATGATGAAGTCAATTTTTTTTCTTCGAAAGATTATTTTATGACATTTATGTTTCGAAGATAATTTCCGGCCAATGTCCACCATGAATACTCTGAGGAACCGCATTCGACCAAACGAATTTTGGAAGACTTTTTCGAGTAATTCAGGCCTTATTTCAGCAATAACACGAGTTATGTTGGCTCCAAAGCTCTATTTTTTTATCAGCACAAACCAATGACTTGACATAACCCCAAAGAAAAAAATCCATTTGAGTAATGTCGCATTATCTTGGAGGCCAATTAATTGGACCATTTCCCGAAATAATGTTATCGCAAAATCTTTCTTCCAATAAATCAATTTTTACTGTAGCAGCACAAATGTCATTCGAGAAATTGCCTCAGCAACAAACTTCAATATTACAATCGAGAAATTTTGTAGGCAAAATTTCATCTTTTGTGGTATTATACAGGGTGAGTCTTTGACTCATACATATATTTTAACTGTATATTCCTCTCATCAAACGGAACACTTTCTTCCCATACCATTTTTCGAAATTCGGTTTGGTTTCGAAGATACAGGGTGTCGAAAATCCATGGAAAAATACTTTTCTGTTTATATCTTCGGAACCGTTATTTCGAATGAACTGAATTTTGGTTGAGTTTTTACTCTATTCATGATGCATATTCCTCAATCAAAACCTATTCAATATCTCTACTAGTATAAAAGTTACAGCGAAGTCGACTCATCAATACAAGCTAAAACACCATAAAACCACTTTAAAAGGTGGACGGTTCAAATTTCCGAAAGAATCAATCATTTGAGAAACTAAAAGTATTCCAATTTTTCCTTAATAAAACGCGTCGTTTTCGAGTTATTTCCAATTTTACCCGGAGAAATTTGACGAAAAAATCATTAATTTCAAGAATAATCTGAATGCGTCTCCGAATTAAATATCATCGACTATTTCCCTCGTCTTAATTTCCACCAATCAGAAACGCGCAATTTCGAATCACAAATGGTTTCTAGATGGAAAAACTGTATGGCAGCAGCTGTCAGCAGTTTTTTCGGGTTTACCCGCGGCAAAACTTGACAGTTGTTGTCAACGAAAATTATTAATACATATACTCCATTCACTTTTATAAAGTATACCGGTTGGCCATGGAATTTTGACACATTTCACTCTGTATTTTTTGAAAATGTTAGGTTATAGTCATTTTTCTGTCAGATGATTGAGCAATGTTGCCCTTTCTTCATAAGAGTCGTAGTAATTACGTATTTATCGAAATGTTTATTTACTTTGGGAAAATAATGAATTTGAGAAAATATTATGTGAATTCAATAATTCCAGAGACCTGGCGAATGTTGAAGAAACTTTTTTCTCTGTTAATACTGGAAATATTTCACATATATTAACATGGTTGGAAGATTCAGTTATGCTATTTTCTCGTACGGAAGACAAGAATCGACTGTTGAAATTTCACTGAAAAATAATGGCCAGAATAGTCCGTTATTTTGTGATAGTTTATTCGAAAAAAAAAAATCAAAGTACAATGGGATGAAATAAGATATAGTGTAATTCATAATGTAATTTCCTTACATAATTTCAATGGCATTACAGCTTAAGACATAATTTTTTTACAATATTCAATTAGTAATTTTTCAAGAGAATTGTTTATACTCTTATCCAATTAGAATAACTCCACTAATATAAATGAGATTGCACACATGGAAGAGTTCAGGTGAAAACTTCTGATGTAAGCAGTAATATTGAATTCAAAAAAGTCTACTCATGGAGGCTATGCATACAATCATTAATAAAGATTCTTTTTCAAACTGGCATATAATGATTGGATACAAAAACTTGAGAAAACGGTAACTCAATAAAGAAATTGGATTTGAATATATAAAACGTCCATAATTTTCAATCACCTAAAACATTATTTTCTAACATTGTTACATGTATATGTTTTCTTGAGAAAAAGCATTAGGTCATTTGATGTATCAAACATTATAGCATGTTCAAAGCAATTACAGTAATAGCAAAACAGATTCGAACAGGACACCATACATTTTTAACTATGATACAAGAGCACAAAGATAAAAACCTCTCTGAGTAAGTATAGAGGTTTTGCAATTTTTTCAAAGAATAGGCTGACATATTTATAATGGATGGAATCTTCTTCAGGAACAACATTTAATCTTTCTTTTGGATTGAGACTGACAAAATATCTTGAAATCATATCTGCAACAGAAAAGGAGATAGAAAATCATCAGGAAATAATAAATAATATAACCTACATTTGGTCCTTGACAGATCTGGCCCTCCAAGCAGGCCTACTTATATTGAGAAATTCTTTCCCAGATTCCTGATTGGTTATTTTTCTATCTAGGTGGTTTGCAGCAACTTCCTTTTCCATAGTATAGGCTTTTTGTCATTTTGTTTGATTCAGTTGAACCTCCTTGATCGTAGAGAATCTTCGATACAGTACTAGTTGAATAAGGAGGGTATTCGACATTTTTGCAATACTAGAATATCCAAACGTTAGGTCTTTCACACTGCCGGATAAAGAGTTCTGTTGAACTTACACTAGTAATGTTCCTTTTGGAGTTTTTGAACCTCCATCCATTTTGAATTTCCCCATTTTAAGTGGAAGAGACGAGTTCTCAGAATTTCCTCTACATATTATTCCATATCCATTAGATCATTGTTTGAGTCAGAGTAACCCTCAGAAAATTCTGAATCTGAATCAGATTCTCCCAATGCAATAATGAATGGAGGAATATCTGCTATTGGAAGATTACCCATGTGTTTCGTCCAGTCCTCTGTGATAAGTCTTTCACAATGTAAATAAAAATTTTGCCACATATCTGATGTACATTTTGAAAGAGCCAGACTCCATAAATTCAACACTCTATCTGTTGTATAGGGATGCGAATTTATGTTTTTGTTATAGAAGTTCTTACAAAACGTCCATGCCATTTCAATAGGATTGTACTGACAATGGTATGGGGGTAATCTAAGAACCTCATGCTCCTTCAAAAGGTCATCAACTACATATTGTCTCTGTCTGTCAGTTCGATGAGGTAATATCAAATTCCAAAGTTGTTTCTCGGTAAAATTTTGATTAAAATCAATCTTGTTTTTAATCAACCAATCCTGCATCTCGCTTTTTTTTGCTGGAAAAGGTGGGTGGTTTTTGAATGAGCCGATTTCAATTCTTTCTTATAGTTTGTCTCTGCTTTTTCGTCACTACCTTCGGCATTTTTAGTTTCCTGGCGTGATGAATATATTTATATTTGTTAAAGTAAAATGTGATCAACGCTTACGGAACAGTTTTTATAGTTTTTTATTCCAGAAAGCGAAATATCTTTCAAGTTAATCAGACTTTTATTGTTTATTAATCAAACTTGACATTTCTCTTATCAGCACACTTAATTTGAAGACTTCAAGATCACTTCAAGAATATTGAGGGGATAAATTAGCGAATCAACATTGGCAACGTTGTTTAATTTTCATGAGTGCCAACCTGCGTCTGTTCTAGGGGAAAAAATTTGATAAACCTAAAACTTGGCCAACCGGGATACTTTATAAATGTGAATGGAGTATACAATAATGCATTCAGAATATTCTGTTACTCATGAAATAGTCTTGCCAAATATCATTCGGGCATCTAATTTTTCCTGTGAAAAAAATCGAAAAAACACAATGCAAAGTAATATTTTTTTAACAAAAAGCATTCGTGCAGGTACAAAAATCCTCGTCTTCGACTCGGATTTTTGTTGCCACCAGCACTCATGCTTCTTGTTAAAATATTACTTAGCAACGTGTTTTTTCGATTTTTTTCGGAAAAATTGGATGCACTAATGATATTACTTACGAAAATTATTCCTTCTCTGGTCTTTAAACGAGTTCACAATGTTATCACAATATTAATCTACTCTGTCGAGATATTTTAATAATAAAATCCCACAAATGTGGCAGATAAAATTGAACACCAAGGAGGATTTAACACATATGTCGATGAAATACAAAATTCGGATATGAATGATGAATCTCGATACAAACTACTTATTAAATTGAAATTAATGAAAAATAAAATGATACCTTATAATCTGTGTCGATGTTTCTATCTAAACAATATCCTCTTGGAATTTTATAAACTCGACACGGTTAAAATTATATCTATTAATTCACTCCACATAATAATCACATTAGAACAATAATTCACCGAATGTATTCAGAACTTCACATAATGTTTACAGTTTGTTCAGAGACTCTGGTTTGATATTGTTTATAGTTGGCCTCCATATAACCAATCTTTCGGTTTTCGCTATACGCATGCGTGGTAAAATTTGACGGCAAACTCGATTTATGATGGAAACGGCAGAATTCATAGATATTTATACCACGGTACACAAGTGTATCGTGATTTTTACTATGTTTCGTAACAAATCCCTAACCTCAATGAAAATATCAGCAAGCTGACAACATCTTCTTGAAATTTCTGTGCAAACATTCACAGAATCGATACAAAGTTGATTAGGTTAGGTTGTTTAATAATAAATTCTGATGATCTGAATGAAGAGTCTTTTTTCATGATATTGTTCGGGAATTTCGAGGAAAATATGAACAAGTTATTAGTGTTTACAAACTAATCTGCAGAAAAATCGAAGAAGGAATTTATTTTGGTGTGAGAAATGTGGCCATTTAGTTGCAGATATAATCCGAAAAAACATAATGTTTTTGTTGAAATTATCGTATTTGCAACATTTTTATTTCAATAAGGTTAGTACTTGAATGTATAAACTCAATTTCTATCGAGAAATATGTACTTTGCATCAATTCCAGAAGATCATTTCAGAGGCGGAGTCATCCCAATTTTTTTTCAACTGGCTATATCTTTTTAACAGAGCTGAATTCGGAAAAATGGAAAATGAAAAAAAGATTTCTTTCGACCTCAAGAATCTTCAGTTAGAATATATGTACAAGTCAAAGACTCAACCTGTATATGATGATTTGTCAATGCTTACTGAACAGAAACGACAAAACTCCAAGGTTATCCCTATCGATATGTGAAAGTCTAGGGTACTATCGACAGTTGTCCAGCCTGTATAACGCTCGATCATGTAGAACGAGCGCTCACAAATAGGAATAAATCAACTTGATAATTTAAATGGAATGCTATCATTCAACCTACGTGGGGATAAATAATTATACAAAATGAGGCCTCATCCAATATTTACTTCGCTTTCATTCTTCCGTAAAAGGAGATTCTTCTCGAGTTAACTAGAACAATGACATCATAATCTCATAATACCGCAGCAATCCAATATTTCTCGTCCTTCGACGTCTCTTTTATTATTTCTCCTGACCGAATTTATACCCTCTTCACCGTCTACAAGTAGGCCCTGAAACCTCTCGAGACGTCCGACACCCTGCAGGCCTCTCCGTTCCGTTGAATTTCATCCCTGTTGGCCCCGTTCCATCCCATCCCCATTTTATAGGGTATTTACGGCTGTTTTGGATTTTCGCTTGTAATTGCTCAGGCTCGATGTTTATTATGATCTATGGTTTTGGCGCGCCGTTTCCACCAGATTTTATTGTCCACTATTTCCCGCATCCGTTACTTGTAAACTCCTGGGGTTTATGCCTCCTGTTTTGGATTAATCGACGGCGCAACGTGCGAGAATAGTAAAAAGCTGTCTGCCTAATGGGGCCACATCTGAAGTATGAGAGGCTCGTAACTATTGAGTAGGGTTCTCTCAGATTTTGAATAACGCCACCAGTGACGTTATATCATGCTCATAATCGAATTGGGAAGTTTATAGTGCAGCTGAATAGGAAGGCCTGGATGTACTTAAATCTTCATAGTAGGATTTAATTTTTTGGTGAATAGTTACATGCTCAATAATTTAATTTGATATAAACCTCCAAAGAGGCATTCGCCACGGACGCAAGCAACTCGAGATCGCATTCATTGAATATGAATTAACTTTTCACATTCTCTTAAGGGACTAAGGGGAAGTTATACTCTGTCGGACGGCACCAATTCTCCATTCGAAAAGTGCGTTTCATTTTTCCAAGTTCACTCTTCCAATTTTCCATCTAAAGGCTTCATTTTTATTTTGAATCGAAGTTAAGGGATGTCTTGAGGCACTCCAATTTCTACTCCTGAAAAAATTGTTTTTTCTCATGGAAAAATCGGGTTCAATTTTAGAGTCTATGAAAATTGACTTCGTTATTCGGCTGTTGTTCATCAAGTTCTGGTAGAAAACTCATTGCAGTGTTCTCGACAAAATCATTTTCCATATTTGAAGAAAAATTTCATTTGGATAAGTGCCTGACTAATGCAAAAAAAGAAGAAAATACTTCATACGCCCCTTAACTGATGGATTCCTCAAGAGCAAGAGCTTATCCTCATCCTCTCAAATAGAAATGTACTAAAAAATACAGAGATCTGTGTTAGACGCAACCATGTTTCATAGATGCATAGAACACCTGGTGTTGGCACTGATTATATTTTGTTTAAGACTTTCTTGTCGATCGAAAATCTGAGTTTTCGTTCTGCTTTTCTTTTCTCCCGAAAGGGGTCGCGCTATTTTCCATTGCCGCAGTAGCGCCACGACCGATAAAATATTGCGGATTATTCCGGAAGAAGCACAAAAACTCGAATCTAGAGTGCCGTTTTGATCTACAAATTTTGGTCACGTTTTTTAGTGAGGAGTCGTTACACCAGGTATTCTATGCATCTATCATGTTTCCTAGGAAAATATTACCGAAGGTTTGTATTCAGTTGACTACTTTTTTACTGATGATTCATCCTGAGGTTCAGGAAAATGTTGGGAAATAAAACAGGTGAAGTTTGATGATTTGGCTATAGTACATTTCATTACTAGTCCAGAAAGTAGGCTTTTTCCGTGCGCGCGCGATGTGTTCCCGTGTGAGGCGGAGCCGAACACGGAAACTTGTGCAAGCACTGAAAAAGCCTTTCTGGACGTGTAATGAACGCTATTTTTCATTACACCTCTCTGAAAACAATAACACGGGAAAAATTCTCAGCAGAAAGCATTTCGATATTGTGAAACAATAGTTATTCAAAACACTGACATCTTCTGTCACGCAATCGTTGCTCTGTGTCTCAGCATAGGAATCATAGGATGCATCTATGCCTCAGCGAACCGTAAAACTTTTTTTCTCCGATCGTGGGAAAAGTGACACTATTTTGACCTGTTTTCTATGCGCAAAGCTCAACATTCCAGAACAGTGGGCAGTTGCTAAGCAATTAGAAAATAACAGTGCGGTAATAATTACCGCACTGCTGTAGCGTGCGGTAATGTTACAAATGGATTATTACAATGAAATGAAACAAAGTATGGTTTTCATTTTAATATTGATAAATTTGGTATGAAATAAATAAAAGAAACATCTAATTTATAACGATATTCTTGAACACAAATTAATTGTTGTTAATATTTACATTTATTGTACAGTTTGTACAATTTGTAAATTGTACTGGAGGGCAACGAGAATTTATAGACGTTGAAGCTGCATGGCTAGTTGTTTGGTTTATCTCGTTTCGATCATTTTCATTTGAAGTCGAGGCAGGGGTGTTGAATATTTTATTAGCCACTTCTACTTTATTATTAAGTGATTCGTCAATATATTCTTCCGCCACATGGGAAGACTTCCATCCTCCGTGGCGCTTTAAAGAAAGAATGTCAGCTCCAGCATCTACCAAATGTGTTGCCGATGATCTTCGGAAACAATGTCCTGTATATTCTGTCGGATTTGGCAACTGTAAATAACTTGCAACAATTTGCGGCATTTTTCCAAATTGATTAATTCCAATGACTGTCTTCCATCCTTTTCCCTTGTTGAATTTAAAAAAAAATCTAGGATTTTCAAAATCATTAGGCCTGAATGATACGTACTTTCTATAAACATTTAAATAGGTTTCGTTGATGATAAATGATCTAGGTCTATTTGTTTTTGTTTCTGGTATTTTTACCAGTATTTTTGAACCGAAATCTTCTATATCCTGAACTTTTATTCGGACAAGCTCATCTCGTCGACAGGCTCCTGCTATTCCAAATATCAGAGCCACCTAAAAATTAATCGAACATTGTATATTTCGTATTTTATTTAATTTAAGTAATACTATTTAATCTTTATCTACTTACTTTCGTCGATAAAAATATGTCATCTGAGGCCTCTAAAATGAATTTCTGAACTTGTTCCTGGGTTAAAATTTTAGATTTTTTCGGTTTGTATCCTATAGCTTGACGTTTCAAAAATGCTCTCAGTTTATGGTACTGGGCAATATTAATATTATTTTTAATAGACAAAGTTGATCGAAGCATGGAATAATGTGCCCACAACGTCGAAGATTTCATTGTTTTAGCCAATTCAGCAAAATACGCCATCAGTACATTCTCAGAAAAGGATACACTGTTGTTTTTTCTGCAAAAATCCATGAAGCGTTGGTACGCAAGTTCATACTTCTCTCTGGATTTCGCCGGAAGTAAATCAAGTGAAGCCGCGTTCGCTGCTTCTACAAGTTCAGGAGGCGTGCAAGGTAACGAATAATCACCATCAGTGTCCATGTTTACTACTGTTTTTTTAATTTCTTATAAAATACAACGAATCGAACAAAATCGGCTTGAAAATTATTTTACTTCTGTCATAACAAAGTAATTTCCATAGTTACCACTTCTATATTTAAATATGAACATAGAGAAACCTATTCAAACTTACTTGATTACGTCTTGAATGAAATATTTTTTAATAAATTTTTCAAATATAAATCGACGATCGGAGAAAAAATAGTATGTATAATTCGTGGGAAAAGCATATTCCCAAACTCCTGTGTTACCAGACTCGTCGCTACGCTCCTCGTCTGGTAATTATCACAGTCGTTTGGGAATATTATGCTTTTCCCACTAATTATACAATATACTATTGCGGTGCAGCCGCACGGAAAAGAGTCATTTTCGATGTTCTAAATCTACATGTTATGATAGGGTTTTCTGTGCGATGTAATGAAAAATCTTTTTCATCTCAACAATGATTTCAAAAGTATCAATCCAAAAATCCACCAATACAGGATTTTCGTATCACATAAACCTTCATACAAAGAAATCGAAGAAGAATATTGAAAATAGTTCTCGAATTATGTCTTATTCTACCCCTTGAACCAATTAGTCATCCAGAAAAGTTTCCTTGGAAAAGTAATGATGTGGCCTTCAGTTATGAAAGCAAGCGAAACTTTTTGCATAATATGTTGGGCAATGAATTCATAATAAGCTGAAAGAAGAACATAACAACGGCAATATTTACTGTCCCCTGAAGACTGTGAACCTTGAATTTATGTTCAGAGTCTGTCCTTAGGCTGTATTTGATATTCAAAGGATTTCTAAAGCTGTGCTTTGTTCAGTCTTTACGATTGAGGTGATAGGAATGAATTTCGAAACGTCAATCTGTATGAATACTTAAAGGATGTACGAGTACAACGTGCCAAATAAATTGAAATACATACCAGATTCCAAGCACCTTAAATATTTTTCTTCATCTCTCTCTCAGAAGCAGTTCGAACTGTGAAGATGATCAGCCTCTTCATTGCGAGTATCCCCCTATTGTGAAACATTTTTCATCTCGACATCAATGAGATGCATTCTATTATAGGCAGATACCTATAAAGCAGTTCCAATTTATGCTATACCTTTACATTCCGCTTTCTATTATCAGTGATGAAAAATCATTTCCCGGGAACGGTGCTGCATGAACAGGAAAATTATGATTGCAAATGTTCCGTCTCCTATCAGCTACAGATAGAGAACTGCATAGTCATTTATGTGAGTTATTCGACAGGAAAATTCGAAGCTTTTTCCAATCAGCCTGCTTGCTTATGCTCCTTGCATACAATGGACGTAATGATAGGAAATCAGAAGTCTGAATATGGAGGTAATTTCTCGACTTCGAATATACATAGAATCCAATGAATATAGCTACATTTATAATATTGAGTCTCTTCAGTAAAATCATTTGAGGTCGTTATAATCAACTTGTCATTAGTTAATCGGATGTTTCAAGTTATTTCTATATTGAAAAAGGTGCGGTATTATTCTCGTGTTTTTTGTTCAGTTTTAATTATTCGTAGTAGGGGAAGTACGTACAAAATGACATGAGGTTTTATTTCAGAGGCATAACTTGTTAACAGTAAATCACAGTAATGTCATTTTCTACAACTATGATCTTTGGTCCTTTCTTCACAAAATCTAATCAACCTTTATGAAATGAAAGTATCAAAAAATAAAATATTCTCAGATGAATTGCGATAAACGACATTCATTTTGTCCGAATGCTATGGACAAAATGACATACCGGCAATAGGCAACTATATTTTTCTACTTATAGTTACAAAACTACTGACAAAGTTCACCAATGAAACGCTTGGTTCTTCTGGGAACATCAGCACAAGATGCGTGAGCCCAATGCAACCTATATGCATGCATCGTAACCAGTCTTTACCAGTGCTAATCCTGGAGCTGGAGAAAATCCTCGAAAGTTGCTAGAAACATTTTTTTCTTCATTGTCTTCTTCAAATAATGTCCAAAGGACGATGTCTCCTTTTCTTTGGAGGAGGTATGGGCTCATTTTTTGATTTGATTGCAATCATAAGTGAAGAAATTGAAACTAATTACGTTTATCGAGTCTTTGGCTCATGTTTGCCTTGTCCACTTATGAATCGTCCATTAGGGATTGGAGGAACCTCCTCATAGGATGAGCAAGAGTAGATTAAGATGCATGCCTTTGTTGGCCGCAGATGAATTTTTTTTTATGAATATTTTTTGACAAGTCCTGGCTCTTTGTTTGGTGATGGAGCCTGGGATGAATGGTCTCGGTGTTGTCCGGTAGATACGGATAATTCAGCTGAAATACCTATGTCATTTTGTCCGTTCCCTGTAGGTATATGTCATTTTGTCCATAAAGCGTTATAAAACTAGAAATATATCGTATTAATACAAAAAGTATATTCAACACAAAAAAAGCTTCGTGAATACGATGACAAATAAGTTAAGTTCGAAATTAATGCATTATAAATTGAAAGATGGTGAAAACTGGCCATTTCTTCCAAAAATTTGGCGCAATAAAAAAACGCTATTATTTTCTGTTATCACTCATAACGACCGAATGAACTTGAGTAGCGCTTGCGAGTTTTCAGAGGTTAATTGAACCCACTCAGGTCGTGTGATTTGGTAGGAAGTTCCGCATTTGATACCTCCAAACAATTATGATGCCTATGTCATTTTGTCCATATATATCGTTCTGTACGTATTTCCTCTACGTGATATTCGACTGTGGGAATTAAATATCAACCAATAAACATGGAGCATGCATGGTTAACAATTTCAAAGAGGCAATGCAATCCGAGCGATTCCCCAAAATCTCGATTTTTTACCAAACGAGATTTCTGTTTCCTTTTCCCTGAGAATATTATCTTCATAACTTGTGCGAGGAGATTGCAATTCCGAAATCTGCATAAGCAATACAATTCAACCAACCAAAGTTATCACTTTCACAACCATCAATTTTCCGACTAATTTCCTCAATACAATATGTCACTGCAATTAACCCAGAAGCAATGCATGAAGTAGTCTATGATACCCATCTATCAACAAGTTTGTGTTATCTAGTGTACTCCAGTGTATAAACTGCAAGCAACTCCGGAGACATTAGATGAAGTTAGGGTCTTGGTAAAGTTTGAGAGAGTAATGTTCGTTAAGCCATGTCTGGAACTCAAACGGAAGTGACAGAGTGTAGACGAAAGAACTTTGTTGAACAATGTTGTCGTGTATTTTAATAGTTTTGACACTTGCAGTTCGATGGAGTTCAATATGATGTACCATTGACGGAATATAAACATTTCAATTTGATTCATTCTATTCGGTTATGTTTAGACTGAGATTTGATAATGTATAGATTTCTCTGCGAAATAAAGAACTATTATTCTATTGGATGGACACATTTTTCATAAATTCATCGATGATCTGCTTTTGATTCCTTGCTCCATCCATCCCTATTAGAGGAAGAACCAGTGACCAATTTTCATATGTCATTTCATGACTCACCAAAATTTACTTGTTTTATATTCAATATCTGCTCGAAAATAACAACCATTTCTGCCAGCCCATAATGGCCGGAGTAGACTACCATAAGCGCTCAAAAAGGCCAGAAAATAAGGTTTAACTATGTCATAGTATCATACACAAAACTTTCAGGAATTGTTATTGATAATATATTGAATCCATAAAAAATGACGACAGAACTTTCACGTCCCTCCTAAGTGTTGTCAGAACTCTTTAAAAATTCATTAAGAACAGCTGTACTTAAGTCATTTCAGTACGCTTGAAATTTACAGGAAATAAGGAAATTTGTCTAGAAAGCGAATTATAATCATGACAGAAATTTTTCACATCACGAACCATCTGGCAGAACGAGAAATGTTGCCGCGCAAGTGCGAGCGAAATGAGCTTGTTCATTTTGCAAGTCAGACCGAGAGCGCATATTGGGCATGTATTATTGTCAATTAAAGGAATAAATTGAAGGAATTAAAGGTGTTTATTTTTAACATTACAACAATTTATTTAGTAATGAACTATTCAAAAAAATATGCTCTTCCTACGCATCCTCGAAATTTGTTTCCTCATCGTCGTCATCTTGGTTGACATTTTCAATTGTTTCTCACTCGAAGAATATTTTTCAACAATATTATGATGATTAATTCTCAAAAAATGAGTCCAAATATTTTCACCAACAAATTACTGATAAACATTGACTTTGTTAGGAGAATTTAGCTTGAATCTGAACTGAGCTCCAAGAATTTTTCGAAATGGATTGAGGAGGTCTCGAGTATACCTGTGTGACTCACGAAACATTCAAAGAAGTGTAAGATCTCAGTCAAATTTAGGGGTAAAAAATAAACCATCAGGGCATTAAAAACCCCAAAAGTTGGGTAGACTAAGAGTAGTGAAAGAGAGTGACTTTCACAGTGAGCTTTAGTATTACGAGTACATAGCGATAACCCTTATCATCGGATCAGGTAAATGAAACTGGAAAAAAATTCTATAATTTCATAAAAGGATTTTAGCTTCCTCCACATAATTTTCTATCAACTTTTGATGAGTCTCGTAAATGCCCAATATGCGCTCTAGGTCTGACTTGCAAATATGAATAAGCTCATTTCGCTCGCATTTGCGCGGCAACATTTCTCGTTCTTACAGATGGTTCGTGATGTGAAAAATTTCTGTCATGATTATAATTCGCTTTCTAGACACATTTTCTTCATTTCCTTTAAATTTCATGCCTACTGAAATGACAGCTGTTCTTAATGAATTTTCAAAGAGTTCTGCCAACACTTAGGAGGGACGAAAAAGTTCTGTCATTATTTTTTATAGATTCAATATATTATCAATAAAAATTCCTGAAAGTTTTGTATATGATACTATGACATAGTTGAACCTAATTTTCTGGCCTCTTCGAGCGCTTATGATAATTTACTCCGGCCATTATGGGCTGGCAGAAATGGTTTTTATTTTCGAGCAGATATTGAATATTAAACAAGTAAATTTTGGTGAGTTTTGAAATAACATATGGAAATTGGTCACTGGCTCTATTTCTTTGAATATCACTGAAATTTGACATGATTCTTCTTCTGGGCAAATCACCTCTACAACCTGAACAAATCAACAAAAAGTTGAGTTTTCATTTTCAACGGAAGGTAGAACTCATTGAAATGAACCATTTTGCCCAAAATCGTCTATGTAAAATTAAGAAGTTGACATCTATTCAATAAATTCAAAAGTCCCGGCCTGTTTCCCACCAGTAAAACACTCGACGACGCGATCAAGGTTAGTATTCTCCGAACTTTTCGACTTCAGGTACGGCTTCGTGCGTAATATGATCAATTTTTTCAGCTTCCTCATTTTTGCAAAAAAAAATCCCATATAGGTCTACCTATAGGGCATGTTTTAATGAGTTCTACATCCTGTTAAAAATAGACTCATCCTCAAAAAAACTAACAGTTCCGCACAAAATGAACATACTTATCCACAATTTTTCCCCAGTGGGAACTGGGGTTAATTCAGCGTGAATACTGAGAATGAAAACCTCCGTTGGAAATTCACTTGTACTGTCATCTGAGAAGTTTCTTTCATGCTTTTCTCTCCGCAAACTTTGGGTCGACATTTGTGGGTATGTCAAACCAAATGATAGATGTCCAATGCGGACGATTCAGAACACAAGAACTTCATACTTCTTGGATAGTGAAGGATACAAATGTGCTTTTCTGAACATCATGAGTTGTTCCAATGAATTCATCACGTCGTATTTTTGGAGATTTGACGGAAGACGAGCTCTTACACCTTGCTCACTTTTTGCCAGAAAAGTTGAGGTTTTCAGCAACGACTTTATTTCGTACAGAGATCTTTATGGAGCACTTATTCAGATAACAAGTAGGAAATAATAAGTGTTTAAACAAAGAACGAAGATTGTAAACCAAGGTATAAGGAACCAATATTGCAGTACAAGCGATCGATCCCATATTGTTGACAATCTATTTATCTATACAACCTTTTTGAAATTATCAATTCTTGTGGACGAAGGAATTTCATTTTGTCTCGATGTTACTGTAGTGAGACGCAATAGGTGGGTTTCACAAAGCGTAATCACCGGTGATCGGAGGTCAAGGGCTTGATTCCCTGATTTTTGAACTTTTAAAAGGAGTAGATTTTAGATCAATCTCCGATCACTGTTGCTTACGCATTCGAAATTTTCTTATCGAAGATATGAGAAAAAAATTAAAAATAGTCAAATAGAAGTATAAATTAGTTCTTTGGTTTCGAACTTCTATTTTGCATTTAAAATGTAGAGCTTGTGTAGTCTAACCCCTAATCAGAAACATATTCGAATCCCTCTGCCATCTGGCCTTTCTGATATGGAAAAGAGGTGAACCCTCTATTTGGGATCGTAATCGTAAAATTCACATTCGGGAATGCCTTCCCCAAATATTTCTGATTCGTTCGTGCAATATTTTATCGGAAATTTATCGGTGTTCATGGCAGAGCGAGCGTGGTATGGAAAAAACTCGTGGATGGGACACGATCCGCTCAATTTATGATTCAATTGACACATTTTTCAGGTTCATAAAAACCTGAATAGGCGTCGGTTCACTGTTTGTGGCTGAAATCCCAGATATTATATCGACCGAGTAGACCAATTGTGAATTTGGATGTTTTTTGCGTAATACTTATCAATTATTTTTTTCCAGTGATCATGCACAACCGGATTTCGTTGCATTTGATGTTTTGGTCGGTTCGCTTAAAATGCTGTATGGATAACCGAAAAATTTGAATTACTAGCAACAAAATTTTTCTGTTATCCATATAAGGGAAGTACTTACAAAATGACATAAGGCTTTATTTCAGAGGTATAACTTGTTAGCAGTGAATTACAGTAATACAGTCATATTCTACACGTATGATCTTTGGTCCTTTCTTTATAAAATCTGATCAACCTCTCTGAAATAAAAGAACTTAAAAATAAAATATTCCTAGATAAATTGGGAAAAAACGAAATTTATTTTGTCCGCATGCTATGGAAAAAATAACATACCGGCAATGGCGGCAATAGGCAACTGTAGTTTTCTACTTATAGTTACAAAACTACTGACAGAGTTTACCAATGAAACGCTTGGTTCTTCTAGAAACATCAGCACAAGATGCGTGAGCCCAATGCAAGCGGTGCATGCATCGTAACCAATCTTTTCCAGGGCTAATCCTGGAGAAGGCTGATTTTTTTCCCAATCTAAATTGGGGAAAAAGGTCATAACGATAGATGGACACTCGTCTTCATCATCTCGAAAGTTGCTAGGAACATTTTCTTCTTCTTTGTCTTCTTTAAATAATGTCTCAGGGAGTTAGGGACTTGTCTCCTATTCTTTGGAGGAGGTATGGGCTCATTTTTTTTATTTGATTGCAATCATAATTAGGTGTAGAAGTTGAAAATGAGTACGTTTATCGAGTTGTCGGCTCACGTTTGCCTTGTCCACTTATGAATCGTCCTTTAGGGATTGAAGGAACCTTCTCATAGGAGGATCAGCAATGGTAGGTTAAGATGCATTGCTTTTATAAGCCGCAGATGAATATTTAGTTATGAATACTTTAAAACTAGTCCTGGATCTTTGTTTGCTGATTGCTGATGGAGCCTGGGATGAATGGTCTCGGTTTTGTCCGGTAGATACGGTTGATTCAGCTGAAATACCTATGTCATTTAGTCTGTTCACTCTATATTCTGTCCATAAACTAGAAATATATCGAATGAATACAAAAAGCATATTTTACAAAAAAAACTCTGTGAATACAATGACAATTACCCAAGTAAAGTTTGAAATGAATGAAATTATTTAAATGGAAAAAATGGTGAAAACTGGCAATTTCTTCTGAAAATGAAAAAAAAACTCGTGACCTATTGATTTCAGTTATCTCACTTATTACTACCGAACGAACTAGAGTTAGTAGCGCTTGCGAGTTTTCAGACGCTAATAAAACCCACTCGGGACGTGTGATATGGTAGGCAGGACCGCATTTGATATCTCCAAACTCGAGTTATGATGCCTATGTCATTTTATGCATATATGTCATTTTGTACGTATTTTCCTTACATGAATACAATGGAACGTTTGATGAGGTTAAACGTGGGTAGATCAGAAAGGATGTAAATCTACAGATATGTGGAATAAGTGTAATTATTCCTGTCTCGTATTGATCTTCTGACGGAGGATAGTACTACCGCAATTCTTTTCTATCTCTCAGATCCAGAGATCATTCAGAATCATCCGAAAAGTTTTCAAAACGTTTGTCATTATTTATTTTCATAGTAAGTAATTATCGCAGCAAACTTGGACAACTTAGAGTTCCTGAAATTTAAATATTGGTTTTGAGTGTTCTGTAAGCTGACGGTGAAATTTCTACCAAATAGAAAGTTTCAAATTAATTCCTTTCGCAATCTCTTTTGAATGATTTCGTCTTGCAGTCAGAATGTAGCGTGCATCTCAATGCTATGAGTTTGTTCAAATTTTCCTCATAAAAATTGAATATGTAAATCGAAATACAAAAAGCTTACTTGCCAACGGATGCCGTGCTAAGATATTGTATTTGTGCTTTCGTTACACAAAGGAATTATTTGGGATAGATTCCATGCTGGTGAATATTTTAAGGAGTTGAAATATTCAAATTTTATATTCATATTTGTGCATGTATAAACTCAACGAGATATAATTAAATAATTATTTCTTTCTGGAGAAATTTTCTTCAAAAAAATATGAAAATTAACATTTTGTACAAAATTTCATGAAGTTGATCAATAACTAGAAAACTAGAGAGAAGTTCCATCAAATTTTTCATAATATTCATGATAAAAAAAACATATTATGTAAAATATTCAGATGTTCAAGGGAATTCAGTGTTGAATTGAATGTCAAACAGTTCACGAAATTCTGTTTCTTCAAATAGATATTAAATATCAATCCAAATACTGGAAGTAGAATAGGAAGACTCAGTTTACAAAAGAGGTTAACATCAGTTTTCCCTCACAAGTAAAAACAGGATCTTGATTAGAACGAGCTGTCGATAATAATCAAATTTCCGTCCTCTTCATCTTCTGGTCACTCACACCAGTAGTGCATTATTAATTACCTGAACAAATTCAATCGATTTTCCCTTCTATCTGCCCCCTCTTTGTCACAAATGATGACCGGATCCTTGATTCGGATTCTACTGGACATCACATTTGTCGTTCCACCCTCTCGCTGTTATTCGGACAAAAGCCGGAATTTAATTTGCCCAAGTGTCTGAGATAGTTGCTTTTTCCTACATCTGGATCGATAGCGAGATCTAACTGTAATTAAACACGCCGCAAGGAGATAAAGAATCGCAAAAACTGAAGGATTCTTGAAGGAACCCGGGTTGCTTTCATCGACTAATGGAAGTGGGTGATACACTAAGGGTTTCGGCGTTACAGGATAGGGGCCTTTATTATTCTCGCCTAAAACTGGGATGCCCTTATGTACTATTGAGGGAAGCATCAATTAGGTACTTTTGATGTAGCCAGCATGAATACCAACAAAGAGAATGTTAACCAATAGGTATAGTTTGGTGAGGAGCTTGCATTCCTCTGTGACCTCATGGTCTATTGTACCCCCATGCGAGCTGCTACCGTAACTGCGCTATCTTCAGCTTGCTCTCCAGCTCCAGAGCTCTAGTGGACTCCAGTATCTGAGAAGGAGGGCGTCAAGGAGGTTAAATCCTCATTCCTCCTATAATTTCCTTTTCCAAAATATCCCTTGAGCAGCTTTGCAATAGCAAAAAGACCAGGTAAACAGGAGTTTTCTTCTCTTCCTCACAGAATCTGCACTCGTCAGTTTCTGACAAGCCCATACCTATCATATGCTTCTTACGGTGATAGGAACCCAACCTAAAAAGACCTTGTTGTTCTTTCCTACTTTTTAATGTTAATTAATCTAGTCTACTGCTTCGTCAAAATTATCGGGAAAAAATCATTGTATCGACACGAATCAGTGACGGCTCGTGCCCTTCAGGAGTGGGTCGGCCAGGCACAATATATACCGATGTGGGTTGCTGTGTTTTTGATCTGCAACTTTAATTAATTCACAGGGAAAGGAAAGTGAAAGAAATCAGGCAAATATCACAGTTTTATTTTCAACCCAACAATTTGTTTTTGTCCCTGAAGTTAGAGGACACCGTTTTCAGAAAAACGATTTATTTAGTGTTGTGTTGTGACAGTCGTATCGATAGTTTAGGCGCCGGGAATGTGGTGCAGAGATTATGCGAAACAGATGTGGCGGACGGACGTCTGATGGTCTTCCAGTGGCAGGTACTCTTGATGTGGAACAGATGTGGATGATTGACGTGCTTGCTCGGTGCTGGTCGAGGGTTTTGATAAAAACCTTTTAAGAATTATTGGCTGTCGTCGATTATCGCTGGTGTATTCTTCTCGAGAGCTGGTGCTTCTTGAGTGCTGGTTCTTGTGATGAATCGAAGAGATCTGATTTCTGCTTTGCATGTCGATCCTTTATATCCAATTTCTGGACAGATTTTATTTGAACCAATAAGGTTGCTCGTATAAGTTTTACCATATGAGGCGTGGTTTCCCAGATTCCACATTTTCTCTGTCCGCCGACTTTGCATTCGAAAATCATCTTATTCCTTTAATATTTCTGTGGAAATTAGTTTCCCACACACTCCCCCACCAGTGACGAAGTTACGAAATCATCTGCACAAATCGTTTTTGGGAAATGAACTTTTCTGCCGGATCTAGTGGTCCGCGTTTCCTGCGATGGCCTTGGATCTGTTGTGTCGGGTTCTACAGGGTGTTCTCTTCTTGGCGAGTCTTTCATATTATCGTCGGTGATGATGTAGGCTGGCTTCAGTCTGTCGATCGTCACCGTCGTTTCCTTGCCGTTCACTTTTATTAGGAAATGTTTTGGATTTCGCCTTAACACTTCGTATGGTCCGTCATATGGGTTTTGCAGACCTTTCTTTGGGCCGTCATGTCGGACGAAAACGGAAGGTGAAGTTGATAGGTCCTTGAACACGAAGTTGGATCGCTCTCCGTGGTGGCTTCCTTCAGTGGGTCTTATTGCTTGCATTTGTTGCCTCAGATTCGCGATGAAGTCAGATGGGTCTTCACAGTCATTTGTATTTGAAGCTAGGAATTCTCCGGGCAATCTCAGAGGTTCTCCGTACACTAGCTCTGCTGCGGTTGTCTTCAAATCCTCTCTCCAGGCCGCTCTCATCCCAAGCAGGACGGTTGGTAACGTTTCGGTCCATCGATCGTTGCTGTGGCATTTTATTGCTGCCTTGAGTTGTCGATGAATTCTCTCCACCATGCCGTTGGCTGCTGGGTGATAGGCGGTGGTTCGGATGTGATTCGAGCCAGTCAACTTACTCAACTCGTTGAACAGGCTCGACTCGAATTGTCTTCCTTGGTCCGTTGTGATCCGGAGTGGAGTGCCAAACCTCGCTATCCAGTTAGTGTAGAATTCTCTGGCGATGGTGACTGCCTCCTGGTTTTGTAGAGGGATTGCTTCTGGCCACCTAGTGAATCGGTCAACGCAAGTGAGGCAGTATCGGTAGCCCTCAGAGTGTGGCATGGTTATGATGTCCATATGAACGTGATCAAATCGCCGTGCTGGTGAAACGAATGGACTTAGTGGAGCCGTGACATGACGAGTGACTTTGGCTCGCTGACACTCTATACAGCTGCGGGACCATTTCCTGCAGTCTGCGTTGATTGAAGGCCATACATATCGTTGCTTCACCATTTTTGTTGTTGCGTTGGTACCAGGGTGTGCCAGTCTGTGTATAGTATCGAAGGCTGCTCTACGGAATGGCTTCGTCAAGAATGGACGTGGCTGTGGTGTGGATGTGTCACAGTACACCGAAATGGTAGATCCATGTGGCTTCATCTTCCTTAGCAGCAATCCTGTGTCTCCTTGTAGGTATCTCCGTAGTTCGTCGTCGTCCTCTTGTGATGTGGCCAATGCTGCATAGTCCACTGTGTGAGTGAGTTCGTCCACTCTCGAAAGGGCATCAGCAACGACGTTCTGCTCTCCTGGGACGTATCTTATGTCGGTGGAGAATTGGGAGATGTAATCCAGGTGTCGAAACTGTCTGGGCGAGCACTTCTCTGGCTTCTGCTTGAAGGCGTACGTCAAGGGCTTGTGATCCGTGAAGATAGTGAAGCTTCGGGCCTCTACCATGTGTCTGAAGTGTTTGATGGCTAGGTAGATGGCTAGTAGTTCACGGTCATATGCTCCATAACGGGTCTCTGTTGGTGACAGTTTCTTAGAGAAGAATGCAAGAGGTTGCCATTCACTGTTGACCAACTGTTGGAGAGTAGCTCCGACGGCAGTGTCTGATGCGTCGGTTACTAAGGCCAGTGGGGCGCCATCCATGGGGTGCGCTAGCAAGGTCGCTGAGGCTAGCGTTTTCTTCCCTGCTTCAAAGGCTGCAGTGGCTTCTGGGGTCCATGAGATCTTAGCCTTCCCTTTCAAGTTTGGTACGAGTATGTCGTGGAGCGGTGCCAGTGACTGTGATGCTCGAGGTATGAAACGACGATAGAAGTTTATCATACCCAGAAATCTTCGAAGGTCTTTGGCAGTCGTTGGTTGGCTGTATCCCAGTATGTCTTGGACTCTGTCTGGCAGTGGCCTCGTTCCTTCAACTGTGACGAGGTACCCTAGGAACTTCACTTCTGGTTGTCCGAATGTGCATTTGGCTGGATTGAGGACGATGGAGTACTTGCGGAACCGCTCGAAGATGATCCGGAGATGTTCCATATGTTCCTCTTCTGATGAGGAGGCGATCAGCACATCGTCTATGTAGCTGAAGCAGAAGTCCAGGCCTCGTAGAACCTCATCGATGAACCTCTGGAAAGTCTGTGCAGCGTTCCGTAGTCCAAACGTCATGAACGGGAACTCGAACAATCCAAACGGCGTTGTGATGGCTGTCTTGGCTACGTCTTCTTCTGCCAGGGGTATCTGGTTGTAGGCCCTCACTAGGTCGAGGGTCGAGAAGATTTTCTTTCCTTGAAGAATGTGAGCGTAGTCCTGGATGTGTCTCACAGGATATTGGTCGGGGACAGTCCGGGCGTTTAGTGCACGGTAGTCTCCGCACGGTCTCCATTCTTCGGAACCCTTCTTTGGTGCCAAGTGCAGTGGGGATGACCAAGGGCTGTTGGATGGACGGGCGATTCCTAGTCTGAGCATGGCTTCGAATTCTTTCTTGGCTGCCTTGAACTTCTCTGGTGCCAAGCGTCGTGGTCTCGAAGCGACTGGTGGTCCATGGGTCGTCTTAATGTGATGCTTCGTCTGGTGCGTGATGCGTCCTGGGGCTCCTTCCGGTCTTGTGATCTCTGGAAATTGTGTTAATAGATCATGATACCTGGAGGATCCGTTGACTGTCTTGACTTCTGGAATGTTACACTCAGCCACTTCGCCTTGGGTAGTGAGCTGGGTGGTTCCGTCCAAAAGTCTTCTGTTTCTGACGTCCACTAGCAGGTTGTAGAAGCTCAGGAAGTCGCCGCCGATGATGGGTTTCGATACGTCTGCTATGACGAACCTCCATGTAAACGCTCGGCGTAGTCCTAGGTTCAGCGTGAGGGTGATTGTACCATAGGTTGCTATGGGTGTCCCGTTGGCTGCTGAAAGTACGTAGTCGGACTTCTCTCGTCTGCCAGTGACTGCTCTGTAGGGGAAGACGCATAAGTCTGCACCAGTGTCGACCAGGAACTGAAGCTTGGAATCCTGATCCGTTACGAACAGGCGGCGCGTCGAAGGGCTGGGATCACTGGCCGCCTCTAGTGAAGGCCCCCTCCGTTTCCCGAAGAGTAGTTACAGGGCTGCACGCACCTCGTTGACTTGGCTCCAAATCGGTCGTGGTACCAGCACTTTCCATCGACTGTGGGTCGTCTGCGACTGTGGCTTCTTCGACGCTCACTGGAACGGCCTCGGTTCCTATCTCTCCTAGGTCGTTCTTGGAATGCTGCCAGTTCCGCTTGCAGGGTTGCGATCTTCTGGTTGAGTCCTATGGTGAACCGCGTGAACTCGTTCTTGAGGGATTCCATGTCGGCCGCTTCAGCTATATGGTGGACGGGAGGTCGGGAAGCTTCCACGATGTTGTCTGCCAGGTTGGCCAAGTCCTCCAATTTCTTGTCCTTGATGATAGCCAATGACACCTCGATGTTCTTGGGTAGACGGCTCATCCATAGGGACTTCATCAGGTTCTCCGGCACTGTTGCATCTGCAAGCCCCTGTAAGTGTCGAAGAAATTGTGAGGGCTTACGGTCTCCCATTTCCTCTCGCTCCAGTAGGCGGCGGGTTTTCTCTTCCTGGGAGGCACTCAACCGTCGCACCAGCTCCGTCTTCAACTTGTCGTAGGCTTCACTGGAAGGTGGTTTCATGATGATATCCTTCACCTCCACTGCATATTTGGCTGGCAGGGCTCCTACGACGTAGTTGAACTTGGTCCGGTCCTGTGTCACGCCGGCATTGCTGAAACTCCCTTCGCAGATGGCAAACCATAATTCGGGATCCGTCACTGCAAATTCGGGCATACGGACGGCGACTCTCGATACTTGGGCCTCTTCTGCCATGGTCTTCAGGGCTTCTTTTTCAATCACGTCGGGGTCACCAATTTGTGGGTTGCTGTGTTTTTGATCTGCAACTTTAATTAATTCACAGGGAAAGGAAAGTGAAAGAAATCAGGCAAATATCACAGTTTTATTTTCAACCCAACAATTTGTTTTTGTCCCTGAAGTTAGAGGACACCGTTTTCAGAAAAACGATTTATTTAGTGTTGTGTTGTGACAGTCGTATCGATAGTTTAGGCGCCGGGAATGTGGTGCAGAGATTATGCGAAACAGATGTGGCGGACGGACGTCTGATGGTCTTCCAGTGGCAGGTACTCTTGATGTGGAACAGATGTGGATGATTGACGTGCTTGCTCGGTGCTGGTCGAGGGTTTTGATAAAAACCTTTTAAGAATTATTGGCTGTCGTCGATTATCGCTGGTGTATTCTTCTCGAGAGCTGGTGCTTCTTGAGTGCTGGTTCTTGTGATGAATCGAAGAGATCTGATTTCTGCTTTGCATGTCGATCCTTTATATCCAATTTCTGGACAGATTTTATTTGAACCAATAAGGTTGCTCGTATAAGTTTTACCATATGAGGCGTGGTTTCCCAGATTCCACATTTTCTCTGTCCGCCGACTTTGCATTCGAAAATCATCTTATTCCTTTAATATTTCTGTGGAAATTAGTTTCCCACACCGAAAATTCCTTATATGTATTTAAAAAATTCATAAAAAGCGGCATATGGCGAAATGATCTGTTCTACGCACTAGAATTTTTTGAAAAACAAAAAACAAGAGATGTTGATATCTACGGAGGAGCGGGCGAGAGAGCAGGTTCGGACTGAGGAATTTTCAGATTCAATTAAATTCTCGCGCTTATCAAATATCGTATTAACAGCCCGAGATTTAAATTTCCAACGAGTTTCCGAACTAGAGGGTAATCTTTTCTTGCAAATTTCATCTAAAATATTGGTGCGTTTACTAGATTTTGTGAAAAACGATGAAAATACCGAAATATTTGAAAAAAATACGCGACATTCATTAATTTTTTTAGACGAATCTGTAAAACCAAATTTAATTTATGTGCATAACAGTGTGTGAATAGTGCTTGAGGAGCAATTGTTTTGATTCGCGATTGTAAACCGTTGATTTCTCCCGCCATAACAGCCGCACCGTCATACGTTTGTCCTACTAATTTTGTCGCTATGTTAAAACTGCTGAAATTCTCTAATAAAGCATTGAAAATATCATTCGCGGTTCGTCCTTTACTGATGTCGAAAAAACCCCAAAAGCGCTCCGATATTTTACCGTCTCGAACGAAGCGGAAAATTACTGACATCTGAGTGAAACATCTGATATCGGTTGTCTCGTCTATTTCCCAAGAAAAACACGCTGTACTGTCTATTTCGAAACGAATATGTTCCCTCAAAATTTTGGTAACCGAATCAATTTTATCGTTCTGTACAGTTTTTGATAAACCACAAAACACGGAGGACACGGATGGATCTGTAAACTTCTTGAAATCTTCGTCCAACGTCGCGGCGAATTTAGCGAGCTCTTTAAAATTCCCCTGATTGTCGGAATTGAGACTTTCATCGTTTCCCCTAAATGCTAGCTCTTGAGTCGATAGGAAAATGATCATGTTCAACAAATGTTTGATCATATTTTCCGATTTTCCCTAACCTTATCGTTAAAACACTTAATAAAATAGCGATGAGCACTGTCCAAAGAATTCAAAATGTTTTGTTTTCCGAACAATTTATATTTTAGGGCCGAATGAATATGCTCTTTCGAAATTTCATGTTTACTCGAAGCGCGATGAATTTCCTTCAAGTTATCGTATCCGGCCGAACAGAAAGGGCTTTTTTGATCGGAAAATAGCAGGCAGTACCAACAGAATAGTTTATTTCGCGTTTCGCTACCCGTTAACCAAATGAATTTTTCGTAGATCGATTTGGAAAATGCACGATTATGACTAGTTGTGCGCTGAACCAGATTAGACATAGAGGGTCTGGGAACAGGTAAGTCTTTCACAAATTTCTTATCATCGTATGAAAAAGCGAAAAACTTATTATCAATTAAAAAACTTACCAAGTCGCCGTTACTTGATACTACCGCCCTTAAATTTGCCATGAGAATTCACGAAACGACCTATAACCTAAAAAACACGATAACGGCTCTATTATTCTAAGACACTGACCTAATTCAATCCTACCAAATCCTACTATGCAAACTTCGCGATTCTGCAACCCCCACCCTATGGTACGGCCGGCCGATCTAGCGGACCTAGCGGGTCTAGTGAAGCGCGTATTTCACGATGCTTCAATTTCCTAGAAATTAGGAATATTTTATATTTTCATGGTGAGAAAATCACCAAACTACTTTTAAACGGTACGAAAATGTTTTTTTTTCTGATAAAGATATCCTAATAATTATAATCAACTATTAACTATTCATGTAATATTAGGAAGAAACAGTAAGAAACTGTGTTTTATGACATTGTCGATTCAAGAGGCTGGGCTGGTACGGCTGGCCGTGCTTGTATGTATCAAGCAACGACCTTATATTGAGGTATTGTACCGTTCTTCTTAGTAGCAACTGCTAACGGCGTAGGTGTTTTATAGTGCCATAGGAATTGGGATATTCTGAAGCTCTCTTGCGGCGGGCTCGGCGGGCCGATCTGGGGCCTGTATGTTTCAAGCAGCGTGTAACTATGTTTCATTTGTGGGAAGCGCTCCGTCGACTGGCGGTATATAGTACACAGAAAATATGTGATGAGAAGGAACTTTTTCTGTTCTAAGTGGAAATATAGGATTTTGAGGAGAATAATCGAGATTTGAATTTCGAAATTGATAATTCAGAATAAGGTTTAAAAAATAAATTTTTTAGATATTTATTTTCTATTCCCAAGATTATTCTTGGGTCGGCCGGGCCGACCCTGCCTACCCTGACGAGCCGTCACTGACACGAATGGCATAGAGTGTACATTTTGTATTCCATGGCTTTGATTTTTTGATTTTATAATTGAACCTAGGGCTCCAATTGAAAGCTGAATATCAATGTATCTATAGCAACTCGAATTTCCAGAATACAACAGAACACGATATTGGAAAAACAGGAAAACGAGTATGGAAGCTTTCAATCAGCCAATGATCCAAATCCTCGGCAAAGCCTCGCTGCACAGCTGTCTATTTTCTCTTTTGCGATCCCACCGAAATATTGTAGGATCCGCATTGTTTGTGCATTTGTGGGAAGAAAATAATTGGGTTAGTGAGCCGCAACATCCCAGATTCATTCAACCCTCTCTTTTCATTACGGTTTCAGAGTAATAGAATTGAATTTGGTTCGGAAAATGGTTCGGTTTCTGACGTGATCCCAATGATGAAGAGGAAAGTTTCAATGCAGTTACTATTCATATCAATTTAAGGTGATTATTTTCAACTATCTGGGCAAATCGGTGGATTTCAAGAGTTATAGGGGTTAATGGGGACATTATATGATCAGGGAAATACGTACAAAATGACATAGGCATCATAACTTGAGTTTGGAGGTAGAAGAAGCGGAACAACCCATATCATACGACCCGAGTGGGTTCTATTAATCTCTAAAAACTTGCAACAGCCACCCTGCCCCCCCCCCCCCGTTTCCCCCCCTGCGGGCGCCAATGGAGGTCTCCTGAGGAGACCTCCATTATATTTTATTTTTTCGTAGTTTTATTTCATTATGATTGATTAGATTTCATGAAGAAAGGACCAAAGATCATAGGTGTAGAATATGACATTACTGTCATTCACCACGAACAAGTTATGGCAGTTTTCAAAAATGCACATTTACAAAAACACCCTCTAACATTTAAATGATGGAAAAACTTATTATTTCGAAAAAATCACTCTCCTCAAAGATCTCTGATATATAAGAAGAAGCGACTTGAATTCCCAATTACACCCTACTAGATTATCCACGAATAGAAAGCTCGGATATTCACTCCGCTTCCTTCAGGAACTCAAACCGAGATATCTAATTCCGTTTTTCATCTAAGAAGTACGCGATTGTATTACTCCAAGAATAAACTCTTCATTTAATTCTACATCGACGATAATATAATCCAGTCGTTCGGATCCAGTACTCATGAAAACTTCTCTGTCTGTTTTTGTGGTTCTTATACCATTCCTAATTTAATTCCCACAAGTTTGTAATTGGAGCCAGGCACTTTGTAGATTATGGAAGACAGATAAAATGCTGGGAATTTCCTTGATTTATGGGTACCTTCTATTGCCGAGTTCTATGGATAACACCATCTTTATTGGGGATTACTCTTCTCGAGATCTAGTGAATTTTTATATATTTTTCGTAATATTTACACAGAATTGATAATGTATCTTCTCAGCTGTAACTAAGTACGTTTTCCTCTAGGAAATATTTATTTTATAATAAAGGGTGTTTCAGCCAGGGCGCAAGATAATAACGGCGCGCTATGTTTGACAGTCTTTATGTCACATGATTAGGACATAGCAGATGGAAAGTTGACAAATGGAAGTTGGTTAGCATGAAGCATTACACGGTAGAACAACGCCGTCCTGATTGTCAAAAATGCAGTAACTCTGAAGGGCGAATGTCATCGTGCTATGATAACTCAGTTTCTTGTGTCTCTATTGAAAGCTATAGTGATCTTGAAGACACGTGGTTACAGCATGATGGCGCCACATTAACACTGAAATCTTGCGCACTCATAGAAACACCCTTCATAAACCAAAAGGGTGTTGCAGGTTCAGCAAATTGATTATTTTATTATTTAGATAATACCAACTGATGTCTGGTATCCCAAAGCAAAAACCCTCGGCTCACATAAAAGATGATTTGTTGAAAACCAAAGATCAGGCATCAATTAAATTGGAACTGATGAAACAAGTTAAAAGTAGAACAGAGTTTCACAATATCACCCAAAATGACAGGTTTTCTTGTTTACTTTTATTCATATTTCACATACCCTAACATCCTCGGAGCTAGACTGAATTCACCCTAGATGAACGTTCATCTAGGGGTGATTCCAACCCATAAAATTCAGCAACAAAAAATACACAACCATACTTGTTGAGCAATTTTCTGACAACGAACTGGGGCGAATGTTAAAGATGTGGCTTATATTTCATTTCATCCAAAGTTTGGTGTGGGGTATATTCAATTTTCACTGTAAAGGAAGTCTGTTGAACATCTTATTGTTGGGAGAAACGGTTAACACAAATTTTGGGTTGTGAAAGAATATAAGCCGATTTATCTCTGCTGGTTGAAGAGAAAAGGATTTCAACGAAAAGGAAATAATCCGTTCCCAAATAAATCTGTAATTTGGTAATCTCTAGAATAATTCGAAAAAGCGATTCCATCTTCCAAGTAAATACAGTGGGTTCACCTTGAAACTTCGGTACGTCGAACAAAGACCGTATTTCATTCCCACATTTTCATCCTAAACAAAATCGATGAGAGAAGTCCCGCTCAATCACTGTCAGACGAAAATTCAGTTTAAATTTGTCCTCGGGGTTTACTTCCAACTTTTGAATATCTCCATTTCCGTACTAGCCTTTCCGTGATGAGTTTGAGGATTCTGCATTCGGGGAATTGATTGAAAATTCATTCTCTTCATTGATTCGAAGTTGAAGGAAATATGGAGTGAATTATTTTCCCATATTATTGAGGGGACCGTAATGAGTGATGGGCCGGTATGTTTTCGTTTCAAAATATTTGTATCATCGATCTAAATTAATCATCAGCTCTCTTAAATTATGTATCATTAAAATACAAATTTCAAAATAACAAGGAGCCGTTCCCGTAATGAAAAAACACCGTTTCGGACTCGACTGAAATTCCACTGCACGTTTTGAGAAAAAATTCAAAAAGAGAATCGATATAGATGATTCAGCAATTAGTAGAAAATCCTGATGAACACAGTGGAAAGAAGAACATCAAAAGAAGTTCAGACCGTCCCTTTCCAAACAGCGGAAGTGAGAGGGATCCATTAGTTGAAAAAATACAGGACGGCATCTTGTTAATACAAGTCTGTTAGGCTGAAAGATAATTAAAATAAATTTCCCTCGAATTTTAGTCGATTTCCAGTGTTTTATTACGGGGTTTGCATCCATCCACGAATGTTTTTCTTTCTCGTCAGTGAAAATGGAATTTAAGTAAATGACGCAAAGGGTGGAAAATTTATTGAATTCAAGCAAAGGAGCCTCTTAGGCATCTTTATACAGAGAGTGTTCAAAATTCACATTTTTTGTTTTATTATACCACAAAGTTTCCTACTGGAATGGGCTTTCCGGGTCGGCTACAAAGAAGAACCGATCTATGATTTTACCCACTTTTTTTCTGTGGTTCATCGAGAATCCCGGAAACATCCCTTTTCTACCTGTTCAGTGCGAATTCACCCGCTGCCACGTCGCAACCTCGATACGCCAAAGTTCGAATATACCCTAGTTTTCTTCCCAAGTCGGACCTCGTTACATTCGTACCTAAAAGTGTACAAGTGAGATAAGGACTCTACGCGGTACAACACCTACGAAAGCAGACAGAAGCAGATACGTAACTTTTAAATCTGAACAACCGTAAGTACCATTTCCTACAGTGTTTACTTTGTGGTATTGATTTCTCTTCATACATCCGTTTTTATTTCTTTAATTCTCGTGGCGACAAGAACTGGTACGACAGTCCATTTCTTCTCTCCAAGAGAGCTCCTGTATTTTACTCAGAGAGAGTAAAAAAAATGCAAAAGTACATATCTCTTAAGGAAGATTGAATGTTAATCACATTTTCAGATTTTCCTCGAAAATCTTGCCTCTCATGAAAGAATTGCGGACAACAGGTTTGTCAATTGGTAGGGGATTTAAGTTTTATAGGTTTAACATTTTCGAGGAATTCAAATATGTGGTCAACGTTCAGTGGTTCTAAGGACATTGGGGCCCAAAAAAGGTCTGTAAGGGTGTCTTTTGCCTAAATATGTAGCACTATGAGATTTTGCACACCGCGTATCAAACTCCTTCGTACTATATTCAGTGATTTCATCAGAGATCAAATGAAAAATAGGTGTCCCCAAATTTTGTCTCGAGAAAATTTATTGCATCAATTTGGGGACAGCCTGAATAAAAATTTTCGCTAAATTTTTCGATTCTGAGGAAATTCCTGATATCGAAATCGAATGATATATTGTGAGAAATTCGTTGCTTGTTTCCTTTCCTTGAAAAATTGATATTTCAGCTAATTTACAGAGCATAAAAGGCTCCGGATATGAATAGTAGGAGAAATAGGTATATTGAATTGAGAACTCAGCTGAATTGAAGCATCCTCAATATCGAATGAGTATGGGGAAGTTTCCGTTGCCCCCACTGAATTGATCTACTACAATGGGGGCAATCTCGGCATTATATCATAATAAAGTGCTGCTTCTGGTTATCCGCTGAAGGAGACCTCACGTTTTCAATAGACCTGTCAATATCCCCTTTCTAGAAATTCTTTTGTTGGGTACTAGGCACGTATTAGATATGAAATTATGTTTTCATTCACATGTTCTGATAGATTTCAATGCATTTATGCTTCTCATGTTATGACAGTTCTGGTAATCGATGTCTGTATCAATCAAAGATTTGGAACCTTTCACCATTCGTCGTAAATCTTTCCAGTATCATTATGGTCGACAACTACTCGTATAGTATAACTGAAGTTTTGTACTAGTTTACTTTCGAATGTAAATTCATTCCATATTTATTATGTAAGTATTATCACAAGCATTTTGGTACTTATTAATTTGTTCGACTCTTATATACCATAATATTCGCAGAAAAAAATGAATCATTCTTTCCGATTTTATCTTAAATTAAAAAATCATTATTCCCTTGAGGTTATTTCTTCTTTACAATTTCTATTCAATTCGTCGAATATAATTCAAATGGACACTTAAAATACAGTCATTTGCATTCTTGAAGATGTATTGTAGAGGTTTATGTTGAGATAGTGATATCAGAGGAAAAAAGTATGAAATAAATAAAATAGAATTTTGAATAAAGTTCATACATATCTTTTTGGTTGTTTCTTTATACTTATTCCTCAGTCATCACATCGAATAGTGTATAATTTTGATATACTTCACATTCCATTTCAACTGTTCACTATTGTATCACAAACCTGACAGAATACTAGAATACAGTAAAATCCTGATGGTAAAATAGTACCTAAAGGCAACAATACCACCACTAGAAAAAACAGAACATAGTTGCGAAGAAAAAACATGAATATTCAAATAGAGACAATTTATTGAAAAATGAATACATATTTGGACAGGCAGAAAAAAAATATGAAAACTAATAATTGAAATATAAATATATCTTTTTTCGTTCGATGGTAACACTGTGGTTGGTACACTGGAGGCGTGATATTCCATGGTCGTTCAGTAATTTTATTGAGATTATCACTCATTTCACTAACCCTGCCGCTCAAAAAAAGATTTATTTGTTTTGTTCGAAGTGGTGCCTATTCATAAATAGAACTAAATCATATTTTATTTCATGGAGGGTCATCCCTAAAAAACATTCTCTTTACATTTTCACACTGCAAAGATCTTCTCATAAGTACCGAATGTTGACACCTGTTGATAGACTGATGGAGGAAGGTTTCATTCTCACAACTATACTGTTAAACTAGTGGTCAACCCCTAAAATCCCTGAGTAATCCACTATGCATCCTCCCTCATTTAATCAGCATTTACCACCCCTTATTATGGAACATTTTCGGTCGCACAGACGAATGGAGATTAACACCGTGAATTCGTGTTCAGTTCTTCCTTGCCACCCTTCAAATTGTTAGGGGATTAGTTCCATACCGCAATTATTGAGTTTATAGTCTCGTATTAAATAGACTCACTCACAATTTGACACGGAGAAATCAGCACGTTGTCGCCTGCTGAGAGCGCGCTATCGTCTTCAGTTCCACCTGATGGACAGTTTGGGAACTAGGATATCTGGCGCCCCAATATCGGGGTTTTATTGATGCAGCCATGGAAAGAAACATGCTCCACCGATTAATAAATTCGAAAGGATTACTGCGAATGTTCGTACAGTGAGCAAAATGTGTTCCGAATTCTGTGAAATTTGAAATGAAGGGGTGATAAGTATACTCCATTCACAATTATAAAATCACAACTCTGGCCTTGGAAATTCGACACATTCCACTCTGTATCGAAGTTATGACGTTTTTCAAAATATTTTTATGTTCCGAGTCAACACTATGTTGCCCTTTCTACATTCTTAGCGTTTTTCTCAGATGTATATTTCATTTTGGAGAATACAACAGAAAATTGTGAACAATATTCTGCATATAGGTAAAGGAGTTTTTGGATTTATGATTGTGAAGATTTATAGATGTGCTATGTTTTCATCATGATATTGTATGTGATATGATTGTGAGGGTGCATAACATTTCTATTTCTAATATTTCTTTATTTCAAATAAATGACAGTTTTATTCATTCATCACAAAGAAAATAAACATAATAACTAAATTAACGAATTTGTTTACAGAGAAACTAATAATTTCAAAGCAATAGTAACTGAGTTTTAGTTATGAATTAATAAGCAATAATGTCAATTCCTGAAAGCTTTAGAGATATACATTTCATTTATTTGATCTTATGAACAAGGAGTAAAATATTCTGACTGTATAGTACCTAATTTATTCGTTAAAAAAATATTCATACATTACTACCACAGTAGGTTTGTACAAATAAAATGGAATAGGTAAAACATATGCTTCACATTCATCATTCACCTGTTCTAAAATGAGACACAAACTCCTGGAATATGGAAAAAACCGATGTATTTTGGTTCAATATAGCCTATTTCTACTTTCGGCAAAGGATTGATAGGAATGAAAGCTCCAGTGACACACTTCAATTCATCGGAATCTGAATTCACCTACTGTTGAATGCAATATAGTCATATTTCTTCTTTTTTTTAGCTTTTCCGACGTGTTTTTTTTCTGAAACGTGAAAACGATCAGCAATAATCATTTGAATACCGATGATGGCCATCCAGAACCCGTTTACTTACGAAAATCGTGCAATTTCATTCTGCAAGTTCTTTCCTCATAATTCCTCGAAAATCCTACCTGAACCATATTTTCCGGTCGCTTTCGTTAGAAGATCGTATAAGGAAGCCTTTTTTGTCCATTTACACATTCCAAATAAATTTTGAGCACCAAAAACGATATCGAAACTAACCAAACTTCTGGGGGACCAGAATTTCGATTGAAATCTTTCTAAACGGCCAGATACTTAAAAAAATTTCGTTATCAAGTGTAAAAAGGTCGATTAGTACTTACTTTCGCTTTATTAATGCCTATGAATCGATTTTTGGTTCAATTCAAATTTGCCGTTCGTACTCACGCCAAAAGTCGTGAAAGGAAAAGATGACACTTGCACGAAATTTCGAATATCGACGGAAAACTTCTTCTGGACGACGAAGAACGGAAAAATAGGCGATTTCCTATCGATATTTCGCCCCAAAATCGCCGATCGATTCGAACTAACAAAATGTGGAATATCTCTGATACTTTTACTTTGATGTAAACAAAGAAACTGAAAACGAAACCATGACCTCCTATGTGATTAAATAGAAGTGAATGGAGTATATGTGTTGTTTCGTGTTTGTCAATACAGTTTCGTCCTCTTTGAAGATTTTTACCTACAGTATCCTATGCCTGCAATAAAGTTTTTCTTTCTTTCATAACAAAGTTTATAACATGATAATATCCTTCAATATGACTGTTTCTTTTCTAATTCTTGAGCTCGCTTTACATTTACAAACATTCACAAACTTCATGGGAATAGTTCGATCACTTAGTTAATTAAAAAGCTGATTCCAAGTATGAACCAATTTTCTCAAAGCGAATCCTTTCGTACGGAGATTAATTGTGCGTGTCATTCCAGAGAACACATAAGAAATTTAACGCGAAAGAAGTCATGTGAACTGGAAAAAAGTTTCGGGGCGTAAAAATTGGTGAAGGAGTGCTTTACCAAATAAAACAGGATCCCTACGGGGTTTTTATCGTCTCAACTGCTGAGCGCCTAATTTATTTCATTTATTCCACAGAAAGCGATTAAGCATGTTTTGTGGCAGCCCGAATAAATCATTCTGCGAGTGAGATTCGGATCTTGCCATTTCCACCTGGAAACGTGTGAAATTCATCGTCATTATCCGATTTTGGGACTGTGAATTATTCTCGCAATTAGCCCCATGAAAATATTCACCTGACATTATACACACATCGTCAAAAGTCAAATTTCGAATTATTATTCCATTTTCATTTTCCATTTAATATCGTCTTTTTCTGCATCTCCTGCTTTGGATGTTCATTTTGCAAATAGCATCGCATAAATTATATTTCAATGGGTGTAATCCTGGGCCCAATAGATAAAAAAAGAAAAAACTATATTCCTAATTGCATTTCCCATTTTTCGTTCAATTTCACCCTCCTTCGGACTTAATTGTTTTTCATTCTTTTCATTTTCATCACTTTCCAACTATTTTCATATTCCGGAAAAGCTTCCTATTCTTTCGACTGTTTTGCGTGAATTAACAATAATGTTGTTTGGCTCAGAGTAAATGTGACCATTGGGAAGACTAGTTTAAAGGCAAATTTAGGATCTAAGTCGCATTCTAGGAGTTCAACTGTCGTTGTTTTCTGCCTTCATCGCCCGTAACATTCAATTCTCCTCCCTCCAGATACTCATTTACAAAAGTTAATTCGTTCGTATTAAGCCAAATCCTTAATGAGCATTAAAAGCCTTCGCTACAATTCACTTAATTGAATAAGGAAGCACTAAATGGACGATTAAATCTGATATAAAACGCAATCTGAAATTTCCTTTCTCCCATTCAGCCATAAAAATTAAGCTTTATAGTTGTGACATCCCCGGTAGTCATGGTAGACTATCATCCTATACCAGAACGTGAAAAACACGAGGAGTTCTTGCGGGACGTTATTAAAATTTTGTTTGAGAATGTTGTTTTTACGACGAGGAGTGATAAGGTGGTGCTGTGGCAAATGCCGGAAAGTTTGAAGAAGAAGTTCGATTTTTCTTTGGGGCAAAGTGGAGAGAGCCACGAGAAGCTGCTATTGCTGCTGAAGCAAACCATCAAGTACAGTGTCAAGACCGGGCATCCCTATTTCATCAACCAACTTTTCTCTGGGTAAGATAATAATAGTCTTTCCTTCACGGAAATTGAGCAACATTTATGCTGACATTAATTCAGACTGAATCGTTTCGTGCCCCTGAGAAAAACACTCTGTATAATTCGCGAGACACTCAAACAATGCCATAAGCCAAGTAGATAGACTCTCATGATATACAGGGTGGCCCACCCCAGACGCGGTTCTCATTTTGAGGCAGTGAATGAAGACATTTTGAAAATTTTTTTTTCGTCAAATGTGAAGGACAATCAGATGCACAATTTAAAATTGTTTTCACATATACAGGGTGTTCGATAACAAAGATATAGACCATAGTTACACTTTTTTAAATGGAATACCCTATATATGAATTCAAAAATTGAATGGCAAGCTCAAATAAAGATGAGTTTATAAGAACCATTTTATGTCTTAGGAGAACCATTTAAGAGAAAATGGCGAAAAATCGAAAAAAAGGAGTATTTTTAATTTGCAATTAATGAATAAACCCTTCAAGCCAACGAGACAGACAATGTTTTTTCGTGTAGACATATTGGCTACCCTTATGCAGAAAACAAAAATTTAACTCTGGAATATACTGAGTGATCATAATTAATGTTCAAACATTAACTACATATAATGGTCAAAAACTTTCTTATTTCAAATGGCACACCCAGTATTTCTGTACCTTGTTGAACGTGAAAATTAATATAGAAACTATCTTCAATAGGTTTCCCTATACCTAAACCTAATAGTTTTCAAGTAATTTTCGATTTTTAATTCAACTAGTTAACCTACTATTATGATTAGCGATATTCAAAGAAATACTTGGAAATATTTGTGGGGAAATGCTCACAATATTATTTGAAATCTGAAAAACTCATATGAAGATCTCAATAATGGTGTTGCGGTCACGCAAGATTTATTATTCCTTATAAATGATTATCTACTGTATTTCTCAATATCAATTTTTTTTTCAATTATTTTAGAATTAATTTCGCCTAGAAGGTATTGAATGTCATCATCATTCAATATTTTTCGGTACATGCCCTTAAATTTTTCTTTATTCTTATCGTTTTGAAGTTAAGCCATACGTTCAAAGAATCATGTAACAAACGATTCATTTAAAAAAATATTTGCTCAGGCGATGAACCTCTGATTCTTCATACTTGTTATCTCCAATTGTTGGATTGAGTATCAGTAGACTCAAAGATTCAAAGATGTTCACAAAATACCTTCAAATACTACCTAACTACTGAATGTCGGTATTCAACTCACTCTCTGGCCAGAGGTTCACTATCACAGATCTCTTTTGAAAATCTCCAAAAGTCTTCGAAATATTGAAAATGTGAAGAATAGGGAAAATGTTGGACAGCACAGGTTCATCGCCTGAGCAGTAATTTTTTTGAATGAATCGTTTGTTACATCATTCTTTGAACGTATGGCTTAACTTCGAATCAAAACGAACGGAATAAAGAAAAATTTAAGGGCATGTACCGGGAAAAATTGAATGATAATGCAACACTCAATACCTTCTAGGCGAAATTAATTGGAAAATAATTGAAAAAAGAATTCATATTCAGAAAAACAGTAGATAATCATTTATAAAGGAATAATAAATCTTGCGGGACCGCAACACCATTATTGAGATCTTCATATGAGTTTCTCAGATTTCAAAAAATATTGTGAGCATTTCCCCACAAATATTTACAATTTTTTCTATGAATATCGCTAATCATAACAGTAGGTTAACAAGTTTAATTCAAAATCGAAAATTACTTGAAAACTATTAGGTTTAGGTATAGGGAAACCTATTGAAGATAGTTTCAATATTAATTTTTACGTTCAACAAGGTACAGAAATACTGGGTGTGCCATTTGAAATAAGAAAGTTTTTGACCATTATTTGTAGTAAATGTTTGAACATTAATTATGATCACTCAGTATATTCCAGAGTTAAATTTTTGTTTTCTGCATAAGGGTAGCCAATACGTCTATACGAAAAAACATTGTCTGTCTAGTTGGCTTGAAGGGTTTATTCATTAATTGCAAATCAAAAATACTCCTTTTTTTCGATTTTTCGCCATTTTCTCTCAAATGGTTCTCCTAAGACATAAAATGGTTCCTATAAACTCATCTTTATTTGAGCTTGCCATTCAATTTTTGAATTCATATATAGGGTATTCCATTTAAAAAAGTGTAACTATGGTCTATATCTTTGTTATCGAACACCCTGTATATGTGAAAACAATTTTAAATTGTGCATCTGATTGTCCTTCACATTTGACGAAAAAAAAATTTTCAAAATGTCTTCATTTACTGCCTCAAAATGAGAACCGCGTCTGGGGTGGGCCACCCTGTATATGAACCTTTGTTTCAGTATTCATCTCGAGGTATGTACGTACACTGCGCAAAAAATTAACGCAAATTCTGAAATTCTCAATTTTAATGAAAGTTAACTCTACATTGACTTTATAACTTATTCTTTATGTTCTCTCGGGAAGGTTTTGAACGAACCAAGACACATTAAATGGAAGAAAAATTCAGGATTCCACCGAATCTCATGTGAAAGAAGAGAAACGAACAATTTTCAAAATACTGAAATGTTGATAAGTGCTTTAATACTTGGTATTTCCACCCCTTGCGTTAATTACAGCTCGGCAACGACGGTTCATACTCAAAATGAGTGATCTTAAAATGTTCTGATCTAATCCTTCCCAGATTTCTCCGAGTTGGATTCCTAAGTCATTAAGAGTAGCTGGATGATTTTCTGAACTTCTCAGCCTTCTATTGAGGTTGTCCCAAACCTGCTCAATCGGATTGAGATCTGGACTTCTTGCTGGCCATTCCATTCGAGAGACTTCAACCTCTTCAAGGTACTCCTGAACGATGCGCGCCTGATGGGGTCTGGCATTATCGTCCATAAAAATGAAATTTTCACCAATGTATGGGGCAAATGGCACTACATGCTCTTCAAAAATGGTCCTTATATACCTACTTATCAGCATTCATAGCTCCATTATCATCGGCCACTAGGTCTGTGCGAGAAGTCAAAGATATTCCACCCCATACCATAATCGATCCTCCCCCGAAGCCGGTAGTATTCAGGAAATTGCACTGAGCATATTTTTCATGTGGACGTCTGTATACAAGGGAACGTCGATCACAATGGCAGAATCTAGACTCATCTGTGAAGAGAACTCTATCCCAATCGGCCTCTTCCCAATGGATATGCTCTCTCGCAAAATCCAAACGCGCCCTTCGATGGGCTGGGGTAAGAGCTGGGCCTCTTGCCGCGACACGAGGCCTTAAATCATATTCTCTGAGGCGATTTCTTATTGTCTGAGTGCTAATTTGCACCTCATGAGTTTGCTCAAGCTGATTTTGAAGAAGGCGAGCGGTTGCAGACCGTTGTCTCAACGAAGAAACTCTCAAGTAACGTTCTTGAATGGCAGTTGTTACCCGTGGTCTACCCTGTCCTGGTCTTCGGACATTCATACCTGTCTCCCTGAATCGCTGCAACATTCTGTACACACTTGTATGGGAAACTCCAAACCTTTCTGCAATTCTTGTGCATGTCCACCCTTCTTCTCGCAAAACTACCGCTTGGGACATTCCTCTTGGGTCAAATTGCGTGTTTCGCGTTGCATAGCGATCGAGTGTAGAAAATGAAACGAAAGAACAACTATTGATCACTAGAATTGATCGAGAACAACTGATTTTAGAATGGAGCCAATACATTCGAAATCTGATAACATAATCTTTTCTTATTCCTGCTGGGAGAAAACATCTGTATTGAAGAAAAACGTTGAAAGTGGATATCATATATGCATGCATAGTTCTGATAAAAATAATCATCATTGAGAACACCTTCAGTTGTAGAATAAATTTGAGATTTCCATTATGTGCGTTAATTTTTTGCGCAGTGTATATCCGACAACACATTTTTTTTTATTTTTCGAAGTCATTCCTTCTCAAGAGAGCAGGAGAGCTCCGTTCTTGTTTTAAAAAACTAGCGTTTATCCTTATTGTACAGGAGTCTGTCAAAAAACTCGGTTTGTTTTCGGAATAGAATCCTTCTTGCAATTTTGGATGAAAAAATTGATATATAATTCCGGGCAAAGAATGCCGGACTTGAAAATTCATTGCTTCCATACATAAGTTATGTCTTCGAAAATTGGAAATTCATGAGAACCGGCTCTATAATGAGACGAAGCTGTTTCATCTCGAATATCCTCGGCTGCTGGAATTCTGCGAAAGGGCGAAAATATTTATTAAGAATGCAAATAGACTGAATTAATTTTCAATTTCAGAGCAGGGATGATGGTATACCTAATTTTTCTCTATCAGGTTGAAATATTGATTACGGGACCCCTATTTTTCAGGGCACCCTCCTAATTTTTTGCAGAATTTGAACTTGACCCAGGGTAGAATCATAATTGATTAATGATGGTGAATGATTGAGGGGGTGAGGCGACAAGATTAATCTTCAAGGATTTTCACTGGCAATTAACAATACAGGGTGTCCCACGGTCGAGTGCCTATTAGACGTTTCTGGAGAACTGGACATATTTGAAATCCGAAAATTGGGATTATGATATTGTTGGAAATTCTCTACAGACCTAAAATATTTTCGGAGCCTGAGCACTTCCGGTTATACCAGGAGTGGAAATAAATTTGTTCAAAAAATTTTTTTTTCATTATTTTCATTTCTGATATGATTGAGTATTCAATGCTGAATACATTTCTGTTGAAACCATTGTATTCATTCGAACAGTTTTCAAAATATCGAAAAAAAACCTGAAAAAATGTCAAATATTCATAGACAGTGTTATGTCCATTATTCCTATTCTGAACATTCCGAGTTTAAACCGTTATCACAATGTCAAAGTAGAAGAATGTGAAAAGGTCATGCATCTTTTGAATTTCATAAATATCATCACAGGGTGTTTCAAATTTTGTGTCGAAAACTGTGATCGAAAATTGGCCATAACTTCTGTTTTTCAAATTAGAACCCTATTTTTTTATGATTGCGTTGGATTCTGCGGAGAAAAATATTGATAGCACCCTCAGATGTTCTTGATCCTAAATTCAGTAATTGCCGAGATATTTGAGCTTTTCTGGATTTATGTTGTACGTAGAGTCAAATTCATCGAACCTGAAGAGATTCGATGAATATTCTTGTGAAACCATAGTAACAACTATGTCACCTGTGAATTATTAATGGGATCATTAATTTTCTATGGTCACAGAATATTCTCATGCCAACAGATTCGATGACTATTCTTATGAAACCATAGTAAAATCGAGAAGTAAGGTTAAGGCCTAAAATGAGAGCTGTCACTTAATGGGATAATTTATCTTCTTTGGCCACAGAATATTCTCATGCGAAAGATAAGATGAATTTGACTCTACGTATAACATGAATTCAGAAAAGCTTAAATATCTCGGGAATTACTGAATTTAGGAGCAAGAGCATCTGAGAATGCTATCATTATTTTTCTTCGCAGAATCTAACGCAATCATAAAAAAATAGGGTTCTAATTTGAAAAACAGAAGTTATGGCCAATTTTCGATCACTGTTTTCGACACACAATTTGAAACACCCTATGATGATATTTATGAAATTCAAAAGATGCATGTTATTTCCACATTCTTCTACTTTGACGTTGTGAGAACGGTTTACACTCGGGATTTTCAGAATAAGAATAATGATCATAACACTGACGATGAATATTTCACATTTTTTCAGGTTTTTTCTCGATATTTTGAAAACTGTTCGGATGAATACAATGGTTTCAACAGAAATGTATTCAGAATTGAATACTCAATCATATCAGAAACGAAAATATTGAAAAAAATATTTTTTGAACAAATTTATTTCCACTTCCGGTATAACCGGAAGCGCTCAAGCTCCAAAAATATTTTAGGTTTATAGAGAATTTCCAACAATATCATAATACCAATTTTCGGATTTCAAATATGTTCAGTTCTCCAGAAACGTCTAATAGGCACTCGACCGTGGGACACCCTGTATATGTATTTGACAACTGAAATTCTATAATAACTTCTTATAACACTTGTCTCTTGTCTCATAGCATGGATTCGAGATATGATGAAAACAATTCAAACAATTATATTAACATATAAAAATCTATAAGAAGTTCTCTAAGAGTAATGATCAAGTCTTGGGTGCTTCTTGGTGCTTTTGTTTAACGGTTTCATGGATAGAATGCTTTCTGTGAATTAGTATTTTTCCCAAATATTGGCAATCCATACTGAATGAAACGTGGAAAAAGCTTTTTAGGAGTGAAAATATCGATCTAATGAGGCAAAAATTTAGAAATTAATGGAAGAATTGAATACACATACTACAAGATAACACAATGTCAATGGTACTTATACTCCATTCACAATTATGAAATCAAAACTCTGGCCTTGGAAATTTGACACATTCCACTCTGTATCGAAGTTATGACGTTTTTCAAAATATTTTCATGTTCCAAGTCAACACTATGTTGCCCTTTCTACATTCTAAGCGTATTTCTCAGAATGCGAATGGATTGGAAGAGATGTGATGGACGAAAATAATTAACGTTTATATGAATCGATAAAAAGGATTATTTTTCTAGTTATTTGCATGAAAAGTACAAGAGATCACTGTTGAACTATTTTATTTTTCGCCATGGAAAAAAAGTGCATTGCTTTCACATAATTTTTATATGCATGCTTGTGAAGATTTAATGTTTATTATCCTCTTGAACAGTTTTATTCATTCATCACAAAGAAAATGAACATAATAACTGAATTAACGAATTTGTTTGCAGAGAAACTAATAATAAATGCAATAGTAACTGAGTTTTGGCTATAAATTAATAAGCAAAAATGCCAAGTCCTGAAAGCTTTATAGATATTCATTTCATTTATTTGATCTCATGAACAAGGGGTAAAATATTCTGACTATAGTAATTTATTAGTTCAAAAAATATTCATACATTACTACCTCAGAAGGTTTGTACAAATGAAATGGATTAGGTCAAACATATGCTTCACATTTATCATTCACCTGTTTTAAAGTAAGGCACAAACTCCTGGAATATGGAAAAAACCGATGTATTCTGGTTCAATATAGCCTATTTCTACTTTCGGCAAAGAAATGAAAGCTCCAGTGACACATTTCAATTCATCGGAATCTGAATTCACCAACCGTTTAATGCAATATAGTCATATTTCTTCTTTTTTTAGCTTTTTCGACGTGTTTTTTCTCTGAAACGTGAAAACCATCAACAATAATCATTTAGAGGCCGATGATGGCCATCCAGAACCCGTTTACGGACGAAAATAGTGCAATTTCATTCTGCAAGTTCTTTCCTCATAATTCCTCGAAAATCCTACCTGAACCAAATATTTCTGATCGCTTTCGTTAGAAGATCGTATAAGGAAGCCTTTTTTATCCATTTACACATTCCAAATAAATTTTGAGCACCAAAAACGATACCGAAACTAACCAAACTTCAGGGGGACCGGAATTTCGTTTGAAATCTTTCTAGATGGCCAGATACCTAAAAAAAACTTCGTTATCAAGTGTAAAAAGGTCGATTAGTACTTACTTTCGCTTTATTTATGCTTATTAATCGATTTTTGGTCCAATTCAAATTTGTCGTTCGTACTCACGCCAAAAGTCGTGAAAGGAAAAAAAGACACTTGCACGAAATTTCTCATATCGACGGGAAACTTCTTCTGGACGACGAAGAACGAAAAAATAGGCGATTTCCTATCGATATTTCGCCCCAAAATCGCCGAACGATTCGAACTAACAAGATGTGGAATATCTCTGATACTTTTACTTTGATGTAAACAAAGAAACTGAAAACGAAACCATGACCTCCTATGTGATAAAAGTGAATGGAGTATAGATAAAATGTTGCGAATACAGATGATTTGCTGATTTCAGTTTGGATCCCTATGGACTTGCTGGTCAATGGTTGACAGATGCTTTGAATGCTAGCGTTTATACATATGAAGTTGCTCCAGTTTTCACCCTTATGGAAGATGCTCTCATCATGGAAGTATGCAGAATGATTGGGCCCTTATGGCAGGATGGTATTTTTTGTCCAGGTGGTTCAACAGCGAATGGAATGGCAATAAATTTAGCCAGGTTCAACCGGTATCCTTGTATCAAGGTGAGTTCAGAACAATCGGTAACTGGGTTGAGTATCGGAAAAACAAGTGTTAGTGAATCGAATTTTGTGAATGTTAACATGCGAATGAGCGTCATGACGAATTTTTCTAAGACAATGGATCACTGGACTGATTCTTGCTTTTTGTAGTTTGTAGTTAATTTTCTGGAGAAGGCAACTACCCTCCTTGCCACTATGAAACGACGCCCATGAGTGCTGAAGCCCTAATTGTGAAATAGCACAGTGGAATCGGCACCTAACTGCAGAACTTATCTTCCTCCATTACCGAAGATGGAAACCATATGCTCTTTTGAATATGCACATCGTCTTCAGAGTTGGCTCTGGCGTTTCCGAGTCACTCATTACGTAGCCGTAATAGGCATGCCATTCTATTGAATAATTCAGTTTGAGTCCCCGTATTAAGTCCTAAAACTCATCGGCCTGTGGCAGAATTGATATCTGGCATCTTACCAATTTCAGCCATCCCGAGAGAGAAACAGGAACTTGATGGCATAGCACTCGAAGATTTGAGTCTGAATAAATATTCTTTTCGTGATAATCTGAGTCTTCGAAACCGTTTTGGAGAGCTCGTTCGACTTAAACGAGGGGTTCCAATGCTCCTTGTTTATCCGAACCTAATCATAGCCTGAATGGAAATAACGAATTTCTGCAGTACAGCCCTGATATTTTCGAGATTTTTTTGATCAATTTTTTAGGGGTAAAATATAGAGTCCTACCAGGGAATTTGGAAAAAAACTATAAAATAGTTTTCGATCAACGAGAAAATTTTGAAATATTTTTGTTACCGGCGCCTCCGCCAAATTGTGATAGATTATTAGACATTCTATTGCATATCGAATGAATATTTGGTTGGAAATCGTTTCGAGTAGATTTTACAGTAGGTAGTTCTCCACCCTTCACTTGAAGTATCATGGTTGGATGTGAAAAATTCGAAAATGCTCATCTTCTAGATATAAACATACAGGGTGTAACAGCCAAATGGAATAAATTTGATAACGAATAAATGAGGTCGTGTTGGAAAAAACGCTTGGACATGTCGATTTGTAATTTTAAATGCGCATATTTTTCAAGAGAATAATATTATATAGGGTGTTCCATGTGACCGTGGCCAATACCAACTTTCTTATTTCTAATGCAACCCCCTGTATATTATTTATTTTTCTGATTCTTCAGAGAATTCTAGACACAATTCATGCACAATGTCCTTTATCTATCTCTCATTATTTCGGAAGTATTGAGTGTTTTCAGATTTATGGCAAAAATCGACGTTTTAAATAAAACTTATTTTATTTCACAAATTCGGTACATTACACTTAAAACCTTATAAGTAATACTGATTATTTCCTAATTATTAAACAAAAACAAAAAAGACATTAATGTCAATGTAGGAAATGTTCAAAATGCTTGCTGCGAACGTCTTGGCAACATGCTAATCTGGTGTAGAATTGTCTTCTAACGTTACTCAACATTTCAAGCGTTTTACTTTCTTCATCAAGGGGTAAATGGGAAATAAATATTGAGTGTAATGTATCGAATTTGTGAAATAAAATGATTTTCATTCAAAATGTTAATTTTTGTAAAAAATCTGAAAACACTTAATATTTCCGAAAAAGTTGAAGATAGGTATAGGACATTGTACATGAATTATGTCTAGAATTTTCTGAAGAATCCCAAAAATAGATAATATACAGGGGGTTGCATTTGAAATAAGAAGGTTGGTATTGGCCACGGTCGCATGGAACACCCTATATAATTTTTTTGTCTCGAAAAATATGCGCATTTAAAATTAAAAATCGACCTTTCCGAGCGTTTTCCCTAACACCCCCTCATTTATTCGTTATCGAATTTATTCCATTCGGCTGTTACACTCTGTAGAAACAATCATAATTAGCTAAGCCTGGGATCTGAAACAAATCTATTTCTCTGTAGAAAAAAGGTTGCACTAATCTGCCGTCCTTAAAAATATTCGCATCAGAAGAATGTCACTACTCGATCAGCAAATTCTCGTCCTTTCTGGGTATCGGAGATGACAATGTAGTTCCTATTGAAACAGATGACATTGGTCAAATGAGCGTCTTGAGTTTGATGAAAAAAATCGAAGAAACCGAGAAGGAGGGTGTTGTTCCTCTTGCAGTCATAGCCACATTAGGTGAGTAAAAAAATGATGATTAGATTGATATTTGGTACTAGCTTCTGCCCATATTTGTATCCAGCAATTCTCAGTTAACTGTGAAGATTTCAACATACATAAAACAAAGACTAAGGTTTATAGTCATAAACCTTAGTCTTTGTTTTATGTATGTCACCAGGATATATTGAGAAATTCTTAGCTCACTTTAGCACCAAACAAAATTTCAATGTCGAAATATTTTATTACTCAACATCCCCTTAATTGAATACATTTATTACAGCGTCTGCAAGGTCTCTAGACCTTTCAAAAAAATTTTTCTTCTTGCTCTGCAAACCAGTCCTCCACAGCTTTCAGTACCTCCTCGTTGGAAGAAAATTTACGAACTTTTAAACCTTTTTTCAGTTGAGAAAAGAGATGATCGTCGTAGGGAGCCGAATCTGGTGAATAAGGGGGTTGTTCTAGTAATTGTGACCCTCAATCACGAATTCTCTGCATGGCAACATGAGATTTGTGTACTGGGGCATTGTTCTGTGAAAAGAACCTTTGGATAGGTTTTCGCGTCTTTTCTCTATAATTTTTTCCCGTAGAGTGATCAGTAATGTCGAATAGTAATCTCCAGTTATTGTTCTACCTTTATCCAAAAAATCAGTGATGATTACTCCATGGTAATCCCAAAAAACTGAAGCAAGAATTTTTCCAGACGATTTTTTGACACGAAACTTCTTAGATCTTGGAGAACCAGAGTTTCGCCATTCCATCGATTGTTGCTTTATTTCTGGATCATAGAAATGTACCCAAGTCTGATCCATAGTAAAAATTCGGTTTAAGAAGTCTACATCGATTTTAAATCGAGCACAAATCGAACGCGATGCTTCTACCCTTGCACGCTTTTGGTCAACATTCGAACATTTGGGGATTCATTTTGCAGAAATTTTTCTCATGTCCAAATTGACGTGAACTATATGATGAACGCGTTCGTATAAAGTCTTCAGTGCTTCAGATATCCGTTTTAGCCCAATTCGACGGTCTGATTAAATCATGTCATGAACTGCATCGATATTTTCGGGGACTGACACAGAAACTGGCCTTTCCAATCGGCCATCATCTTCAATGGAAAATTTACCTCTTTTGAAGCTTGCAGTGCAGTTTTTCATGGTCGCATACGAAGGACATTGATCACCAAGGGTATTAAGCATATCTTCGTAAATCTGCTTATCTCTTAACCCTTTTAAATACAGGTACTTGATGATGGCTCGATACTCCAATTTTTCGATTTTTACAATTTCGGCGGACATCTTTTTTTTTAATTTATTGCGTAACTCTGGTTTACTTTTTTGACGTCGAACTCTACACTGACACGTCTAATAAGTTATTTTTCGTTGATATGGTATCGCAATATTTCGTTTATGCATGGAACTGGTCTAGGCTACCTAGATATCAATTGAGCCTTGTATTTCTTAACTTCAATTGGAAGATTCTTTCAAAAGTAGAGGAATCGTCGCAATTTGGTATCGTTTTTGAATACATGGGCAGAGGCAGGTTTTTATTCAGCACATATGGGTGGATTTTGGCTTCTAATTAGGGATGATAGCAATAAACAGTTGATTGGGAAGTTATCGCGAATAAACGGTAATTTAATCGAACCGTGATCGAATATATATGCATATAACTGATCATCCACATAGCGTGAAGGTAAATAATTCAAATTCATTTTTCCATAGTCAGTTTCCCAAAAGCATACTGAAATTATTAGACCACAATTCACACAGAGCGCATTTTCAACTCCAATTTAAAAGTTGGAGCAAACCATTTCCCAATCACTATTCCATCTGTCCCTCAAAGCGACTTTCATTAACAGCATTTCCATTCGACCAGTCTATTCCGTCATCGACTGGCTCACCCGTGAGTTGGTCCCGTTAACCCTTTCTGGCACTAAATCCAATATTTCCGATGAACGGACGGAACAACTAGCTGCTTGTCCGGTGTATATACCTTGCCTGAGGAAAGTTAATTAATACATTTACGTTCAATGTTCAAACAGGGACGACCGTACGTGGAGCCTTCGACCCAATAAACGAAATAGCTGACATTTGCAAAAAGCACAACATGTGGCTCCACATCGACGCAGCCTGGGGCGGCGGGCTGATTTTTTCACAAAGGCACAGATCGAGGCTCAACGGCATCGAAAGGCAAGTGTGAAGGGTTAGACTGTAGGTACGTGTTTGGACGCATGAAATTCATGGTGTAGATTTCTCATGAAACGATAAAAAAAAATTTCCTCTTCCAATTTTTCGGTCAATTTCTAGTTTAGGTCCCCCTCTTCGATTTTTAAAATATTTTGTCTCGTGATTGTAGGGGAAGTACGTACAAAATGGTATAGGGTTTTATTTCAGAGGCATAACTTGTTAGTAGTGAATCACAGTAATGTCATATTCGACACCTCTGATCTTTGGTCCTTTCTTTATCAAATCTAATCACCCTTAATGAAATAAAAGTACCAAGGAATAAAATATTCTTAGATAAATCGGGATAAACGAAATTCATTTTGTTCGCATGCTAGGGACAAAATGACATACCGGCAATAGGCAACTGTATTTTTCTACTTATAGTAACAAAACTACTGACAAAGTTCACAATGAAACGCTTGGTTCTTCTAGGAACATCAGCATAAGATCCGTGAGCCCAATGCAAGCAATGCATACACCGTAACCAGTCTTCTTCAGGGCTAATCCTGGAGAAGATCTAAATCGGGAAAAAAGGTCTCATAACAATAGATAGATGGACACTGGACAGTCGTCTTCATGATCTCGAAAGTTGCTAGGAACATTTTCTTCTTCATTGTCTTCTTTAAATAATGCCCTAGGGACTTGTCTCCTTGTTTTTGGAGGAGGTATGGGCTCTTTTTTGATTTGATTGCAATCTTATTAGGTGTAGAAGTTGAAACTAAGTACGTTTGTCGAGTCCTCGGCTCACGTTTGCCTTGTTCACTTATAAATCGTCCTTTAGGGATTGGAGAAACCTCCTCATAGGATCAGCAAGAGTAGGTTAAGATGCATTGCCTTTATTAGCCGCAGATGAAGATTTTGTTATGAATATGTTAAGACAAGTCCTGATTCTTTGTTTGCCGATGGAGCCTGGGATGGATTGTCTTGGTTTTGTCTGGTAGATACGGTTAATTCAGCTGAAATACCTATGTCATTTTGTCCGTTCACTGTATATGTCATTTTGTCCATATAGAGTTATACAACTAGAAATGTATCGAATTAATACAAAAAGTATATTCAACATACAAGAAGCTCCGTGAATACAATGACAATTAAGTAAAGTTTGAATTGAATGCAATTTGAATGAAAAAAATGGTGAAAACTGGCCATTTCTTCTTAAAATTTGGCGCAATGAAAAAAAACTCGTGACCTATTGATTTCTGTTATCACTCATAACGACGGAATGAACCAGAGTAGCTCTTGCTAATTTTCAGAGGTTAATTGAAGCCACTCGGGTCGTGTAATGTGGTAGGCAGTTCCGCATTTCATACCTCCGAACTCAAGTTATGATGCCTATGTCATTTTCTCCATATATGTCATTTTGTACGTATTTCCCCTATATGTTGAAGACATCCTACAGTTTTAATTTCAGCATTGGCAAACAAATAGTTTTGGAGAAAAAAATAAGAAAGATTGTGAATATTTCCACCTGCGTTTAGACTTTATATTTATTTGAATGGCATCGGCAGTGTACAATGCCGTAAGGTGATTTTTTCTCGAACTGACGGTGTTGCCAAATCTCAGTAATTTCTTAAATACTAAGATAGACATTGTCCCCCGATGACGTCGGCACTGTTTTCGTTCTACTCAAACGAGGGCATGGGCGCCCGCAAGGGGCAGTGGCGGATCTAGCTCTCGAGAAAGGGGGGGGTCACGGTCAGGTGGATTACATACCCGCCAATTGATTTCTCTTTATCAAACACAAGATTTGACGGTTCGTCCAGTCCAGGGGGGGGGTCATGACCCCCATGACCCCCCCCTGGATCCGCGCTTGGCAAGGGGGAGGTTTTACATTCGTAAAACGACGCCTGAATGAAATGTGTCCGATCTATTTTTCATATCTTGCTCCATTCCTATGAGATATCGAATATATAATATAAAAACCTTCGAATACAATTTTTTTTGAGCAATGATGATGCATTGATTGAGCGTGGCAACAAGCATCGTACGCTGAATTCCATTCAAACAAAATTTTTCCCGTCCAAATCACGAGCGTAGATAATTCAACAGTTGAAAATTCAGAATTCATTCGAGATATTCATTCATCTTTCCTCAGATTATAAAAAAGTAATTTGTCAGAATTTCTTCAAGTGTGGAAGAAGTGGAAGATTTGAATATGTGTGTTCCAAGTTGCGGTTACAATACAGAAAAGAGGATACCGAAAATGTGATACTTCAGTCATTGTCTTTCAAGGTACGTTTTTGAAGCAATCGCATCTAGATTTAATGAAAATATGCTTCCTGGTCGATATATTTTTATCAACGGATACTGTCGGAGACTTTCGAAAAAATAAATTATTTTTGAAGTTTTCAGAAACTATAGCCTCGAGAAAATTTAAAATCTTCATTGATTCAACGCCAATGAAATTGTACATTTTTCAATTGATTTTGAATTCCTTTCTAGGTCATGTCCTTGAAAGAATTGGTCAATTACCTTGACATTTTTGACAAATTTTGATCTTTTTAGACTATTCAAGACTAATTCTTTTCGTAAATTGTCATTTTTTCAAGAAAATTTTTTTAAATCTCACCCACCCAGCACCCCTATTCACTCCAAGTCCCGTTGAAAAAACAGCAAAATTACTTGTTTAACCTATTAAGATCCTAACCTAACATTTTAAAGGTTAGGAATTTTCTGTGAGCTGAACGAATTTTGTTATGATTCGTTTAGCAGGTATTGATAATCAATTGAAGATGGACATTAAATTCAATTTGTTTATCACATAAAAATAGGTTTACAATAAAAGTTGGAATTTGTTATCAGTTGCGAATAAATATAAAAACTATCATCAAAATTCAAAACAATAATATTTCTGAATAGTAGAATCTTCCAAAAATAATTCCTCGAATGTTAATAATTTGGCGACCATGACAGGACTTGATGGAGAATTTGACCCATTTGAAAAAGGAAAGATCTCAATCAAGACAGTAATTCTCAAAATTTTGCAGGAAACAGATAACCCTTTGAAAAATATTGAAATCTCAAAAAAAGCATTATTAGATCGTTCAGGACAATTTTTAGATAAATCTGAAAGACTACCTATTCATCCTGGACGTGAATACAGTGCGCGTCAAAATTATGGAACAAATTCATTTTCTCAGAAGAAAAATATTTGGCAACAAAATCCTGAAACAGGTCGATTATTGTTTCACTTTCACCAAATTGTTATGCATTTTTGAAGGATTTTTGTTGCACTCTGTGTCACCCCATAAACCCTCTGAATTTTTTGAATAGGGAAAAAGGGTCATCATATATTCTTCATATGCGTGCAGAAATTTTCAAGAAAATTTTTTTTTTCGAAAAATTAGTTAGTTCAAAGAGGTTTTCAGTATGTGCACTTTGTCATGGCTCATTTACTTTGAGACGATGGTACCTACTTGATGAAATTTGTCACCACATGACCCACTTTCTCTATTCAAAAATTTAGAGGGTTGATGGAGATGGCACAGGGTGCAACAAAAATCCTTCAAAAATGCATAAAAATTTGGTAAAAGTGAAACAAAATTGACCTGTTCCAGGATTTTGATGCCAAATATTTTTCTTCTGAGAAAAGGAATTTGTTCCATAATTTTGACGCGCACTGTATATTTCTACATTCTCCATAAGGTTATCTACCCCATTAGTTGAGATATTTCCTTCTTCAATTGGGACAAATTTCCTATCGTATTTGTGTCGAATTTTCGAGTACCAGTTACAGTAGGGAGAGCAAACGTTGAACGTATGGTTTTCACGAAACACCCCTGGTTTATCCCTCCAGAGTACATGTTTCCATTTCAGAAACAATAAAATGTTGAATCTTTCATCCGATTCAAAAGGTGACATCCCACGAGAGTCCTCGCCCACTCATGTTCACAGCCAAAAACCGGAGCGTTTGATAACAGTACAACACACCATTCGTTTCTGTATCTGCGGTAATGAAGAATAATGTTTTTCCCAACTACCGTGGCCCATTCAAATTTTTCATGAAATTTACCCCACAGGGCGAATTCCATAGTCATCAATCCTCACAAGCTCCTGGCGGTGCCACAGCAGTGCTCCATCCTCCTTGTCAGAAACAAGGATATATTACACGCCTGTCATTCGAAAGAAGCAGAGTATTTGTTTCAGAAGGACAAGTATTACGACAGGAAGTACGATCCTGGAGACAAGTATCTGCAGTGTGGCCGGAAATGCGACGTCTTCAAGTTCTGGCTCATGTGGAAGGCCAAGGTTAGTTTTTCGCACAAAAATATACTAACTGGCAAAGAAACTGCAACACCTAGAAGGAGCTGTTTGAATTTTGTTGGTAAAACAAAGATAGTGTAGCAAGGAGTAATTGTTTAAATTTGGAGAGTAAAAAAAGTGAAGGTTTTTTTATGTAAACATTTTTTGTTACTTAAATATTCTAGTTGTTTTTTGCAAATTTTTTGAATTTCACAATAAACCAGCTGTTCGAGGAGATCCAAAGTCGATGTTTAGTTTTTGTTAAAATGACTAGAGCACGTGTACGCGGAATTTATCGCCAGCTAAGTGAATTTGAAAGAGATCGAATTATTGGTCTACGGAAGGCGGGGTTGTCATTTCGAGAAATCTCTAACTGTACGAACAGAAATCTAACGACTGTTATGAGATGTTGTCAAGCGTAGTTTGATAATGCCCAAAATCGAAAAAGAGTAGGGACCGAACGTCGAAGGAGCACAAATGAAGTTCAAGATCGACGTCTAAGACTTATGGCCATCAGAGACCGATTTGCGACAACTCGATCTTTGGCTATTGAGTGGTTGGTAGAACAAGGCCTTCCTGTAACTGTCCGAACGGTTTACCGCTGGATATCTTTTGGACTGCAGCATTATCGACCCCATCTTGTGTTACCTCTGACGGTTGAGCATCGCCGTCAACGATTACAGTGGTGCAGAGAACGTCAACATAGGAATGTGGAATGGCATTAGGTCGTCTTTTCTGACGAATCTCGATTCTCCTTGGGTGCACATGTTTGATGTAGAGCGTCATGTACACCAGACAGTAGGAGTTATGGTATGGGGTCCTATTGCATATGCAAGTAGGTCACCTTCAGTCTTTGATCGAGGTAACATGACAGCGCTTCGTTACCTTCAAGAAAAAGTGGAGCCATATGTTCTCCCTTACCCCGGCTCGAGAATCCAATATTCCAGCAAGATAATGCTCGATCTCATGTTGCCAGAGTTAGTTTAAACTTTTTTGAAGCGTCCCATGTGAATCTTTTGCCATGGCCGCCAAAATCCCCCGAACTTTCACCCATAGAGTATGTTTGGGACTTCATGGGTAGAAGGCTTAGAAATTTACCCCAGCCCCCACGGACTTTAGCAGCTCTGAGACATGAAGTCCAGGTAGCTTGGGATAGTATCCCTCAAGAAGAAATAGACGCCTAAATCACTAATGTGTTGAAACAGTTTATTACATACCCAAATGTCTAAGCTCGGTTAATGACGTTTTGGATATGGCAAAATCGAGCAGCACTGCTGGAGCCATGTATGACAAACAGCGGGAACTTGGTTGTGCACCAATAAAACTGATCTTGGAACAAGCTTATACGGATGAACGTATAATGCTCGAATTTTTAATATTGAGCTCTTTCAAAACCTGCAAAGAGTACAAGGTGTCCCATTCAATAAAAAAAACGGAGGGTAATTCCGGTAAAACCGGAAATACAGTAGTAACAAACTACAGTGCGTGTCAAAATTATGGAATAAATGCATTTTCCCAGAAGAAAAATATTTGGCAACAAAATCCTGAAACATGTCAATTTTTGTTCACTTTAACCAAATTTTTATGCATTTTTGAAGGACTTTTGTTGCACCGTGTGTCATCCCCATCAATCCCCTATTTTTTGAATAGGTAAAGTGGGTCATGTGGTACTTTTTTGGCAAGGTCTTTGTATCTTCTTTACAGGCGTGCAGAAATTTTCAAGAAAAAATTTTGTTTGTTTGAAAAATCAGTAAGTTCAAAGAGGTTTTCAGTATGTGCACTTTGTCATGGCTCATTTACTGAGACGATGCACAGTGGGGCAGAAACCATCTAAATGTGATATCAAATATATCATACATTAATCAAATTGCCAGAATGAATTGAATTGATGATGAAACGATGTATTGTTTATAATGGAAGCCAATTCATGCAACTTTTTTGAAAATAGAAGGGAAAATTTGGTTTTCAATAGGATTTTATTAACATTTATAAAAAAATACCAGTCAGTTGAAAATACTCCATACAGTTTTTCAGCCAATAAATCTTATATTTCTCAATTTCCTTCATCTTCTGAATTCAAGGATAATTCACTATCAACAGAGCTTGCTATTTTTTCTGGAGCTCGGGCAGTAGCATATCATCCAAAACTTCCGCTGGAATAGTTTCCCTTTTGCTTTTTGGAAGTGATCTATGACTTGTAATAATCGAGTCATATGAAATCAAAAGACTTGTCCTACATATTTGTTTATGTCTTAATGGATGAATAAATTTATTATTATTATTATTATTATGTCTTGATTGGTCTTGACTCCATTACATTTTCTTGAAAATGAGAACAACCAAGTCCATCCTAGACATTTTCATAGTTTTCTTTCGAGAACTTGACACAATTTGAAAAAATTACTATCATCCCTTTCGAGTAATCAATTTCATAGCGAATAACTCAAGAAGGGGCAAAAGGGGGCAGCTGTTAGGGGGTTGATCTTCTACTAGAAACCCAACGGAATAGTTATTGAAAAAAAAAGGTATTTGGAAGCTCTTGGAAAGTTACTTTTGCATCATTATTTCATCTCTCAATGGCAAAAAAAAATCCGAACAGGACAACTTTCAAAGCGAATAATAAGACTTTAAACAAAATATTATATTGAAAATATATGAACAAAACGAGGCACATAGGTTCAGATGAATCCTCCATAGAGTGCATTTGAATTTTCAGATCACAGCAGAAATTATGGTCAACAACAATAATATGTATGTTATTTCGCGTCAATTGAGAAAACTCTCAACACGAATTTCAATTCAAAATTAAAAAAGAATAAAATACAATAGAACTATTTCGGTGCGTGAATTCAGTAGACTGCTGTTTAAAGTCAATTGTAGAACAACAACTGACATTTCATGGGTAGTATGATTTTTAGAAATAATATCATGTTTTATGTATGTAGACCCCACTGTGCGATGGTACCTGATGAAATTTGTCAGCGAATGAAAGTCGACCATTACAGTTTCTTTCATGCACAAGACTTTAATTCGGTAACAAATTTCATCAGGAACCATCGTCTCAAGGTAGATGAGCCATGACAAAGTGCACATACTGAAAACCTCTTTGAACTAACTAATTTCAATTTTTTTCTTGAAAATTTCTGCATGGCTGTAAAGAAGATACAAAGACCTTGCCAAAAAAGTACCACATGACCCACATTCCCTATTTAAAAAATTCAGAGGGTTGATGGGGATGGCACAGTGTGCAACAAAAGTCCTTCAAAAATGCATAAAAATTTGGTAGAAGTGAAACAAAAATTGACTTGTTTCAGGATTTTGTTGCCAAATATTTTTCTTCTGAGAAAATGAATTTGTTCCATAATTTTGACGCGTACTGTATATTACTTGAGATGAGCTATGAGCAGAATTTCATGAAAGTATCATCATTTAAATCTGTCGACTTGGTTTCATATCCCTGTGTATCGACTTTATTAGATATGTATGAAACCCCAAATATGGAAGTTTGTGACTTAATTATTGTAAATCGCAATCCGAAAATAAATAGAAACTCGAATTGATGGTATCATAAATCAATAACATAAATGCATAAATATAACATTTGTGTCAATGTGGATGTACCTATTCGCAAATTCCGATTTAACAACCGAAATAATCGGATCTCCAGGATATCTTGCTAATTTAATATTCGCCAATGTAACCGATACTTCATCAAATTAATTATGTGTTGATCCATTAATGTTAAATTACAGGGCAGTGCTGGTTTTGCCAATCATGTAGATTCTCTGATGGGCATTGCTGAGTACCTGGAGGAGCAGATTGAACACAGGCCGGATTTTATGATGGTGTCGAAGAGACAGTATATGAATGTTTGTTTTTGGTATTTGCCGAAATTTCTCAGAGGAAAAAGTAATGTCTTGGATTATTCAGCACAATTGCACAAGGTAAATGAGTGGAATTTATATTTGAGTGTAGAACTTCATTTTCAGATTTAACTCAAGTATCATTGCGACCCAGCACTTACAAATATAAGTATTTAAGTTCAATTAGTCGAATCCCAAGAACCTAGAAATTCATGACATTGATATTTTAAAGCTCCAGTAAGTTCCTAATATCCGGAAGCATGACATCACATATCGATTCTATTTGCTATTCGTCTGGAACCTGAAAGTGGATATTTCTATGCATTCTAGAATGTTCAGGACAACTTTGGAAAAGTTTCTGCATACATTGAAAACTTTGAAATATCGGAGCCTGTATCCGCATGCATGACAGCCCGAAAAGTACATGAAGTCTGCAGGTTGCAGGTGGAGTATTCTCCGTTGAATTTCTTCTTCATTTCGAAGGAACTGTGACAAACTTATTGACGGTATTGATTCGCAGTTCGATAAACTTATCTGGAAATTCTTCCGAACAAATCGTGAAATTTTATTGCCTACCTTCAATCTTTCCGCCCACAGCTTCGCTCTTTTCTTTTCGGAAATAAAATAAAGTGTGTTTCGATAAGAGTGCAGGATTTGAATTGCGCGCCATGTTTGACAGTCATAATGTCACATGATTATGACGTGACAGATCGAAAGTTGACAGATGGGAGTTAGTCAACATGGAACATAACACGGTAAAACATTGTCTGAGTGCTAATTTGCACCTCATGAGTTTGCTCAAGCTGATTTTGAAGGAGGCGAGCGGTTGCAAACCCTTGTCTCAACGAAGAAACTCTCAAGTAACGTCCTTGAATGGCAGTTGTTACCCGTGGTCTACCCTGTCCTGGTCTTCGGACATTCATACCTGTCTCCCTGAATCGCTGCAACATTCTGGATACACTTGTATGGGAAACTCCAAACCTTTCTGCAATTCTTTTGTATGTCCACCATTCTTCTCGCAAAACTACCGCTTGGGCACATTCCTCTTGGGTCAAATTGCGTGTTTCGCGTTGCATAGCAATCGAGTTCAGAAAATCAAACGAAAGAAAAACTATTGATCACTAGAATTGATCGAGAACAACTGGTTTTAGAATGGAGCCAATACATTCAAAATCTGATAATATCATCTTTTTTTATTCCTGCTGGGAGAAAACATCTGTATTGAAGAAAAACGTTGATTTTTTACAATATTATGTGTAATGAACAAATTATGAATTTTCAAATCTGACTATACAGATGATTAGCCTTAAGAAAGTTAATTAAATTGTTGAAATTTGCGGAATTGTGAAGAATTGGCTTTAGAGTCAGCTCTATTTCGTTGATTTTCCCTTTATTCTCGTATTCCGGGCACTCCACCAGAAAGTGAGGGATTTTCTATCTCATTTTGATTTCCATTAAACTGTGAATTTGTTTTGAGCTTCAGAGCATTCGGACTTTTTCCAATTCTTCTCAGCAGCATAGGACTACTAATACTAATTATGGTGCGATAAATCATTTGATAGGAAATTTTACAGGGCATCCATATTGATCCTTGGAATGCTAAACAGTTGTACCTTGCAAAGATCTATTTCAGAAATGTTCCGAGCAACCGGAAATAATTGCGTACAATTTTAACTGAAATTTGAGATTTTCAATCCTACAGATAAAACTCGAAATGAAAAGAAGAACTTTTTTTAATGAATTGAAATTGAAATTTTTTCACGAAGTCAATATTGAAGCACCAACACATCTAAAAATTCTT